>JAQQTO010000046.1:11647500-12340000 GCA_029884595.1 Ormosia semicastrata | reverse complement strand
ACTGTTTTGTCACTGGAGCCAGTAGCAATGTAGTTGCAGTTGGCATGCCATTGCACGCACTAAATAAGATCACAAAACAAGTAAGCATTACCTTAATACATATTGAAGAACTGAAAAATATTCTGTCTTTACAGCAATATTTTTTAGTATTTGCTTATAATTGAGTTCCACAAGGTGAGAACAGGAATTTTCAGGAAGCTTAATTGGAAGAATGAAATTTTACTTTCATGCTTAAACAAAACAAGCCAACAGAGAAGACTGTGCTAAGATCAATCAAATAATGGCTGAGGCAAACAATATTCTTAGAATCAACTGGAAACCATTTTCTAAAGCTTTACATTACAATATAATCACACCAACCAACTATATTCAAAATGAATGAGAGCACCTCTGACTAATTGCAGAAAACCAAATAAATTACAAGTTGTATGAATCGTGCACTTTCAGATTTTACATGAGTGGAAAAAGTGGGAAGAGATTAAAAAATAAATAAATAAATAAAACTCTACAGATAACAAAAAATAAATAAATAAATAAAACTCTACAGATAACAATGGAGAGGAGAATGAGTAAAACCTGACTATCATGGATTCATAGATCCAAAAAAATTCCATTTAGAAACACGGAAGTCAATCAACTGTTAATTGATTATCGCGCACACATTAAGAATTATTTTGTCGAAAATTTTATAGGTTATCTCCCTTCCAATTTATTCTTCAAGACACCAACTTTAATTGACAAACTCACTTCACACTTTGTTTTAGTATAGCCTCCTTTTATACCTTCTTAGATTAGGTGTTACTTTAAAATATCCACCGAATCATAAATTTATAGATGTGTACATAATTAAATCACTGGTATATGAATTTCTGAAGCAATCAATATGTAAATAGAAAATTAAATGAGCTAGTAGCAAATATAAACCTAAAAGGACAAAATCTGGAGGAAATTAGAACAACCAAGAGAGAGGATATTGGACGTTATAACTCACATCAACATCAGACAAGTGCCCTGCCATTATTCTTAAGGGCTGTATCCTGTCCATGGACCAAATCCTAGCAGTTCTGTCATGTGAAGAGCTGGCAAAATAATGCCCTACAGGACTAAACTGCATCCAGAAAAAGAAATAAATAACATACCATTCTAGAATGTACATGCAGACAATAATGTCCCAAGGGAAAAAAAACATAAGAAAAAAGAAAAGGAAAGCAACAAGATATCTTTTGGGTAAGGAAGAAATCAAATTTTTGCAAGCTGCGGCAATTGAGAGAACAAAGCAAAGCTGACTCTCCAACTAATTCCAAAGATGCACAAACATTTAAGTATATTAAAGCAAAAAGGAAGATTGATAAATGAGAAAAAAGTCCTCCCAATAAATATTAAATTATTAAACTGTCACATACATACTTTCATATTGTAACCAACATCCAAAGTGTCTATTTCCCAGAGTAGCATGCTGCATACTAAGCATATCACCAGCCAAAAACTATAAAGTAAATTACAGAAAGAGAAGCAGAAAAGGAAGAAGAAAGTATACTATATCCTTTAAATTTTCAACCATAATAAACATGCGAAACAAAGTGGTTTTTAAAGGGTTTTCCCTTACAGATATGTTCAGGGATTGGGTAGCCGTGTTGCTAAATTGATGTCTTTTGTTCTCTGATGTTTGCTTTTCTCTTCTTTTATTTTAAGGAGGATCTCTTATCCTCCTATCCCTTTATTTTCTTCTCTTTGTTTTAATGAATTTCTTCTCATCAACAAAAAAAAAAAAGGAAAAATAAAGATGCAAGAAACAAAGAACATTTGGAGCATATCTAGAAACTACCGTGGTCTGATTTGCAAATACATGCACATGCTGTATTTGTTTAAAGCAATAAAAAAAATGAAGGCATCACATTTAAATGTTTAAATTTAAAAAAAATTCATTTAAGTATTTGGTATGTTGCTCTACATTCATCATCAGAACAGAATTTCAGAAGAAATGTTTTACCTGAACATCCCAGACAGGGTAATTGTGACCCTTGTAACAAACAAGATTGGCGTTAAACTTTGTGCTCCATAATCGAACTGCATGACACATGTAAGATTCATGGTTCAGAATAAGGAGCAGAATTAAAACTACCATATAAAAGAAACAAAATAGAAATTACTACCAAAAGTGAAGAAGAAACAGATTGAGGAACAGCATTAAAATGGGATCAAGTAAACATACTTGTTGAGTCTGCTGAGGATGAAAGAATAAAATCCCCAACAGGACTAAAAGAAGCTGCATAAACTGGCCCTGAATGACCTTGAAACAATGTATACTGTCTTTTCCCGCTACTTTGCCCGAGCATTTGTTCATTTTGTGATGTGTCATTCTCATCCTGTGAAAGAGCTGATGATAGCAGAATTGATAACTTGACATTTATAGCAAGCAAAACATAAAGATAAAACTCATATTTGGGCATGTTCAAATCCTCAAGACCTGCATAAGCTTCCCTCCAACCAAGCTCGCTTTGTTAAATAGCATCTCAGTTTTGGCTTTGTTCAACTCAACTGTCATATTTTTTGCTAGAGGCATTGGTATTTTAACAATAGACAAGGTTTTTGAGCTTAAATAGGCCTGGGTGTTTTAGCAACTGGTATTCAGCAGGGCTGATGAATACCATCCCTGTCTTGAAGTAACATTCATTGCATATAAATTACAATAACATCACTTTGGATACTTAAGATCTGTTGCACAACCAGAAAAAAGATCCAGAGAGATCTGATCCACTCCCAACCATTTTGAAATAGAATACCCACACTGGTCTGCATCACATTATTGAACCAGCAAAACTTTATTTTTTCTACTGAGTTTTAAATGTTAAAAGTCTAAAAGATAATGCACCAAGAAGGGGTTAAGTTATCTTCCACAAAATCCAAGTCTAATAATTCCATCACTAGAAAGAGAGGTATTGCTCAGAACCTCTATATATTGGACATTGAAAAGTTTCATATGTAAAGTTATACCACTGAATATCTTGCTTGCATTAATATACAAGTTGCTTTGCCCAGTGTGCAGCACATTACAGGTTAATAAATATAATTTCTTTGAACCATTATACTTGTTTCTAACCACATTCACGTTTGTCAAGCAAAGAATGTAACAGTCATAGCTTGGTCTAAACAAAAGAAATTTACAACTACAAACTTACAACTGGTGGGCTGTTGTCCAAGCTTTGCCATATCCCAAACCTGCGGATACAATTCACAAGTTACCAGAAACTCAATCAGGTAAGATAAAACTCCACAAAAAGAGGGGTTTTCTCTTGAAGGGCTGGATGGAAGAGGATGTAGAGAAAAAACCTTCAGTGATGAGTCCGAAAATCCTCCAGCAACCAATGATCCATCATGGGATATTGATGAACAGCTTAAACTGAGATAGATGGCTAAAATATAAGCATTAAGCAACGGAAACCAAAACATAATAAATAACATTGTTTAACCAAGTATTAAGACATTACCCATTATGTGTATTGATAAATGTGTAAAAGCTAACTGATGGCAGTGCAACACTACTAAGTTGTACACGGTTCCGTAAATCTTCAAGGATGGAGTGTTCAACCTCGGTTGGGCTGCAATAATGCAACATTATGCAATTCAATGGAATGAAGTTACGAATTTACTAGTTTGTGATTGAAACCTCAAATATTAGCACCTTATTTACATAGCTGACATCATATAATAACAAAAAATACAGAAGTGAAGCACTTTAAAGTTTCTGAGTTTCAAGTTTCAATAACAAATATTTTGAATATCTATATCAACTCAAGCACTCAACTATTATTATATGACTTGATAAGAGACAAATGAAAAGATTTTTGCTTTTTCCATCAATTTATAGAATGCTGAATCTAAATTTAGAGATCCTAAAAGTTATTGCCCTTCAACATCCTTTTTATCCAGAAAAGGAAAGGATGCATAAATCACCAAGCACCAACATTACCAACCTTTCCAAATAGCCCATTTTTGTTTACAAAATAATGACAAAAAGTTCAGTTCTGACACGAGTGCAAGTCCCATATTGGCAGGTGTGAGACATGGAATTCCCATTTAAAGTACATGCTCTCCCATTTTAACAACCTAGCTTTAAGGAGTGGGCTTTCCCCTCTTAATAGCCTGGCTTTTAGAATTTAGAGTGTTTCTTCGCCCCCAAAGTTAATTTGGGGTAGAGTTACTTTTTTACTCTCCTTTGGTGTTCTGCTCATGGTTGCTTCAAGGGAGCTACTATCTTGGATATGCAGAGAGAATGGGAAGCCTTGTTGCATTCTTAGAGGGTGTGCTTGGTTTGCTTTTTGTTTTCATTTTCAGTCAAGATGTCCCATTGATAGTTACAAAAATGTCACATTGTTTTCATTTTGTTTCATGTTTTCAAAATTTGGTGAAGAAAATGGTGAAAACGACATTTCCTTGTTTTCGTCATTTCCCTCACAAAATGTTGAAAACAAGAAACAAAATAAAAACAAGGTGACATTTTTGTAATTATTAACGAATACATATCAATTGAAAATGAAAAGACAAAACAAACCAAAGACCACCTAGTTTTCCGTTGTATATAGAATTTCTTGCTTTGGAGAATTCCTTATCCTACTCCTAGTTGTACTTCACCACCTTTTCTCTCTAATAGATTTTCTTTTTTTTTTATCCACAAAGAAAAGAAAAACATCCTGGCTTCTAGGAGTGGGCTCCTCCACATCAATCTTTTCAAGTAAAACTTTCTTCCTGTATGGTCCAAAACAAGCATTCAACCTAGAACTAAATGAAGTTACACACAATGTGAAAGCATCTAAAACAAATTGAAACTAAGCTGACAGAGAGCCTATAGGCTGTGCCAGCAAATGTTTTTGGTCTCAAACAAAATAGTAAAGAGTCGAGCCTAACCAGTAAGTTGATTAAATTTTCGCAGGATATAAATTTACTCAAAGCTAAACATCAATCAAGGTTCCACCCATTTAATATCAGATGTCCATCAAGAATATCGCAACCATCAGAGCCTGCATTTGGAATTTTAAAAATGTAAGAGTAAAATACTCCAACCTCCTCTCTATTTGCCTGATTTTTCACATACCCCCCTCGATCTACACAAAACCCCCTTAACACTGATATAGACACCTCTTGTATTTTGAAAAAACGCTACACACAAATCCAATTAAGTACAATAAGCCTAAAATTGATTAAGAAAATTGTTAGCCAACCATGAATAACCTTGAAATGACATTTCTAACAATAATTTCATCAGCGTTGCTTGTAATACTGATGAAATTAATAGATACAAATGTCATTAAGGATAGAAATTTAAGGGTAGAAATGTCATTTCAATCCAAAATCATTTAGTATTACAAGTAATATCAATGAAAATAAGGGTAGAAATGTCATTTCAAGGTCATTAATGGTTGGCTAGTGACTCTGTTAGTCAAGTTTTTAGGTTTACTATGCTTAATTGGATTTATCTATAGCATTTTTTCAAAATAAAAAGAGTGTTTGTGTAAGTTTTAAGGTGGTTTTGTGTAGCTTTTGAAAATAAAGGGGGGTATGTGAAAAATCAGGTAAATAGAGGGGAGTTTGGAGTATTTTACTCAAAATGTAAGCATAATTCGCATTTCAACCACAATAGGAAAAAGACCTATTTCAATTAAATAGTTTTGAAAAATATGAATGATTGAATGCTGATTTTGTGATTTGACTATATGGCTAAATAAAAAGGACACTAATCAAATAACAGGAGAGAAGAATCCCCTCAGTCCAAGAAAAATTATTTAAAGAAAAATATGCCCATCAAATGACTGTTTTTCCTTTTCTCTTACTTTAATATCATTAATTGTTTTGGAATAGTGCCACTAACTTTGACTCTGCAATTCCTACTGAAAAGAAAAAAGAGAGCATAACGCTTTCTGCTTTAACCCACATCCTATATCTAATTTGCAAAGCATATTAAATGAAGATTTGGACTTGAGAGAATACATTATGGGCAAGGGGAGTTCTGGTTTGACTCGAGGAGCTGCAGATACAGTGTTAGCTTCAGGTTTTGCACTTTTCCCTGTTGCACTTCCACCCTTGTCCTTTTTTACCTTTTTGATTGAAGCACCTTGCTTTCCTCCTTCAATTGATCTTTTCTAAAAGAGAAACATGTAAAAACAAAAGTGAAAAAAAAACTCAACTAATGGATTCTCAGAATTGAAGTAATTGAAACATCTTCAATTGAAATTCGAGCACACACTTTGTTAGAAATGCCTAGAACTAGATTCTAGAAACATGTGGTACTAGATTACCCAATATAAGCATGCATGGAATAGACACAGTCAGAGGTGCACTTTAAGAACAGATGTACCTTACTCTCATCATTATCCCCCTCTTTTGCTTCCCCTTCACCCTTTTCAGAGTCTGAAAGCAAGGCCCCGGCCGCCTTCTCCAGCCGTTCTTCTAGAGAGTCTTCAAGCAACTATGGGAGAAGGATATTGAGATTGAAACCAGATAATTAATAAGTCATTAATAATTTATATTAGAAAATCCGTTCATTTGAAAAATTGAATCAAGAACTCTTTTGAACCAGGGTCCAAGGGTCTCATAAACAACTACTTGTGCCCTGGATGCTACCAAAGCTATAGAGCTAAGTCTTTGTTGCTCAACAACTATTGCCAATTCAAATTAACCCCACACCAAGCATGATGACCGTAAATTTGAATTTAATCCTTTGCATGCAGATATATACCAATAGACCAATGATTAAAAAACCAAACTGATCATGGAACCAGTAAAGGGAGAGCGTGAAGGGTTAAAGGTTCAACTGGGGTCAAGTTGTGCTCAAATTGGGATTTTAAATATATACATATTTTATAAATATGATAAAATGTATTAAAAAATAAATTTAATAATTAAATAAATGAAAAAATTATAAAAAATTATAATAGTTCCATAAAGCATATAATAAAAATACAACATTCAACACAATAACTTTCCTTAACTAAGAAAAAAATATTACAAACAATTCATGTGGTATTATTAATTAAATTATATGAATATTAAATTTACAAAGTTATTTAAAATTGTAAGTTTTTTAATATTATTGTAAGGTAGAACAGGTATTTATTTTATGAATATCAATTTATATATATTTTTCTAATATATATAACATAAATATGCTTGTAATGATTTATAATTAATTATTCAAGCTAAACACTAATATTTTGTGGTTTTTAAAAAAATAGTACGGAACAAATAACATAGTTTTCTGCACCATGACCAAAGGCATGAATTGGCTTGTCAATTTGTAACATATACAAGGGAGAACTAGGAACAGCGATAAGGCAGAATCACATGCTACCATGTCATTGCTTGGGACCAGTTGAACCCATTGATCTAGTACCATTGTGCCGGTTTGCCAGAAAAGCAGCTGGTTCAATCCAATTTAGTTCCAGTTCTTGACAATTTTGGTTCTTGCAACTAACCAAAGAGTTCCAAGCATCATTCCAAGCGCTATGATGACATAAGCACAAAGGGAGCAACCGTGTCTCACAGTCACAGTTCAATTGACTGATCACAATTCAAGGTGTGCTCAACTCAAAAATTGGCTCTCATGATATATTTGTCATAGAAGAAATAGTGAGCAAAATAAAGTTTCAGGTATTTTTCATGCTATGAACAGACTTTTATTACAACAAAGTTTGCAGAAGTAAATAACTAGGGTCATTAAAGAAACAACATGAGCAAGATAAAATTTCTAACTTTGTCAAGTTTTGCAGATATATTAATAGACTCACCCCCCAATGTATTTCTTTCTGATTTATCTCGTTTGCTGCATCCTGGCTGCTTCCAGTAAGAGTAATGGCCTCTGGATCATCAGAAATTGAACTAGGTTGTCCAGGAGTAACTGTATTACCAATAAAAACAATGAAGTACATGCAATAACAAGAAGTTCAAATGAGCACATGCAACTTAAAATGAATAAAAGTACCTTGGAAGTTAATATGCTCATTGATAATACCAAGTATAGTGGTGGATTGAGTACTGTGTAGATGTTGCAACAGAAGCTCATAAGAAAACTGGCAAAACATAAACTGTGTAATCAGCTTTCCCCACATATTTAGCTCTATTTTTAAATATAAAAAAAAATGTAAAGATCACAACGATGAAAATTCAGAAACAAGTACCCAAATAAACAAAGACAGTGATGGTTCAGTAAAAATAAATACAACAACCAAGCTTTTTCCCATTAGGTGGGGTCGGTTACATGAATCAAATGACGCTATTGTGCTCTATCATAAATCAAGTCTTCAAAAATGTCATTTAAATCTAAATCTTTTTTAATCATTTCACATATAGTCTTTCTCAGTCTCCCTCTACCTCTAATTATTGGACTATCCTCCACCTAATCTACTCTTCTTACAGGGGCTTCTAAGGGTCTTCTCCTTACATGTTCAAACCACCTAAGGCGAGATTCTTCCATATTTTCCGCAATAAGTGTTACCCTTATTTTCTCTCTAATGTATTCTTCTTAATCCTATCTTGTCTTATATGACCACACATCCAACGCAACATTCTCATCTCAGCGACACTGATCTTATGCTCTTGCCTGATTTTTACCGCCCAACATTCAGTACCATACAACATCGCGGGCCATATAATTGTGCGGTAAAATTTATCCTTAATCTTGAAAAGCACTTTTCTATCACAAATAACTCCTGAAGTACTCCTCCATTTCATCCATCCAGCTTGAATCATATGGTTTACATCTCCCTCTATCTCTCCGTCATTTTGTATGATAGATCCAAGATACCTAAACCGTGTGACTTATGACATGGTATAGTCTCTAATTTTTACCGCTAAGCTAATATTAGCACGCTTCTTACTAAACTTATATTTCATATATTCTGTCTTACTCCTGCTTAGACGGAATAAATAAATAAAAAAGAGAAGAAGACGACGAAGAAGAAGAAGTCATCTCTTTCAACAGAGCCCAGAGATCTATTGTAACATTGATGAATTTATATATTGATAAAATAAATAATATAAGCTAATCTTCACATCTACATGTTACTTCCATTAAGTCCTCAACAACAACAACAAAGTATTTTCCCACTAGGTGAGGTTAGCTATATGGATTAAACGACACCATTGTGTTCTATCGTAAACTATGCCTTCAAAAATGTCATTTAAATCTAAGTCTTTTTTAATAATTTTACTTATAATTTTTCTTAGTCTTCATCTACCTCTAACTATTGAGCTATCTTCCACCTAATCTACTCTTCTTACTGAAGTTTCTAATAGTCTTCTCCTCATATGGCCAAACCACCTAAGGCAAGATTCTACCATATTTTCCACAATAGCTACAACCTATACTTTCTCTCTAATGCAACATCTTCATCTTTGCAACACTGAGCTTATGTACTTGTTGGCTTTTTACCGCCCAACATTCAATATCATACAGCATCGCAAGTCTTATAACTGTGCGATAAAATTTTCCTTTAAGCTTGAGAGGCACTTTTCTATCACAAATAACACCCGAAGCACTCTTCCATTTCATCCACCCTGCTTGAATCCTATGGTTTACATCTCCCTCTATTTCTCCATCATTTATAGATCCATTAAGCCCTTACACAAGCCAAATCCACCATGATAAGGGTAAAGAACAGCAATGGGTGGAAATTATGGTACATCCCAAATTTCCCCTCCCAATAAGTTAAATCTGATGCTAAAGCTCCACATCTGAACATGTGAATACACTATATTGAGATTATGAATACTTTTCACCAATGCATTGTGACATCAATATCCAATGTAGTGTTACCTAAATTGCAATCACCAGGGTATGCAATACGGATACAGGTACATTGTATGACATTGTCTATAATTCGCAATTCAGAGGGTTAGACTTAGATGGTACACTATTTGGTATCTTGGTATGGTCTTGTTTCACTGTGATTTATATCCTTATTATCTACATGAAAAATAATATAATTCTTTCCAAATATGAAAGAAAATCTTAACTTAGCCATATCTAAAATTGGTGCATATTAACTTTCTCAATTGAGTATCATAGGTTTCATTTTGTTTATTTATTTATTTTGTTAGAAGGATTCTAAAGACTTGTGAAATTTGGCTATGCTCACTTAAGTCTAAACCCCATTAAATAAGAGGCTAACTACATTAAAACTTGGGAAGCATGAATGTGATTGTGGACCTTGTATAATAAGTACGCCCATTAAAGTTTACCCAGAAAAAAAGGTGAAAATGCAGCGTCAAGGTTTACTGCTTTCAGTGATGTTGCAGAGTTAGGCGTTTCATAGCATCGTAGTCTTTAACAAATCTGAACTTGGAGTTTAGAACATAATAGGATATCCTCCATTGCGCTTCCTGTATGCAGCAAGTATGTGGATAGTAGAGACCCAGAAACCAATGTATGCCCAATATCCTCTCTTTGGCTCTTTCAGGTTTACTGCTATCAGTGATCCAGCATGTGAACGTACCATGATTGGGGTCACGCAATATAAAATGTGGTTCGAGGGGGGAGGGGCGAATTTGGTAACATTGATCCCATGCATCTATAAAATCTATGGACTACAACATTGTAAGCATATTAAATGATTTGTTCAATGCATAATATTAATGCAATGAAGTGTAGTATTAGTATCATGTGCAGGCATGATCCAGCATATACAGTCAACAAATTGGATTCATTAGCAATAAAGAGGTAGACCTCACAAGCTCACAATAACTTAAAGCTAAATGCAAACCAAATTGCTATAAAGTGGTTTTTATTTAATTACGGGCATGGCCCAACATGTAATCCGACCTGGAAAGCCTGAGGCACAGCCCAACAAGGAATTTCAAGGAGGATTATGGTAAAAGAGGAGGATTTGAGTGTATTGGGATTAGGGTTTGTGCATCAGGTGGCTAATCCTTGTAATTTTCATTTATTATAGTAAATTTTCTCTATGTTTGCCTGTGAATGTAGGCCTACAGTATGTTGCAGGTCAAGCCACTTTAATTTCTGTGTCTATTTTTCTTCTCCCTGTTTTCAATTTGCATACCAAGTTACAACACAAATATGCTAATAGCCAAACATTCGCTCAAAAAGTAAAGCATCATAAATATTGTT
Organism: Ormosia semicastrata; assembly: GCA_029884595.1. NCBI lineage: Eukaryota > Viridiplantae > Streptophyta > Magnoliopsida > Fabales > Fabaceae > Ormosia > Ormosia semicastrata. The sequence continues at coordinate 12,328,881 of JAQQTO010000046.1, read as the reverse complement.
CAAAAATAAATTCACATTATGATCATCGTTGAACACAGAAGAGAAAGCACAAAAAGGGCACTAAAGATCTGGAGATTTCTAAAACTAGTTGAACAAAATGTTTAATTTGAATATGTGCAAAGTGCAAACAGAAAAAATTCAATTATAGCATAGCTGATAAACTAATCCAGGAGAATCAAGATATTACCTCACATATCTTAATGTTGAATTTGCTCTGCCTAAGTGAATGGGCGAATTCCATTTCCTGAGTTAGAAGAACATTGTTGGATAATTAAATGCTAATTGCTAATGATCCAACAACTTCAAGAAACTTAAAAGTGATATAAGATTTTAGACAGCAACTAACCTCCAGATGAGTAGGAGAAAGAACTCCTTCCAGCTTTTGAAGGTCACGTAAGTGCATCATTTCATGGTCTTCGCGGAAGGTATTGAAAAAGTTCCGAGCTGAGAATATCAACCACAATCACGTAAACAGAAGAATAAAACACATGTAGCACTAATGACCCCCATTGGGAACTTTGCATATGGTTGTGTAGATATATTTATACCTTCCTGAATATGCCCTTTTGCCACAAGATCCATGAAGCAATGGATAAATACTGGATAAAGCACGCGAAGCAACTCATACTGCAAAGAAGTGGCAAACCATGTAATAACAGCAGAAACAGCATAAACTAAAACAGAACAATCTGTTGAATGAATTTCAAACAGGAAAGTAAGTAAATAAACGACGTGTTACCTTGTATAAATCTAGGGAAGAGTAAGTCCATGACCTTAGTCTGCTATATCCATCTTGGAATCTTGCAGGACCACTCTCCAATCTGGAAAATAAAGGGATTTGATTCAAATAACATAAGTGCAATCCAGAAATAACACATGACACATATTGGAAGAGAAATCTGGAGTATAGGATTCAGGCAACTTGATGGCCATGTTCCAAAGAAAACATATCAGGTCAGCCTCCTCTTTAGATAATATATTTGAGCAACAGTTCATAAAAGTGCTGGTTAAAAAACACACAACCACAACTACAGTATAACAATGCATAGGCCTAGCAAACTAATTGCCGGTTTCAACCCTAGACTCTTAAATATCCAATTAATTTCCTAACTCAAGGTGTCAGAACGAACAACGCATCCTGAAAATGTGAAATAGAGTATAGTATACGAGCTTCAAGGACTTATGTTGTGCACACAAAATAAGGAGAAAGAAAAACGGAAAAATTACTGGGAGAAGGCAAGGATGTGGTTGGCAATGTCGGGTTCGAGAAGGGAATTAGAAGAGGAATTGGTCTTGTTGTGTTGGAACTCTTCCTGGAAAACCTTCTCCGTTTGCGTGAACCCTTTCTTCTTCAGATACGCAGTCACATATCCAACTATTTGGTCTTCGTCCATTCTTCAATCCTCTATCCCTCTCTCTTTCTCAGCTTCCACTTTTCTCTCAAAATTAAACCACACACAAACCCCTTTCACTTCATCTTCATACATGCTCTTTTTCTTTTTCGTCTCGCTCTCACTCGCGCAACGGGGTGTCAGATGGGCGGGTTTTGAAGAATTTTGGATCCAACCCGCTAATGAATCCAATGGGATGGATTGGGTTGAGAATTTTTTCATATTTAACTCGACTCAATCTGACTTAAAAAAAAACATTGAGTTGGTTTGATCAAATTTATGAGTTAGGTATACATTTAAAAAAATAAAAAAATTCATGTTAAAATAAATGTCAAAATAAAAAATAAAAATTTGTTATATATATAATATATTTTAATTTTAATTAAAATTTAATAAAATTTTAAATAAATTAAAAGTCATATGACCCGTCTTTTATAACATAATAAATTTTAAATAAAATAAATAAATATAAAAAATATTATTAAATTAATATAAGTAAGAAATAAACTAAAATAAATTAAAATTCATAAATAACAAATTACATTACCAATCAATCTAATGTCATAAATATATATATATATATATATAGAGGCGTATATTATGATATAAGTATTTATTATAAAAGATGATATGAAATAAATTTTTAAGAACTTTTAATCTTAATCATTTATGTATGGTTGTATGATCAATATTTACTTCTTTACAATAAAATCTCATTATATATGTCTCCTATATATATATATATATATATATATATATATATATATATATAAGGAGAGTGTATCTAGTGAAATAAATGTTTATCAGTAAGAGGTGAAAAAAGTGAATATCGATAATTATATCTTACACTAATAGTTAAAATTAGAACATAACATGTGACTTTTTTAAATAGTTATATGACCTTTAAATAACTTTTAATCTTGATATCTATATATAATAAATGGTGAAAATTTATTCATTCTCTCACTCTCATTAGATATAAACATAATATATATATATATATATATATATATATATATATATATATATATATATATATATATATATATTCGATAAATATTAATAAACTAAGATAATAATAGTTACTCATAATTTTATTAACAATCTTTCTTGATATATAGGCTGAGGAATATTAGGTTCAAAATTAACACCTGCTAGATTTCTATTGATCGAAGAACTATCTACAGAATGTCTCGAAGAGACAATTGTAGAAGGCTTCATTATTTTCGGGGGTGTAGAAGTACTAGGCTTAAAAGAATTTGACCTAAGCATTCCTATTCTTATATAGATTTATCATGAACTATTGATCTCATTATAGTATTTCTAATTATAATAAGGATAAGAAAGATTAGTATTTTAAAACTTTTAGTAAAGAACAAACTGTTAAGTTTAGAGAAAATTTTTATTCTTTCTTAATAAAACATCGAAACATGTATTTTTTTTTAATGGTTTGAAAGATACTACCAATAAAATACTATTGAAAATCCTTATTTAAGAATCCCTAAATTTTTAGTAAATATTAAAACAACAACTTCATGGAAAACATAATAAGATAAGATAATAATCTCATAATTTCTTCCTTTAGATACAATAAAAATAACAACTAAAGAAGGAATAGAAGTTGGAGCTACGCCCTTTAAAGCAATAACTTCAAGAGCACATAATTTACCTATAGACAAATGATATTTTAATAAAATTTATCAACAGCTTAATTACTCAAATCAAATGTTTCACACTATGTCAAAGAATCTGAAAAATAATAGAATGTCAATTAAATGAGAAATATAAAGAAAGTGTATCAGCTCAAAATATTAACAAAAACTTAGATCCTAACATACCTATTTACAAGGCAATTAATATTCTTGAATCAGACTTAAAAAATATACACTTTGGGTTAAAATCAGATAATTCTATAGAAGCTATTAAGAAAAAATTAGAACAATTAACAATAGGAAAATCTAATTCTACGCCTAAGTTATTAACTTTACAGAAAATAGAATAATTAAAAAATGAACTTCAAAATCTTCATATTAATAAGTTAAGGGAAAATGGATTAGGCTGGGTTTTGAAGAATTTTGGATCCAACCCGCTCATGAAACCAATGGGATGGATTGTGTTGAGTTTTTTTCATATCTAACTCGACTTAACCTGACCAATAAAAAATTTGAGTTAGGTGTGATCAAATTCATGAGTTTAAGTATACATTTTAAAAAAAATCATGTTAAAATAAATGTCAAAATATAAAACAGAAAATTTTCGTTACACATAGAATACATTTTAATTAAAAACTAATAATCTTTCAAATAAATTAAAGAGTCATATGACCCATCTTTTATAACATAATAAGTTTTAAATAAGATAAATAAATATAACAAATCTTACTAAGTTAATATAAGTAAGAAATAAATTAAAGTAAATTAATAAGTCACAAAAGTCATAAAAAATACACTACATTAGCCAACTGAATCCAATGTTATCGTACACACACACACATTTATTATAAGAGATAAGATGAATAAATTTTTAAGTAATATTTAATATTGATCATCTATGTATAGTTGTATAGTCAAGATTTACTATTCTCACCCTCTCATAATAAAAATTATTTTCACTATATATGTCTTATATATATATATATATATATATATCAGAGAGGGTGAGAGAATATTGACCATCAACCATACATGGATGGTCAAGATAATGAGAAAAATATTTATTGTAAGATTATATATATATATATAAGGAGAATGTATCTAATGAGAAAAATATTTATTGTAAGATGTGAGAGGGGTGAATATTGATCATTAAATCTTACATTAATAGTTAAAATTAGAACGTAACATGTGACTTTTTTAAATGGTCACATGACATTTAAAAAATTTTTAATATTGACCATTTATGTATGGTTGTATGTCAAGATTTACTTTTTTTATCTTCTCACAAAAAAAACTCTTCTCATAACATTTACTTCATTCTCTATTTTTTAACATATTATTTATCATTCAAGTGATCCATTGAATTTTTAGAAATGCTTAATGAATTTTTTATTTCTATTTCTTGATTAGTCACATCCTCAATACGACCATGTGACCAAAATATTTATACATAAACTTAACTGTCACTATAAAAAAGTCAGAAAAAATAACTTGAAATGTCCTAATGCTTAAATGACTTTTTTAATAAAAAAAAGGTACTTATGTGGGTTGAATTTGAGTGAGTCTATATTTTTTAAACTTGTCATCTAACCTAATTCACAAACTCAATCCAACTTGTACTTAATAAGTTAGATTGGATCAAATTTTATAAGTTTGTGAGTTAATTCAACCCACTAAATACCTGTAGTTGCAGATACACCTAGTGAAATTCCATTTGTTGAGGTTATTTTCGGAATGAGATCTGATCACTAGCTAATGGGCTTGGCCTTCTACTCCTTTTGATAACTTAATTGGGTTTGAAACAAGGCCTCGACGTTTGAAACAAGGCCCCGGCGTTACTAGCTTCATCTCAAGCCTTAATTATTCTCATCAGGTCTAACCCCCCCGGTCCCCCTTCCCCTTTCCCTTCCCGTTCCCCCAAAAAAGAACATAAAGCGAAGTTTGGATGGATGAAAATGGAGGGAGGGACAAAAAATAGAATAATCAAACTTTAAAAAAATGTGTTCGAGAATTATTTAATTAGAATGAGTGAAATGACAAGGAAAAAATATTGTCATTTAAAGCCTTATTTTTTTTCTTTCTAAATTGGAAGATCTAAAAATGAATGACATGAACTCTTCTTTCATTTTTTATTAAACATTCAAACAATAAAATAACATAGTTTACTCCATTTTATCCTTATCACCCTATTACGAGTAACTTCATTCATTTCTTTATCAAACTCCCAAATATAACTTAAAATCCAAATAATGAACGAGAACGAGTTTTTCTTTATAAATTGACGCCTCCAACGTCTGTAGAGAAAATGGCAAAAAAAAAAAAAACATCTGCAGAGAAAGAGAGGGTATTGAATATTTGTGTGATAATAATAATGTCGTTGTTTCTCTCACTTACATTCCCTTTCTATTTCTTCAAGTAATCAAGAAAGAGACAGAGGACAATTAAACGCCACGCTATTCATTTCTGTAGTCTTTCTACTTTCAAATGTTCTTCTCTCTTTTTCTTTTTCTTTTTTAAAGAAATCTATAACTTATATATGGCAAAAGAGATATTAGATTATGAGATGGTAGACGAACCGAACAGCCTAAGCGGTATTGGACTATGAGATGAAGTAGTCCTTAATGTCCTAATCTTCGAAACATCTATTGAAATAATAAAAAATATTTACTTGAGTCCCAGTAGAAAAAATTAAATTACTTGAGTCATTAAGAATGAATTAAGCGATTTAGACAATTTGCACAATGTCATTGATTTGAATTTTTCATGGCGTAATTATATTTAATAAAAGATAATATCCTGTCAGTACTTAAACAAAATTGCAAGGAATTATTGTCAGAATTAGAACATAACAAATAAGAGAATTTATCATCATTCTCTATATCTCTATAGAGGCTTATCAATTTTAATGGAGCAGCAATAATAATATAGAGGATGAAAATAGGAGTATTTTCTCATCATAGCAATATGAGTTATGAGCATTCTGTAGAACACTCAAGCAATCAAAGTTCTGCACTTTATGTTATAAAGTTTATAACATTAAAAAAAGAAAAAAAGAAGAAAGCAAAACAGTATAAATTCACATATCTCGAGATTACAAAATAGCATTCAAGGGCTATAAGCCTCGAGCGCATATGAGCTTGAGTGTTTAATAGCAGCATCCTATTAGTTAACTTATCCATAAAAAAATTCATTATAAAGTTTACAAATTAAAATAATTCACATGATTTAAGTGTTTATAAGAATTCCAAAATAAAAATAATTTCAAATGGATTAAACCAATTAATATTCAATAATATTTAACATTCAATTAATTTAAAATTAGGAAATGTGTGACTATATAAATCAACATAGGATTAGAAAAATCCAACAATTACTACAAAGAATCATTACCGGCATGAGATGAACCATGACTTCGGGAACAAGATTCATAATGGAGCACTGTTTTGACTTTTGACTTCAATCAAGTGCACGCCATGTGTGGCAAGAAAAGACAAATTGAAAGGAAATGGTTATGGGCAAGTCTGATGTGCTGACATGAGGCACCATACAGAACAATGCTTTCTCCAGTTCGTCCCCCTAACTTAATGACCAATTGACCATCTCAAATATTCAATCGCACTTTCCTGTTTGGATTTATATTATCACTTAAACAAGTGATGACTTAATGGTAATAGGGGGGAAAATAATTTATTGTTTATATTGAAAATAAAAATAAAGAGATAAATATTAATAAATTTGTATATAAATTGAATGAGTGAATATAGGATGGTTGATTTTTATTTATATAAGAAGATTATTATAAAAAATAAAAATAAAAAATAATTATATACTAAATTAATTTAATTATGTACAAAATTAATTATAATTATTTTTAAAATTAATCATAATTAATCATAATATCAATTATAATTAATTACGCTAATATATTCTCTCACACTCAAGTGGGTATAGAAGAAACTAACTTGAATTTGAAATCTAGAGTGCAGAATTGGCTAGAATGATGATTGAATATGAAGTTTAGAGTTTGGAGTCTAAAATTTAGGACGAAATCTGGTCATCAGGATGAAATCTGAAATATAAGACGAAGTTTAAAACGAAATTTAAAATTTATGACGGAATTTAAAACAAAGTCTGACATCATAACGGAGTCTAAAACTGAGTTTTGGAATGAAATGATGATGAGTAGAAGGATTGAACTAAAATAGACAAAGATTAGGAGAACAACAAAACTAAATCTGAATTTGATTGTGATTTAGTAACGATTCTAATGAATTCTATGAACTCTACATAGCAAAAAAGAAGAAACTCTCCTCAAGATAAATACCACGAGTCTGATGTCATGTTAAAAATAAAAATAAGAAGACAAATATTAATAAATTTGTATATAAACTGAATGAATAAATATATGAGGACTGACTTTTATTTATACAAGAAGATTACTTATATAAAAAAAAAAAATAATAAAATATAATTATATATTAAATCAATATAATTATATACTAAACTAATTATAATTATCATTAAAATTAATTGTAATTAATCATAATTTTAATTATAATTAATTATGTTAATAATTTAAAAGTGATAGATTCATATACAATAATAATAATAATAATAATAATAATAATTATTATTATTATTATTATTATTATAAACAAATAAACAAATAAAGTTTATATACCTTTGTCTTTAAAAATATACACTATCATATTTTATAAGAAAGCAAAAGTCCAAATCAGTTTTATGTATATCCGGCCAAACTTTAAATGTGAGGACAATGGCAGCACAGATGTCCAAGCGTCTTGCTTGCATTATGGGCCTGCATTATTGCGAAGTTTATGGCAACTCGGTATTCTCATCTCAGCACTGTCCAAACATCACTATATATACTAGAACGATTTGATGTCGACTTTAGATTCCAGAGGAAGTGGACAAATAAGATATAATTATTTTTCTTCCTCAAACAATTTTGTCTCTAATCTAAGGGAGGTTGTACCTTCTAAAAACAATTCCATTCATCCATACAAATTATGTGTTAGATGACATGAAAGAACGTTCATTAAAGCAAACTCATGATAAATGTTGACATCAAATAAAAGAATTTATTTTGATGGCTGATCATCGTTGTAAGATTATCAAAATATGGTCGACATAGTGGAATTTTTTATTTTTATCGAAGACATATTGGAAACTATTATCATATGATTAAAGACGGAATATATATATATATATATATATATAATATATATTATATATATATATATGAAAAAACATATTTATTGTAATAAATAAATGAGATGAATGAATATTTATAATTAAATTTTATATGAATGATTAATAATAAAATATAAATATATATAATTTTTTAAGTGATCACATGATATTTAAATAATTTTTAATTTTAATTATTAATGTATAGTTGTATGATTAATATTTAATTATCTAATTCTTTCACAATAAAAAATTTATCTCACTATATATGTCCTTTATATATCTAGTAAAATGAGTTTTTTTTGTAAAAATATAAGATGAGTAAATTTTGACCATACAATTACATATAGATGGTCAATATTAAAAGTTATTTAAAGATCATATATACCACTTAAAAATTACATATATTTATATTATAATATTGATCATTTATATAAAATTCAATTATCAATATTTACTAATTTTATCTTTTACAATAAATATTTATCTCACCAATTTTTTAAATGATCAAGATATATATACATATATAGGCAAAGTACCGAAAAAGAAGGGCGGCTTTAGGGATTAGAGTGATCAAATACGACAATGAGACCCTAGTAGCACCATCGGTTTGTAATCATGTTGGGCCAATGAATCTACCGAATTTGCACTGGAATATGCAAAGCACCATGGCCCATGCAATAGCAAATTTTGGTTGAGAGGGATCGATCTTCCAATTTTTGTTTTAGAATTTCCATTTTTTTCACTTAATTAAGGGTTGGAAGAGTCTAGGGTTCTATACTCCACAAACGTTACCTATAGTTTATACCTTTACCAAACAATTTGTAAATTTTTACAATTACAAAAAGTGAATATAATTTAAGCAATAAAACCAGGTAAATGTGATTTTATAGTATAAAAAATGTATTGCAAAATAAATATAGCATTCTTACAAAGAATTAGGAGTAATAATAAATTTAATATACATGATAAATAGTTCGTGGAGTGTAATCAAACATGATTTTATGTTTTTTAATAATTAAATAAATATATTACAATGGAAAATAAATACTTGATTAGAGTCTAATTTAAATACAATAAAGCTGCTTATTCACATTCATAAAATTATTGTTTATAATTAATTTAATCTATGTATGTATACGTTGTTCAGTGCACCAATGTTGACTAAAGTGTACAAGATATGTATAAGTTTTATTAAAATAAAAAAAAAACTTTCCCTTTATCTTAATCAATAGTTTCATAAATTTAAGCAATTTGTCAAAAATAAAATGCTATATGGCCAAAAAAAATGCCAAAATTTTGACAAAACTCAACAAGATTTAAGAATAATTGTTAGATTAAATAAAATATTAAAAATTACTCACTCATCTAAAATTAATAAGTATGTTATATCATTCTAACAAAAAATTCAACACTCTAAGTCTCAACATTTTTTAATTTAAAATGGTACGGTGTTATTAATTGAAATATACATTCCTATTTGAAAGAAATCGAACAAAATAATGCCTTTAAATTACAAATTTATCTTTAAAATAAAATAATATACCATGTTAAATAATTTAGAGTAAAAGTACTATTAATTCCATTTGAATATGTTACACTTTTCATAAGATTCAATATTTATATTGTGAGTATTTGAAGTTTATAATATTTGATATAAGATGAAATATGGATACAGCAAATAAATTTTTTTCTTTCTGGCTGTAGTTGAATAACATCAAATTGAGATATTTGTTATAAAATATTTAGAAAACCACATGCCAATGTTCAAATACGGTGTCACTATCAAGTGTCATGACCCGCACCCGCAGCGGCCCCAACCCGAATGAAATCATGGTTTAAGCTTTAAAGACACTTGTCACTACTGCACTACATGGGTGAGTGACAAAAAGAATGAAGCACAAAAAGTGGTTATGGCTAGTTTGGTTAGTGCCGTGACGCTGAGGGTGACCCGCAGGCCCACAGCTAACTCAAAAAGGTTCGCGCCAGTGTGGCGTGGATTGCAAGTTGCGCTGCCCAAACTGACACATATGCTCTAACCTATTTGCGTTGCGAATGGCTGTGACGCTCCAAGACCCAAGTCCAACACAACATAACATATCTAGGATCTGAGAAGAAGAATTATTCAGACAAAAATAAATAAATAATGACGAATTATTAGCCACTTAATCACACTTGGTGTTAAGATCCCACGATTAGACGAGTATATTGGAAAAATATCATATATAATTATTTGAATAATTATCCTTTTTCTTAAATTAGTTTTTGGATTGAGTTAGATTCAAAATAAGATAAGTATCTCTTAATTTTTTTTAGATAATTGTCTTTTTTTAAACTAATTTTTAGAGTTGAGTTAGTCTAATTCATTCTCAATTTTAATATGATATCAAAACTTATTTCATTTATGATGTTATGTCACTTATAAATATCTAATCCTAAATATAGAGGAGGTATATTAAAATTTCACATCGACTAAGTATAAATAAAATATTCCTTATAATAACTTCAATACTCTTCTTTTAAATTATATTTTGGGATTAAGTTAAGTCAATTCATTCTCAATTATAATATTTGAATTTGAAGGATGAAAACATTTACTCTTTTATTATTTTTAATAATGCTTGTTTCCTCGCCTCCACATATGGTAGAGATAAGTTGCTTTTTGATTTAGGGTATGTTTGGCATTGTCAAGGTAAAAGAAAAAAAAAAGAAAGAAATATGATAAAAAGAGAAATGAAAGGAAAAAGAAGAAAAAAGTGGAGAAGTTATTCCTCCTTTGTTTGATATTATCTAATGAAAAGAAAAATTAAACTTCCATTCCTTTATTTGGTTTCATGAAATAAAATAATAAAATTGTATATAAATAAATGTAAATATATGGTGATATTCACAAAATTCTTTCTCTCCTATTTTTTGCTGTCTTTCCATCCAAGAAAAGGAGGGGGATGAAAAATAATAGAACCCACGAATATATTATCCCTTCGAATTTTTTCTTTTTCATCTCAAAATATGATACCAAACAAGGGATATTGCTCTTCTTCTACCGTCTTTATTTCATTTTTCTCTTCAAATGTGGTATCAAATAAATTCTTAAAAATGCAACACATTAGAAAACAAAAATGAATTATTACAAGTAAAAATCAAGCATATATAATTTTTTTAAAATATAAAAAAAACTTTTACATGAATACTGGCTGAATATTGAATATTTTTATTTATAAATCTCACAAGGAGTCTACACAGTGGTGAGCTTAAAACTTTAAATTAAAAAAATGAAACATTTTTATTTATCTATTTTTTTCCTCAAACATCTTCATTCGAATTGAAGACACCAAAAACTAATATGATGGGAGTAATATATTAGCGCGTGTAGTTGCAGAGCGGGAATAATTTGAAACATTGTCTATTTATAGGTTTGGATTAAGTGATTTTTGTCGAAAAAGAAAAGAAGGTTATAATTTATTTATTTTTAGTTTGGGATAAGGATAATAAGTAAAGGAAACGATTTTGAGAATAAACTTTATGAATTCGTAGAAAAAACCCCTCAAATATGGGATAAAAAAAACAGCTTCTCTATTTGGGATAAAAAAAATTGTGAACAAATATCTATTTTCTTAATTTTACACGTATACCTATTCACTTATTTTTGGTTAAAAAATTCCTTTCCTTCCATGTTTAATTATCTTCAAACAATAACCAATTACTTTTTTTTCCTCAGTTTCATTCATTATTTTTACATCTGTCTAAAGAAAAAAAACGTTGTACAAAAAAAAAGGGAAAAATTAATTATACCTTATCACTTTCATGTCTTCCATTTTTTTAAAAATATTTTCAATCCCTTCAATATATTCCCAAATGGACCCTCGGCTTCTAGATGTGTTACCAAAACATAGCTTGCTCAAATAAAAAAGTGGCCTTATAAAGGGAGAAGAAATAAATTAGGTAAAGGAGGGATTATTGGCATTGACTGATATAATTAGTTGTGTCCTATATTATTGAAACTTTAAGGGGTTTGCTAAATAATTGAGAACTATTCCGAATCTGTCATCACCTATGCACGTACAATTTCAATTAGTGATTACATTTATTTAGAAAAAATGTGTTAAGATTTTTGATAGGGTGGGTTATAAGTATTTTTGAACCCTTTCTACTATATAAAATAGTGGATTGAGTAGGGATGAGTGTGAGATAATTTTAATGATCACCTGGCCTAAATTTGATCTGCTTTTAAGTGATGCATTGAGTTGAACTAATGAATTCCACATACATAAAAGAAAAAAAAAATTAGATGTTAAAATAAATGTGAAAATATGAATTTATGAATTTATTACCCATAATAATTTTTAACTAAAATCAACATAAATCATAAATAAACTAAAAAATAATATAACAAGTCATAAATAAACATACATAATTAAAGTCTCAAACTAACTAAAGACAAAAATAACATAATATAACTATTGAGTAAACATAAGCCTCAAAGGAACTAAGATAATGTAACAAATATCAAAAGTCATAAACAATGTCACATAAGCCATTTGAAGTGAGTTTCATTATAGACAACATATAGATTGTTGTAATCATTGACTCCATTGTTAACTTTTTTGCCAAACTCAGCCGATATTACACAATACTTTATAACATAATTTTTTTGATGATTAGTGATAAAGAATAAACCTTCTTGACTTAAAATAATACCTTTTGCATCATATACTAATCTATGTATGTTGATATAATCTATTTTGAAACATAATTATAAAACATTCTTTACTTTTAGTTTCATATTCTCAATACTTTATAACTTAGTTATACATAATGTCTAATTTTGTACAATTTATTTAATTATCGAGTTGGCTTGGTCTCAACCTTGTCATTTGTCGTGTCATGATTGGGGCAGGTTATAGTCCAAAAAAGGTGACCTGATCAAAAAATTAGGCTTGATTTGGGACAAGATAAACTCACTCCCAACCTAACCCATGAACACTCTTGCTCTCAACTTTCAATGAAAACACCAATTATTATGACTAAAGCCCATAAGAAAAGTTCAATCTAAAAGACTAGCTTATTAAATGTGAGAATCTTATGGCTTAAGTACATTAAACTTCTTTATTTACTTAATGTCACATATTAGATATATGGATTAATAACTCTAAAAAAGAGCGCACATGTAAAGATTGAGAAGTAAGAATTCTTCCATTGCTCAGTCATTTTACTAACCATTTATGATGGAACCCACACCCTATCGTAGAAGCATCTATCAGTTTTTTTGTTTTTAATATTTCAATTAATGAAATTATATATTCTTTTCTTCTTTTTTTTCATGTTCCTAGACTGGTTGGTTGTTCTATGCCTTCTTATGCATTTTGGAAATTAAACATAGATGGCATTTCCTATGGTAATCTAGGGAGAGATGGATTTGGTGGTTTGCTTTATGATAGCAACAACATTTGGATTATGGGACTTTTTGCTCATGCATGACTAGGGATGTCAACGGGACGAGGTGAGTAGTGCTTTCAATGCCCCCCTCTTGTACCCATCATGAGTACTCATTTGTAATCTTTACAGGTTGGCGAGTATTTACCGGTATTCGCAGATAGTTAATGATTTAAAATAAAATTTTAAAAATTATAAAAATAAATAAATAAAATAAACTTTAACACCATATAGCACAACTTTGTTCAACAATCTAAGATTCTCACAAAATTAAAAGAATATTACAAATAACAAACTAAATTCAATTATATTTTGTAATAATCAGTCTACATAAATAACTATTACATGAATGTTATATGTTTTTTCAACAATTTTTATCATTATGGGCTCATTCAATAAAAAAAATTCATTGTACAATTATATATATATATATATATATATATATATATATATAATATATATATATATATATATATATATATATATATTAATCTCATCTCAAAGTAAAAAAGAAAAAAAATCATAATATATTATATATTTTAAATGAAAAAATATACTTCACTAGTTTGCGGGTATCTGTGGGGCGGGTATTATAATTCTCATCTCTGTCCCTATTTATTAAACAAGTACTTATCCCCCACCTAATCTTAGATAATACCCATAGATCCTTACGTGCACGGGTAATTTTGCCATCCCTATGCATGACACACTACTATCCTTCATGGAGTTGTTGGCCATTCTTCTTGGTTTGTGGTTTTTCTTTTTTTGTTTGCTGAGTTTGAATTATGATTATCTTTTGTAAAATGTTCGTTTCACACATTTTTATGTATAAATGATAGAATTAAAACGTAAATATACATAAGTTCAATTAGGAGTGTAATCGGGTCAGGTTGGTTCAGGTTTAGTGTAAAAAAAAATTCAAACTGATCAAAAGTGATCAGTTCAATTTGGTTCAGGTTTTGCATTTTCTGGTTGAGAAACTTGAATCGAACCAAACTGATGAGAATTAGGTTGGTTCAAGTCAGGTCCATAGGTTAGAACATTTTTGTAAAAATATAAAGAAAAATTTTTAAAAATGAAAACAAGGTCGGGTCGATTCGGGTTTTCATAAAAAAATAAAAAAATAAGTAGAAAAAAATAATCAACTCGATTTGGTTTGGTTCGGGTTCCAAATCATAGAAACTGAGAACCAAACCAACCCTGATTGGTTTTGATTAGGTTTTACCTAATTAAAGCCGATTACTTGAACTGAACCGAACCAAATTAAATGGTTTGATTCGATTTTTTTCAGGTTCGTTGGATAATCCAAATCAATTTACACTCCTAGCTCAAATGGATAAGTTGTAATCAATGATAAAAATTATAAAAATGTGAAGTGATGCGTGTCAGTAATTTTATTCTATCTTTTTTTATATGTTAGTGAAAGGTATCAGGGCTAGGTTGATGTGATAAAAGAGAAAGAAGAAGAACTGAAACTGAAAACTAGAAACGAAGATGTATTAAAGTGAATTCATCACACACAGATTCTATTTCACTATATCAGTTATATATAGGACTTGTTACAACAAATAACAACCATTAACAAACTAACTACCTAGCTGAGCTGGCATACTAACTATCATTAACTAACTTAATATTATCTCATCTTATCATTTCTCTCTTACATCCCCCCTCAAACTCAGCAGTTGAAGAGGTTTAACTCTGAGTTTGTCACGAAATGACATGAATAATAAGCTAGAAACAGCCTTAGTAAGAATATCAGCTACTTGTGCATGAGCTGGGATATGGCTGACTTGTAGTTTATTAGAAAGAACCAGATCTCAAACAAAATGCAAGTCAATTTCAAAATGTTTTGTGCGAGAGTGGATAATTGGATTGGCAGCCAAGAGAACGGCACTAAGGTTATCACAAAAAACTCGTGGAGGATAAGGCAGAGATATTCTAAGTTCAGTCAACAAAGTTTGTAGCCAAAGAAGTTCAGCAGATAAAGCAGCTACACTTTGGTATTCTGCTTCTGTACTTCTGCAGGACACGATATGTTGTTTTCTGCTTGACCATGAAATCAGATTCCTCCCAAAATAAACACAATAACCATTGGTTGATTTTCTATCATCAAGGTCAGAATCCCAATCTAAGTCACTAAAGCCATAAAGATCCAACTGACATGATTTGGAAAGAAACAGACCATAGGAAGCAGTACCATAGAGATACCTTAATATCCTCTTGACGGCCTTCCAATGAGAATCGATAAGGTTTTGCATAAACTAACAAACTTTATTTACAGAAAATGAAATTTCAGGCCTTGTGACTATGATATATTGCAAGTTGCCTACAATTGATCTATAAAGAGTAGGATCAGTAAAGGGAGTACTGTCTTTAACTGAGAGCCGGAGATGAGCAGTCAAAGGAGTGGAAAAATGTTTACTCTCTCACATACCAACTTTGACCAACAAATCATTTATATATTTTGTTTGAGACAAATGCAAGCCACCATGTGGAGTTTTGTTTACCTGAATACCAATAAAATAATGCAAGTTTCCCATATCTTTGAGAGCAAATGTAGAATTCAGTGTGCTGATTAGATATTGAATTTCTGATGTAGAGGATCTAGTGATCAGAATATCATCTACATAGACTAAGATAAATGTAGTAGATGTAAGGGAGAACCTAGTAAACAAAGACATATCTGATTTGGTAGCTGTAAAACCAAAAGAACATAGAGCAATAGACAATTTATGAAACCAAGCTTTAGGAGCCTATTTGAGGTCATAGAGAGCTTTATGAAGTTTACACACTAAGTGAGGACCACCAAGCACAAACTCTTGAGGTTGCTGCATATATACCTCTTCCTGCAAGTTCTCATTCAAAAAAGCATTGTTGATGTCAAGTTGATGAATAAACCAGTCCTTAGCCAAAGCTATAGTTAGCAAAAGTTTGATTGTGGCTGGTTTGATTACTGGACTAAATGTCTCAGTAAAGTCAAAACCAGGCTTTTGATTAAAGCATTTGGCAATTAATTTTTCCTTATACTTGTCTATGGAACCATCTAGCTTGTACTTCACTCGAAACACTCATTTGCTACCAATAACCATTCTATCAGGAGGTAGTTCAACTAGAGATCATGTTTTATTCTTAAGCAAAGCATGGTATTCAGTAGTCATTGCTTGTTTCCAATGTGATTGACTGAGAGCCTGAGATATTGAAATAGGCTCCAAAATAACAGAAACACTCTCAGCTTATACACACTAGCCTTGGCCCTGGTTACCATTGGATGAGCATTTTGGAGAACATGAGCAGCAGTGGACAACTGTTGTGAAGAAGGTGGATTTTCTTGTGATTGAACCACTGGTACTGTGAAAATAGCACTATCCTGAGGAACAAAACTCTGCTCATGAAGCATATTAGACACAAGAATATTGTTTAATGCAGAAGTAGGACAAGTATATCTAATTACAGGTGGGACACCTGTTGACAGTATAGGAATAAAAGAGACAGTGGCAACAGAATATGATAAGGGATATTGGGACAAAGAAAAGAGACTGGTAGGAGACTTAAAAGGATAAAATGACTCATCAAATATAACATGAGGAGTAAAATAAAATTTACTAGAAAGAGAAAGACACTTGAAACCTTTATGTGAAGGAGCAAAACCAAGAAATAAACACTAGACAAACCTGTAATCCATTTTGAATTTATTATATGGTCTAGTGAATGGATAACATGCATAACCAAAGACCTTAAAATCATGATAAGAAGGTTGCTTGTGAAATAAAGTCTCAGAGGGGAACAAATTTTGTAGCACTGGAGTTGGAAGAGCATTAATGATAGAGACAACATGTAAGAATGCATATCCCCATAATTTGAAGGGAAGACAGGAGGCAACTAGCAGTGCTAAGCCCATTTCAGTCACATGCCTATGTTTCCTTTCAACACTACCATTCTGTTGGTGCACATAGGGACAAGTTAATCTTTGTAAAATACCATTGGATTGCAAGTATTTAGAGAAAAGCAAAAACTCTTTTGCATTATTAGTTTGTAGAGCTTTAGTTTGGTTCCCAATTGAAGTTCAACCATATGTTTGAACTAAAGAAAGAAAGAAAAAGCTTGAGACTTAGAATACATCAAATAAATCCAAGAGAATTTAGAATAGGCATCCACAAAAAGTATGTAATATCTAGCACTATTTAAGGCATTTACAGGAGCTGGTCCCTAAATGTCAGTATACATAAGTTCTAAAGGAGCCGTATATACAGAAGTAGAATTAGAAAATGGTTGTTGATGAGATTTTCCCAAACAATAAGCTTCACAGACACTTTGCAACTGAGTTTTACAGACAGACAAAGGAAAATTACAAGATTTTAATACTTGAGTTACTACATGAGTGGAGGCATGTCCAAGTCTTGAATGCCAAAGAGAAAAGTCAGCAACATTGGAGGATGCTGAAGCAACATTGGAAAGTATAGATGGAGGGGATTTTGTAAGCTGAAAATGTGGAAAAACATATAAACCATTCCTAATGGTGCCTTGGAGGAGGATTTCCTTGGTATCTTGGGATTTGACAAAGCATTTGTTAGAGTGGAATTCAAAAAAGACACTATTATCTTTAGCAAATTGAGCAATACTTAATAAATTCTTGGTAATATGAGGAACATGCAACAAATTATTTAGAATGAAAGAATGATTGACAGAACTAAAGTTAAAACTAGAGTGCCCAACATGTGAAATAGATAAACCTGTACTATCTCCCACAAAGACTTTTTCTGCACCATCATACTCTACTTTGTGGTGTAGGTTAGATGAATCTGGAGTTAAGTGATGTGTGGCACCAGAGTCAGGGTACCATGCTAGATCACACAAAGTCGAGGGAGTAGCCAACATAATTGTAGCCATAGAAGAGTTACTACCACCAGAAAAATTAGAATCAAAACCTTTGACTACCATGGCACTCATAGGGGCAGTGACATTCCCTTATGGTCTGAAATTCTGAAAAGATTGGGAACCTGTAAATGACTGATCAAATTGAAATCAATAATTAACAGCAGTATGACAATTCTTTTACAGAGTTGACACTTTGGCCTCTCACCAAAAGAAAATATGCCTCCTCATCTACCAAATCTTCCTATAAAATTTTGTTGACCTCTACCATGCATAAAACCCCTTCCTTGATTCATAGGAAAAGCATGACCTTGACCAAAATTAAAATTTGGCCTTGGATTGAAACCTCCTCTATAACCAGAAGAGTTTCCATTATAACCACTATTGTTATTGTAACCTTTCTGACCTGAGATTGAGCAAGATTACCCTGAATTACTCCAAGCTTTGTCTTCCTAAACCTTTCAATTCATTCTTCTTGAGTCATAAAAAGAGCTTCAAGCTTTCCAACACTGCAAGGCTCACACCTAGAGGTGATTGCAATCACAAGCCCCTTGCACTCTTTAGTTAAACCATCAAGAATTGCTTCAATATATTTAGATTCATCAACTGGTGATCCTATTGATCCCAAAGTATCAACTAATTTCTTGATTGCAAGCAGGTAAGAAGCTACAAAAGAATCTTTTCTTGTGTTTCTCAATTGATTCTTTAATTGTCTAACTTTTGTTTTAATCTGAGAAGCAAAAAACGTTTCCAATTTCTTCCAAATTTGACACTACAACAATTTTGGCTTTTGGCAACGAAGTTTCTGGCAAGGTTTTAAAAGCATTTCTGGCAACGAAATTCACAACATACCATTCTTGTTGTGAAAGAGCTACTCATCAAGGACAATAATCATGACATTAGCAACTGATCTTGTTGCTCCCAGTTGAGGTAAGCCTCACTGATCTTGTTTCTTACTGCATCATCTTGTGAATCATACTTTATTAGAATCAAATCTCCACTGATATACTAAAAAGTTTATGGCCTTTGATCGTAGCCAGTGCCTGCTATTTCTACGCCAAAAAATTGTCTTCATCAAGCTTGAATGACACGAGATTAGAGAACGTTTGTAGCATCAAGCCCCTTACACTTTTTAGTTAAATCATTAAGAATTGCTTTAATATATTCAGATTCATCAACTGGTGATCCTATTGATCCCAAAGTATTAACTAATTTCTTGATTGCAAGCAGGTAAGAAGCTACAGAAGAATCTTTTCTTGTGTTTCTCAATTGATTCTTTAATTGTCTAACTTTTGCTCTACTCTGAGAAGCAAAAAAATGTTTCCAATTTCTTCTAAATTTGACACTACAACAACAATTTTGGCTTTTGGCAACGAAGTTTCTGGCAAGGTTTTAAAAGCGTTTCTGGCAACGAAATTACAACATACCATTCTTGTTGTGAAAGAGCTACTCATTAAGGACAATAACCATGACATTAGCAACTGATCTTGTTGCTCCCAGTTGAGGTAAGCCTCATTGATCTTGTTTCTTACTGCATCATCTTGTGAATCATACTTTATTAGAATCAAATCTCTACTGATATACTAAAAAAAGTTTGTGGCCTTTGATCGTAGCCAGTGCCTGCTATTTCCATGCCAAAAAATTGTCTTCATCAAGCTTGAATGACACGAGATTAGAGAACATTTGTAGCATCAAGCCCCTTACACTCTTTAGTTAAACCATCAAGAATTGCTTCAATATATTCAGATTCATCAACTGGCGATCCTATTGATCCCAAAGTATCAACTAATTTCTTGATTGCAAGTAGGTAAGAAGCTACAGAAGAATCTTTTCTTGTGTTTCTTAATTGATTCTTTAATTGTCTAACTTTTGCTCTAATCTGAAAAGCAAAAAACATTTCCAATTTCTTCCAAATTTGACATTACAACAATTTTGCTTTGGCAACGAAGTTTTTGGCAAGGTTTTAAAAGTGTTTCTAGCAACAAAATTCACAACATACCATTCTTGTTGTGAAGAGCTACTCATCAAGGACAATAACCATGACATTAGCAACTGATCTTGTTGCTCCCAGTTGAGGTAAGCCTCACTGATCTTGTTTCTTACTGCATCATCTTGTGAATCATACTTTATTGGAATCAAATCTCCACTGATATACTGAAAAAGTTTGTGGCCTTTGATCGTAGCCAGTGCCTGCTATTTCCACGCCAAAAAATTGTCTTCATCAAGCTTGAATGACACGAGATTAGAGAACGTTTGTAGCATAAACTGATTAATAGTGTTTGCTGTTGCCATAGAGGAACCTTGATCAAAAGCCATGGATGAAAAATATGCTCTGATACCATGGAAGGTATTAGGGCCAGGTTGATGTGATAAAAGAGAAATAAGAAGAACTGAAACTGAAAACCAGAAACGAAGATGTATTAAAGTGAATTCATCATACACAAATTCTATTCACTATATCAGTTATATATAGGACTTGTTAAAAACTGGATGCTTCCCAACATGAGCTCTAATCTAGTGGTCTTGATCCCAAAATTTTCTCATGCTGATAAAATAGAAGATTATAGGCCAATTTCTTTGGCCAACTTCCAGTTCAAGATCATTACCAAGATACTTGCTGATAGGTTGGCTATCATTGCCCCAAAGGTAATCTCAGAACAGCAAAGAGGTTTCATTAAAGATAGGCACATTACTGATTATATCTGCCTTGCATCCGAGTCTATGAACTTGCTTGATTATAAAACTTTTGGCAACAATATTGCACTAAAATTTGATATTAGGAAAACGTTTGACACTATTGATTGGAAATTCTTGCTTGATGTATTAATGGCCTTTGGTTTTGACCCCAAATTTTGTGGTTGGGTAAGAATAATCCTTCACTCAGCCAAGCTCTCCTTCTCTGTCAATGGCAAAGCTGTTGGTTTTATCACTTGCAAGAGAGGTGTGAGACAAAGGGATCCTCTCTCACCTCTCTTGTTTTGCCTAGTTGAAGATGTGCTTAGTAGAGGTATATCACTGCTCATTAATAATGGCTTGCTAAAGCCTATAGCTGGACCAAATGGTTTTTTAAAACTCCCTCTCATATTCTTTATGTCGATGACATAATGGTCTTTTGCAAAGTAATAAAGCAGAATTTGGAAGCTCTTATGGCTCTTTTTCAGTCTTATGGACAAGCCTCTGGTCAGTTTCTCAGTCTAAGTAAGTGCAAATTCTATACTGAAAACTTAAATCCTAACAGAATCACATTTATTTCATCTATCCTTGGTTTTAATTCTGGTCATCTACCTTTTACATATCTTGGTGTACCTCTATTCAAAGGTAAACCAAAGAGATCTCATCTTGAACCAATAGCTGATAGGATTAAGACCAAACTTGCTTCTTGGAAGGGTTCCCTTCTATCAATTATGGGCAGGGTCTAACTTGTAAAATCCATCATCCATGGCATGATTTCCTACAGTTTTCATGTCTATGCGTGGCCTATTAGTCACCTGAAAATGCTTGATAAATGTATTAGGAACTTCATTTAGTCTGGTGACATTAATATCAGAAAACTGGTCACAGTCTCTTGGAAAACAGTCTGCTCTCCTCTCAATGAAGATATGTTAAGCTTGAGGTCTCTAAGATCTATCAATGCCACTGCTCTATTGAAACTAAGTTAGGATGTTTTATCTTCAAATAATGAATGGGCTTGGTTTATCAGGAATAGGTTCTTTAAACAGAACAAGCCTATAATCAATTATGTAAAATCTACAATTTGGCCAGGTATTAAGGCTCATATGAATACTATTCTATCTTCATCCTTCTGGCAAATTGGTGATGGGAAGACGATAAACTTTTGGAAGGATGTTTGGCTTGATCAACCAATAGTTGACATATTAAACATACCTCATCATTTGCATAGTTCATTACAAGCTTCTGTTGCAGACTTTATCATTGATCATAAGTGGTCTATTCCTACTGATCTAGTTGATAGATGCCCTCTCCTTAATGTTGCCATATCAAATATCGATATCCTTTTGTCTGTTGAGGATGATAATCTTGTTTGATCAGGTAATGACTCGGGCACACTCTCTTTTAAGGAAGCTTTTCTGCACTTATTCCCCCTGCACAATTTCTGTTAATTGGAGTAAGCTGATTTGGTCATCTTCCATTCCTCCCTCAAGATCCTTCTTACTATGGCGTGTTATCCATAATAAGCTGTCATCTGATGATAATCTCATGAAGAGGGGATGCACTTCGGTTTCAATTTGCAACCTATGTAATACTTCTGACGAAAGCTCAGAGCATTTGTTCCTTACCTGCAGCTTTGCTAGACAGATTTGGAATTGGTTTAGCTACATCATTAAGTCTCCAATTGACCTGTCCTTGGTCCTCTCCATCCTTTCAGTTTGTAACTCTAACTGGTCATCTCAAGCTAAAGACCTTGTGCTAGCTGTGATTGTCAACATTTTCTGGTTCATTTGGCATTGTAGAAATAAGTGCAAATTTGAGAATCAATCAAGTTCATACAGATCTGTTATTATTATAGTTAAAGCTTCAGCTGCTCTCTCAGGTAATTTGTCTAAAGGTAATTTATCAGGCTCTATGGATGATTCCTTACTTTTGAAAGTATTCAATGTCCCTGGTCATCTTAACCGAGCCCCTAATATTGTACAAGTTAATTGGAAACCTCATTCTTTTTATTGGATTAAGTGCAATACGGATGGAGCTGCTAAAGGAACCCCGGGTCATGCTGGAGGTGGAGGTATCTTTAGAGATAGAAGTGCTGCAGTGTTAGAATGTTTTGCTTCATATTATGGACTCACTTCTTCTTTACAGGCTGAAATAATATCAGCCATGTTTGGTATAAAGACAGTATACAACAAAGGATCGTTTAATTTATGGTTGGAATGCGACTCTAGTTTAGTTATTCAGGCTTTCACATCTCCTGAGCTTGTTCCTTGGAAAATCCACATTAGATGAAAAAATTGCATTCTTATAACTAAGAAGATGAGGTTCAAAGTGTCTCACATCTATAGAGAGGGAAATGTTTGTGCGGATAAACTGGCTAATTTTGATGTCTCTTCAAGAAGCAATACTTGGTGGGACCTTATACCTAACTTTATTAGTGATGATTTTTTTAGAAATAGGTTTGGACTTCCAGATTTCAAATTTAAATAATTTGTATTCTTTTCATGGGTTTTGGTCAATGTCCCCCCATGACACTTTTGTTTCTTTAATTTTTTTAATAATAATATTTCATATTGGTGTGCTGCAAATGATGGATAGGGTTTGGGGTGCCAATCTAGTTGGGATTCCTCTTCCTATTGTGATGTCTCTGCATGCCAATGCTTTTTGATAAAAAATATATATATAGGACTTGTTACAACAAGTAACAACCACTAACAAACTAACTACCTAGCTGAGTTGGCGTACTAACTGTCATTAACTAACTCAATCTTATCTCATCTCATCCTTTCTCTCTTACAATTATAATTCAACTCAATGTTCAACTGATGCATCCAATCTTGCGAGTTTTGTTGAAACAAAAATTTAAGAAAAAAAACAATTAAATAGACATGATTTATATAGCCATTCAAATAAAAAATTGATATGGGTTGAATTAACTGAACTATATCAAAAAATAATCTACCATTAAAAAATATATTTACATCTTAATAAATGCTAATTAAGAATTACTTAACTTCAAGAGGAGAAGGACAAACTGAAAAAAGACGTTAATTCCAAATTCCTTATGTGAATGGGCACATCACACGCACTCACTAGTCACGTGTTAGGCTGGGAAGCATTAAATCATATGCCCAACTCGGAATAATATTTACCATTTCAATGTATATGTGTAGAATAAACCTCCAAACTCATCTATGAGAATTATAGTTGTATAATCCGGATCATAAGTTAACCTAGTTAGAAGGCTAGGCCAACAAGTCAACGGTCCAACCTTAGCTTAAGTGGTTGAATTGAAAGGAGTTTTTATTGTGAGAATGTGAGAGAAATAAATCTTGATCATACAACCATACATGAATGGTCAAGATTAAAAGTTACTTAAAAGTCATGTGATCACTTAAAAAAGTTACATGCATTTATCTTATAATCTTGACCATTCATGAAAGATCCAATGATCAATATTCACTCATCTCACCTCTCACAATAAACACTCCTATCACCAAATACACTCCTTATATATATATATAAAATATGAATAGTACTTTGTATAAAAATACATTATATAAAAAATACTAATGATGCAAGTAAATTAGTAGTGATAATTATTATGTTCTAATTTTTTAACTTTGAATTGTTAAATAATAATATAAATTAAAAAAATAAAAATATTACTTAATAGAAGTGTGTGGTCAAATGGTAAAATGTATCTCATTCTAAAAGTCTTCTAGGTGTCATATTCAAAGCTTACAATTTATCTTTTTTAAGCTTAAAAAAAAAGAAAAAAAAAACATAGGTCAATCTAGGTCAACTTGGTCGAGCGGGTTTCTGGGACACCCGACTTTGACTAGCTCAGTGAGGAAACACGATCTAACCAAGGATCAGATTGACCTAAATCCCAGATCACGAGTTTTTCAATTGGACCTATTGGGTCAGTCTGATCTATACAACTATGATGAGAATATAAATACCAGATACATTAATATTAATTTAAATAGGCTTAACAATCATACTCTAACCCATAAGTACCTACCTTGCCCTACTCCGCATAGGATGAGTTTAACACTCATCTTGTAATGGGGTGGGACAGGTGCAAGTTTGTGTTACATAAACATGTTGCTTTATTTTTTGGATATACAAACATTATGCTTAGCTAGTTAGTTGCTAATAAAGTCACACTAAGAACTTTGGAGTTTGGTTCCTAGGGGACCACTTGTATTTTGAGCATTCTCAAGGATGACCATGTGGGTGTAGTTGTAGCCTTCCATAGACTTGCTTAGTGGTTGTTTTTTATTTTGGGCTTCTCACGCGCTTATTCATAAAAAAAAATCAACTATATTAATTATTTTTGTTAGTTTAATACTTATTATGAATATATTTTTTAATTTATATGAAGTGATGAATTAAATTTTAGATAGTAATTAATTATTATATAAATTAATTTAAAATATTCATATGTGTGAAACATGACAGAACAGGTGTGGGTTTTGATATTTTTCTTGCATAGCGAATGCAAGTTCTTATCCTTAAGGATGTGAGGTAGGGTTAGGTTAAACAAAAACTTGTCCCATACCCATCCCATTGCCAAGCTTACTTGAAAATGGTAAAACTTCACTACAGTTCCTAATTTTTTAGTTATTTAAAATAGAGGTTAATATATTTTGTTAATAATCTTTCACATTTTTAAGTAATTATGAAGATTTGTTAAGAGAAAATATCATTACTCAAATATTTATTAGGTTAAATTTCCCAAATAATCATATTTAATATTAGAAACTAATGCACACGAAAACTATTTTTTAAAAAATTAACTATTCTCTATCATTAAATGTATTAAATGTATACCATTTGTCATCTTTATATCAATATCTCTCACTTTAATTATATTTTTAATATTATAATTATAATAAAGAATAACTTATGTGTATTCTTCACATAACAATGTCATATAGGTAAATAAAGAGGTTAAATATTTTAAAAAGAACTCATTAGTGAAGTCTTTTCAAAATTTGTGAGGCTTTATCAAAAGTTTTTGTTCCCAGAGATAATTAAGAGAAATTTTTTGTTCTAATAACACTTCAAAATTTCTCATGATCTCTAGCTCTTTGACTATGCTAACACATACTATTCAATGATAAAGTAAAGAAAAAAAAGTATGATACTATGTCCTATGAATTTATTTTCGTGTAAATTTCACAAATGCTGAATTAACTGAAATAAACTTGTAATAAATTATAATTAGAAATATACATACAAAAGTAATTAATAAAATATAAATACAGTCAACCTTATTTTAAGCATTCCTAGATCGTTCCACGAAATGATATTATTGAGATTTAGCATTTTTTAAAAAGAAGTTAGCATGACTGAGAAAGATGAAAGTTTTTCTCACATCCGAAAGACACTTTTTTATTTCGTTTTTTAGCCAAACATCGTGATGATGCTTGAAAATGAAACCCCACCACTTGTAACGTGGCCCCTTTACATATGCGTTACGCGTATATTCTTTTCAATCAGTGGGCTTTGAAGCTCAAGGAATTGAAAATACCAGCTGCTCCACTGGTTAGGAGCCAGCCCTGCAACCAAATTTTTTTTGTCTCGCAATCTAAATCTTAACCATCACTATCCTATAACTACGTCTCTCAACCAAAGATTTTTCTAATACCTATCAGCATGTTCTCTACTCCTTCTTGGATTGCCTTATTCAAAATTATTCTGTAAACCCATTAAAATTTCCATTCCCACTTCAAAGGAAAACAAAGAAGAAAAAGAAAAAAATGGCCTTCCATAGCACACCATCTCAAAAGTAACTCATTTTAGCGGTTACAATTTGTCAATTTCAATGGAAGAGAGCCAGTGCCACACTGTGTTTGAGAAGTACGAAATGGGCAGGGTTCTAGGCAAAGGGACTTTCGCCAAAGTATATTACGGCAAACAAATAGGCACGGGCGAAAGCGTGGCAATCAAAGTGATCAACAAAGACCAAGTGAAGAAAGAGGGTATGATGGAGCAGATCAAGCGCGAGATATCAGTGATGCGTTTGGTGAGACACCCCAACATAGTGGAGCTCAAAGAAGTCATGGCCACAAAGACCAAGATCTTCTTCGTCATGGAGTACGTTCGCGGCGGCGAGCTCTTCGCCAAGGTCGCAAAAGGCAAGCTCAAAGAAGATCAAGCTCGCAAGTACTTCCAACAGTTAATCAGCGCCGTCGATTTCTGCCACAGCAGAGGTGTCTCCCACCGCGACCTCAAGCCGGAGAATTTACTCCTCGACGAGAACGAGAACCTCAAAATCTCCGACTTTGGACTCTCCGCGTTGCCGGAACAGCTCCGTTACGACGGGCTCCTCCACACACAGTGTGGGACCCCCGCATACGTGGCACCTGAAGTTCTAAGGAAGAAAGGGTACGATGGATCCAAAGCTGATACATGGTCTTGTGGGGTCATCTTATACGTGTTGCTCGCAGGGTTTCTTCCTTTCCGAGACGAGAATCTCATGACTATGTACAACAAGGTTCTAAGAGCCGAGTTTCAATTCCCACCGTGGTTTTCACCTGAGTCAAGGAGATTGATATCGAAGATTCTCGTGGCGGATCCTGAGAGACGAACTACGATTCCTGCGATCATGCGTATGCCATGGTTCCGAAAAGGGTTCTCCGTACCCGTTGAGCTCAAATTGGAAGAACCCGTTAAAGAGGAAGAACTGGAAGGTTCTCGAACGAGTAATAAGGTGTCGTCGCCCAAGTCTTTCAACGCGTTCGAGTTCATATCGTCGATGTCTTCGGGGTTCGATCTGTCGGGGTTGTTTGAGAGCAAGAGGAAGATGGGGACGGTGTTCACGTCAAAGTGTTCGGCTTCGGCGATCGTGTCCAAGATTGAGAAGGCGGCGGAGGGGTTGAGTTTCAAGGTGGCGGAGGTGAAGGATTTCAAGATTAGGATGCAGGGGCCGGCGGAGGGGAGAAAGGGGCGACTGTTCGTGACGGCGGAGGTGTTCGAGGTGACGCCGGAGGTGGCCATCGTGGAGTTCTCGAAGTCCGCCGGCGACACTTTGGAATATGCCAAGTTTTGTGAGGAAGATGTGAGGCCTGCCCTGAAAGACATTGTTTGGACGTGGCAAGGTGATGCCACGTGTAACGCTAACATCACTGGCGGTCACGGTGAAGAATATCCAAATTAAATATTAAATATATAGATATATGAGAGAGGGATCTAAGTGGTAAGTTCTAACCAAATTTCCTCTTTTGAGTTTCGTCTTTATTCCCTGCCTGATTTTTAGAAGAACAAAACTTTTGCTCCAACGAGATTAGAGAAAAGTCTTTTAATTTTTTTTAATTTTATATTATGTGTCTATTTTATTAATTTAAATTTGTAATTCACTTATTTTAATTTCATTAACTTAATAAAATAGATACATAATATAAAATTAGAAAGAATTTAAAGATTTTTTTAAATTTGAGTTGGAGCAAATTTTATCTTTTTAAAAAGATTGCGTCTTTTAATTCTTTCTTTCTTCTTTTTTCTTTTTATTGAGGCTGTACATAAATTGTAATTATTATCCTACAGTTTAATCCGGAATAGAAGTTAATTTTGTGTACATTCGTGAATGAGTTGTTCCAGTGACGCTTGTATTTTATTATTCTCACTTTTCTTATGAATAATTATATAATAATAATTGAATTAATATAAAATGTTATGAACAGTTCATATTAATGTACCAAAAAAATATTACTCACTGTTTTTACATTCATATGAGAGAATCATTATCTATGATTTTTAATGTATTAGGTGTATACATGACAATTATTCTAATGTATTCATATGATTACGGCGTATTGAAAAACTGTTAAATTTAGCTTCTTCTTTTTACAATATGATGATGATTTGTTGTTTTCCCTTTTTGGATAAATTAATTAAAATAAATTGAATCACATCATAAATACATATATTAATCACATAGTATTATATAATATTAGAGTTGTTGGATAATTTTTTTTGTTGAATTAATGTGTTTGATTTTATTATTTATAAGTAAGAGTGAAAATACAAAATTGATAAGCCAAAACAGATCAAATATAGCAGAAAAAATACTAAGCAACCATAATTTTTTTAAGTTAGAATTGTTGTAGAATGAATTGGCGTTATTATTTATTTTTTGAATAGCGAATGATTTCTATTACTTTTAACTTATTCGATAATTATTATTAAATCTTGACATTTGATTGAATTCTGTCAATTTTTTTTAATTATGTAACATTACTCAATATAAAACCAATCCAGATAATTAAAGGAATCAGCAAGGCACTGCAAGGTGAATGCTAGTTACTCTTTTTTATTGCAAAATGCAAAAGAACTAAAATGATTGAGGGCTGTATGTAGTGAGTAGTGACAAGGCGCAGCTCCAACCACCCAACACAATTTAATGAAAGATAATCTAACAAGAAAGCGGCCCACAAACCAAAACCTGGCAAAGAAGTTTATGGAAATTTCTATCAGAGCTGAGAGAGAACTCAAAAACAGGCAAAATTGTTTAAAGAACAGTCAAAATGTGGCTGTCCTTTTATGATTTATCGAAATGTCGTTGCCGTAATTAAGCACCATGCGACTTTAAGCCTCTTCAAAGTTGAAAGAGTATTCAAATTTCATTTTTCTATTTGACAGTCGGCTATGTTTAGACGAGTGAGGTTGAGTAAAATAGAAGGAAATAAGGATATGTTTTATTATTTTATGATATTAAAAAAGAATAAAATGAAATAAAAGTGGATGAGATACAATAGATTTTATTTTATAAAAAATTATTAATTTTTAAATTTAAAATGAGATAAAATTATTATTTATTATTATTATAATTAATATTTTAGTACATTATCTTCATATTTTTTAATTTGGTGTATTTACAATAAAGATAATTTTTAAAAAATAAAATTATAATTCTTATCATTTTATTAATTTTTAAAATAATAATATTATAACTTTATTTTATTTTATTATAAAATATTTAAATAATAAAATAATATTTTTATCATATTTTATTTTATTTCATCTTATTTTATTCTATCTTATCCATTATTAAATATCTAATTCTGAGTTCTGTTCTTCTAGAGCTGGCGAGAGGTCGGCAACCACCCCCAACAGTTTATTGATTATTACTATTATTACTTTGTATATTAATAATTTGAATTTTGTGCGACTGGCACTGTTTTATGTCCAACTGTTTTTTCCTCGTCTTATCATCTACCTGATTAAGTTTTTTTTTTTCTTCGTTGCTGATACTAAGCTTTCTATTGTTGGTAAGTACATAATTGTTTAAACACTTACCAAAAAAGAAAAGTTAGGATGCAAGAGACTGAGAATCTACGAATATGAAGTACAGTATTGTTTGTTAAATAAATGGGTCAAAACGAGTGGGAGAGTCTTGTCTGAGTAAGTAATAATTAAAGTCAGATACACACTTCCATTGGAGAGGGGGCTCAGCGATTACGGTGTATATGAGTGTTTTTGTTAGTGCGAAAAATATTTTTTATTAAAAAAATCATTTTATCAAATATGTATAACTATTTTAAAAGATTCTAAAAAAATTTAGAATAAAAAAAATTAATTTTCTACTTTTACTAGTAAGTGCACTTTTGGAAATTTGCTATATTTGGATGTATACTATTTATTTTCTTTCCTTTTACTTGATATTAATATAAACTCAAATTTATGATGAATTTTATATGCAATAACATATTTATTACTTAAAATATAATTTAAAATTATAAATATAAATATTATAAAATTTAATAGTCGATATGATATCATATATAAAATTCACTGTAAATCTAAATCTAAATAATTAATATCACCCACTTACTTATCTCTTTTCACTTTTTATTGATTTTAGTTTGAGAAATGAATGTTGTTAATTAATAATTAACTCATGAGTAACAAGTGTAAGTTAAATAAAAAGTTTCAACATTTGAAATAGTTGTAATTGAAAAATGAAAAAATTTAAGTAAAGTTCTTTAAGTGTTTGTGGTACTGTTCTCTAATAAAAATATGATATATGTACATTTTTTTACAAATCATTAATAAAAACTTAAAAAATGATGATTAAGTAGCTAAAATCTAAGACACATGTTATATTTTTAGTAGAGAATAAGACATATGTCATATTTTTATTAAAAAATTGTATTACAAGTACCTAAAAAATTTTACCTAAGTTTTGTCCATTGAAAAAATACTTGCATAAACCTAATATATAAAGTTGGATATACTGGTTTAATTACGTTTAATTAATTATTTTGATTGATAATATCATTCCCTTACTACATTTAACTTTAGTGCATTCGATTTATGCAAATATTTCTCCTGTAACTTTGGGTTTTGTTTTGTCCGTCATGTCTGATACAGCCGGCTTCATTAGATTGATCTGCGTATTGTAAGTTATCCAAGTGGTTTTATTATTCATTCATTTCATTTATCTTTCCCTCGTCGGTTACGTTTGTGTCTTAATATTAAACCAAACACATCTTTACTTTGTCTTCATTTTCTAAGATGATTCATACTCATTAAATTATGTGAAAAAATAAAATATGATTTTATTATAACTATAGGATAATATATACGCACCTAAAGCAATAATACAGAAACATCATAGGAAAATAATTTGGATGTTATTAAAACTGCAGGATAATATGGTTATGTTTGTTTTACCTTTGGAAGTAGTTAAAAGACCTTTTGACCAAAATAACACATATTTTCCTTCTTGTAAAAGTACATTGCGAAAGCAAATTTTTACTTTACATTATTCTAGAAGTTAAACCAAAAAGCTCTATATATACACCTCCAAAAGCAATAATATAGAAATGTCACAGGAAAATAATGTGTGGCTGAATTTTTATTTATTTATTTACGTAAATGTTTCAGAAAGAGGGTCATCAACCCAACGAAACATGAACACTAAAAGGGACTCGCTTCGCCGTAGACTGTAGGAACAAATATAGGAACAAATAGAGCGTTGTAAGTAACGAAGCATGACAATCGCAGCTCTAGAGCATGATTGTGCACATTACTGAATGTTCTAAATTTATGTCATTGTGGGGTTGAGAATCATTCAAGTGTGCATAAGGGACAAGTGGAATGAGAAAATGAATGATGGTGAAGGTTTAAGCGAGAGAACAGAGGAATTCTTGTTGTTCCTTGCAATCACTATGGGGTTCTATTTCCTCTTGGTTTAGGACAAAGTATTTATAAGGTTATTCTCAAAGTGAACGTTATGCTGGCTTCTTATTAGTCAAGGAAGTGTCACTATCTCACATTTAATGTGTTGGTAGGAAAAGAATGTCGAGACGAAGCAAAGCGCTGACTTCTCAACACATGCTTTAGAAGGTACATGGTATGAAAATGATATGTCTGAGATTTCAACAAGAATTTTACAAATTAGTTAGGGAAAAATCCGTAACTAATTTGTAGCTAATGTAAACTTTCACTCTAAGAATCATGAAGAAGATCGAATCAGAAAAGAAGAAGAATTCTAAACTATTCTGTATGAGAAAATTATTCTCATTCAAAAATTGATAACAATATACATGATATGTATATATATATAGAAAGTTACCTGTAACTAACTACGATAATTAGCCAACTAACTAATTGAATTACAATAATTAGCTAACTAACTGAAACTAACTATATTAGTTAACACCTTCCCTCAAGCTGAAATGGATATCTAACAGTCCAAGCTTGGAATACAATGTAGAAAAGGGTCCTGGTAGCAAAGGCTTGGTGAGTATATCAGCAATTTGATCTTGAGTTGCAACAGGTAGGAGATGAGTGACACCAGCTTGGACTTTGTCTCGTACAAGATGGCAATCAAGCTCAATGTGTTTCGTACGCTCATGGAAAATCGGATTGGCTGCTATGTGGAGAGCAGATTAATTATCACAATAAAGAGAAATCGGTTGAGGATGATCAATGTGCATGTCACGAAGAAGATATAGCAGCCATAGCGCCTCACATGTCCCTTGTGCTAAGGCCCTGTATTCTGCCTCAGATGAAGATCGAGATATGACAGACTGCTTCTTGCTCTTCCAAGAGATAGGAGCATTCCCAAGGAAGAAGCAGAAACCAGTAACTGAGCGTCGAGTATCAGGGCATGCTCCCCAATCTGAGTCAGTAAATCCTTTTAAGCACAAATGAGATTGTCTAGGAAAGAAAACTCCTGCACCAGGGGAACTTTTAATGTACCGCAAGACCTTGGTTGCTGCTTGGTAATGAACATCCGTGGGAGCATCAAGATATTGACTAAGCTTACTCACAGCATAGCAGATATAGGGTCTAGTGTGTGTGAGATAAAGAAGCTTTCCGATAAGTCGACGGTAAAAAGAAGAGTCAGGGAGTAAGCTACCTGAATTTTTGCCGAGCTTCAGTTTGGAATCCATAGGAGTGGAGCAAGGCTTGCATCCCAAAAGACCAGTGTATTGAAGAAGATCAAGTGAGTTCTTTGTCTAGTATACTCACCAATATCTTATTCATTATCTTTTTATACTTTTTTAAAATTAAAATTAAAAATTAAATATATTTAATTTTATACTCACCAATTTTATATCTTTAATTTTATATTATAAAATTAAAATTTAAGTAAATATATTTAAAATAAATAATAAAAAATTATTATTCTTCCAAAAACAAACAATAATGTCAAATCATAACCTGTAATTCATTATTTAATATCTGAAATTATGCTCAAACACAAGCAAATTATAATTTTACCAAATATGTTATCAGATAAAAAAAACTATAATCCAAAGCTATTTGTTTGATAGAGTTTTATTCAAAAATTAGTTACGAAAATTTAATCTATAATTAATTCATAGCTAATTAGTTATAAATTAGCTACTAAAATTTTTTGTAACTAAATTTGATAATTAATTTATAAAATTCTTGTAATATTTTTTCTTACTTTAAGGATTTTGTTTACTAGGGGTTTTGTTCTTGAATGGTCATGAGCTCTAAGACAATGTGCTTCGCTATCCACGTGGCTTCCTGTTCTGGGATTAATTATCCAAGAGAAGTATCTTCCATTCCAAATCCTACCAATCAACACAAAGAAGTAGTTCCTAAGTAAGGTAGGGGTAAGCCTTCTATTCATTTCGAAAGATGTAGGGTTTTGTCCTTAGCTATACTCTCTCCAGTGCGCTTCTTTATTAGGGCGCGCTTCCTAATACTTACCTCCAAAATAGTAAAATAATAATTAAAAAAATTTTAACCACACATTAAAAGGTTTGTGTGTAGTACTGTGGTTTATGACAAAGAGAAGTATATCTATATATCATTGTTTACAATTAAGAATTTAATTAGTATACATTGTTAATGTAAAAAAATTTACCCTGACATTTATTAATATTTTGATAAATCAATATTTATTATTATCTTTTTTTTAATAATTTAAATAAAAGTAAAAGTGTCAAAATATTAATAATTGTCTGAATAAAATCTTTATAATAATAGTACATACCACTTTAATTCATTGTAATACACGATGATAGTCGTGTAAAAAATAAAATATGATAAACTTACTGATGATTATTCTATTACAACATATAATTCTATGTTATTTAGCTTACTTATAAATTGTTTTTATAATTATTAAATTTTAATTTTAGTCTTTCTCATTTGATTATTTTATCATAATGATGCATTTTGAAAGTCAATTTTTCATGTAAGCGTAGGTCAAAACTTATTTCCCAAAATAGTGCAAGAGAAACAATGGTATATAATGAGTCGTAGTAGGGATGTACTACTTACCCACATCTCTTTTTTTTTATTATATTTTGAGTAAGTCGTGCTTTTTATGCATGACTTCCTTTTTTTTTTTTAAATTTAAGTAAGTTGTGCATCAGAGGTATCATTTACTTTATTTTTTTTTAATGTCGTATGAAGTTATGAGTACTAACCATGACTTACATTAAGCTTTTCAATTTAATAATAAGTTTTAGCTTGCCAAGGTTTGTACCTATGAATTTCACTATTTTCTTTCGGTGTTACTTCATATTTCAGTATTTTTCAAGTTTTCTCTATCACTGTTACTTTGTATTAAACTCAACCCATTCTCGTTTAATTCTCTCTAGTAGAGATATTTATTAAGAATGTTAATTATACTTTTTTATTATTACAACTTTTTTACATTTATTGATATGATTTTTTCTACATTTTTTCTTTTTACTTAAATTGACAGATGTCATCATATGACCATTCTCGTAGTTCATTTGTTATTGATGTTAGTAATATTTATGAATATAACGATCCTTATAGGCCTCTAAATCCTATGATCGCTAACCCTGCTATTAGGGTAAATATTCATTTAACAGCATTATATTATCAAAACAATGTAACTCTAGTTATAAGATATACTGTAAGTGATTCTAGCGAAGAGAATGAGTACGAGGAAGGTGATGAGGGTAACGAAGTAGGTGAGATAGGCGTGGGTGAACTTACCACTATAATTTATGCTACCCTAACCCTATCTTCCTTTTTATATAATATTAATTTGCAGGCAATGTATGTTCATGAATTTTCTAATGATTATGAAATTAGAAGAGGAAGTAGTGTGAATGTGAATAATGATTTGCGGGTTGCATGCAATTTGAATCAAAACAAGCAACATTCAATGCAATTAAGCCACATCTTATTATTAAATCATAAACCCTAATACAAGCCACAAATTCACTTGTTTATTTTTTATTTTTAAAAAAATGCAAGTCATGGTTCCATCCACGACTTACTTAAAATTTAATTTAAAAAATATATAAGTAAGTTATAAATAAAAAGCATATCTTGCGTAAATATAATAATAAAAAACTTTTTACTAGGTAAGTTGTACTTCTTAATCACTACTTATTATTAAAAAAATTATTTAAATAGAAGTCATACTTGATAAATATGACTGGTTATATTTTATTATATTATACTATTTTAAGAATTAATTTTTAACTTATACTTCTGTGAGAAATTGATTTTTAAACTATACTGTTTAGATAAAAAAAAGTCTACTAATTTCGGTTGTTATAATGTTTTTTACGTAATTTTTAAATTAGTGACGTATTTAATTTTTTTTTATATTAATATTGATGTGACAATCATTTTGTTAATGCAATTAACATCGTGTCCCAATATTTTCACAAGAATAAGTAATTGAAATATAGTGTCAAGTCATTCATTTTTTTCCACATTAACAACAGGTTTCCATGTTAGTAAAGACAGTGCCACGCCAATATGAAACTGATGGGCGACTTAATTGTATTAATTAGAAAACTATCAAGATGAAATTGAGACAATTGACCAAAATACAACTTTAGTAAAATTAACAAAACTAAATACGTAATTAAGCATTTCATGCTGTTTTCGAATCCCTTCCAAGTTCCAAATGGAGTCGCATTTTCTAATTTAAGAAAAAAAAACAATTATTTTATGCGAATCGTCTATATACTTCACAATTCACACTCTTAATGTTGATAGAGCTGAATCAATTCATTTTTTATTTTGTAGAAAAAAAAACACTTATTCTGAAATATCCCAAATCTTAGAGTAACTCTGTCTTATTGTAACATCCGAGTAGTTGTACAGACAAACAGACGACTTAATTGAATAATTGTTAGCGTAATTACGGGCCTGCGGCTAAAGGGCTTGTTTGTTTCCTTTGTTCGAAGGCTTAACTTCTGGGCTCTGTGGTATTGATTTTGTGTTGTAGGCCAGGTGTTATGGTTACTCATTTCCGTATGTCTAAAGAAAGTGGCAAAGAACTAAAGCTGGTGGACATTGTATGGACCTCATTTTTCGGCCTAACCAAGTACCAAAAACTATTTTGTAGCAGCTGTAATCCTCTAATTTTTACTTTTATTTGCTAATAATTTTCATGACAGCAATTCTTTCTCACCGTAAAAAGAAATTAAATAAAATATATTCAAAGAACCTTAGCTAGTAAGCTCAACTGGCGTCAAATACTTTTAGCAACTGCTTGATCCCAATATCAATTTTTAGCTAGGTCAATTTACCTACACTTTAGTCTATTATCTCATTCTTTATACTAAGTCAGAGACTTTAAAATAATAAAAATTATAGTTAAGAAAAGAGAGTAATTCCTATTATTTTCAGTTAGAGATGCATTTCACTTGCCGCATATACATAGGGAAGTAGTAAATTAACTCCAGTGTTCAAAAGTTCATCTGTGTGAATAACGTTGCGTGTGTGTGGGTAGCTACTAATATTATATATTATCATCAAAACTTATTCCTTAAAGTTTACTCCGAAAAAAAAGAAATTATTCCTTAAAACTTAAAAACATCTAAATGGATTATAGGATTCAAACTTCTATATCGTTTTCCTATTTCATTTATTTTCCTTTCAATTAAATGTTAATAATTAATTTTAAAACAACTAACGGTAAGAAAGAAATTATTGTTGCCAATTAAGAAAAAAACTAAGAAAATATTTTTATTTAATAAATTGTCAATATTTAATTAAAGAAACAATAAAAAAGACAGGTGATTTTACAATATTGGGTAAGTTTGCTTTTGTTCTTTGTTTTTTTAAGCATTTCTACTTAAGTGTAAAGCTAATTTTTTTGGGTATACAAAATATAGTCGAATCTTCTCTGCAAGTGATGTATTTAGAAATTAAATTTTTACCCTCTCTTAAGAGTGTAATTATTTTGACCTCTTATGGCCTTATGGGTTATTGCATGAGTTTGTATGTTTTATGAGTAACTATAATTTTAAACCTAATGATAAAATCTCCTTTTAAAGAGAACCAATCAACTAGTTCCCTTTACATTTCACCAACGTTGCTATCTCGTGTATCTTTCTCTCTTCTCATTTTTTTCTGATCTTTCCTTTCATGAAGTACACCAGCGGGAGGTTGCCATTTTCCTTCTTTAGTGGACAACCCACTTTCTCTTCTTCTTCTTTTGTTTTAGTGTGTTTTTCAACAAGTGACTCAGAACTATTAGATTTTGAATATATTTATCCAGATATACTTCTCTCAATGGTAGATCTTTTGATTTTGGTTTTTTTATTGTTATTTATTTTGTTGTTGTTTTGATTTTTCCTTATGATTATTTCTATATTGATAGTCTTGTAGGTGAGAGAGATTTTTAGATCTATTTTAAGATGAGTCGTAATACACTCTTCATGTTGTAATACTTTTCGTGTTGATCTCTGATATGAAAGATGCTTAGACGTTAATAGTCTTTAAACAAAGAGTAGAACTATATATCGTTTGTTAGTTCAGTGTGTAGAATATATTTGTTTCTTATTTTTTTTTGAAATGATATATTTTTATTTATTTATAAGTATTAAGCTTTGTTCTTAATGATTTTTTTTTGTTAAAAAAAAAACGCTGCTATCTCGTGGGCAATTTCGCCAATGTGATGAAGGAATGACGCACACGTTTGTCCCACTTTTCCATAGCAAATTAGATGTCATTACTTTATTGATTGCAAATGGAGATACTAAATAATGTAAAAAGACATGAGGCCAACAATCTATACATTATTAATCCAAGAAATCGAGTGGAAATTACGATCGTAGTTCTACAAGAGATTTATATTATTACAGAGGTCCTTTCATGACCTTGAAAAGCATCAAATCAAAACAACCTAAATTTTTATTGTAACGATCTTGCGTGTCCAATTATCCCCACAATGAAGTATCTTCACCTAAAGTGACCTACAAAGTTATGTGGCCTCTTGGGGAACCTCAAGAACAAGAAGTAACATTAAAAAGCAACAAAGCAGCGGAGAATTGGAAAGGGCATTTGCACTATGAATAGAGCACATAACTCTTACTCTAATAAAGTAATGAAGTTTACTTTTTATGAGTAAATAAAGCTAAAGTCTACTCTCTTTTTTTTAAAAAAAAAGAAGGCTAAAGTATACCTTATTCTTATACTAATAACTCTTTATAACATATCACGTAACTGTACAAAACCCACGATAGTTTCCTTGGAAAATATGCAATAAAAAGAGTATAACCATCATATGGATTATGTAAGCATGGTGATCTCATATCTTAATACACGATCTAAATTATAAGTGGCAGTTGCCAGGACTTGACTTGCCTTCTAGACCAGTTTATGGTCTTCCATGCACTTAAGTCTTTAACTTATACGACAAAATTAAGCATAAACTTTTGGATGAAGCATACCAGACCGTTCATCGTGATGCTAATGCGTAACTTTCTTCTTGCGTATGTGGGCAACAGATGACACTTTTTTTGTTTGGGCAAAGAGATGACACATTATGATTAACACTTTTATGCCATGCTTGTAGAAGGGACGCACGTAGTGCATCTCTGTTTAAATTTCCACCAGTAATTTAACCGTTTTAATTAGAGAAACTAATTAAAATAGATGTCAACATTGTTTCAGAAAAATGATCAAAAGAAATTAAGCAATTTTCAGTTCAGAATGGAAAATAGGCAAAACGACAGAGAAATTGGTTGGAAATTCAGCTTTTCCAAGTGCGAAGTCATGGAATCTTGTAGAAAAACTCAAAAAAGGAACAAAAGACAAGCTAGGCGACGAGAGGAGGTGATGATGCAAATTAGGTACATGGATGAACAATATATATATTATATATAATATTTAAAAAAAATTCTAAGTAATGAAGATTTTAGTTTAATTAAGATTTTGGTTTTATACTTTCTTTATATGTTTATTTTAACTCTTATTTTTTAAATTTATTTATCTTAACTTTTCAATTTTTTTTTGGTTACAAACTTTTCAATTTATTAGTACATCAAATATTTTTTATAATGATCTTTTATTTAAGTTATTTTATTAAATAATAATGTGTGAGACTGTTATCTATACTATTTTATAAAGAAGATTTCTCACTTTGGTTGCAATTTTTGTTCTCATAATTATCATTATTAATTACTTATTTAATTAATAAAAAATAAAAAAAGAATTTTTAAATACATTTAATTTAATCATTTAAAGTTTAAAGATAAATATAAAAATAATAAAATTTTAAATATATCATGCTCTTTAATTTATCTTCAAATACTTCTCAACTTCTTTCTATGGAGTTATAATTCA
The DNA here is from genome assembly GCA_029884595.1 of Ormosia semicastrata. Lineage (NCBI taxonomy): Eukaryota > Viridiplantae > Streptophyta > Magnoliopsida > Fabales > Fabaceae > Ormosia > Ormosia semicastrata. Next base: position 12,288,578 of record JAQQTO010000046.1, on the reverse strand, counting down.
ATTCAAACACTCTTTATTATTACTAGTGTATTAATTGGTACTACATGCATGTTAATTTGTATTTTTTTGTTAATATAAAAAATAATTAATAATAAAGATCATTTGAAGTGAATTATAAGTATAGTAAAAAATGTGACTTATAATTTTATAACTATACAATGAGGAATTAAGAAGTATTTGGAGGTGATTAATAAGATGTAATTATAATTTTATTCTTTTCATATTTCACTTTAATCATTAAATGACTTTTAAAAAAAAATTGTAATCATTAAATGAGTTATTGATAATGATAATTTTTTTTTAAAAAAATAAAAATGAGATGCTAGAGTGGGGAGTATCCATTTTTTTTTTATCAAGTGCTCCCACAGACATTAATGTGGGATTAACCTTGAACACTGTGGTAACTAGAAAACCTTTTAAACAATTATCATTTTTAAAGTTTGAATTTGGATCATCTCCTTATAGTATAACTCGTTTATTAACCCTTATTGGTGGGAGTACCCATTATAATAGTATAGATTTATTTTTATCTGAACAAAAATTAAAAAACACGAATTGATAGGTATGTAACGCTGGTAAATATGCTAGCTAATATAATAGTTGAAAATAGAGCAAATTTCTAACGTTATATGTCACTGTTTAAAAAAATCATTTAAATGAAAATTCAGAATAAAGAAAACATTGAATATACTTTGTAATTTGAGATATAGAAATGAACAAATTTTAAAAGTAACAACTAAAATAAACATAAGAGAAAAATATCAAGACCAAATTTAACTGAGTATAACATTTTTTATTAAAATAATATAATATTAAACTAAATTAGTGAGAGTGTGCAAAGCAACTTCCTTAGGGGAGGAACATCAACAACACATGGGAAGCTTAGTTTCATACAATCTGATAAACAAAACATGGCAACCAAAGGTGACGGGTATTCGAAACACACCGCGTCCTGACCACTTCTTAAAGTAATGAAGATTGACACGCTAGGATTGCTCATGTACTTCTAAACATAATTGATGCATGATTAAGTATTGGCCTAGCTAGACTTTTGATGGCAAAATAAAATATCAAATACGATTCAAATTAACAATAATGTCATCTAGCAATTTGGCCGAATAATTTAATTATAGGGCCACCGTAAACTTGACTTGATCATGACTTGCACATATGGATGACTTGGTTCTATAATGAGCGTAAACTTATCCTACCAAATTAAGGTTCCATTACATATAAGCAATCATTAATTATTATACTATTAGCAATCACTAAATTTTGAGATAGTATAGTAATGAATAAGATGATATTTGATAACCTTAGCATGCTTAATAATATCACATTATTACGTGCTATTTTATCAACTAGACATTTAAAAAAAAATCTAAGGGTTCATGTACCAATTATTTCAAAAGATTAAAATGCTCTTAGGTGAAGTTTCTTTGTGCAAGATCTTCTTAGATTTAAAGCGTAGACAATATATATTCTCACTATATATTATGTTAAATTTAATTTTTATTTAAAAGAATAAAAGTTGTATAAATTGAATTTCTGACTACTTGATCATAAATACTTTGATACGATATTAATAAGAAATTATCCTAAAAACTTAAGTTGTTAGGTGAAATTTCATAACCGGTTTTAATTTTACATCATGATAATAATAATAACAATCCCATTAATTAGTACCATTTCAACTAATGAAAGTGGTTTCAATATGTCTCCAATGAAATATCTCAATAATGTGATATTCGTTAGTGGACATAGTTCGCGGCTCAGATTTTCATGTTCACATTTGAAGGAAGAAAGCATAAATTTTATGTGCGGAACTTATTATAATGACATATATTCATTCCATGAAATAGTGGTCCAATAAAAAGTTCCCCTCTAATAACGGAGCATATTAAATATTTTTTCTTGGAAGACTCTGCTTTAAATCCCGTTAAAAATAGTGTAGAATTCTAAATGAACCAAAAGAGAAAAATATTCTCTTAATCATACCTAATTTTCTTGGATGCACCCTATCAGATTTTTATATTAAAGACGAAAACGTTTACCCAACAAGAAAGAAAGAAAAAAGACAATAGTAATAATGTGGTCTATATTGATATAGATAATGCTGAATTAAATATAAAGGAATATGATTAAAGAGAAAACACTATAGAGACGAAAACATCAATTAAGCGTCTAGTATATGTATTATTTAAACTTAGAAATGGGACTAAGTTCACTAACTTAAGCTGCACGTCTTCATTAATTAGTGAGTCGCAAAGTTTGAGTTTTTGGGCATCCAAATTGTCCAGTTGTTGAGTAGCAAGTTCCAATTCAAGCTCAGATGTTCAAGTCAAGGTCCTTTTGAGTCAAAATTCCTTTAAAAATGAAAACCAGCTAAACCCATTTTCCTTCAATTTGCGCGTAAGTTCCTCCTTTTTTCTCCAGACAGCCGCACGCTATAATGCTATAATGTTTCTGGAAGCCTTGTTGGATTTGATTTGCCGACTTCAATTTTTATCGTTTTAGCCATTTGTGAGTCGTAGCTATCACAGCTTTTGATTTGTGCAACTAATTAAGATCAGAATAATTTGAATTTCACATTGTGTTTGATGTGCTGAGCATTTCACATTGCGTCCCAACTAATTTTCACTACGTGTTTATTCAGAGACAAGCCTTTCAATGGAGAGTAACGTGTGATGATCACCTCATCATGCAATGCAATTACCCATGAAATTCACCGGGCTGTACATGTTGAATGTGGTTTGAATTTTGGATGATAGTTTGATGATTTTTTTGCAGTAAAAAAAAACTAATTATGTAACTTAAATAATTATAAGCTCTTTTTTCTTTAAAACAAAAACTATGATTAATATTGTAATTTGAAAACACACATGTCAACACAAATCGAAATAAATTCATAATTAATAATTGTTGAGACACTAATACTTACATAATTTGTAGTAGTACACTACTTTTATAATTTTTAAATTATTTCTTAAGAAAATTTAAAGAGAATAATTCAATAAATTTTAATAACTAGTGAAAAAATGCCAATTAAAATTCTAAAATTATATTTTAAGAATATTTTATTATTATTTAAATAGTAAAACGTTGTAACTTTTAAGGACATTTGTAATGATAATTGATGAACTTACAAAAATTCATATTTTTACAGTTCATAATCTTGAGTTTTTATCATCTTTTAATCTTTTTTATTTAGTTTTGTTCTCAAATCTTGTTATGTTTTTATTATTTTAATTTTGCTCTTATTACGTGTTTTTATATATTTTTGTTAGGTAATTATACATAGAGAAGATTGGATGCTTGAATAAGGAAGAAAAGAAAGAATTTCATCCAGACACCAGCGCTTGAACGCTAGTATCCACCGCTTAAGCGCGCAACACGCGCTGGAGAATTTCTGCTTAATTAAGTGAGCCAGTGCCTAAGCGTTGGACAATGAGCGCTGGTTGCAAATACTACACCATGATTTAAATGACCCAGCGCCTGAGCGCTGAACACGTAAACAACAGCACAAATTTCTTTTAAATAAAAAAGTTTTGTCAAATACAACACACTTTTTACATACTGAGACAGAACGCAGTAGCAGTCAAAAGGCAAAAACCCTAATGTGATATGAGTGCAATTAGGCTTGAATATTAGATATTTTCTTCAACCTTTTTACCTTTCTACAATGGAGTTTGTCATATTCTTCCCTTTGTATTCTTCTTTTTTCATGTGTAACTAATTTTTCCTTGTTAGGAGGATGATGGATCTTGTTATTGGATGATGTAACTTTTTTATGAGTTTAATTTATGTTTCTATTTCATGATTTACGTGTTTATCTCTATTCTTAATGTTTCTTTAAACCTAATCAATTTGGGAATGATCTTTTGGGTTAATGTATGATTTGGAAAAATTTGCATGAACTTAGAACTTATAATAAACACCATAATTTCTGCAATCGCTAGGAATAGACGTTGTGGGTTATGTGATCTTTCTTTTAATTCCCTTATTCTTGATAATGTCATTCTATTTGGGGTTAGACTAAGGGATTAGTTAATTTCAAACAGTGTAAAATGATTAATATACCAAGGGATTGAGTATTAATTAATTTTGAGAATAGACCATAAATCATTGAAATAGAACATAGTTAAACCAATATTTGAATGTGCATTTAAAGAGTTCAAGTGAAGTCTGAACTCTAACACTTTAATACCATTATTTTTCACTCTTTTGATTTATTGTTTTGCTTACTTATATTTATTTTTAATTGAATTTACAATAACTTTCTTTATTCGTTAGCTTAAATTGTGTAACTTTCAGTGAATTTAATAATCAATAACTTAATCCTAATGGACGAGACTCTTACTCACTTTTTATTACTTTTGTAATTCGGTGCACTTGCCGATTTTCACAACAATAATGATAAGACAACAACAACAATAACAACCAAACATTTTTCCATTAGGTGAGGTTGACTACATGGATCAAATAATGTCATTATGCCATATATAAGCAAAGTCTTCAGAAATGTCATTTACATTTAAATTTTTTTAAATCGTTTCACCTATAATCTTTCTTAATCTTCCTTTACCTTTGGCTATTAGGTCATCCCCCACCTGATCAATTCTCCTTACAGTGGCTTTTAAGAGTATTCTCCTTACATGTCAAAACCACCTAAGGCGATATTCTCCCATTTTTTTCACAATAGGTGCTAGCCCTACTTTCTCTCTAATGCATTCATTCCTAATTAATCCTATCTTGTCTTGTATGGCCGCACATCCATCGCAACATCCTCATCTTTGTGACACTAATTTTATGCTCTTACTGACTTTTTACAGCCTAACATTTAGTACCATACAACATCGCGAGTCTTATAGTTGTGCGATAAAATTTACCCTTAAGTTTGAAATGTAATTTTCTATCACAAATAACTCTTGAAGCACTCCTTCATTTCATCCATTCAGCTTGAATCCTACGATTTACATCTTCCTCTATCTCTCCATCGTTTTGTATGATAGATCTAACATACCTAAACTGTGTAACTTGTAGTATAGTATGGTTTCCAATTTTCACCGCTAAGCTAGTATTAGCACGCTTCTTACTGAACTTACATTACATATACTCTGTCTTACTCCTACTTAGACGGAAGTCATGTTCTTCCAAAGTTCGTCTCTATAGTTCTAACTTCTCATTTGTTTCCTCTCTCGACTCTCCGATTAAGACTATATCATCTGCAAAAAGCATGCATTGTGACACCGACTCTTGGATATGCGTAGTAAGCACATCCAAGACTAAGGTAAAAAGACATGGACTCAAAGTTGACCCTTGGTGAAGTCTTATAGTTATAGGAAAATTTTTTGTGACCTCACCCTGTGTTCTCACACTAATTTTAGCCTCATCATACATATCTTGGATTGCTCGAATATAAGCGATGTGAACTCCTTTCTTCTCCAAAGCCTTCCATAAGACCTCAATCAGTACTCTATCATAGGTTTTTTCTAAATCAATGAAAATCATGTGTAAATCTTTTTGCTTCCTCCAATACCTCTCAACCAATCTTCGTAGAAGATAGATTGCTTCCATGGTTGACATCCCGGCATAAAACTAAATTAATTCTCTGAAATATGAGTCTTTTATCTTAATCTTCGTTCAATTACTCTTTCTCATAACTTCATGGTATGACTCATGAGCTTAATCCCTCTATAATTTTCACAATTTTGTATATCTTCCTTGTTCTTATAAGTAGGGATTAAAGTGCTTATCCTCCATTTATTTGACATTTTCTTAGACCTCATTATCTCGTTAAACAGCTTTGTGAGCCAGCTTATACCTTTCTCTCCTAGGCACTTCTATACCTCAATAGGTATGTTATCCGATCTGACCACTTTTTCAATTTCCATCATCTTCAATGTTTCGTTTACCTCAAACTCTCAAATTTTACAATAAAAGATTTTATTTTGGTCCTCCTCTCTAGTGTTTAGAATGTCTGAATCCCTTAAAGTCTTATGTCATTCATTATATAACTTGAGAAAATAACTATTCCATCGATCCTTGATGTCTTGTTCCGTAACTTAGACTTTACCCTCTTCATCCTTAATGCATTTCACTTGATCCAAGTCTCTTGTCTTCCTTTCCCTACTTTTAGCAAGCCTATAAATATTCTTTTCTCCGTCTTTGGTGCCTAAAAATTAATATAACTCGTCAAATGTTTTAGCTTTCGCCTCGCTCACTGCCTTCTTAGTATCTTTTTTTGCAGCCTTATATATTTTCCCACTTTTCATAGTTTTTACACACGTGCCAAGTTTTATAACATTCTCTTTTAACTTTAATCTTATCTTGTACACTTGCGTCCCACCACCAAGATTCTTTATCCTTAGGTCCAAAGCCTCTTGATTCACCGAGTGTCTCTTTTGCTACCTTCCTAATCCTTTTGGCATCTCGTCCCACATATCATTAGCACTCCCTTGTATCTCCTAAATCTCTTCCTCCATAATCCTCTTCTGAAAGAGCATTTGTTTTCCTCCCTTAAAGTTGTCACCATTTGACATTTGGGACTCTGTCTAGATAATTTTTCCTTACTCTCATCTTAACTCGTACACCTATAACCAAAACCCTGTATTGAGTAGTCAAGTTCTTTTTAGGGATGACTTTGCAATCTATGCAAAACTTTTTATCAGATTTTCTTATTAAAAAAAATCAATTTGAGAATAAGAACTCTATCTATGCTGAGCTTTGTTACAAATCCTTTTACATAACCGGTCTCAAACCCGGATAAAAATGAGGGTTGTGTTAGGCAGTCGACAGTCAACGTAAAATGTTGTCAAATCTTTATGACATGGATAATAATAATGATAAGAATGAAAAAAAAAGTCAAAAGTTTATTAAATATGTTTGAAAGTTAGGAAACTTTTACCATCATATGCTTCATATATAGGATGGTATTTACTAAAAGGATCTTCTCTCTTATAATTAGAGAAAAATGAATACCTTTTTTAAATTTTTTAATTTTGATCTTGATTATTAATGCCTTCAATTTTAAAATATAAAAAAAATCAATAGTTAGTTTATAGATGCTCATGAAAAATGATCGATTTTTGTAGACTTTAGTTTCTAATTATGTATGGATATATTCAACAACAAAAATGGTGGATATGTTGAAATATTTAAAGTTTGATAATGGAATTGTGAAATTAAATTGACGAAAAATGGTTAAAAGTGGTTATTAAATTTTTATTTCTTTTAAAAGTTATAGGGAAGTTGTTAAAATTATTTTTTTTAAAATATTCAGAAAGGAGATTATATTTTTTTTATAGTAGTTAGCGTAAGTGGTAAGCTAATTTGAATTCAGCAGTTGAGGAGTTTATATAATGTTATATGTTTTAGCCCGCAGAAAAATACTTGCGTGGAGGAACAATTTCACTACTACAAGTTAAGATTAATCTTACATTAAAAAAGCATAGGAAACTTCGGAAGAAAAAAAAAATGGAGGTTATATTCTCGACTAAGAAATCTTGAAATTAATGTCAATGCATGGTATTCACATTATTATTTATTGCATGATGAATAAATAAGTAGTCTATCACCTACTAACAAACTTCTTAAAAGCCACGAATCCGTGATAGTTTTAAAATATAATATTTCTTGGTTTTACTCCTACAACTTTTTTGTTATATAGGATGAAGCGCATATTATTATAACAAAAGCTACAACTATTAACCAGGGCATAATTATATTTCCTTATAGTGGAGTCTTGAACTTGTAAGCTCGCTATGATATCATTTATAGAATCAAACATTTATCATTAAGTTAAAAGTTACAGTTGACACCTTCTTATTTGAGAGTTTTATTATATGTTAAATAAGAAAAATATTGCATAAACTTATGGGCAAATTACAATTTACTCCCCTCGAATTTCACCACTTATTATTCAACCCTTGAATTTTTTTATATTACTAAACCCCCATAAAATTTTAGTTTAAAGTAAAAACATTAAATTTTGTTAACCTTAACATCTCTAAGTCTAAAAAAGAATAATAATAAATAGTCACGATTTTAATTGTAGCTATGTTGTAAATTACACTTACTGCCATCTCTGCACTTGAAATTAAATCCCTCATTTGGTTTGGTTAATGTTGAAAATATGATGTTACAGGGTGACAATAAATCTTATTTTTTCACTATTTACATGCATTATAACAGTAGCTAACAACTCATGTGTTACTTGTGTAGTTGTTGTGAAATGATGAAGAGACATGATCTATTATCACTCACCTACAAAGATTTTTGTTATCACTGACTTGTAGACAGTGCATAATATAGAAAATGCAAAAGTGTGGATATAAAACACCTGTGTGATGACTATGATGCATGTGTTTTTAATTTAACTACAGTTTTATGCTAATCAATCACGATTAAAATAGTAACCATGGCTTGTCAACTTTTTTTCTCTTCTTTTAGGGTTTTAGGGACATTAGAGTTGACGTTTTAGCTTTAAACCAAACGTTTAGAGGAGTTTAATGATACCTAAAAAAAAATTCAAAAGGGTCAAATGATAAATGATAAAACTTGATGGGGGTAAACTGGAATTTACCCTTAACTTAACTGATCAAAATTGTCTTATTTAATGGACTGTAGAATACCATTAATTAGAGGAACAATAGAAACTTCCTTATACATATAAACTAAAGTATGGTGAATTATCCAATAAAGTTCACTATAAAAAAAATAAAAGGAGAAAATGTGAACTCTACATTTTTTTTTTAGATTTTTTGTGATGATGCGTGGCATCCATATAAATCAAGAATGTAGTATACACCCAAAAAGAAAAAAAAAACTAATGCATTTAACTTAGAAGCCATCAAATATAGAGCAACTAATTTTACATACAATGACAGACGTTTGAATTCTAGAGTCATCATTTTAGGAAGAATTTTATCTAACCATTACTTTTGATCTAAAATTATGTGAACAATTTAATGTATAAAAAAAGATAGAGCAATTTTTAAACTCTTGTAACTTTTGCCTGAATATTTTCTTAAATAATGACATCCCTGAGGCTTGAAGAAAAGTTTTTTATTTTTTTCTTTTGAGAGTTCACGCAGTATTCCTTCAAGATCGACTAATTCAAACTGCCCATGAGACTAATTTTTACTCGACCGTGGGAGCATGATAGTTGTACGATCTCCCACAAAACTACTTTCCTGAAATTTAAACTTGCATTCTCATCCGAAGGGGTTGAAGTTGCTTACCACTTCAACTCACCTTTTGTGTGTAAAAATAGACTTTTCAAATCTTTAAAAACTGCAAATTGTATTTTTTTAATAACTCCTAATTATCATATTAAATAAAAATATTATACACCTATATATTTTATGACAAAAAGAGCCTATATTTTTTAGCCATGTATACGAGAAATTATACTATGTTTTTATACTTTAGGAGGATCTCAACCATTAATTTAAGTTTTTTTCTTTAAAAATTATGTGAAAGTATTTAAAATTAAAAGTAAATATATTTTTTAAACAAGTATTTATTGTTGCTTTTCGAACATGTAATAATTTCTTTATGTATAAGCTGTTTCGGGAGGATAAGTTTTGGATTCGAATTTAAAATCAAAAGGAGGGGTTAATTAATCTCCTCGACTGATTAGTGTACACAAAAGAAAAAGGAATCACAAAAAGTCCAAGATAAGCCATAGACTTAGGTTTGTAACAAAGAAAGCGTTAAATGGGACGGTCAACAATGAAAAAGACCAAGGAAGATACTTGTGTTTTCTTTTACATTAAAATACTTTTTTTTTCTTAGGTTTATCAAGTATTTTAATATGTGAGAGATTAATTTTTTAAAGTATAATCATATACTTAAATAAAAATTTTTTTAATAATATTATTTTTATGTACATAAATTTTAAAATTAAATTCAAAATTACATACTTAAAAAATGCATATTCAAACTGAAAATACCGTGATTTTACATTAAAATACCTGAAATAGAAAAATCAGACACGGAACATAACCACTCATCAATGCACCCATCCAAGTCAATGAGATAATATTAGGGTCAATGGGAGAACATCCAAAGCGTATACATCAACTTGCCTTTTATTTATTGCAAAAGACGAGATTGACCATTTGGTGAAATTCTTGTTCATGCACTCCTTCAAGCAAAGATATATATTTTTTTTCTTGTGACGAGGTTGATATTTACTTACTACTTTTTAAAAATAAATTTACACTATTTAATTTAGGTATATTAACTCATAAGAGATTAGACGCAGTAATAGAGTATCTATGTTCATAAGAAAGAATGACAATTGTCTTAGTCATATAGAGACACTAATTATAAAAACACCCTGATCTATAAGTCTGTTGTTGAAGGAGCACTACAGTTAAAACAAGTTTATGTACATTAATTTTTTATCTAATCAATTTTTGTAAATAAAACTGTAAGAAAGAAAAAACGGTTATTTAAGTTAGAAAGTAACGTAAGAAAATTTGACAAGAGTTGTTTTCCCTTTTCTCTCTCTTCAATACGCGTCTCTTTAAATGCGTACGCAAAATAAACTATAGACAACCTAGAAATGACGAAAGTGTATGAGACTGCTTTCTCACCCTCCTTTTCCTGCTGCTTTCCTAGCCAGACAAATAATAATCAAAGTCTACACCCTCCCCTTTCTGATTTCTCTCTATATATTTCCATATGTTGCATAGGTATCATCTCATTCACTTAAATCCATATTAAACTATCTCAGCACTGATTTTGTCCTCAACGATTTTAGTTTCTTTTCATTCTTTTTCGTATAAGTGAGATTTGAGAAGCAGATTCTGCTATGCTATGGAACCAACATGCGTGGATACTTCTCTAAACCTTAACGTTATTCCTTCTCGGCACATGGACGTTGCGGTTAGTATATATAAAAAGCCAACCTCAATCTTTCTTTCTTTCTTCGTTTTGGCCTAAACCTGGCTATTTGTATGTATAATCTTCTCTCTCTCATGTCCATGAATTGCTAAAAGTAACAGATGAAAATTTTCTGAACAGGCTGAGGTTTTGGTTGAGGAGTTGCACCGTCTAAGTAGTGAGAATAAGAGACTAACTGAGACACTGAACCACATGTGGAAGAACTATGTTGCTCTGCAAAAGCATTTGAGCCAATTCAGCCAACTGAGGAACACAAATTCTGAAAGAGAAGCAACACCATCGCGGAAGAGAAAGGCCGAGAGTGAGAATTGTATCAATATGTTTGGTATTAGTGCTTATACTGAGTGTAGCACCACTGCTGAGGAGGAGAAATTCAAAAGGCCCAAGGATAATAACACCTCGCCTAAGGTTTCCAAGATTCTTGTGCGGACAGAAGCATCTGATACTACCTTAGTAAGTTCCTCAATATGAAGTGTATATAGTAGTTGTAATTTGATTTTGGTGTTTGAGGATCTTCTGGCTACTGTTTTTGTTTGAGTTAGACACATGCAAGTGTGAGTTATATATAAGGTGATATGAGGTGAGGTGAATTTAGATCCTTGCAACCACTGCAAGGTAAACTGTCACCTTCACAAGCACTGGCTATAAATTTCTAAGTCATTGAGCATATGCCATCAATTTTGATGTGTAAAATTAACTTGGTCTGGTAACTTCAATTGTATGTGCTTGTATAAGTAACTTTCTATAGATTCAAGTACTAACTGAGAATCCTTAATCTGTTTTTGGGTATTGAAGTATGTGAGGGATGGATATCAGTGGAGAAAATATGGTCAGAAAGTCACCAGAGATAACCCTTCTCCTAGGGCTTACTTCAAGTGCTCCTATGCCCCAAGCTGCCCAGTGAAGAAAAAGGTAATAATTAGGAGTAGTAGTAGTGTAGTGCCATCCCTTTTCTGTTCACAAAAATTAAATATTTTGACCTTGATTAAGATTTAGGCATCAAGAAACAAGATCAAATTTTGATCTCTTCTGTAATCACCATGTGTTAATTAGGTGCAAAGAAGTGTAGAAGACCCAACTATATTGGTGGCAACTTACGAAGGAGAGCACAACCATGCGCATTACCAAGCGGAAATATCACTGAGTTCAAGCCAAAATGAAGACCCTGCAGGTTTAGTTCCTGTTTCCTCACCCTCAGCCATGAGTGGGAGTATAGGTCCAACTGTAACGCTTGACTTGGTCCACTCAAGATTTGTTGACAATGTCCAAAAGTCGTCTACCCAGCAGTTTTTAGTTCAACAAATGGCCGCTTCTTTGACTAAAGATCCCAATTTCACAGCAGCACTTGCTACTGCCGTTTCAGGAAGAATTCTAGACCCCACTTCTATGGAAAAACGATGAATTCACGGATGTAATGTATTAATTGCATTGAACATGGATTATGTGATTTTGCTTGGTTCTTATTTTTATAGACAGCCAGAGTAGGGATCTATGCAGCATGGTATCCAATACTGTATGTTTATATCATATATGGTAAGTTTTGAAAAACCAGGATATGAGCATCACAAAATACATTAAAATATTTTAAAAGATATTTATGTATTATATTAAAGGATAAAACTTAAGTAAAATTTTTAAGTTTATTTGTTATTTTTTAATAAAAATATAATATATGTATATTTTTTTACAATTCATTAATAAAAATTTAAAAAATAATAATTAAATAACTAAAATTTAAAACATATATTATATTTTTATTAAAAAATATGACACATAGTATATTTTTACTACAGAATAATACTACTTAAGTAACTTTACTTAAATTTTGTCTTATATTAAACTCTATATATAACGTTATAATAATCAAAATAAAACCATTCTATCATTTCAAATTTTACAAGCTTCAAAGAGTTGCTGACTTATACTTTTAAAGGAGACGAAGCCATATTTACAACAAGAACTCGCCGATAGCAGTGTGTCCATCGGCACCGGAAATCACACTTCATCAAGCAAGCCCTTGTAGGTTTGCAGGTAGCTGCGCACCTCGTTTCCGTGGTTCTTAAAAGATGCCTAGATAGACTGAAAAGGGAAATACTTAATAAGTACCATTTCATCTAAATTTTATTATATAATATTATAAATTTAATCTAATAGCATACATTCATATTATATATACCTGTGTTATGTTTTTACAGAATTAGTATATATAATCTCAGAATAAACTTTTTTTTGACCAAATGTGGATCAATATGAGACAATATGTATTATAAATGTATAAAATATGGGTATATTGATCAATTGACGTATACGTTTATCATAGGCATAGCTACGTGAAAATTAAAGGAAAAAACAAATTCAGATTCTATTCCTTTTGCCAACAGAAATGATCGTTGCAATTTTGTGCGTGTAAAATTTCCATCACAGTACGTAATTAATCTCTTTGTAGAGGTTGGGCTAATCAGCACACAAGTCCTTACCTGTCTTGTCTAAGGATCCAAAAAGAGATTAATCCATACACAAAAGAAGTATTACAAGAAGTGGCATATAAAGTGTGTTAATACCAGTGCTTCCTTTTATACATATGATTAGTGGAAAGTTCTGTGGTGTGATTTTGTCAATGTAGTTAACCAATAAGATAGTGGAAGTTTTTTGTTCGATCGCTGGATTTTGCCAATTTTTTTATTAGATTCAAATTCAATTCAATAGTATGTAAATTGCCACACTGAATAATTTAGTGGTTTCATTGCCATGATCAATACAATTATATTATAATAATATAAAGCAAAGGCACAATTAGATTTGCAGTCGCTAATAAATAAAAAGCAGATCATGAAGCACTTTTAAGTAACTCGTGTGATTATTCTATTTTACAATGAGGAATATTGATCTGTTTACTTGTGATTTTACACAGCTTAAAAGCCCTTTTTATCTCCCATAAAGAACTTTTTTTTTAATTAATACCAGTTTTGCTAAATAGACAAAATCACTTCTATGTAGTAGTGGAATCTATTTTTTTAACCTGTGACTCTCAAAATAGCACTAATTCAAGTAACACTTTTGCTTCCTTATTGGATGTGGAGAATAGGTCTTAGTACAAAATTTTGGGGGAGATATGCATGTAATTGACTTTATGAGAAATTATACTTGGTTGATACCTATGAAGCATCGACACGGATACGGACACGGGAACACACTAAATTTTAAAATTATAAGACATAGACATGGCATATATATATATATATATATATATATATATATATATATATATATAAATATATATATATATATATAATTACAAATTTAAGAAAAAAAAATTCATAATGCATTAATATTACTTTTATAAACTTAAAGATTTACAATATATTAATATATGTTATATATGTTTATATTTGCTACTTAGTAAGTCCCTCTTAAAAAATATAAAGCATAATTTTTATTGACATTTTTTAAAAAAATCTCATAAACTAACTTCTCCTAATAAAACTAACCATGTATAACTACATATGTATAAATAAAAAAAATTCAACTAGAGGAAACATTAGTGTGAGGTAAGCATCGTTGACGACGAAAGTGGATGGCTTGGTACGAACAGAAGTAGAAGGAGCAGATGAAAATGATGGTATGTGAAAAGATAAAACTTAAAAGTCTAATAGTGGCGTATGAAAAGATAAAACTTATCAGTCATATTATTAAACTTAGGTGGGTTACAGGTTTATTAGTTAAACATTAGTCATAAAAACTAATATTTTAAAAAATATATTAATGAGTCATGTCCAAATCGTGTCTTAGACATATTCAAGCATGTTCGAGATGTGTCCAAGCGTGTCTGAGACGTGTCCAAACTGAAAAAAATAATCTTTTTAATTAGACACATTCGGACAAGCAAGACACGTGTATTATACAAGTGTTCTCATATATTTGACACGGACACATATTTGACATACGGACACACTTAAAAAATGACGTATCCGTGCTTCATAAGTTGATATTATATCCAATAAAAAATTTTAAGACATTTTGTTCATGAATCTTTCAGTTATATGATTTTTACCTTGTTCATTACTTAATTTCTAATGTGTGAAACTTCTTCTTACATCCCACTTTCTATTCACACCTTCCCTCAATTGTAAGTCCTTAACACACTCTCTCAATCGGAAGTTTTTCTTAAGCACATTCCAAGCAGTCACATCTCAATCTAAAGTTTTAAAGTATTAAGTTTATAAGTATCTATACTTTATATATGATCATCAATTTAACCATTCTTTTTCAATATAAGACTTTTTAACTTACACTTAAATTCTCAACATAATTCAACTAAATGGGATCAATATGCCTATTAGTATATTATTGCCTCTTAGATCGGATTCACAATTTGTACCGGTTACTTTTGGTACTTGTTTGCAAAGATTAATATACTTACGAGTACACATGGTATGATATAAGTTGCGACTATGGATTCAATGTTCATAATAGATATTCTTACATTATATATGAAATTTATAATTAAATTTACGTAAAACTCACATATAATTGTGAATATATTCATAATAAACATAAAATATGCCTGCACACAAACTATTACGCGATATGTCAGCAGCTTTAATGCATGTTTACTTCGATACGGTCTGCAGTAATTGCTTTTATTTATATATATCTTTTCGTAAATGTAATTTAAATTGCAATTTCAATTCAAAAGTATGACAAGTGTTAATTTGAGACCCTTCACGTGGGGGCGGGAGATAACTTCATAGAAAAGGTAGGTATATAATATATCCAATAAATCAAATTAAGCGACTAATGAAAGAGCACGAAATTATTATATCTTGTACTAATATTTATGGAAATGACTTGGCCAAAATTATCTCCAAGCTAGGAACTATTTTCCATTTAGTTGTATATAAAAACTAAGCACAAATACATGCCCGCCATTTTGATAGCTCAACCGTTTCAACTAATGGCGTGTACTACTACTGCTATCTAAAGCAATTGTGGAGTTGTTTTGGATGACACCTGGATTTTGAATGTTATGCAGACATTTAACAGTTGCACAATGCAAGACTTGGTCTATTGGTCAAGGAAAACAATAGAGTCGGGTGAAGCTATGCCGAACAATAGATCGAATTGAAGTGAAATTTGACTAGACTTGAGAGTTGGTGGAATATTATTGGTAATTTGGTACCATTCTACCGTCATATATGATATATGATATGATATATGCTTGGAATTGAAGTTGGAGCTAGCTAAGGCCGGCTATTTGTATCTTTGTTGGAGATGGACCCTCCACTCACTCCCACCGGTAGCCATAAACACACGTATGTATATATTGACCAACCAGCCCGCACATATATCATATATGGTTGCCCTTTAAGTCATATACAGAATCATGAAAACTCTTAGGCTTCGTTTGGTGTACATAATGATATAAGGTATGATAGTATAAAATAATAAGATAAAGTCTGATAGTATAAACAAGCTGATAAACTCTTATATCACTACTAAAAAAATTAGATTTAGAGATGAAATTTAGAGATAGACACAATTCCATCTCTAATAGAGACAGAAACAGAGACGAATTTAATGATGTAGAGATGGAAAATAAATTTTATAATTTAGAGACAAAATTTAGAGACGTAAATTATCCGTCTCTGAATTTTTCGTCTCTATTTCCGTCTCTACATGGTTAATATTGAGTTTTAAAAAGTCAAACTGATTTAAAGACGGAATTTAGAGACAGAATATACTCATATCTAAATTTTTCGTCTCTAATGACATTTCAATTCCGTCTCTAATGGCATTTCAATTTCGTCTCTAAATAATAATTAATTTTTTTTTATAAAAGTTAGAGACGGAAACAATCCGTCTCTAATTCCTTCATCATTATATAGCTTTCTGAAATCCATTTTCCCCCAAATTAGACCTGCCTCGTTGTCTCTGAAAACTCTCCTCTGCTCTCTCCATCGTACTCCATGGTTCTCCCAACCATGCACCGCCCTTAGCGCTCCATGCTTGTCCCAGCCATGCGCCGCCCTTCGCGCTCCATGGTTCTACCAGCTGGCCATTTAGATCTATCCTAACATCTCACCATTCCCTCTCATTCTGATTTAACCTAACATCTCATTTTGATCTACCAGCAACAACGCCTCAACAATATACCAACAGCAACATCTCAACGTCTCAACAGTAGCAACAACACAGGTTCGCCTCACCTTTCTTTCTTATTTTTTTCATTTATTATAATTCCTGACTATGACATATTCCTTTTCTAATTTGTCTTGTTCTATTGATTTTCGGATAAGGGTTCAGTTGGGGTTTAGATGGAAAGGGCTAAAGCTTTTTGGTATGTGTTATGGAGAAACACACATTAGAGACTAAAACATTAACTATTGTATGATAATTTCCCTAACTCTTTTCTCTGAATTGTGAAAATCCTAATGGGAAATTGAAGAAATTATGAGACTAATGTTAAAGAGGAAGAAATTTATTGTTCCCCCTCTTCTTGTTAAAGTTTGTGATACCACTTGTTTTGTGAGAATCAATGTGCTTGGGATGGTAAAGTGTTTTGTTTGCTTGGGTTATGCTTTGCCTATTTCATAATTGATGAAATGTTTGAGTGAGTAGTGAGTTTTGTAAGGCATAGTATGTTCCATTTGGCCATTTAGAGACGGAATTTTACACTTTTAGAGATAGATTAATTTCCGTCTCTAATTCCGTCTCTAAATATTTAGAGACAAAATTTTACCCATTTAGAGATAAAATTTTTTCGTCTCTAAATCTGATTTTTTTAGTAGTGTATTATCAAACATTTGTTGCACATAATATAAACAACTTGATAGTATATGTAATTAATAGTATATGTAATTATCTATTATGACTATACTATCATTCATCTTCCTCACCATCACCTTCTATTTCTCACCCTTCACCTACCCCTGTGCGTTGACCACAACGTGAACTCCCTGTGCGTGAAGTCATCTCTCTAACCTGCAACAAGACCCAATTTCCCACCTTGTGAGTGAACTCCCTACAAAATTCCAGATCTGCAAAAGTCCAAATTAGTGGTTGCAAATGTGGACCATGGTGGTTGCAGATCCGACGATAACCATGGCCACAGTCGTCCTCTTCCTCTTGAGAGTGAGTTGCAGCCTTCTCGTTGCAGAGGTAGAGGCACCGCAACCTTCGACGGCGGGCTGCACGGACGACCTGCACCGCCTCCTTTGACCACGGTGGTTGCAGATCCGACGATAACAGTTACAGATCCGACCATGGTAGACCCCAACTTGCTTGGTCATGGATCTCGCGAATCACGTTGCAGGTGGCCAGGGATGAAGAACGACAGCTCTGGGCGTGGTGAGTCAGGGATGAAGAATGGCGGCTCTGGGCGAAGTGAGGCAGAGTGGTGGTGAGGAAGGGCGACGGTGGTGGTGGTGGGGTTTTTTTTTTTTTTATTTTGATGGTTTCAGTTATTAGGTTGTTTGATTTCTGAGTATGAAAGTAGAGGGTAGTGGTGGAAGGAAAATCCTATCGAGTTATATCAGGGAAGTCATGAAGAGGATCGATAGTGTTATGCTATTAGAATGAGATAAAAAGCTTTGACCGAATTTAACTATCTTATTAGGTAGACATATCAAACATATAATAAAGTCTGATAGTATTAATTTATTTTATCAAGTCTTTCTTATATGATACACCAAACATATCTTTTGATGTTCCAAAAATAAGAGATTCATGATCTTATTGTATATCATTAAATGTGTAACAAAAATTTCATTATTTATTTTTTTAATTATATTTTTAATGTTATAATTTTTTTTGTCACATATTTAATAATACAGAGTAAGAAATTTTTCTTAAATACCTAATCATCTCTCATGAATCATATAATATGCTAACCTATCATATATAGCAAGGAAATGAAAGTGCCTCCTTCATAATAAAAAACGCATTCAGAAGCTCGTCAAAAAAGAACGCATCCAGAAGAAAACATTGCCTTTTACGTACGTGAAAGCTGCCTATGCTTGTAAGTCAAAGAACGAATGCGGCTTTAATTTGAGGTAATGGTCCCTGCAGGTCACTGGCCAGTAGTGGTCACCTGCGCGCATTTCCAGAAACTGGTGCAAATTTTCCATTTGTGCGATATTGCGTCGCACACGCTTTTTACTTCGTCTAAGACCACTCCTTCAATAAGATCAAAAAACTGTCCAAAAAAGACAAAAAAAAAAGAAATATTGACCTGTTAATAAGCATATGGACATACAGTTTTTAAGGGACCAAAATAATTTGTTTGAAAGTAATTAAAAGATTAAAATCATTCTATATAAAGAAAATAAAAGGGACTTCGAAGTATATATATTAACCAAGTTTAAAAGCCCCTAAAGCTTTGCAGAGAGGTAAATAGAGATTATATTCTTTTAATTTTGTTTGCATTTTCTAGTGTACTTAGAAAGTTTTTTCTTTTTGACTAATGCATGATTTTTTACATCAAAATATTGGCATAATATTTACATAATTTCAATTTTTGCGTGGGAGTTTGACTAGAAATCCATATGCTATGAGTTATATGCAAAAACTAATATTTAAGCAGACAAATAATGTAAAAGTAAAGTTTTTTTTTTTGCGGTTAATATTGGGTTATGAGTTTTATTATGCAAAAACAAGACCCTTTCTTCTGTAAGATAATCGAAGATAGGCATTTCATGGTTCTAAATCCATTTTCTCTGGGCCGGTAGCAAAATTGTTGCTCAATGTGTGATTGAAGGGAGGTGGTTTTGTGATTTTATTTTTGGGCAGTGTTTGTGCTCAATTCGATGTGTTCAAAGCTTGGAATTTTTTGAAACATAATTAATTGAGTTAGGTCAAATGAGCCTTAAAAGGCAGTTAATAGTGAAGTTCACCCCCCCCCCCCCCTTATGGCCGGGCTCAGAGTATGTTTGGGACGGAAATAAGTTCCCCACCCCCCTCCTTATGGCCGGGCTTAAAAAAGTTGTTGTAGCTTGAATGGAATGTGTTTGGGTAAAATTGTTAAAAGTTGTTGATTGTAAAAATATGTACAGCAACAGCTTTTTTTGTTTAAGCTAAAATTTGAGCTGTTTACATTTCAGTTAAAATTATTATTTATTTTGAAATATAAATATTATTTTGTTATTAATCAAATTTTTTTAATTAATTAAATAATTTTTTAATCATTCTATATATATTTTGATAATTTAATATATAAAAATAATTCTTTTTTATATAATTTAAAATGAAATAAATTAATTTAAAATTATTTTTTAATTAACATATCTAAAAATAAAATTGATTATAATAAAAATATTTTATTTTACACAATAATTAATTATTAAAATAATCTAATTTTTTCAACTATTCCAAACACGCATTTAATTGGGAATTACACTAGATTGACTACAACTTCTTAATCTAAATATTTTTTTTCTTTTGGTTAACATCAGGGTGGAAACCACCCAAAATAAAGAAAAGCAATTAAGAAGGACCACGAAGCTAGCACACTCCCATTGCATCTTCCCTAAGGGTATCAACAATAGAAGGAGGAGGAACCTGGAAAGAAGCAACTCCAACATCTAAAGAGTGACTCAGATGAGCAAAGGCATCAGCAGCTCTATTAGTTTCCCTGAAGACATGCATCAAACGCACAACCTAATCCTTAGCAAGGAACTCACAAATGTGAAAAATAAGACTAGCAGCAGGGTGTGTCTGATCTTCCACCTTAGCCAACAAAGCAAGAGCACTATGAGAATCCATCTGAGCTTGCACATTTCTATAGCCCAATTCCCTAACCAACGCCAAACCATGAAGAAGCCCACGAGCTCAACAATGGTAATTGAAGATACTCCTAAATTAGCAGTAAAACCACCACAATAAGTACCTGTTCTGGATCGTGATCCGGGATCCTGCTCCATGGGATCAACCCGGCATGCACACTACCGGACTCCTCCTAGCTGGCGTAGAGGAAGACTCACGACGTATTCCGGACCACGGATTACGGCCCTTGAGCGGTGTTAGTATACGACATCGTGACTGATAGATTCACGCAGAGGATAAATCTCTAAATATCCGTAACTGCCACTCATCAACTTACGATATTATAGGATTTATAGATATCTTTAATGGTTAGATACTTTCCATATCTTAATCCCAGATTTATAGGGACGTATCCAATAATAATGGGAAGGCGATCCTCATCAGGATACTAATCCTAAATTACCTGCATTCAGTAAGGATCCTATTAGGATTCTGTATACGCTCTATAAATACAAGGCTAAGTCATCTTAGTAAGGTAACTTTTAACCCAATCTCTAAAACCTTCTTGTGCACTGCCTGACTTGAGCGTTGGAGTCCCTTTGCAGGTACCCACCCCTCTGTGCAATACGCTCAGCTGCCGTTCAAAGAGGAAACCACCGTGTACGTGCCTAATTCAGGTACCCTCTGAATCCACTTCAGAACATTGGCGCCGACTGTGGGGAACCATAAAATTCTAATCCCACCCGATCATGGTGAATACGAGGCAAAATTCGAGAAGAGACGCTGCACAAACCTCTATCAACCAGAGACAGGACCTTGACATGCAACGTCCACCACCACCACTGCCTCCACTTGTGGCTCAAACCTCCGCTGTGAGAAATCAGGCACTCGGATCAGGAAGCCGACGTGATGGGCACTCCACCTCCTTTTCTGAGGAGTCTCCTAACCCATCACGTAGGATTTCTATCAGGGAAAGACTTGAGTTCCCAGCCCAGAGAGGTGATCAGAGCCTTCAAGAGCGCAAGATTCCGGTACACCAACGTTTGGGAATCCCGAACAATGAGTTCGACGATCGTGCTTCCCGCTCAGAATGCACACATCAATCTCGAGGTTCTCAACGCCAATTTCAAGATATGTTGCAGCAACATATGGATTTGCTCAATGACCAATTCAGGAGACTGGAAGACATGCAGCGCGCCATGCATGAAAACCAACCAAAGCTGCGCTGCCGTGATAGACAGACCGACATGGAAAATAATAAAAGGAGGGCCCACGATGATGAGGGAATTCCCAATACTGGGGACAATAACCGGAATTGTGGAACTATGGAACAACATTTCTCCGATCAACTCATGGAGTTCCGGGTTCTGAGAAATTTTAAGTTTCCTCCAAACCTGGAAATTTACGACGGAACCACGGACCCCCAGGAACACATAAATGCCTACGAGTAGTCCCTATGTTTCAATGGTGGATCCATGGAATTGTTGTGTCGAGCCTTCCCTCTCTCCCTCAAAAAGGGGGCCCTCAAATGGTTTACTAGCCAACCACGGGGGACTATCGTGGATTGGTCAGACCTCAAACAGCATTTTCTGCTGCAATACACCACGAGCAAGGAATAACCGAAATCCATCGAATCCCTGGCTAAGATCCGCCAGGGAAAGGACGAGAGCCTCCGGGATTACGTTAGGCGCTTTATGGCTGCCTGCACCAATGTAGAAAATTTTGAAGACAGAATAGCCTTGCATTACGCCAGGAGCGGTCTCTGGATAGGCTCCGAATTCTTTGAGTCCTTGGCAAAAAAGAAACCGGACAATCTGACCGACTTCCAGAAACGATCCGAGAAGTATGTCTACTTGGAGGAGGCAACAGAAGACCACAGGAGATGGGACAAAGGTAAGCCTTCTCACCAAAAGCCAAACCAAAATTCCTCAAGGTCGCGACCCCCAAAGGGTAGCCTTCCACGGAGAAATTATTCTGACTACACTCCTTTGAACACGCCTCGGGAAACAATCTTGAGGGAAGTGATGAACACGGAGTTTCAGAAGGTCCGGAGACCGCCCCCTATCAAGAAACACAAGCAGAAGGATCACTCTAAATATTGCACATGGCATAAGGCCTACGACCACGATACAGAAGATTGCTATTAGTTGCGCGATGCCATTGAATTTTTTATCAAGGCCAGACGCTTGCAGCAGTATATCCTTCGTGTACAAAACAACGAAGGGGACAATAGACGCAGAGACAGCAGACGTACCCCACGTCGAAGTCCGTCCCCTCCGCCCAGAAGAAGGACAAGAAGTCCTAGGAGAAGATCCCGGACTCCGCCTCGACGAGATAATAGCAATCGACAGGGTCGGCCCAGGAACATTCTCCCCGTTGATAACGACGACCACCGCGCCGAGCCCAACAGGATGATCCATACCATTACCGGTGGCTTTGCCGGAGGGGGATCCTCTAATGGAGCTCGAAAGAAAGCCCTTAGAATGGCAGTTTTTAGCGTGGTCCACTCGGAACTAAGAACACAAGCGGAGAATAGAAAGGCGCCTCTCATCACCTTCTCAGACGAAGACTACAACGAAATAATCCCGGATCATGACGACCCACTCGTCATCTCCGGGGTGATTTCCAATGCTGAAGTCCGCCAAATTTTTGTCGATCAAGGAAGTTCAGCCGACATTATGTTCCTAGATCTTTATCAGAAGTTGGAACTCCCGCAATCCGATTTGACTCCCCATGTTGGGGAATTGACGGGTTTCACCGGTGAAAAGATCACCCCGGTCGGATATTACAAAACCCACCTGACCCTCGGATTATCTACACTATTCAAGACTGTCAAGGTAAAGTTCCTGGTTGTGGACTGCCTCTTAGCTTATAACATTATCCTGGGCCGCCCTTCTCTCAATGCCCTTGGAGCGGTGGTGTCTACCACCCACCTCGTGATGAAGTTCCTCAATAAGAACAATGACGTCGTCACTATAAAAGGCGACCAAATTGCAGCCAGAAAATGCTATAATGAGAGCTTGAAGATTTGTAAAGTGCCCCGGAGGTCAAGCCCCGTCGTGTCCACCCCGGCTATCGACCAGGTTAACATTCTAATGACAGAACTGGACGTCAGAGAAGAAATCCGGGGTACTCGCCTGCAGCCCGAAGGTGAACTAGAGTCTCTTCAGCTTGGGACCAACCCAGAACAGGTCACTAAGATCGGAGCTCGTCTGGGTGAAAAAGAAAAATAACAACTGTCGAAACTCCTGTTGAGAAACAAGGGCCTCTTCGCTTGGACTTCCTCCGACATGCCCGGACTCGACCCCAGCTTTATTTACCACCGATTGTCAATTAAAAAGGGTACTAGGCCGGTCGCACAAAAGAAGAGGAAGATCGGACCCGAGAGGCAGCAAGTCGTCGAAGACCAAGTTAAAGAACTACTAAATGGCAACTTCATCAGAGAAATTTCCTATACCACATGGCTTTCTAACGTGATTCTGGTGAAAAAGTCCAACGAAAAATGAAGGATGTGCGTAGACTATATCGACCTGAATAAAGCCTGTTCGAAGGACCCATACCCACTCCCCAACGTGGACAAATTAGTGGATAGCTCCTCAGGGTTTAGATGGCTCTCGTTCATGGACGCATGTTCCGGGTACAACCAAATTCCCATGTACGCTGGGGATGAGGATAAAATTGCTTTCATTACCGACAGGGCGAGCTACTGCTACAAGGTCATGTCTTTTGGCCTAAAGAATACAGGAGCCACCTACCAGAGGATGATGAACAAGGTTTTTGAAAACCAAGTGGGAAAGATGCTAGAAGTCTATATAAATGACATGATAGTAAAGATCCCACACAGCGGATCGTACACGGCGGACCTTGAGGAAGTATTTGCACAACTCCGAAAGTACAACATGAGGTTGAACCCGGAGAAGTGCACTTTCGGGGTCCAGGCCGGTAAATTTTTGGGGTTCATGCTAACTCATAGGGGAATCGAAGCCAATCCGGATAAATGTCAGGCCATCCTCAACATGAGAAGCCCCCAAAATGTCAAAGAAGTACAACAGCTTACGGGGCGCGTAGCGGCCCTCACAAGATTCTTAGCTAAAGCCGCTCATAAGTCTCTCCCCCTGTTCAAATTGCTCAAGAAGGGGAAAAGTTTTGAATGGACCCAAGAGTGCGAGGACGCCTTCACATCATTAAAAAACCTCTTGTCCTCCCCTCCTATCTTTACGAGGCCGGACACCGGGGAAACACTCTACTTGTACCTATCTGTCCACGACGAGGTCGTAAACTCAGTCTTGATCCGGGAAACCGACGAAGGACAGAAGCCTGTCTACTTCATAAGCAAGGTCCTTCAGGGCCCCGAGCTCCGATACCAAAAGGTTGAGAAAGTTGCCTTTGCGCTCATTATCACCATAAGAAGACTTCGACAATACTTCCAATGCCACCCAGTGGCAGTAAGAATAGATCAACCCATCCGACAGGTGCTACACAAACCAGATCTGGCCGGGTGAATGATTGCACGATCGATTGAACTCTCAGAGTTTGGAATCACATATGAACCACGACTTGTAATAAAAGCTCAAGCGTTGTCTGACTTCCTAGCGGAACTCACGACAGACAACGACGACCCTAAGAAAGCCTTCTGGACCATTTTTACCGACGGATCATCGAACCCCAAAGGGAGCGGGGCCGGAGTGATTTTGGAAAATTCGAAGGGTTTGACGTTGGAGCACTTCCTAAAGTTTGAATTCCCAACCTCAAACAGTCAGGCCGAGTATGAGGCTTGCATCGCCAGCTTGCTAATGGCAAAAGATATGAAGGCAACGCGGATCACACTTTACAGTGATTCCCAGCTAGTAACCTCTCAAATCTGAGGTGACTATCAAGCTAAAGAACCCCTCCTGTAGAAATACTTGAGCAAGGTCCAGGAACTTTTGAGAGGTTTTGAAGAGGTCAAGATAGAGCACATCCTAAGAGAACAGAACTCCAGAGTAAACCTTCTATCTAAACTGACTAGCACGAAGAGCCCTGGCAACAACCGATCTGTAATCCAAGAAACTTTCTCCCAACCCTCCATCACGGATCACAGCATATCCCAAGTGGAGGACCATCAGCCATCTTGGATCACCCCTATACTGGGCTATCTGCAGCATGGAAAGTTACCGTCGAACCCGAAAGAGGCTTCCAGATTGGTAAAGAAGGCGGTCAGATACACTATTTACAATGGCCGCCTATACCGACGTGATTTTTCCTCGCCTCTCTAAAATGCTTAACCCCAAAGGAAGCAGAGTACGCCCTAGCTGAAGTTCATAAAGGAAGCTGTGGTCATCATTTAGGAGCCAAAGCCCTAGCCAAAAAGATATTAAGAGCAGGATTCTATTGGCCGACAATGGAAGCTGACTCTTAAACACATGTTCAAGTTTGCGACAAGTGTCAGCGCCATGCAGATCATTTTCAAGCCCCATCTGAAGAACTGTTCACGACGTCGGTTTCTTGGCCCTTTTATAGGTGGGGTATGGACATTTTGGGTCCATTCCCCCAGGCCCCAGGGCAGTTTAAATACTTGGTGGTAGCAGTAGACTATTTTACCAAGTGGATCGAGGCCGAACCTCTGATCACTATCACATCGGCGTGAATTCAGAAGTTTACTTGGTGCTATATTATCACCAGATTCGGCATACCGAAATCTGTCGTCACAGATAATGGTACCCAGTTCAAAGACAAAGCTTTTGAAGAGCTACTAGCCGGATTGAAAATAAAGCACCACTGTAGCTCGGTCGAGAACCCCAGGACAAATGGACAAGCCGAGACCGCCAATAGAATCATCGTGCGAGGCTTAAAAAGGAGGTTAGATGAAGCTAAAGGTAACTGGGTCGAGCAATGATGCGGATATTGGCAAATGCACCGAATCGACAAAAGTAATAAAAAGTGAGTAGAGTATCGTCCCACGAGAATTAAGTTATTAATTACTAAATTAACTGAAAATAACACTATTTAAGCTAACAAAAAGAGAGTTGGTAAAAATTAAATTAAAAAGAAAAAATAAAAATTAGCAAATAATAAATCAAATGGGTGAAAAATAATAATGTTAAAGCATTAGGGTTCAGATTTCACTTGAACTCTTTAGATGCACACTCAAATATTAGTTTAACTATGTTCTATTTCAATGATTTATGGTCAATTCCCAAAATTAATTAATACTAAATCCCTTGGTATATTAATCCTCTTACGCTGATTGAAATTAACTAATCCCTTAGTCTAACTCCAATTAGAAAGGCATTATCAAGAACAAGGGAATTAAACGAAAGACCACATAATCCACAACATCTATTCCTAGCGATTGCAAAAGTTATGGTGTTTATCACAAGTTCTAGGTTCATGCAAATTTTCCCAAATCATACATAAACCCAAAAGATCATTCCCAAATTGGCCAAATTTAGAAAAGCATTAAGAATAGAGATAAACACGTAAATCATGAAATATAAACATAAATTAAACCCATAAAAGAAAGTTACATCATCCAAGAACAAGATCCATCATCCCCCTAACAATGGGAAATTAGTTACACATGGAAAAAGAAGAACACAAAAGGAAGAATATGACAAACTCCATTGTAAAAAGGTGGAAAGGTTGAAGAAAATCTCTAATCTTCAATCCCAATTGCGCCCACACCACATTAGGGTTTGTGTCTCTTAACGTCTACTGCCTTCTCTCCAAGTGTCTAAGAGTATGTAAAAAGAAAAGTGTGAAAAGATGTGTTCAATTTGGCAAAACTTTCTTTTTTATAAGAATTTCACGCTGCTGTTACGCGTCCAGTGCTCAGGCGCTCATTCTCCAGCGCTCAGGCGCTCAATCACTCAAGTAACGATGTAGTATTCGCAACCAGCGCTCAAGCGCTCGACTAGCGCTCAGGCGGTGGGATTCTAGCGCTCAGGCGCTCAACGAGCTCCTGACTTGATTTTTCAGCTTTTCTTCATCATTCAAGTGTCCAGTTCTTCCATATACAAATACCTAACAAAAACACATAAAATCACATAATTAAAATATAATTTAGAATAACTAAAAATAAAAGAAATTTGAGAACAAACTCAATCAAAAAGATTAAAAGAGGATGAAAACCAAAAATTTTGAACCGTAAAAATATGAATTTTTGCAGGTTCATCGTTCTCCCAAACTTAAGCTTTTGCTTGTCCTCAAGTAAAAGAAAATCAAAATAAAACAAAACTAAGACTCAAAGCAGACTCAAACATAGCAACACCGGGTATCAAAAATCATTCATATCCTCAAAAACTACTTCACAATCTAATTTCAAAGTGTCACACATGAACAATCCAATTATCACATCGTCTCTCATATGCAACTCTTATGCACAAATGACTTCCCAAAAACATGAATGAAAAACTCAATCTCCTCATAGAGTACAAGCCCAAATGAGTTTATAAAACTGCAAATGCACATCAAACCCACACCCATAGGGTTGTTTTTTATCTCTCTCTCCACTAATGTAAACAACACACAATCAAAGATCAAAAAGGTCTTTAAAAGCTTGTAATGTAAGGCCAATGGTATGGATTAAGAAAGAAGTGGTAGGATAATGAAAGCAAAAGTTGAGATACAAAATCATGCAAATTTCAAAATTCAAGCCTCAAAATATAAGACAAGTGCAAAACGGAGCATAAGAAACAACACAACATTCATCATTTTTTTTTCTTTTTTTTTTCAGCAACCTCCACCCCCAAACTTATTTCTTTGTAATACTTTGAGTGGACTTTCTTGATTTTTTTTTCAATTCCTTTTTTTCTTTTTCTTCTTTTTTTCTTTGAAATTTTTCAGCTCCACAAAACTTCATGCACAAAAATAATGAAGACTTGAATAATAAAATAATACAAAATATACACTCAACAGAGGTTATGTAAGAGAGATTTTTTTTTCTTTTTTTTTGTGGGTATGGGAAAGGAAAATGTGGGTAAAGAAAAGAAAATAGAGGCCAAACAATAACAAGGCTGCAAAAGGGACCTAAGGATAAACTGTGTTTATAGGTTGGCTTGAAAGACTCAAACAGTCCAAAGAAGGCCCTTATCATTTCCTTAATCATGCATTGCCTAGGATTTCACCTCAAGAGAGAATCAAACAACTTTTAGATGCAAATCATCCACACACATGCAATCCCATAAACTTTCTCTAAGCTTAACATACAATTAAAATCCAAAGTCTATCAATCATAAAGATGGGAAGAACATCCATACACAATTAAAACAATAGAAATAAATGCAACTCATAAATTCTCATGTGATATCCCAAGAAATCAAATCAATTCACAATTCAAACAATCATTGGATATTCAATTCAACACATCGGCATGCACAAAATGACTCAAAATACAATAGGGTGATGGAAACAAAATAAAATAAAATAAATAAATAAATACAAAAATTAAAAGTTAAAGGAAAGAAGAAAAATCTTTTTGATGGCCGATAACTATATACATCCTCCTACAAAGGCTCCGAACTCAGGGATGCACCTAAGCCGACTCAACACTAGCTAATTACAAAACAAAAAAAAATGTTAGTCAATAAAATAAGAAAATAAAAAAATAAAAACAAAATAGAAAAGGAGAGAAAATTTGGGTTACCTCCCAAAAAGTGTTTGTTTAACGTCATTAGCTCGACGTTGTCTTTTTTCATCAAGGTGGCTTGAAGCAAGAGAAGTAGGATGACATCTTTCTCTTATCGGCTCTTTGCCTCCATACTCTGTCACTACCTCTGGAATTAATCTGCAATAAATCAGTAGAAGCTGGAGGATCTTTTTCACTTGCAGCACTTTTAGAAAGAGGAGGTCCTTTCTCCTTTTCGTCAACCATCTTGGGAGTTGGAAAATCAGCATTGATTGATGACAAAGGACTCTCACTAGCCAAATCGTGTAGAGGCTTGTCTTGAATGCATTTGACAGGGGCATAAAGATCTGATGTCGGTGCAGATTTATCAAAAACATTAATAGTCACCTGATCACCATCTACCCTCAAAATAAACTCTCCTCTAGGTACATCAATCAACGCTCCTAAAGTAGCTAAGAATGGTCTTCCAAGAATCAGAGGAATATCAGCATCCTCATCCATATCCAAAATCACAAAATCAGCTGGAAAAATAAACTTATCAACCTTCACTAGTAAATCTTCCACTATACCATATAGATGTTTAATTGACCGATCAGCTAGTTGAAGAGACATTATAGTTGGCTTCACTTTATCAATCCCAAGCTTGCAGAGAATTGACAATGGCATTAAATTGATGCTAGCCCCTAAGTCACATAGAGCTTTCTCAATAGTCAACTCACTAATAGTGCACGGAATAGTGAAACTACCTGGATCTTTCAATTTAGGAGGTAGTTTCCTCTGAATTATAGCACTGCACTCCTCAAAAAGTGCCACAGTCTCATATTCTTTTAGCTTCCTCTTCTTTAACAGCAAATCTTTCATGAACTTTGCATAAGAGGGCATCTGCTCAAGTGCCTCAGTAAAAGGAATGTTAATCTGCAGCTTTTTGAAGACTTCTAAGAACTTGAAAAACTGCTTTTCTTGAATTTCCTTCCTGAATCTTTGAGGATAAGGAAGTTTAGCATAAAGTGAAGAATCAACTATTTTCTTCTCACATTCCTTCTTCTTCCTCTGCCACTTTGGTTGCTCCTCTTTAGTTTCTTCATTACAGCACTCTTGAGATGAGACATCTGCAATGGAAACATCAATTTCCTTAACTGGTCCATCCAAAGTCTTGCCGCTTCTCAGTGTAATTGCATGATATTGTTCCTTTGGATTGACAACAGTATCACTCGGGAAGGTGCCTGGAGATCTCTCTTGAAATTGTTTTACTATCTGCCCTACTTGATTCTCTAAACTTCTAATTGCTGCCTCATGATTCTTAAAATTGGCCCTCGACTCTTCCATAAAAGTTGAAGTCTGTTGCATAAAAATAGAGGTCTGCAAAGAGAGTTTCTCTACTGTAATCTCAAGAGGAGATTTCTTCTCTGGTTGAGGATTCAATGGCACTGCTTGATTGCTCTAAAAAAAATTGGGATAATTCCTCCACCCTGGATTATATGTATTTGAAAATGGAACACCCTGAGGTCTGGAAGGATTACCCATATAATTTACCTGCTCTTGAGAACTAAAACCAGAATTGCTTGCCTCATATCCACCATTAGCATGATTACCTCCACAGAAGTCACAAATTAACCTTTGATGGTTCACAGAATTTACCTGCATACTCTCCACTTGCTTAGTTAGGTTACTCTTTACTTTTCGACTAATGCTCTTACCCTTGTCCGACTAATGCTCTCCCAACTAGATATTCATTAGTGGCCATAACCTCAAATAATTCCTGAGCCTCTTCAGGAGTCTTAGTGTTTAAAGACCCACCTGCAGATGCATCCACCATAAGTCTTGTGGAATGATTTAAACCATTATAAAATATTTGTACCTGTTGCCAAACCTCAAATGCATGGTGAGGACATCTCCTTAATAGCTCCTTGAATCTCTCCCATGCTTCATAGAGAGATTTTCCCTGATTCTGAGTGAAGCAAGCAATCTCACTCTTTATCTTCACAAACATTGATGGAGGAAAGTATCGAGTCAAAAATTTGCTAACCAAATCCTCCCAAGTAGAAATGCTCCCTTGTGGCTGGGCTTGTAGCCAGCTCTTTGCTTTATCTCTGAGCGAAAATGGGAACAGTCGTAATCTAATGGCATCATCAGTAACGCCATTATACTTAAAAGTATCACAGAGCTGCAAGAAATTCACAATATGCAAGTTTGGATCTTCTGCATGGCCTCCCCCAAACTGATTCTGCTGCACCAGTTGTAGAAGTGCTGGTTTAATCTCAAAATTATTGGCCTGAATAGCAGGACGCATAATACTAGTAGAAATATTCTCAGCAGATGGGGTAGCATAGTCAGCCAATGTATGTCTTCGCTCTGTAGTTACAACTCTTTCTGTCATCTTTTCCTCTACTTCTTCAAGCTTCTTCCTTTCTCTAGCTATTTTTCTGTTTGCTCTAGCTGTTCTCTCTATCTCTAGATCAAAAATTAATTCTTCTGATTCTAGAGAACCTTGCATAAACAATCAAACAAGCAAACCAAAGTGAAGTAATGAAGAAAATTAAAAATAAAATAAAATAAAATAAAATAAAATAAATGACTAATAAAATAAATAAAGAAAACAAAAATAAAAGAAACAAAATAAAAAGAAAATTAAATGAAGAACAAAATGAAAATAAAAATAAAAATTAAAAATAAACAATTAAAATTAAACAATTAAAAAATGCTCAAATTAGTGTATTTCCAACTACTATTTAATATTAATAATAATAATCCCCGGTAACGGGACCAAAAACTTGATGCAGATATCGGCAAGTGCACCGAATCGACAAAAGTAATAAAAAGTGAGTAGAGTATCGTCCCACGAGAATTAAGTTATTAATTACTAAATTAACTGAAAATAATACTATTTAAGCTAACAAAAAGAGAGTTGGTAAAAATTAAATTAAAAATAAAAAATAAAAATCAGCAAACAATAAATCAAAGGGGTGAAAAACAATAATGTTAAAGCGTTAGGGTTCAGATTTCACTTGAACTCTTTAGATGCACACTCAAATATTGGTTTAACTATGTTCTATTTCAATGATTTATGGTCAATTCCCAAAATTAATTAATACCCAATCATTTGGTATATTAATCCTCTTACGCTGATTGAAATTAACTAATCCCTTAGTCTAACTCCAATTAGAAAGGTATTATCAAGAACAAAGGAATTAAAAGAAAGACCACATAACCCACAACGTCTATTCCTAGCGATTGCAAAAGTTATGGTGTTTATCACAAGTTATAGGTTCATACAAATTTTCCTAAATCATACATAAACCCAAAAGATCATTCCCAAATTGGCCAAATTTAGAAAAGCATTAAGAATAGAGATAAATACGTAAATCATGAAATAGAAACATAAATTAAACCCATAAAAGAAAGTTACATCATCCAAGAACAAGATCCATCATCCCCCTAACAATGGGAAATTAGTTACACATGAAAAAAGAAGAACACAAAAGGAAGAATATGACAAACTCCATTGTAGAAAAGTGGAAAGGTTGAAGAAAATCTCTAATTTTCAATCCTAATTGTGCCCACACCATATTAGGGCTTGTGCCTCTTAACATCTACTGTCTTCTCTCCAAGTGTCTAAGAGTATGTAAAAAGAAAAGTGTGAAAAGATGTGTTTAATTTGGCAAAACTTTCTTTTTTATAATAATTTCACGCTGCTGTTACGCGTCCAGCGCTCAGGCGCTCATTCTCCAGTGCTCAGGCACTCAGTCACTCAAGTAACGATGTAGTATTCGCAACCAGCGCTCAAGCGCCCACCGCCAGCGCTCAAGCGCTCGACTAGCGCTCAGGCAGTGGGATTCTAGAGCTCAGGCGCTCAACGAGCTCCTGACTTGATTTTTCAGCTTTTCTTCATCATTCAAGTGTCCAGTTCTTCCATATACAAATACCTAACAAAAACACATAAAATCACATAATTAAAATATAATTTAGAATAACTAAAAATAAAAGAAATTTGAGAACAAACTCAATAAAAAAAATTAAAAGAGGATGAAAACTCAAGATTTTGAACCGTAAAAATATGAATTTTTGCAGGTTCATCAAGCAACTCGATCATGTTCTCTGGGCATACCTGACCACTCCACATTCGACCACGGGAGAGACCCCTTTCAAATTGACCTATGGCTATGAGACCATGATCCCGATGGAAATAGGGGAGCCCAGCTAGCGCTACCAACAGTTCTCCTCTGACAGCAGCCTCGGTCTAATCAGATAGGACCTGGACTTGCTCGAAGAAAGAAGAAACGTAACTCACATACGGGATGCCGCCCTTAAGCAAAAGACAGCGGCCAGGTACAATAAGAAAGTGGTCCCAAGAAAATTCCAGCCGGGCGACCTAGTGCTCAGGAGAGCCGACATAGGAGGGAAAAATGCCTCCCAAGGGAAGTTGGCCCCTAACTGGGAAGGCCCTTACTGTGTCGTCACCAGTACGGGTAAGGGAGCCTACACCCTGAAAACGTTATCTGGAACCCCGATCAAGAATTATTGAAATGCGGATAAACTAAGAAAATACTATAGCTAAATGCCCCTAGTGGCTTAGCCCTCTAGTAGAATTATCTTTGATCCGTTCTTGTTTTGAATAAATATGCTATGTACGGACTTTCGTCCTCCCAATATCATCAATAAAGTTGCTATTCAGGTACCAAGGTTAATCCAACGCACTGCTCTAACTGCTAAAATGTCAAATCGATAGGAGGCAGTACGGATCATATGTACACACTCCTTCTTTATACCTAAGCCAATAAGGGGTCCTAAAATCTATATGATTATTAGGGTGCCTACCCCGGGTAAGGTTAAACAATGTTGATGCCTCAGGTAAAAGGGTCCTCGCGTAAAATGTCCTAAGCCAGGCATTACTCTTACCTATGTCTGCTATTCCAAACGCTTCCCATAGCTGGAATATGGATTAAGGTTTTACTTTGCCTAAGTCTAAAATTTCTTGATGTTTGATTATTATATGCGTTAGATTACAGACCAAAGTGTTATCCCTACCTAAGTCAAGTGGAATACCACTCACTCAACGGTATAAGTGAAGGATCTCGGACCATGATTTTCTACGATAAACAGTTTTCTAAGTCCATTAGAATGACTATGAAAATGGGCATTGGACCCAAGTCGGACCATAAAAAATAAGAATGAATGGTTAAACAAAGTAATTAATTATAAAACCCCAAACACGGGGCAATTGTCCATACAAGTAATAAAACCCCACGCAGGGGGTAGAAAATAGGAAATGAAAAAAGCAAGAAAAGCTTAAGTGTCGGCTTCTTCTCCTTTCGGGATCTGAATAACCTCCGGATTGCCACCAGAAGCATTTGTGGCTAACTCCGCTGCGGCTACAAGCTGGCCGTTGTGAAAGATTTTATCTGGGGTCACACCTTCCAAGATAAGGGCGACCCCGGGATTGAAATGCTGGATTTGCGCCACGGCCTTTTGGAACTGCTCTCCCCCGACCTTTCCAGCTACGTTGTCTAGCTCCTCCACCTCTTTTTCAAGTTCTATCACCTCAGCCCTCAGTGCGCCAATGCTTCGGTCGGCTTCAAGCTTCTCGGACTTCCTGGCAGCCTCAGAGTCCGCCAACGTCTTTTCTAGTTCAATGACCCTCCTTTCCAGTTCGACGGCCCTCACCCTACTATCATCGTTGGCTTTTAAGAACACAGTCAACTTCTGGTTGATTTCCTCCTTTTCTTTCTTCAAAGTCTTCAGCTCTTCCGACGCCTGCTGATCAGTGTTCTCGATAGTCTCCTCGATGAAACGGATCTCGGCCGCTGCCCGGAGAACTTGCCTTTGAAGTTCGGCTAATGTTTGGGCCAGACCTTGCTCGGCAATATGCTGCCTCACCTCGCCATTCAAAAATTGCCCGGATATGAAGGGGCCGGGATCAGAGTGCCCCATGATGATTGGCAAGAAGTCTGCCCTTTCCCTGTCGCCGCCCTCCGACGACCTTTCATCGTGCTCAGAAGGCCCTTCGACAGCTTGCCTTTTTCTCCCTTTAAAATTGTGAGTAGGGGACCCCGGCTGATCTTGTTCTCCGACGACAACACCCCGGTCGGAGGAGGCCGAAATGGCTGCGGAGGAGGAAGTCGCAGTCTTCTTCCCCTTCCTCATGTTCCTTGAAGAATGCAGGGTAACCATGGAAGACCCAGAAGTCATGTTGCTAACTGAAAGAAAGCAGAAACAAGTACAGTCAGCACATCACGAAACATTAATATATGAAGACAGAGCAAACACCTAGGGATACTACGAGTAAAAACGCCCTAATTCGAAAGGGGTAAAAACTACGGAGTAAAAACTACCTAATAAAGCGTAAAGAAAATCATCATCAGGAATATAAAGAACATCTCTAATTTTGATGTTCCCATGCTTCTCGGCATATCGGGTTATGAACCTGACAGTCCTAAGCTCCTCGGGGTCGAGATCTTCCTCCTCTTTTTCAATCAAGTCGATGGGCACGTCCCGCACCTCTGCGTCCAGTAAAGAGGAAATTCTGGCTCCCCGTCCAATTTGAGGAAGAATGGATGACATCCCTCCTTAGCTTTTACCTTGAAAAATGCAGTCTTAAACCCTTTGAAGCTTTCTTTGAAAACATCAAAGGACTTACGACCAAGCCGGGATCGGATGACAAGCCAACTCGTTTGCCTTACCATTCCCTGGGTATTTATTCTTGTATAAAAATAAAAAAAGGTATTTACCGAGCACTCAAGGCTCATCAACCGACAAAACCTCTCAAACGAGATGATGTAACCCCAACCGTTAGGATGGATCTATGAAGAGGCCACTTGGAAAGTACGGAGGACAGCCATTTGGAAGTTAGAAAACGGCATCCTAAACCCCAACTTTAGGAAAAGTGGCTCATATAGGAACATGAAATGTGAACCCTCTTCTCGACAGGAGCACACACTCTCACTCCAATTTGGGCAGACAACTTCGAATTCGTCGTCTCGAGCTTTGTTCACAGTTAACTCCAAGGCAAATAAGGATTCTCGGAGTATGGCTTCGCTCGAAAACTTGGACTGACGATCCCATACGTCGTCTACCACCTAGGGGCATACCAGCCCGGGACCCCGCCGAACTCGAACCAGGCCGTCCTCTGCCGAGTCACGGACACCGTGGAGTGGAGGCTGGACTCTAGCCTTTTTTCCTTTGGCCATGAAAATCCTGAGAACATCCAAAGAAGTCGGTAAGCAACTGTCAGAATCAATAATTTCATAGATTCAGACACAGGGAGAGCGAAATAATCCAAACCTCCCCTACCGACCTCCTGTCCCACCAGAAACAAAGCATTCAGGGGAACTCCTCCACCGCGCATGGCGCGGTGAAGATGGTGTTTCAGGGAGGCGACAAAATCTACTTAAATCACTAAGCTCTATTTGAAGGAAAGCAAAACCAAAAATGCGAAGCTGCTCTACTCTTTAAAATGTTATTGACATAATGAAAGCGCAAATAACGAGAAGGTTTGAAGAAAACTACTTACTATATAAAGGCAGAATACTTGAACAGTGGAGAAGATGTGCCAGAACAGTGGAGAAGCCGCGAGTGGCTGAAAAGCACCCAAAAGAAGCCAAAGTTTTCGATGCACGATGCTTTTAGTGAAAGAGACCAAAAATGATAAAGTGAGGAAGACGAACCTTTGACTCTTATTTATAAAGGGTTGAACGGTTAAGGGACAATTCTGTCTCCTTCGACGCAAGTTCAAAAGGTGCTCATCATGGCTCTCGGAGCTCTAGGCACGTCCCTCCGATGAAATCGTAACACGTGGCCCACACAGCTGTAATAGCAGTTGAAAAGACGGTTACACAGTAATCCAAAGCGTTGTACGGATGTTAAATGAGAACCCGGGTTTGTACCGCAGATTCCAGCTTCGACTCACTGTTAACATCACGGACTACGTGCTAACGCCGAGGTGTAATTGTTGTGGCGATTATGCCGGGTTGGCATTGGACCTATTCCGGTAATGTCTTTACTTGGTTATACCGAGATAAGCGTTGGACTCATCCCGGCAGCGTTACCTAGGTGGAATATATATATATATATATATATATATATAAATATATATATATATATATATATATATATATATATATATATATATATATATAACAAAAGGTATAAACAAGCACAAAGAAAGTAAAGCCTTTTGAATCATCTTCATTCCATACATCGTCATACATCCGAAAGAGAGGAAAAAGAAAATATTGAGACATGGAATGTACACAGATATCCCGGGAAAGGGGGCAAACATCTCCAGCTGCCTGAGTCATACCCCATCCACATCTCCAAACCTCGGTCTCTTGAAAAAGTGGGTTGACTTTGAAGAACATTGGCAAACCGGGATCATAATCCCGGAGAAAATGCCAAAGTCCCTTGCACTGCTTCTCTGCAATGCAGCTAAAGACCGAGATCTTCTTTCGCTTGTTAGAAGGGGTACGACCTCTCCAGCTGAAGAATCCTCCGCTGGCATCAACCATTCCAAGTTGCCTCAAGTCACGGAGCAACTACAACGGCCTTTCCACCCCGAAACAGAGTGAAGCCATTCCGGAGCAGAAATCCTCCGTTCACTCGTTCTCATCCCACCTTCTCGATGGGTAACGGCAGAAGCGGATACCCGCTGCTTCCGTGAAAGCAAGTCAAAGAAAGCATACCACCCCAGGTTGCTCCAAGGGGGTCCTCACTTCCTTTGACCTGGCATCCTTGCATATCTAGCCATTACTACGAAGAAGACCAGCCGGGTGCTTTCAAATAGCCTGCCAAGAAGATGGAAAGAGGAACGCTGTGCTCCGTCGGGTCCCCATGCAGTAGTAGATAAAGGCATTGTCTCATCCTAGCAACACGTTGGATCAGACACCGCCGTGTACGCCAGGAGAGAAAGACTTCCGCCTCCCTAAATTCATAGCAACCCAGTTTTACGCCAAGAAAGAAAGCCCCTGTCGAAAGGAAAAAACGCTCGGGGAAGATCAAACCTCTTCAAGAACTTTGGAAGAAATAAAAGTATAATCTCTACAGATGATTAAACTCTTTTCACAAAGGTGGGAAATGAAGAAAAAACTACACTCATTCCCCTGGGAGAAATCATCTCTGTTCGACAATGAAAAAGGAGGGAATGCAAACTCACGGAGAAGTATTCTCTACTTATAGTATGCATGAGGGATTCTGATTGGTCCCGTAAAAGGTGACCTGATCCCATGAAGTCAGCTAAAATAAATGCTTCTGATCTCCGGTTGGTCACAAAGATAGGGAGCAGTTGGAAAAATCCGTGTGAAACTGACATTTTCTTTAAAGAATCATTACTTCCTAATAAAGTCCAAGTATCAATTTCCCAGAGAATCGCAGACTGTTACCACCAGAGATCGCATTCGGGATTTATGTCGAATATGTCTCTAGCACTCATACTTAGGGGCAGTGATCTTTGCCCATAACTGAATCGGACGAGGGTGTCGGTAATAACCCGGGGTCTAACACCCGTCGGTCGAATTACCATGTTAATTGTGTGATGGTTGATCCGTTCTAAACTTGAATCAGGTCTGTCTCATTCAAGAGCCAAGCTGGGGACAACTGTTCTGGACCGTGATCCGGGATCCCGCTCCATGGGATCAACCCAGCATGCACACTACCGAACTCCTTCTAGCTAGCGTAGAGGAAGACTCACGACGTATTCTGAACCACGGATTACGGCCCTTGAGCGGTGTTAGCATACGACATCGTGACTGATAGATTCGCGCAGAGGATGAATCCCTAAATATCCGTAACTGTCAATCATCAACTTACGATATTATAGGATTTATAGATATCTTTAATGGTTAGATACTTTCCATATCTTAATCCCAGATTTACAGGGACGTATCCAATAATAATGGGAAGGCGATCCTCATCAGGATACTAATCCTAAATTACCTGCATTCAGTAAGGATCCTATTAAGATTCTGTATACGCTCTATAAATACAAGGCTAAGTCATCTTAGTAAGGTAACTTTTAACTCAATCTCTAAAACCTTCTTGTGCACTGCCTGACTTGAGCGTTGGAGTCCCTTTGCAGGTACCCACCCCCCTGTGCGATATGCTCAGCTGCCGTTCAAGGAGGAAACCACCGTGTACGTGCCTAATTCAGGTATCCTCTGAATCCACTTCAGAACAGTACCCGAAGCATCTCTAATCAAGCCTCCATAAGCTGCTTGTTGATGGGATATAACCGAGCCATCTGTATTCAAAGAAACCCAACTCTTAGGAGAAAAATGCCAAGCATGCAGCAGTATTTTTTTCTGAGCAAGGACGACTAACACGCAACTCAGCATCCTGGTGTTTGTGGTAAAATTTTGTTTAAGGATAAATTTGATTCTAGATCCCAATTTGGGAAAGGAAATCACTTCTTCTTTTGAATTCGTAATTTTCAAACTAATTTTTAAGCAATAACGTGAAAGATTAATTTCGAATGAAACACAAAATTATGTAAATCAAAATCAAAATATTAATGCGTAAGAAGTAACTTGGTAATAAAATAATGGTAAATGAGGGAAACAATGACAAGATGAATGAAAATAACTTGTTTTGAAAAAGTGAAGTTTGCTTTTAAAAGTTAAGAAAATCAGTAAAGAAAAAGCAAATAAATGACATAAAATATAAATGATAAAGAAATAAAGTGCAATGAAGTAAACTTGATAGTTAAAGTAAAATGCAAAAGTTTAAAGAACATGAATTGAAATAAAGCAATGTAAAATAATCATGAAAGTAAATTTGCAGAGAAGTAAAGAAAATAATTAAATAAAAGCAATTAAAAGAACTTAAATGATCTCAAAAAAATCATTTGATCGGAAGTAGAAAAGAGTTTGTAGTAAAACAAATGACTCGAAGTTTAAATGAAATTGAAAGAATTTTGCATTGAAATTATAAATGATACATAAATGAAATTGGATAAAAACATATTGGACTATTTACAAGTATTTGTGAGTATAAAATTTTTAACTCGTAAGTGTTTCCATCATTTTGGTATTTATAAACATTTTAAGTAACTATCATTTTTTGCAGGATCTTGACATGTGTTTAAATCAAAGATAACTGTCTAATGATTATTAGTGATCCTTGTCAACAACTGTCAGATCTTTGTCAACAATCCTCGTGCTACAAGTAATTGCTTAATCTCTGTCAGTAATCCTTGTATTGTCTTAATATTGTACTTACAATTGATGTTAATTTCTATTTCAAATTTAAATAATTCCTTTTAAATTCAAACTTGAATCTTCAAACATTTGCTGGCTTTTGATCGAGACCCCTTATTTACGTTTTTAGAAATTTGCTAAGTGTAACTACTTTTTGATCCATTTTGATACTAACTCAAAATTATCACTCCTGATATGAAATTAAAATGACATTTCTTGATTTCAAATCGAAACTATCATTTCAATAACTTCTAGTTTTTACTACAACTTCAACTCTAATAAAACTAAAGTTGAATATCTCAATGTTTGAGACTTACTAGAAATCACCACTTATAGTATGAAGTCAAAAGTATCATTTTTAATATCAAATTAAAACTAATACTTGATAGTTTCAAGACTTATAATTTTGACTCTAACTAACATTTTTTGATACCAAATTAAAATTACTATTTTGGTAACTTTCAAATTAAAAATATTATTTCGACAACTTTATTACACCGATTCTAATAAAATCACATAAATTCTTAAAGTAAGTCTTTGACTGTATGCCAAAATCTCCAAAATAAAAAAGTGTTATTTTTATATCAATGGCTGGGTGATAGAGTAGCTCTCAACCCTTAATCAGAATCTGTGAAGCACGTCCATAGGATCTCGATCATGAGGGTTAAACACATCTCATTTCGGATCTACCACAGGAAATGCACTCCAACACCAAACAAGAAAGCTACTGACTTACCAGAATAAGACTAAAGTTGCTAACATTATTCATGATCCAAGAGTGCAAGTCGAGTTGAAAAAAATCACTAGGAATTAAATTCCCAAAAATCCTATGCCACAAATTACCATTAGCTGTACAATCCCAGATAACATAGAGACCAGTCTCAACAAAATGTCTCCCACACCTCTGGAAAACCGGATCATTCGTCAAGTGTCTATGGCAATGGCGGTTAGTGAGTAAACCTCCTGAAGCAAGAAGCCATAAATAAGTTTTAACTCTTTGAATGCCTTTCCAAGTTGATATTTTCTTATACAAGGATTTTTTAGGAACCCAAACATTACTAGAGAGCAAGTCGTACGCAGACCGGAGGGAAAAACCACCATCATGGCTCAAGACCCATGAAGGCCCGTCCTCACCACATGTGAAACTGGGAGGGGCAATACATGCAATAGCCTTGCAAAATATACACAGGGAGACAAGAATTGAGGATTACCCAATTCCACTGCCCATTCAAATCCACAAACTCAGCCACCTTGCACTCCAAGTCCAGATCAGTAAGAGTTCTAGTAGCATGAGCTACAAGACTACCGAAACAAGGCACCCATTTATCCGTCCGGAACTTCACTGAGAATCCATTATGCACTCTCCAGATAATATTATCTTGCAACAACGGCCAAGAAGTTGTAACACCTTTCCAGAGATTAGACTGAGAATTCCTAGACTTCACTAGCAGAATCACATCGCTACCACAGTTGTATTTATACCTCAAAACCTTAACCCAAAGCTCATCCCTTTTTGCAATCAGACCCCATCCTAATTTAGCCATGAAAGCCATATTAACATCCTTTGCGTATCTTAGACCAAGACCCCTTATTTTCTTAGGAGTGCAAACCTCTTTCCAGGAAACCAAACTCAGTTTTTTGTTAGTCTCAGAAGACCCCAAAGAAACTGACGATTAGCTTCATCTATATCATCACAAAGAGTAGAAGGAAGAAGAGAAGTTTGCATGGCATAAGAAGGAATCGAAGAGACAACTGATTGAACAAGGTGAGTCTATCAGCTAGAGAGAGAGAGCATTCGCCTTCCAAGAGCTAAATCTCTGCATAAGCTTATCAGTAACAAAGCTGAAACAGCTTCGTTTAGCTCTTTTATGAAAGAGAGACATCCCCGAATATTTGCCTAGATCAGAAGTCAACTGAAATCCAAAAGCATCTGCAATCTACGAGGCATGATTATGATTAACATTATTAGAGAAGCAGGTGCACTAACTTTCTGTCCTTTCTGTCCTGTGCTAGCACAGAACATGTCTATACAACATTTAATAACATCAACCTAATCCAAGCTTCAACAAACAAGAATAA
This sequence comes from Ormosia semicastrata, assembly GCA_029884595.1. Classification (NCBI taxonomy): domain Eukaryota; kingdom Viridiplantae; phylum Streptophyta; class Magnoliopsida; order Fabales; family Fabaceae; genus Ormosia; species Ormosia semicastrata. The sequence continues at coordinate 12,246,038 of JAQQTO010000046.1, read as the reverse complement.
GCTATGAAGTACGGTTACATAATTTTTGTGATGTGTTGGTGGTATAATAGATATATTTTTGTGTTAGATATATAAAAATATTTGTATAATATACATATTTTATATGTTTAAATATATTTAATTAAAAAAATTATTTTTTTAATTTAAAGACATCTTAAGACATATTTAGATATATATCAATACGCTTAAACATATGTAAGATACGACTTGGACACGTCATTATTAGATTTTTAAATTTTATTTTTTTACACAGTATTATTTTTATCTACTCTCTCTACTTCTACTCGTACTAAGTCACCTACTTTGTCGTCACCAAAAGTTTACCTCATACCAATATTTTTTCTAATTAATTTTTTTTAAATGCACATGTACTTGTATATGATTAATTCTATTAGGAGAAATTGATTTAGGAGATTTATTAGAAAACGTCAATAGAAATTATGCTTCATATTTTTTAAAAAGATTTATTATGTAATAAATATTAGTACATATGACATATATTAAGATATTATAAATCTTGAAATTTATAGAAATAATATTAATGAATTATTAATATTTTTCTTAAATTTTATAATTATTTATATATATATATATATATATATATATATATATATATATATTTTTATCGAATTTAATATTTTTTGAATTTAATATCTTTATATTCATGTTGTGTCGTATCCCATATCCGTATCTATGATTAATAGAGAATAAGTCATCATCAAAGTACAAATGAGATAACTGAGGCACACCTCCAAAAAAAACAATAGGATGCCAATTCTCATTATCAATCGCCTTTGTGATTAAATGAGTTAATCTTTTCATATAAATCAGAGAGAGATAACCCATCGCCTTGACAAATACTTCTAGACGAAAAAAATTCACCTGAACTCTCACCATTCCAAAGAATATTCATAGAGTAAGACGCTATACAAAACCAAATCAACTTCACCAAATGATCATTAAGGCCAAGATCACTTGACAAATACCTCTAGACGTTCAACTGAACTCTCACCATTCCAAAGAATATCCATAGAGTAAGACGATATACAAAATCAAATCAACTTCACCAAATGATCATTAAGGCCAAGATCACGTAAGCTATCATGAATAAAGGATCATTCCAAGCAATTATAAGCTTTTTCGAAGTCAATCTTGATAGTCATATATACCTTTTGTGTTCTTTTTGAAGCCTCATCTTATGAACCATTTCTTGAGTAATAACAATATTATCCGTTCCGTGCTTTTCATAAACAAAACTGCACTGAAAAAGAGAAATAACAGTAGACATAATACTCCTAAGACGATTGGCAATAACCTTTATAATCAATTTATAAGCCACAGCCGAAATTGCATAATATGTTCAGGATGACCAACTTTAGGGATAAGCATAATAAAAGTTTTATTAATATCTTAATCTAAAACTTTTAATCGTTACGCTCATGAGTCTTTCCATTGTATACTTCTCACTTAATTTATTTATTTTCTCCCTTAATACTTGAATTCCTAACAAAATGGTAAACTTGTGAGGTGTACGTTAGAGACAGCCTCGAAGTCAAACTATCTGCTGGTATATATGAACTTTTTTCTTTTCTTTTTTTGGTTACAGGTTGAATCTCTAAGATTATTTATATGTCGCTTTTTCTATAAAAATAAATAAACTCCTTTTCTTGCATGCTCTTAGTTTGGGGATTTCCTCGGCCACGCTATTGTATGACCGCTGGAAGCTAGCTTCTCTGCCTTTCAGGAATAACTCCAATGACTCAAACACACACAATCCAATATACTTCCGTGTGAGTCATTAGATAAATACCTAGTCTCATTGTAATTTATGTCCGTATATTTTCCCAATCTCTTTTTAGTTAACTATTGTTCACCAAGTCATGGGATCAGTTGCGTGCATGGATAAATCATAATTTAATTTTTGATGGGTAAAAAATATTATTGTGATTTTTTTTTTGGGTATAATCTTGTGACTTTTTTTAGTTATAGATCAACTTGTTCAATAAATTACTTTGTACAAATAGGTAAATCGACCACAAATGCAGTCAAATAATACTCTTTGTTGAGTTGTGTATCTCTCTAGTCTCTATTCATGAGGAGAGGCTAAAAAAAGAGGAGAAAACAGAGGAAAATTAAGGAAAACTTTTAGGCTTTAGTCTGTTTCCAACTGTCCATGCATTGAGATCTTGTCTGAGCCTCTGAAGGGAAATGCACTCAATGATTCTCGACCCCTATTTTCAGTTGGGGTTGCTCTTAGATTTTCTTTTATAATTTAAGGCAACGTTCTATGAATGTGTCACAAATCTTCAGTCATCAAATTCAACTCCTTTCACGTATCACACGCGTTAACTAACTAGAGTTATAGTGCACTTTGGAAATCCTTGAGCTTTTACTTTTACATTGTTTTGGACCACATACAGTTTTGGAATACAGATGCTCTTCCAATGCTTACTTTTCGCAAGAATATGAAATCTGATTAAATAGTTGCATATATGATGTGCATTGTTAATTCGTATTTGTTATTACTGTTTTTTTTTTGTCTGAATTCGTCTTTGTTTGTGAGGGCCTAAGTTTAAATGGTCCCATCTAGCGTGTATCACTGTATCGGCCCAGTTCATATTACCGCGCCCAGAGGGAGCACCACAATCTCCTATGACTGACAACTAGGGATTGACTGTAACTAAATATCGCATTTTTATGAATTTAACTTTGATCTATTATTAGTGTAATTTTTTAAAATTATTTTCATAATTATGTATTATTATTATGTCATTAAATGAAAACTATTTAACTTCTTAAATAATTATTATCATTATTATTATTTTTAATAATGTGGTATACATTAGATAAAAAATATAAAACTTTTTTTGCTTATGTTCCTTTATGATATTGAATGTTGGATAGTAAAAGGCCATCAAAAGAATAAACTCAATGTTAGATTAGAATATTGCATTAGTTGAGTGGACATACAAGGAAAAATAAGATTATAAATGAATGTAATAGAGAGAAAGTAAGAGTAGTAGTTATTGAAGAAAAAATGATAAAATCTCTCCTTAATTAGTTTGGTTATGTGAGGAGAAAACTAATAAAAGTTCCAATAAAAAGTATATTAGATAGAGAATAATTCAATAGTTAAAGGTCGATAAAGATTAAAAAAAATTATAAGTAAAATCATTAAAAATGACTTAATTTTATAAATGACCTTTCAAAGATATATACATAATTTATGATAGAACATAATAGTATGTTTGATACATGTGATCAATTTCATCTAATAAAAAAGACTTTGATTATTGTTGTTCTAATCTATCAAAGTTAATATATATATATATATATATATATATATATATAATATATATATATATATATATATATATATATATATAAAAATCCTTAACCAACGACCAAAAAGAATTTTTGGAGTCCATAAATAATAAATTATTACTTATCGTAAGAATATTTTTTATTACTTAACATAAGAATTTTTTTATTACTTATCATAAGCATTCAAATTAACCGTAAATTGTATAAGTTAACTTAGGCACTGTTAATTTGAATGCATCTAGAAAAGGACCTAAACTGCGTGGAAAGCTAATGACAGTCCTCAACAACTTGACCAAAATAGGAAACATGCTGATGGGATTTTTTCATTGCATGCACAAGTTCAAAGCTATCAGGCTTCAGGATTCTTTATCTCATGTAAAGAGGAGTGGGAATAGTGTTGCTCATGAGTTAGCACATCTAGCTCTTACCAATCCAAATTTGGTGTGGATGGAAGATGCTCCTAGTGCTATACAACCTTTCTATGTTGGACCTTTTGTGTCCCATGAATAATATTCCACTCTCTATTCAGTAAAAAAAAAATTGAATGCATGTAGTATTGAGTGTCTACCTAAAGATTTCTATTTTATCTTTGCACCCAGGGACACGTTGGGAACATTATGATGAAAGAGCGAGAAATTAAAGTTAGCAACTTTCGTCCTAAAAATGAAGTTTTAGCCTACGTCATTGTGGATGACATCACATCATGCTGCATTACGTAGTAGAAATAGAAATGATTGTTCAAAGCAATAATTCTAATTGTATATCAGATCAATCGGGGTTTTCTTTAACGCGTGGAGTTGAATTGAACGATTTGTTACTCAGAACGAAGAAGTAAGGCCCAACCCTGCCGGCTCCCTTTTCATGTGGTTTGAGGAGAAAAAACTATAAAAGAGACCCAAGGCCAACCAAAGAACCATAGGTATGTTGAATTTCTTCCATCTTATTCACCCTTCCCCCATAACCCCATTCTATTCCATTCTAATAATATATATAAGGTCTGTCATCCTTTTTCAAGTAATCAGTAATATGTAGAAAGATTGTTCTAGTTGTGATAATTAATTGAAGCTCATTCAACTTCAACCTAGCCTGCCATAATGGATAAAAAGGTAGACTAACTAGGTTCCCCTTGCTTTGCTTTTGACTCATGTTTTTGCATATATTATGCTCTAAAGTCTAAACATACACACACAGATTCATGACCATCTTTTTAAGGATGAAAATGTACATTCATTGTAGAAGTTTATAATAATCTTGATTTGTTTAGGCGGAAACACTTCAAGCGAAGCTACAATATATGAAAGAGGAGAATCATACTTTAAGACTGATGCTAGAAGTTCTGAGCTACAAATACGAAAAACTTCCGTCCCATCTTCAAGATATCAATAAGGCAGAACAGGTGATCGTGGGCATCAAGTCAAATCAAAGTGGGTCAGTAACTAACTTAACTAACTTTGACACACAGCAGAGAGCAAAACCCGAGTTTCCCATAGCACAAAAGCCATTACAAATCTTCGTTAGAACCCACTCCAACGACAATAGTTTGGTATGCTCCTTCACTATTAATTTTGTTGTGTTACTTGTGCATCAAATAACTTAATTCATGCTCAAATTATATCATGAACTTCTTAAATTTATACAAATTTTCCTTTGAGAATATAGACGGTAATAGATGGCTATCAGTGAAGGAAGTATGGGCAGAAGGCTGCCAAAGACAATTCTTCGCCTCGAGCTTACTTCTGGAACTCCATGGCTCACACCTGTCCAGTCAAAAAGAAGGTATCTATATTTGATTGATTATCAATCGTAGTTCCGATTCAACAAATTGTCATGGATATGGTATGCCTACACAATTAGGGAACTGATCAAGAAATGACAAAGGTTTTGCAGACAAGTCTTAATTGTAATTAAGAATAAAACCCTTTGTTGTGTTGATTAACCTAATTAGTTATTTCATGAATATGATTTAAACAACAACGATGTTGTATGCACACACTTACACATATCTATGCAGTTTTTATCATATGATTACAGTGGACATATCTCATTTTTTATATCTACACTCTAATTCTATTAGCTAGACAGATGTGAGTGTGTAGATAATGTGTAATTACTAATTATTAGCAATTTTCTTCCAAGAAAGCTTGCATGGCTATTGCTCGCCCTAATTATATTTGTGATTTGATGAATGATTTGAGCCAAAATAGTGGTCTAGGAGATCCTTACCTTATTGCAAATACACATTTTAGGTGCGAAGAAGCATACAGGATAGGTCTATATATCCTTGTTGCAACTTATGAAGGAGAGCACAACCATGGTGTTCTTCATGACATACTCAGACCATCATCGTCCACACCAATAATGGCTAATAATTTACCTCTGACAATCATACCTAATGACAAAGATACGATGAAAATTGACCTTGCTCTTTGTGATTGAGCTAAAACAGATAGAAGACTTTGTGAAGATCTTAATAAGCAACAGAGCAACCACGGCAGCAACAGCAAAATTGAAGAATGTATAAGTTGTCTAATAAAAGATCCTGACTTCACGGTTGCCCGCTTCATCAGTAACCAACGTAAGCAACAGCAACAGGGTCTCAACCTGGATTTGGGTCTTCCAGATCCAGAACCCCAAGTGTGAAGTTAAGTGAATGCGTTTACCAGCAACCCCACCACTCCGAAACAAATGAAATACATGTTTGTGAAGAGACCAAAGTACTAGAATAACTGCACAGTCTTGCGAATAAAGATGAATCTAGTTTCGTAGATAATGGCACAGACAAGTGAGGAAAACCAACCACGCTCATTTTGTACAGCAATATGTTGAACAGAGAATGTAGACTTGGGAGGTTAATGGAAGTTTAGTTTTCTCAGTTTCTTTACTTTAAATTTCATTTGATCGTTTGATGTGATAACATGTAAGCCTCTACGATATATGAATGTTGTGATAATTGCTATAAATGATTAATTGTGAGAAATTGAAATATAACAATAATTGAATTTTTCTGTCTTGAGAAGAGGAAGGTATAATTTTTACTTTTGTCATCTTTTTAATCATTATTAAAAGACTTAATTTCTTTGAAGTAGTTGAAGTTATTATGATGTCATTAAATATGATTGAATTATTAAGAAATTTTAAATTCTTACCCTTTTATTAATTTTTAATATAAATCTAACACAAGGTTCTTCTAAAAAAAATGAAGATTGTGACCTAAAGTAGTTTTGCTTTATGTTTAATTTGCCGAATGACTTATATATTATAATATTTGCATTAGATTCTACTTAGATTTTATGTATGGTACATATTTAAATATTGATGTACTAGACACTTATACTTATTTTATTAGCAAAGGATAAGTTTTTAGATAGATAATGTTCATGTAAAGAGTATATTTCTCTCTCAAGCTCTATATAATAACATGTATGGTTATTATGAAAGTAGTATGATGTTTATATATAGTGATGTACCTAATCATAAAAAATAAAAAGAATGATTAAATGAGACAAGTTGTAGATCATTATATGTTAATAGTAAAGTATACTGAAGAATTTAATTTATAGAGTAAACATAAGAGATTAATATAGAGGAGTAATGCTGAATATCACGAAAATTCTTTCGTGAATTTTATACGAATCAATTTGATTGGAGCATTTCTTTGGGTGAAGGTCCACTCTCACTTTTACCGCAACCTGATCTCCACTTTTCCTTCTTTTTATTGGTCATAGCTATATTCGTATAACATTCGTAGAAAAAATCGTCGTAGGAGTTACTATTCAGGTTGGGCCCTTGCCCCGGTTTTGTACCCAAAAAAGAGAGTTACTATTCAAGAATTTTTAAAGCAGTCTGATAATGAACTTTTTCTAGGACCTAAAATCAAATCAAAATATTCATATGAATAAATACTATAAGGAAAGGAATATCTAAGCCATTAAATCAGGCAAAAGAATTTTGACTTTCGTGAGCATGATCTCATAGTCATATGCCTGCCTTAGCTCAATCTGCAAGATAAAATGAATCTTCTATCAAGATCTCAAATTCTATGAAAATATCTCACAAAATTTTTTGACTGAAGAACTTACGCCCTAATGAAAGGCTGACACAAAGGCCAGGACTAAATGAAACCTACATAGGTGAATCACATTGAATCCAGTATGGAAATATTCTTGTTCATGGGTAGCCAGTCTAACTAGAACTACGGAGTATGTCAATCGTTTTGCGGTGATAATTTGTTATGCGGTTTCCTTCTATGGGTTAAACATATAAATTCTTACTAAAAGTTAGCGCATATTTGCTTTGACTGCTCTAGTGGGTTTCTTATGCTTAGCACAAATAGGGATGACACTACAGTTGGTAAAAAACAACTTGTACAATTTGAAGGATTTTATATATCAATTTTATAAACTTAGATTAATTATAAATATAAGATTATAGCATATTAAACACATTATATTTAAGAAATAGATCAAGAATATATAATTGACATGATTCTACAATTCATTGTTATTATTTTATATAAAAATTAAAAAAATCAATAATATAAATTAAAATATTGTAATCCTTGTATGAGGAAAAAAAGTTTTTAGTCCTTGACATTAGTTTAAATTAAGTTTTTGGATTTTAAAAAATTATAGTATTATACTTTTTTTTTCATTTTTGATTTTATTTTTTTGATTTTTTTGAATTTTTTATAATTTATTGGGTACCATGCGGATATCCGACTAATGGAAGAAAAAGATAAGCGGATACCCAGTTTATATTCTTATCAAATGAGAGAATTTCTGTCAAGGGCGGGGAGGAACAGACTACAAAATAAATAGCCCCTCATCACATCCTCACTCACAAATAAAAAGCTCAATTAAACAATTTGTATAATTTGAAAAGGATTTTATATATAAATTTTATAAATCTGATCAATTAATATATATAATGATTTAAAAAATATTTAAATTGTTGATTAATGTTATTCACGTTACATATATATTTGAGAAATTCAACAATTCTCCCACTTGGATAGTATTAATCAATCATTAAAATACAAGAATCATTAAGACTAGAATACCAACTATGGTCAAAGCATATGTCAATTCTTCTAAGAAATATGAGAGAAAATTGTCCTCAAGTTTGGTAAATATATCCGATAAGTTGTGTTTGGAATGAATTAAAATGAGAATTGATTTGATTTGATTTAATTTGATTTAATTTGATTTGAATTGAATTGATTTAGAAATCAAATTTTATGTTTAGAACTTTAAAAAAAAATAGGAATTGAATTGATTTAGTAATCAAATTTTGTGTTATAATTATTAAATGATAATTGATTTGATTTAATATTTTATTATTTTAAACATTTTAAATTGTTGATTAATGATTATTCACGTAAAATATACATTTCAAATCAAATCAATTCTACCAAATCCTATCAAATTTAATCAATTTTAAAATAAAAAAATCATTATTTTAGAAATCAAATCATTTCCATTTTTTAATATTCAAACACATATTTCAATTAAATTTGATTTAAAAATCATATCATTTCTTAACATTTTACATTCTAAATCACGATAGGGAAGTATATCATACATGCTAAATGTTTATATTTCACATAAAGAATAACGAATATGGGAAAACGTAATCAATTAAGAGAAATATGTAATCCAAGAATAGTCCACGCATTAGAAAATTCTCTAAGAGATATGATAATAAAAGTGACGTCATCTCATATATATCTCATAAGAATGACAATAAGTAAATATAAAATTTCAGACTCCCACTAACCCAAAACATCAAAAGACTTAACTAAACTCATATGAGCTACATGATTCTGAAAAGTTCCAACAGTCATGCCTTTAGTTAGTGGATCTGCTAACATGTTCTCTATAGCAAGATGCTCAATTCGAGTCTGAAATTCCAAAATTTTCTCTCAAACAAATAGATATCTAATATCAAAATGCTTTGAGCGAGAAGAGCTTCTGTTGTTTTGAGAGAAATGCACAGCAGTAATATTGTCGCAATATATCACAAGTGGCATAGATATGCTTTCAACAATGTGAAAGCCAGAGATTAAGTTTTTAAGCCACAGAGCTTGACAAGTAGCCTCATAGCAAGCAACATACTCTACTTCTATGGTAAAAGTAGTTGTAAGAGTCTGTTTAACACTCTTTCAAGAGATAGCTTATCCTGCCATCATAAAAATAGAGCCAGAAGTAGACTTTCGGTCATCAGGGCAAAAATCAGAATCAGAATAACCAATGACCTGAAGTTGATCAGACTTCTTATAGGTTAACAAATAATCCTTGGTTCCCTACAAATATCTCATGACCTTTTTCAAGGATTTCCAATGCCCCAAACCTGGGTTGCTCAAGTATCTCTCTAAAGTATTAACAGCAAAAGCAATATTGGGACGAGTACAAACTTAAGCATACATTAAATTGCCAACAGCGAAAGTATATGAGACTTTTTTCATTTCAACTATCTCTATATCATTTTGAGGACATTGGGATTTAGAGAGTTTATCACTTTTTTGAACAGGTGCAGCACATGGGGAGCAAGAATGCATGTTAAACCGTTTGAGGATCTTTTTAATATATCCTATCTAAGACAATCCAAGAATGCCACGTGACCTATCATAGTAAATTTGGATGCCTAAAACAACTGAGGCATCACCAAGGTCCTTCATATCAAAGTGGCTACTCAATATCAGTTTTGTTTCAGTCAAAAGTTTAACACAACTGCTAGCAAGAAGAATATCGTCGACATACAGAATAAGAATTATAAAATTGCTCCCACTAGTCTTCAAATAAATGCACTAATCTAAGGCATTTTCTTTGAAACCAAAAGAAGTGACAACTTGATCAAATTTCAAATATCATTGTCTGGATACCTGTTTCAGCCCATAAATGGACTTTTTAAGTTTGCAAACCAAATGCTCCTTACTTGTTTCAACAAAACCATCAGGCTAAACCTGTAGACATCCTCGGCTAGATCTCAATTTAGAAAAGCCGTCTTCACGTCCATCTGGTGAAGTTCTAAATCAAAGTGAGCTACTAAAGCCATAACAACTCGAAACGCATCTTTTGTAGAGACCAACGAGAAAGTCTCCTTATAATCAATGCATTCTCTTTGACTATAGCCTTTTGCTACTAGTCTACCTTTGTACCTCTCAACTCTACCATCTGGACTACGCTTTGTTTTGAAAACTCATTTGCACCCAATGGGTTTGCAACCAACTGGTAACTCCATGAGATCCCAAATAGTATTATGAGACATAGAAGACAATTCATCATGCATAGCATTTAGCCAATCGGAAGCATAAGAGCTAGAGATTGCCTTTTTAAAAGTTATAGGATCATCGTCATCATGGATATCAAACTCGTGCTCCTGAAGATACACTACATAGTCATCTGGTATAGAAGGCCTACGTACTCTCTGAGATCGTCGTAATGGGACTTCTTCAGTGATATCATTTGGTTCCTGTTCATCAGCTGGTGGTGCCACTACATTATCTTCCTCTCGAAGAGCCTGATCATCATTATGATTGACTGAAACCATGATATCTGCAGGAAGTGAAACAGCCGATACAAAAACTATAGTCCGATCTTCTTTAAGAGTGAGTGGTCGTGGTGTATGGCTCCCGCTGTCCAAATCATCTTCAAAGAATATCATTCAGTCAGACTCGATGACTCACATGGAGTGAGAATGACAATAGAATCTACAACCTCTGGAACCTACGCAATAGCCAATGAAGAAACCACTAACAGTCTTAAGATCAAGCTTCTTCTGTTGAGGGTTATAAGGTCTAACTTCTATCTTACAACCCCACACATGAAAGTGTTTCAAACTTGACTCCAGTCATTAGCTCATAAGGAGTTTTTGGCACAAACTTGTTGGGTACTTGATTAAGAATGTACACAGCAGTCTTCAAAGCATTTCCCCAAAGAAAATCTAGCAATGAAGAATAGCTCAACATGCATCTCACCATATCCATAAGCGTGCGATTACGTCTCTTGCAACTCCATTCTGCTTAGGAGTACCAAGCATAGTATATTGAGCTTCAATTCCAAATTCATCGAGAAATCTGGCGAACGGTCCTGGATTTCTTCCAGTTTCGTCATATCTACCGTAATATTCACCTCCTCTGTCAGACCTCACACATTTGATCTTCTTGATTGTCTTCAATTCAACAGCAGCCTTGAAGGATTTGAAAGCATCCAAAGAACTAATTTTTTCCTAGAGAAGATCTATCCAACCGAATCTGGAGAAGTTATCTATGAAGGTAATAAAATACCTATATCCACCCATGGCAGTAGGTGTAATAGGTCCACACATGTCTGTGTGAATCAACTGTAGCACATCATCACACATGTTCACTCCTTTATTCTTAGTTTTGGAAGTGAATTTGCCTTTAACACAATCAACGCAAGTGTCAAAATCAAAGAAGTAAAGGTTATGAAGAATACATTCCCTAATCAGTCTTTCAATTCGGGGCCCAGAGATATGCCCTAAACGTCTATGCCATAGCATAGAAGAACTCTCATCAGTCCTACTACACTTACTTCCAACAACAGAGTTAACAAATATATCATTCAAATTCAACATATATAGCCCATCACACAAAACTCCTGAACCAACGGCAACAGAATCAAATCAAACAATAACTTTTCCATTACCAAATTCAAAAGTGTATCCACATCTATCCAAAGCTGAAATTGAAATTAAATTCCTCCTCATGGAAGGTACATAAACAGCATCTTTCAATAATAAAGTAGGTCCAGAAGGTAAATACAAGGTAACTACTCCTATTTCTTCCACTGATACTCTAGCTCTATCTCCCACAATGATCTTGGATTCAGCATCACCTGGCTTCCTCAGGCTTGTGAACTGTAAAGAATTCACAATGTGAATAGTTACACCTGAGTCAAACCACCAAGTATTGGGAGCAATATCAATCACATTTGATTCAAAACAAGCTAAAGCTAGGAGTGTACCTTGCTTCTAAAGTTTCTTCTTGAGAATGTAACAATCGTCCACTTTATGACCCTACTTCTTGTAATACTTGTAGTTTCCCTTGAAGAAATTCTTCTTAGGCTCTAGGTGTTGAGATACTTTCCCTCCTTTCTTCTTATCATGTTGAAATTTGCCTTTGTAACCTTTCTTTTTCTCATTCTTAGTACCAGAACTAGAAGCAACAAATTGAACACTGTGTGATTTCCCTTTCCTTATAGAATCCTCTTCTTGAGAGACAATAACAATCATTTCATCAACTGTCCACTCATTTTTCTGAGTGTTATAAGAGGTCTTCAGAACATCAAATTAAGAAGGAATTGACTCCAAAACCTGTTAGATTAGATAACTCTCACCGAGATCAACCTTGAGAGACTTCAGTTTATTAAAATAGTGCACTAACTTCATGATGTGCTTATGAACTCCACTAACACCATCATATTTAGTGTTCTCAATCAAAGAAAGATATTGGCCCTTCTGAGCTTTTATCAAAAGTCGTGAATTTCTCACCAACAGATTTTAGAAATTTTGCAGCCTTCTTGCTATCTGGAATGCTCTATCTAATTGACTTCTCCATAATGTATTTCATCACTATAAGACACACCCTGTTTGAGTGCTCTCATTTTTCACGAGAAGCCTTTTCAGCAGCAGTGGACTCAATAGTAAGAGCAGCAAACTTTCTTTTCTCAAAGTCAAGTCCATATTAGTGATAGCTAAATAGAGATCTAGATATTCTTTTCAATCCTCAAAGTTAGTCTCATTTAAAGTCTTGACAGAAGTTAATTACATGGGCAAAGAAGCTGGCATGAAAACAACAAAAGGAAACATTTAATATGCACAATGTCATTATGCAACAAGAGAATTAAATGGTTCTATATGCACAGCCAAACAAGTCCTTTTAGAAAAAAAAAGTTTACTTATCATGGTCCCGCCTAAGGGTCTCGAATCATAATAAATAAGAAATATAATAATACAATGCATAAATCTTATATCACCAAAATTTTTAATACCGAGAAGGTACTTGAAAGATAATTGACATAAGTATAAATCTAACAGCACATTGTACAATAACAAATTACATTAATAACAACACACCGATAAGGTGTAATTACTATTAATGCAATAAAAAAATTATGATTAAAAAATTATATTTAATCATTCAACTCAAAAAAATTACACAATTGTACCCACGATAGGTGAGCTCACAGTTATACAAATTATCAGTAATTATGCTTAATAGAATATGATAAACTCATATTATGTATATATATAAAAAAAATTCAATTCACGTATATACCCAAAATAATTTCACGACTATGACACATTAATAGAGAGAGTATCATATAAAAAAAATGCACAGTAAATAGCACCATTATGTGCTTTCTCCGATACATGCCAAACCATCAAACACATAAAAATCGTTCCATTCAAAGAACGAATTTCAAAAAACGATTGTCCATATTCATAAATGAATATATATATATATATATATATATATATATATATATATATATATATATATATATATATTCAGTCAATTGACTTTAAATATTCACATAGTCCACATCCTGACAAAAAAATTGATGGACATTACGAAAACAATCACCTCCATATAAGACAAAAACAATCACCTCCATATAAGATAAAAAACAATCACTTCCATTTTACTAACATCATCTCACTTGGAGTAACAGAAACCTTGATTCCTAAACGGCACTTGCTATTGGACATGAAACCATCGATGGATTTATGAATAGGAATGTAGCGGGGCGGAGGTTCTTTTCTTCCCTATCAAAAATAGGGTTCATAATATGAATTTTTGGCATAATTATTGGAAAAAATAGCCATAATATGTATCTATTAGACTCTGATACCAATTGGAGGATTTTATATATAAATTTTATAAACCTAGATCAATTATAGATACAAGATTATAGCATATTAAACACATTATATTCAAGAAATAGATCAAGAATGTGTACCTGACATGATTCCACAATCCATTGTTGTTTAGTGAAGAAATCAATAAGGAATCCTTGTGTGAAAGAAAACTGTCCTCAACCCTGATAAGTTTTCTTTACGTGTTGTTGTAAACTGCCTAATGGGGAAGTCAGTTTATATTCTTACCAGATGAGAGAAATCTCTCAATAGGCTACAAAATGAATAGTCCAACCCATCACGGGCCACTCACACTAAAAAGCCCTGACAAAGTATTATATTATAAATCATAATTTCATAATTAATATATATTAATGATTTAAATAATATTTTAATTATTGATTAATGTTATTCACGTTACATATATATTTGAGAAATTCAACACAATTTCAATAATTCCCTCTAAAATGTGAAAAATAAACCACACACCACAACTTAACAATATATACATGTGAGATTTTAACTTAAAATCAATTAACATTAAGTAGAGTGACCCAACAGATATATAAATCATACATGAAAGATTGAGACAGGTGATGTGAGACTCTTAACACCCCCCTCCATAGATGTTTGGATGGAATAAGTGAATCTAGCGAAATAGGTAACAAAGATCATGAGATCTTGACTTTGATACCATGTACAGACAGTTATGCTTGTTGGGTGACTTGCTCATCATAGTACGGCAAGCCCTTCCTCTTGCAAATGTCTACAACAAGTTGTGCAGCTTGTGATCCAGACTCTAATGGATTAGACGACATCATATCCCAGTGATCAAAGACACATTGTGGGAAAGTCTATTATGATACTATGTGTGATTCCAGCCTAAAACTAATTGACATTAAGTGGAGTGACTTAACAAATATATAAATCGCACTCGAAAGATTGAAGCAGATGATGTAGAACTCTTAACACCCCCCTCTACAGATGTCTGGACAGAATAAGCAAGCCTAGCGAAGTAGGCAGAAGAAGCCTAACAAAGTAGGTGACGAAGATGAGATTTTTGCTCTAATACCATGTGAGAGTTGATTTTATGTTATCAACATGTGCAATGATAGACATATTCTGAATGTTGTGCTTAAAGTCCATAATGCGATAAAGCTCTTCAACTGTGAACTTCACCCTTTTTCCCTAGTCGTCTCTCTCTCTCTCTCTCTCACACACACACACTCGTACACCCAGTTACAAAAGACTCATTTTTTGTGGAAAATAAAGACCAGTCAAAATGGTGAAGTTCACAGCTGAAGAGCTTCGTCGCATTATGGACTTTAAGCACAACATTCAGAATATATCTGTCATTGCACATGTTGATCACGGAAAATCAACTCTCACAATACAAAGATGAAATATTTACATTAAACATAAGTCAATCATGTTCACTTTTCTAATGAAGTAATAGAAAACGCACCCTACCCCTTTTTAGAGATATCTAGAGCTAAGATTGTAAATGAGTCAAGTTATTTGTAAACTATTTGAACTCAACTCTTTAAATGCTTAATCAATATTGTTTGTTTAGCTCAAGTTTAAATTTAAGTTCAATTATATAATGTGTCAAGCCCAAGCTTAATAAACTTGATATTAAAAGTTCGTGAATAACTCGTATATGTGTATATATTATTTATTCATTGTTGTGTATAGATAGTAAAAAATAAATAATTTTTTTTAAATTTTTAAATAAAAAATGTAGAGATAATAATAATTTATTATTATTATTACTAACTAAAAACTTTTATACAAATGTTATGAATTTTTTATGTAATGGATGATGAATAAAAAAAAACTTTTACTTCTATTTTTTATTTTTACTCTATCTTATAGCATAAAGATGTTTTTAAATACTAAATTAATAAATTTAAATATTTCAAAGAGAAATTTAATAAAAAAATAATCAAATTATATATAAGCTAAATAAATAAAATCTAAACTTTATATTTTTTTAATAAATCAAGTCTAAATTTTAAATTTAACTCATTTAAATAAATAAGTTAAGTTTGAACAATTTTTTTATACAAATTAAACCTAAGCTTTAAGTGCTTAAGTATTTGACTTGATTCAATTTTTTTACACCCGTGCTTAAAACTAGAGGAATAACGCCGTTGTCTTCAAGTTCGAAGAGGCCCCGAGGACACCTGGAGCTGCCCACTTAAACCCACATTGCGTCCGACCTCAAATCAAATTCAAATCAATAGCACTAAGGATTTGGATTCTCTTATTAAAATAACAGTAGAAAGCCGTGTTTGTGAAAATAAAGACACCTAATAATTTTTAATTTAACTAGTAGAATATATAACTTTTCTATCCAAAAAGTAGTCCACGTAACTTCTCGTAGTAAGTTACTTTACAATAAAAATTGTATTTAATTCTCTTCAATAAAATGGTCTATTAGACTGTTACACGAGAAGATTTTACTCGTAGCAATATGGCAGTCACAAAATATAACTAGAACTTTAGAAAGTGGGGGAGATTTTGAATAACAAAATCAAATTATCATTTAATTATCTTAATTGTTCTGAATTGATTCAGAAGGATACTTGTGAAAGGTATGGTTTGGTAGTTTCCTCCTCCCTTCTTCAATTGCGTTCCACCACCATCTGCTCATCAAGGTCCCATGAGGTGGTACTTACAAAAAGGACTCCAACGCTCAAGTCAGCTAGTGTGCTAAGGTGTCTGTTACTCAATCAAACATTACTTCTTTAGGTTTACTTAGCTTGATCTTTATGGAGCATGATTGGAGTCGGAGCATTCAATGCAGGTGTTATTGTAATATGGACGTTATAGTCATTTATTGAGAGGAGAGGTTATAGAATCAAAGAGATTCGTATTAGCGTTTACGAAGATCTGTTGATTCCCTGATCCTCATGAATTAGGCATTTCGAGGTCTTACAGCACTTTTCCGGGATGTTGATGGAGGAGTAAGGTGGAGCGTATGCCGGGTTGACCCTTCTGGGTAGGATCCCGGTCCACGGTTCAGAACAGTTGTCCCCAACTTGGTGCTTTGACGGGGTAGTCAAGTGCCAAGGTATCCAGCTTCATAAAACGTAACGGGCTCCGCCTTGACTTCAAAGCCAGGTTTCGCGATGTCTCGTGCTGAGGTCGACGTTCATTGTATTAAAATGTCGTCGGGGTTGGAGATCGGTAAACCTGTATCCCTTGTCCCGGAGTCTGGATCTTGCTGCTTCCTCGAAATTTGGATTTTGTTCCTAGACTTCTTGAAACTTGTAGAAATCTGAATCCTTATCTTTTGAAACTGTTGCTTTTGACTTAAATGGGAGATAAGGATCCTTTAAAAGAGGACCAGTTTCAATGTTTCCCAGATCCGTTGCTCTCGTAACCAATAGGAAAGGGAGAGCATTTAATGTCGTTGATTTGATTCGTAGGGTCGATCAAAGCCTTCCGTTCTATAAATACAGGAGGTTCACGTCTGGTATAATCATTCCTTTTTCCTCCTAATCCTGCAATCTTCCAGAATGGTTTTGCTGTTCTTATGCCTGTGCTTGTATTCAGAGGGAGTTAGAGAAGTTTTGCCTTCTATGAAGATCACCATTTTCTTGCTTTTCCCGAAATATTTGAAGATACTTCTTTTCCTACTAAAAAACTTGATTCATTAGGAACTTTTCTTTCCCAGCGTAATGAGGACAGGGACTTTACCTTCCCAGCGTAGAAAGGAATGTTTAATTCATACTTCTTCGCTGGGAAGTTTTGTAATCCCTGTCGTGTTGGACGGAGGTAATTGGAGAAATAGAGCCCTTCTTGGTCCTCCTTTTAGATAAGCCGGGGGGACCATTGAAGTAATTGCTTCCAGGCTTCCCAGAATGATCATGAAGAAGTTCATTCCACGCCCAACTCCGTTCAACCGAAGAGGACGCACGTCGGTCTTATTTTATCCTTGTGAGTGGAACCGATGAGAGTGGTATGGCAGAAATTTCCTGAGCCCGCGGCAATGTTCTGTTCCGGTTATCCTCAGTTTTTTGAAGCCAATCCACTTTTTCAAGAAGCCTCAACAGGGAAGAGACTGGTGTGCGCTCTAGAGAATCTGGATGTGAAAGTTCACAGCAAAAAGTTGGCTTCCGGGCTCGTCAGTGCTGTTTAGCCTTTTTATATTCCTTGTTTTCCTTCTCCTTTGTATTGATGTATGACGATGTATGAAATGAAATAAAATCTGATTGAATTGTGAAGCAACTTCTTTGACCATATTTGATTTGTGGAATTTTATATTGTACCGGGGTGAGTCCAATGCTCGCCCTGTATAACATGCCCCCAACTCTGTACTTTGTCGAGACAGACAAAGTGCAAAGCTTAAGCAACTAAACCGGGGTATTTGTCACCGTGAAGGGATTTACTGGGATATGTAATGAGCCGGGGTCTTTTTTATTTAGTAGACGTCATAGATACTAGGGTTGGTTGGTTCTGCTGATCGGCCATCCCCTCAACTGCCATGACAGCGACGTGGGCTACGTGGCTTGCTCTGGTTGAGGAGTCGTGCATAGTGCTTTGCGCTCCATAATGAACATCTTTTCAAATTCAGACTGAATGGACAGAAATGCCCCCTAACCGTAGCTTCTATAAATAGGGCTTCGTCCTTCCATTTTTCACCTTTTACTGTTTCTGCTTAAAAACTGGTTGCCTGAGAGGAGATCCGACAAGTTTTCACGGCTGTCAGCGGTAGTGTTTGCGTTTTAAAGCAAATTCTACTATCCTTTGTCAAGGTATTTTCTTCCTCTAAACACCATTTTTACGGATAACTTGAATATGCGAACGTCCTTCTAGTGGACTGTTTGCTTTTCTCTTCTGTTAACTTTGGGGATAGCTATTTCGTCCCCCTTTCCAATCGGCGTTGCCTGATGTTGCACCTCCCCTGCTGCGCCGCGTACGGCGGGCAGGGATGTCCTTCCGAGGCTTAAGTCTCGGTGGGTGCAGAGGCCGGTGCGTGGGTGTTAGTTTGCTGCTCGCCCACTGCCATGTTTGGATGTTTTGAACATTTTTGGTTCTGACTGTAGGTCTCCTCTGTGTGTCTTCCAGGAAACTAAATGGCCAGAAGAAGGTGGCCAAGAGGTGAAGCTCCTACCCCGACCTCGGATCAACAAGCGGAGCGGGAGATTAGGATTCGCTGAGGTCCTCTGTTGCCATGTACGTGGGTTGCAGACGATGCCTATGACAGGATATCCCGTTATGAGTCCGGCACTGAACTAGATAGGCTGAAGGAATACCTGGAGCTCACCGAGGGTGGTGAAAGGGATGATGAGTTCGTGATTTTGTCCCCGGGGAGAGAACGAGTGTGCTGGACCCGTGAAGAAGGCGAGCACTTCATGTATCTCTACGAGGACTTTTTCACGCGGTTCGGACTACGACTTCCTTTCAACGATTTTCATATTGCTATTCTCCGGACTCTTCATGCTGCCCCCAGTCAAATTCATCCCAACGGTTGGGCAAACATCCTGGCCTTCGAAAGAATATGCCGGGTAGTGGTGTTGTGATGCTCTGACGGGGCATTCTTTTATTTCCATACCCGGTATTCAACCCTTGGAGCCCGTGCTCGACAGCAGTCTTGGCTCTCAGTTCGATCCCGGCAAGGAAGGGCTGTATTCTTGCCTTACTTGGAGAGTTACAAGGACTTCAAAGAGAAATTCTTCAAATTGAAGATGGCGAGTGGTAGTCGTCTCTTTTGGCTGGGTAATAGTGAGGAGACGGTATTCAGTCTTTACTGGAATCCGGCGGCATGGAGCATCCCTACTCAATCGTTTGAGAAGGAGATCAACCAGCTCACTGATGAAGAGGTTGAATGTGTGAACTTCTTCGACATGTGGGTTGAAGAAGTCGGCAAGATCCGGCCTAAAGATATTTTAGATAGCTCGGATGATGATGAACTCTGGACTGTGCTAGGTAACGTCAGTCAGCCGTGGTGTATATTTAAATGCCCAATGTTTTAATGCATCTGACTTTTGCTTCTATGTTTTGCAGAGAGCTTAGCCGAGATGGTGGGTGGTGATTCTTTGGCTATTTTGGAGGCACTTAGGGTAAGGAATTCTGATGTTCCAATGAGCCCTCCAAAGGGGGTTTATCTTTGTCCCCATGAGCACGATGCCCGAGGTTCCTTCTGAGGTAGTGGAACCTATCAATGTGGACGACTCTCCTGAATCACCTCGGGGACGCAAGAGGGCGGCCTTGAAAGAAGGGCAGTCTAGTGGCTGAAGTAAGAGGATAACGACAGAAGAAATTTCTGGGCAATAGAGAAAGCTTTCAAGAAGAGAGGCGGATCCCCTGAATTTATTGATTTTAATATTCTTGATGAAGAGGTTGTGGATCACTTCGCCCGACGTAGGCCAAATGAAGCTTTATTGGCTTTCCAAAACATGGGGATCCATATTGCTACTGAAGCTCGGTTCTTAGAGCTCGCCCTCCAAGATCGTGAACGAGAAATGGCGGACAAACTGGCCGCGGCCAAGAGTGGCGAAACCAAAGCTCTTAAGGATCTGGAGGAGTCCTCAAAGGCCAAGGATGAAGCTTTACTTCGGGTAAAGGAATTAGAAACCGAAGTAGTTGCTTTGAAGGATGCCAGCAAAGCAAGGGAGGCCACCCTGACCGAGCAGCAGATGCAGATTGCCGCGCTCCGGGCTGAAAGTGACAATTCTCGAGCCAAGTCTCGGTGGTGTGAGGCTAAAATCATCTCTCTTCAGGCCGATGTTAACCAGCTGATATCGTTGTGCACCAAGATAAAGGAATATCAATTCAGCAACGCTGTCAACCAAGTTCAACACTTCAACCCCGGGGTTGCATTGGTTTTGGATGGGCTTGACTCCGGAAAGGTGGTTCGGGAGGGGTCTCTTGTAGCTCCTCGTGTGACTTCTTCAGACTTGGCCGAAGACTCTAATGTCCATGGTCCGGACTCAGCTGTAAACTAGGGTTTTTTTTTTTTAACCTCCTGCGCGAGGTCTTGGTTTATATGTACCCTGATTTTTTCTAAACAACCCAGATTTTGGGCTTTATTGATTATCGTTGTTCTTGCTGATCGAGATGCCATATTCTTTATTTTTTGTAGAACTGCTTAAACCTTAACTTAGGATCCGATGTCCAGATAAATCCGGCATTTAAGATCTGTGCCAAAGGTAGGAAACAATGTCTGGGGTCCTTTTTAGGATACCGCGCGACGATGTTTTAACAGACTAGTCCTTGCCGAGGTCGTTTCGTGTTTTTAGTTTGGTGCTAGAATTTTCCCAATATAGGATTTTTCTATTGCACAGACTATGTAACACATCTCGGTTGGTACTATGAAGTAATTGAAAACTTAAAAATTGAATTGAATAAACGGCACAATAGAAGAAATAACACTTACTTTATTGAATATCATAATGTGCGTTTCATAACAATTCTGGGCAGAACAAACAAAGTTTAACTAGGAGACTAGGCCTGACAAGGCACTTAGCTGTAGTATTTTCTAAGTTTGTCTGCGTTCCAAAAAATTTTTACCGGCCTCCCTGTCAAAGTCTCTAGGGTATAAGCTCCTTTTCTGGTGCTGATTACTACGCGGTAGGGACCCTCCCAATTAGGGGCTAGTTTTCCTTGGGAGGCATTCCTTCCCCCAACATCGGCTCTGCGGAGTACCAAGTCACCCGGCTGGAATCTTCTCGGAATGACCTTCAGGTTGTACCAGGATGCCATTCTCTGCTTGATCGCGACATCTCGTATGTGGGCAATACGTCTCTTTTCCTCCAACAAGTCCAAGTCCTCCCTGATTAATCCGGGGTTATCATCATACGAGAAGTTCTGAGAACGCAGACTTGGTTCTCCAATTTCCACCGGGATCATGGCCTCACATCCGAATGTTAGCTTGAAAGGAGTTTCGCCCGTCGAGGAGTGGGGAGTAGTTCGGTAGGCCCAAAGGACGTGGTCCAACTGCTCGGCTCAATTCCCTTTTGCTTCATCTAACCTTCTCTTCAATCCTCAGACTATGATTCGATTTGCGGCTTCGGCCTGCCCGTTTGTCCTAGGGTTCTCGACTGCGCTACAATGATGTTTTATTTTTAGCCCAGAAAGTAGTTCTTCGAACCCCTTGTCTTTAAATTGCGTCCCATTATCCGTAATAATTGACTCTGGAACATCGAATCTGGTAATAATGTGACGCCAAGTAAATTTCTGAACTCGAGCCGAGGTGATGGTGACTACTGGCTCAGCTTAAATCCACTTGGTAAAGTAATCCACCGTAACAATCAAGAATTTCAGCTGCCCGGGAGCCTGAGGGAATGGACCCAGGATGTCCATTCCCCACTGATAAAAGGACTAGGGTATGGACATTGTGGATAGTTTTTCAGGTGGAGCGTGATAGTGATCCGAATGCCGCTGGCACTTGTCACATACTTGAACATGTGCAAGAGCATCTGCTTCCATTGTTGGCCAGTAGTAACCTGCTCTGAGAGCCTTCAAAGCTAGGGCTTTCCCTCCCAGATGGTGTCCACAACTCCCTTCGTGGACTTCGGCCAAAACATATTTGGCTTCTTTCGGCGTAAGGCACTTAAGGAGGGGTAAGGAAAATCTCCGTCGGTAAAGCTGCCCATTATAGATAGTATACCTGACCGCAGTTCTCTTTAGCCTAGAAGCTTCCTTTGGGTCATCAGGGAGGTTGTCGGACTGTAGGTACTCCACCAACGGCAAAGTCCAATCACGCTCCTCCCCGTCAACCTGAAAAATTGCCATGTCGAAAATTGACAGTTGTTGGATGATCTCTTGGATCACAGAGCGGTTATTACTCGGGCTTTTGGTGCTAGCCAATTTGGACAAGAGATCGGCCCTTGAATTCTGCTCTCTCGGGATGTGTTCTAGCTGTACCGACTGAAAACTTGAGAGAAGCTGCTTTACTTTCAGCAAATACCTCTGTAAAAGTGACTCTTTTGCTTGATAATCACCTCGGATCTGTGAAGTTACAAGTTGGGAGTCACTGCATAGTTTAAGTTTCGTGGCACCCAAGTCCCTAGCCATCGTTAGTCCGGTAATGCACGCTTCATATTCAGTTTGATTGTTCGAGGTGGGAAACTCGAACCTGAGGGAGCCTTCTATGGCGACCCCGTCGGAATTTTCTATAATTACCCCGGTGCCGCTTCCTTTTGGGTTTGAGGACCCATCAACAAACACGGTCCATTATTTTTCTTCGGTTTTATTTGTTTCCGAGGTTAACTCAGCTAGAAAGTCCGAGAGTGCTTGCGCCTTGATTGCCACTCTGGGTTCGTAGGTGATTCCAAACTCGGAGAGCTCGATGGACCATGCAATCATCCTTCCTGCCAAGTCCGGTTTGTGCAATATCTGTCGGATACGCTGATCTGTTCTTACCACCACCGGGTGGCATTGGAAGTACTGTCTGAGTCTTCTGGTCGTAATGATGAGTACGAATGCGACCTTCTCAATCTTCTGATGCTGGAGCTTGGGGCCTTACAATACTTTGCTCACAAAGTAGACTGGCTTCTGGACACCCTCGGATTCTCTGACTAGTACTGCACTAACGGTTTCCTCATGAATGGAGAGGTATATGTACAGCGTTTCTCTTGGCTCAGGTCTTGTGAGAATTGGGGGGATGACAAGATATTTTTCAAGGAGATGAATGCATCCTCGCACTCCTGAGTCCATTCAAACCCGGTCCCTTTTTTTAACAATTTGAAAAGTGGGAGGGATTTGTGAGCGGCTCCAGCTAAGAAACGCGTAAGAGCCGCGATCCGTCCATTTAGCTGTTGTACTTCTTTCATATTCCGGGGGCTGTGCATGTCAAGCACGACCTTACACTTGTCGGGGTTTGCCTCAATTCCCCGGTGTGTCAACATGAACCCCAGAAACTTTCCAGCCTGGACCCCGAATGCACACTTCTCTGGGTTAAGCCTCATATTGTGCTTCCTAAGCTGTTCAAACACTTCTTCTAAATCCGAGGTGTGGGATCTTGATTCCGAGGTCTTGACTATCATATCGTCGATGTAAACTTCTAGTATTCTCCCTATCTGATCTTCAAAGACCCTGTTCATCATTCTCTGATATGTAGCTCCGACATTTTTTAACCCGAAAGGCATTACTCTGTAGCAGTAACTTACTTTTTCGGTGATGAATGCGGTTTTTTCTTCGTCCCCGGGGTACATCGGAATCTGATTGTACCCGGAGTAAGCATCCATCAAAGACAGTAGTTGGAAATCGGAGGAACTATCAACCAGCTTGTCCACATTAGGGAGGGGGTATGGATCCTTAGGGCACGCCTTGTTTAAATCGATGTAGTCCACACACATCCTCCACTTGCCGTTGGATTTTTTAACCAAGACAACGTTAGACAGCCAGGTGGTATATGAAATCTCCCTGATGAATCCGGCGTTCAAGAGCTCTTTTACTTGTCCTTCAATGACTTACTGCCTTTCTGGGCCAACCTTCCTCTTCTTTTGAGAGACCGGCTTTGCATCTTGTTTAATAGATAAACGATGATAGATGAAAGCGGGGTCAATTCCAGGCATATCAGCAGATGTCCAGGCAAAAAGATCTTTATTTTCTTGCAAGAATTTTACCAATTGAGCTTTCTCCTGCTCGTCGAGGTTCGCCCCAATTTTGGTAGTGTGACTAGGTTCATCACCAAGTTACAACGGGATCAAGTCTCCGTCGGGCTAGGGTCTAGTGCCTCGAATTTCCTCTTGTGCATCCAGTTCGGTCATTAAAACATTGACTTGGTGGGTTGGAATGGGTGTGCGCGCCTTCTTGTTTCTGGATGCCCTACTAATTTTCAGACTTTCGTTGTAGCATTTGCGGGCTGCAATCTGATCGCCCTTGACCGTGACCACTTTATTATCTCGGTTAAGGAATTTCATGGCTTGGTGGGCGGTGGAGATTACAGTGGCCATGTTGTTCAATGTGGGACGCCCCAAAATGATGTTGTAGGCCGAGGGACAATCCACAACCAAGAATCTTACCTTCACAGTTCTATACACACTGTCGTCACCCAAGGTCAGGAAAGTATCGAAGTATCCAACCGGGGTGACCTTCTCCCTAGAAAAAACCAGTGAGCTCACCTTCATATGGTGCTAATTCAGACAAAGGAAATTCCAACCTTTCAAAGGCGTCCATAAACATGATATCTGCCGAACTTCCCTGGTCCACAAAAATTCGACGGACTTCGGCGTTGGATATTACTCCAGAGATCACTAGTGGGTCATCATGATCCCGGATGATATCGCCGTAGTCATCCTCGAAAAAAGAGATGGGAGATGCTCCATTATTTCGGGCAGGTGGTCTTAGTGAAGAACTCGACATGCTTAAAACCGCCATCCGAAGTGCCTTTTTTCGAGAGTTATTTGACACTCCTCCTCCAGCGAACCCTCCAACAATGGTGTGGATTAATCTATCCTTCCGGCATCCGCCTTCTTGGGCATCCCGGTTTGGTCCTTGTCTGTTCTCATCTCGGCGTGTTGGGCTTCGAGATCTTCTGACGAGACTTCAGTTTCGTCCGACTGGGCTACGGGTTCTTTGCCGATGTTGGTTTGGACTCCGCCGTGGACTTCGGCTTCGTCTCTGACTCCTTCTTCTTCTGTGGTCTTGACTGCCACGAAAACTACTAATGTACTTCTGCAGACGTCCCTCTTTGATCAGGGACTCAATAACATCTCAGAGCTGATAACAATCTTCGGTCTCATGGCCATAACTGTTGTGCCACCTGCAATGCTTCGAATGATCCCTCTGGGATTATTTTTTAACAGGTGGTGGCCTTTTGATATCCTGGAACTCGGTTTAAAGGACCTCCTTCAAGATTGTTTCTCGAGGGGTGTTCAAAGGAGTATACTCAGAATACTTAGGCCTATACCGCTCACTCTTAGAGGGATCTCGGGGCTGGCTGGAATTGTGACTCTTTTTCTGAACTGGCTCACCTTTCTCAAGGCTTTCTTTTGCCCTGGTAAACTCTTCCAGCTCAACGTACTTATCTGCCTGTAAGTGGAACTTATCTAAACTGGCCGGCTTCTTTTTAACCAGTGACCGGAAGAAGTCTGAATCAGTCCGTAGACCATTTCTGGCGTAATGGAAGGCTATCCTGTCGTCGAGGTTTTCTATGCCCACACAAGCATGACTGAATCTCTTGATGTACTCGCGCAGGGATTCATCACTCTTTTGGCGAATTTCAGAGAGAGAATCAATTGACTTCGGTCGTTCTTTGGCAGTAGTATAATGCAACAAGAATCGTTGCGTGAGGTCCCCCCATCCTGTAATTTTTGTCCGTAAAGTTACGAACCAACGAAGAGCATCCTTTTTCAGGAAGAGCGGGAAAGCACGGCATAACAGTTCTGGGGTATACCCGTAGAGCTGCATGGACTGGGTATAAGCATCCAAGTACTCTTGTGGATCTGTGGTCCCGTCGTAGGGCTCTAAATTGCTCGGGGGCTTGAAGTTCCTCGGGACCCTATATGCCATTAAGGCATCGGAGAATCTAACTGGCGACGGTCGGGGGGACCGGTCACTGTTTTCTATGACCCCGTGTCTTGTAATTAGTTAGGTTTCAAAAAAAATGATAATTAGTTGACATATTGGGTTTCCCTTTGAACTGCGACTCGCTCACCTCCCTCATTGCCAGCTTGCGCAAACCTTTCTAAATTGTCCAAACGGCGGCGCTGTTCCTCCAACTGACGCCGTTGGTTGTCAATCAATGCGGTCTGTTGGCGCAGTAATTCTCGAAGTTCATTCCTCGCCATTCCAGATTGCGAGTTGTCCTCATAGTGTGAATGGTCAACATCCAGATTCGGGATTCCCAAGCGAGCATGCGCTGGGATCCTTGTGCCTTGATTTGCGTTATTCTCTCCGGTTGGGGGGTAGACAAGTCTATCCCGGACAGAGACCCTTCGCGAGGGGACTGAGCTTTCAGCTGATGCTGAAGTTTCATGTCCCCCGTTTAGCGTCTCTACCAGAACAAGTCTACTCCTTACGACGGAGGTTTCTGGTGGTGCGACAGAAGGAGAGTCGCGTCGAATAATAGGCCCCCGTCGTGAGCGAAGGGGCGGCATGTGCGCACTTCCTCTCCGTTGATACGAATTTTTCCATAAAAAAATAAAATTATTTTGCCTTATACTCACCATGATGAACGTGGGAATAGTAATTTATCAGTTTCCCACAGACGGCGCCAAACGTTCTGAACGGATTCAGAAAGATACCTGTGGAAGGTATAGTTTGGTAGTTTCCTCCCTTCTGCAGCTGCGTTCCACCGTTAAGGTCCGGCGGGGGTGGTACCTGTAAAAAGGACTCTGACGCTCAAGTCAGCTAGTGTGCTAAGGTGTCTGTTACCCAATCAAACGTTACCTCTTTAGGTTTACTTAACTTGATTTTTATGGAGCATGATTGGAGTCAGAGCATTCAATGCAGGTGTTATTGTAATGTGGACGTTATAGTCATTTATTGAGAGGAGAGGTTATAGAATCAAAGAGATTCGTATTAAGCGATTCTGAAGATCTGTTGATTCCCGATCCTCATGAATTAGGCATTTCGAGTCTTACAATGACTTTTTTCCCAATAAAATGGTTGATGGAGGAGTAAGGTGGAACGCGATGTCTTAGGGTTGGCCGATCATCTTGGTAGGATCCTGATCCACGGTCCAGAACACTAATAGAATAAGAATAATTTTAAATTTTCTTAATCATTTTTCCTAAATAATAAATAAAAATTTTGAATAATTTTTACGTTTCAAGATATTTAATATTTCAACTTTTTCATTATTTTTTTAGTCTAAACTTTTTTATTTAATACTTCAATCATTTTTCCTTTTGTTGTACTAGTGTAGTGGGCTCAAGCCCAATGTAAATTCATTTATTCTTATTTTTCATATGAAAATTTCAGTTGTTTGTTTTTTTCAAGTAGCTGTAACATTTAAAACACGAGTATTAATCGCCACTCGATATTGCACTTTCATCGTATCTTTGCACCTTGCAGCGAACAATAAATGACAGTCACGGGAAAATTATTATGATAATTAAATTACCAAATAATGGCGTACAGCTAGGTTGGACTGTGTACTATTTTATCCTTTCAACGTTTGAAGTAACACATCAGGTACCGAAAAAAGTTTGAGCTAACACATTAAAAATTAATTTTAAAATCTAAAAAAGACATTATAAATTTGATTTATTTTATGTGTAGTTTTTTTAATAATGTATTAGCATATAATCAAAAAAAATACTTGTTATATAGTTTTTGAGACAATTAAATTTTTTTAATGATTGATAATATATAATTAGTTAATAGTATATAATGATTAATTACACTAATAATATAATAAAATTTTAAAAAAACATTGGTTTTCAAAACAACATTTTTAATGTTAAAATCATCTATTCTTATGCATATCACGGATTTGTGTGATATGTAGTTATGCAAACAATGGAGTGAAAGTGAAACACCAAAATGTGTCGACTTTAATTTGTCAATTTACTTATAAAATTTTTATTTTGTCTATTCTTGGTCTTCTTTTATTCAAATATATATTTAAAACTCACTTAAATTATTAACATATGCGTCCTTATTTTTTATGATTAATATATTTTTATGCTAATTTGTATGTTAATTAAGATTAATTCTATCTATTATTGTTGTAGAGAGAAACCTGTCTATTGTTATAGCTTTGTTGAGCAACAAAAGTAAACCATGTAAGAAATAACTGAGATCACATGTATGATCACAGAACACTTAGTACAACATAAATTGCGTAAAATTGCATACTAATCTTAATTATGATTAAAATGAATGATCACCTTAGAATGATAGGTCTTTTCTCTCCAATCTCTAAATCAAGATACACTTTTCAATAGATAAAGTACTTACAATTTAAAGTGAAGAAATGACTTATTATATACATGATATCTATTTTAGTGAACCTTCTCATCACAGGCCATTAAAAAATAAGCATACACTAATAACTACTTAACAAATCAATCTAATAAAATATAATAGATCCAAAAAAAATGATCACTATTGACTTATTCTTTCTATTATATTAATCAACCATCAACTCATTTTTATAAAATTCAAAACATCAATTAATGACACTCTACAATAAAAAAAATTTCTAACAAATCAGTGCAACATTATAATAGGTTGGTCTCAATAATCTTTCAATGGATGAAGAAGAAGTAAAACGTTGTTCTTAAACATAATTTGAGGATAGGAGAGACGCGTCGTTGCTTTTAAGGGAGTTGTTAGTCCCCGATCAACATGTTTTAAAGTCTAATAAATCTCTTGTTATATTATTTTATCATTTTTTGTTTTTTCTGAAGATATCCCTAATATAGCTGTTTTCAACCTACCTAACTCCGGCACTGTTCGAGGAAGGCTAATAGTTGTGTAGATTGGCTAACTAACTAGAGTTTGGATAAGAATATGGTGATAAGGAGATTCAAGTCCCTCCTATGGTTCAAGCTAGGCTTATTTTTGCTGATTTGATTGAGGCTTCAATACCCATTTGATAGTGTTTAGCTTTTTCTTTTCTTAGACTTAGGCCCCATATGTTCACACACACACACAAAAAAAAAACAAAAGATTAAGTCTATTTACAAGTGATTTTAAAGGCTTATGAACATTTATGCAACTTTAATGTGTTTAGGTGAATTGATGAAAATAATAATTTGGAAAGTTTTAAGAAACTGAATAATAAAAGCATGCGTGAACCGTATACCTTCTAATTATAAATAATAATAATAATAACTTGGATTGAGTGCATGCGTTATGTATATGTGATTTGAAACCCACTATTTAATTGTGTGTGTATATATATATATATATTTGGGGGCAAAATTACGCATGTATAATATACCTTCATAAATAAGGAGAATATTACATTTTCAATATAACCTTCAATTACAAACTAGTTGACAAAATATTTTTTTTTTAAAAAAATTAGCATGAGTAAATGATCTTATGAAAACCGAGTGTTTTATTTCTCTTAACTATATACTATTTATAATTACAACCATCACTATATTTTTCTTAAGTAACGATTTATTTTGACCACAACATGCCAATACTAAGAACCACCGACTAACACCATGAACCAAGCTAAGTGCCTCACAATAATTGGTTTAGCACATTTTTGACCCGACCTTTTATTTCATTCATTTATTTTTTTTACAATAGCTTTGTTATATTAATTTGGATGTTTGCAAATGCTGGTGGCCTCTTCCGGAAACACGTACTATAGGGGAGTCTCTATGATAATAGTATAAAATATCATATTTATAAAGACTATATTTCATATTATTCTAAAATATTTTATCAACTAACACAAACATAAACGGTTTAATTAATAGAAGTATATTTTTCACAAGCAAAGCCCACTCATTTTGATTTGTCGTTTCTATTAATTTATTAATACTATTTTAATAGCTAAAACTACCAATTATCTAAACCAACATCCGCGCCTAATTATATACAACCAAAAGAATAAACTAAACAAGCAACATCTTCTTCGATGGTCACTAATTTATCCTTGTTGACAACCTCAAATTGTGGTTATATTGTAATTTGTATGTATTCTACTCCATTTGAAGTCTTATTAATTGTCTATTAAATAAAGTGCATAACATCAAGTAATTTGAAAAAAAAAATTGGTTTCCCACGTTATTTATTTTCTTATTCGATTGATGAGAGATTAATTTTTTGAAGTATAGTAAGATATCTAAGTGAGTATCACTTTTAATAGTGATATTTCTATACACATAAATTTTAGGTAGAACTAGCAAAATGAGTGCCCTGCCTAATTGAGTCAGGCCACATTAGGTCGGGCCATTTTTGGGCCGAGCTAAGTCAGATCAAGTATGTTTCAAGCTAATATTTTGTTAGCCCAACTCGACCCATTGCGAGTTATGGGTTGGGCGACCCAGCCCACTATCCCAATAATTCTTTTATTTTTTTAAAAATAATAAATTTAATCTTTAAAAAAATTAAATTAGTGAAAAAAAAAGAAATTTGAGTTACTTTTAATTTTGAGTTAATGATAAATAAATTAGATAATTAGTCTAATTATCAATTTAGGTTTAATTTTTCAAGAAAAAATTTTTCTTTTTTGTGTATATTATTATATTAAAAACAATTAATTTGGGTCAACAGGTCGACCAATCCCAAAGTGGGTCAGCCCGATTTCAAGTCGAACTAGATCGAGTCAGACCACGTCAGGTCAAATTAAGTTTAAACTGGAATTTTTCTAGCAACTTACACTTTTTGTTAAGCATGAGCCAACTCATTTTGACAACTCTAATTATAAGATCGAACTTGAGAACATATACTTAAGAGATTCGAGCTTATTCTACTCATACCAACACACGATAGTCAAATAATTTGAAATTAAGTATTTTAAAATGTATCACACTTTTTTATTTATTTAAAATAAATATAGTACAAGATACTGCACCTTAGTAATTAGCATAAATAAAATAATTTAATGCAATACAATCCAAATAAGATCAAAATAGATTTGTAGAGTGAATAATAAACTAAATATATAGTAAAAATCATTATTTTTTTAATATTTTTTTAACAAATTGCTCTTGTAATTTTGAGTTGAAAGTAATAATTAAATAAATTTGTCTCAAAGTGATGATTCTAAATTTTGAATGTTTTGTGTATTTGATATGTTTATTTATTTCATTTCATGTAATTTACTTCGAGTGATTTCATGTTTTTTTTTGGTAGATAGTGATTTCATGTTATTTGGTTAAGAAATTTTATTTTATTTTTTACTTTATTAACATTTTTTATGAATTGCTTTGCAATTTCATAATTATAGTAGCAGGGCATAGCCATAAAGTCAGTAGGTATCATAATCCTCAACTTCATAGTTAATATTAATAAATGAATAGAATGCAGGAGAAATCCTTAAGTGTAATTGGAGTAAAATATTTTTTTTTGTATTATTGAATGAGTATCGTGTTAAATTTGTAAATCATCTTTATTTTTCATTTAAAATAATATTTTTAATGTAATTATTAAAGTGCAGTTAAAAATATAATTTAAATAAAAAATAAAATTACCCAAAATTTTAAAGTGATACCTATTTAATAATACAGAATAAGGAAATGTCTTCTTTCAATATCTTCTAAAAATTCCTTTAGAATGTAAGGAGTGAAGTACGGATACGGACGTAGGTATTACGATATGAACATAAACATGTGATATATCAAATTTAAAAAATTATAAGACATAATACTATATATATATATATATATTAATATCAAAAACTTAATTCATATATATATATATATATATAATTTGTAAAATTTAAAAAAAATTACAATTCATCAATATCATTTTTACAAGTTTGAAGAGTTATAATATCTTAATATATATTATATATGTTAATATTTACTATTTAGTAAACATTTTTAAAAAATATAGAACATAATTTTTATTAATATTTTTTTAAAATTTTTTAAATTAACTTCTCATAATAGAATTAATCATATAAAAGTATATGTGTATCAAAAAAAAAATTAATTAAAAAAATAGTAGTATAAGATAAGTTTTGATGATAATAAAATAAATAATTTAATATAAGTAAAGATAAAATGACACATGTCTAAATTTTATTTTAAACATATCTAAATTATATCTAAAATGTGTTGAAATTAAAAAAAATAATCTTTTCAATCAACATATTTAGATACTCAAAATATGTGTCATATATGCGTATGAGTGTATCGAACATGAATATGTATTTGATATAAAGACAAGTCCCAAAAACGATGTGGTGGTGCTTTATAGGAGTGGAGAGAGAGGGAGAAGAAGAACCCCAAGTTTTCCCTCCAAAATCCAAAATGGGTTGTGAGCATTGAATTGAAATTACATACTTGAGCCTATCACTATCATCAAAGAATTTAATGCCCACTCTCTGTGCTTTCTGCATCAATCAAACCACCTCTTCTTTAAATCTCCCGATCCCAGCCTCAGCCCCTTCCCTCACTTCCAATCCGCCCAACCCCGCCGCTTACGTATTGCAGATATTCTTCTCGCCTAAGAAGACGACGATTGCATAGGACAAATCACCATGGACGGCGTCGGAGAAACGCCGCCACCAAGACATGATTCTTCGTCTATTAAGTGCTATTCGCCTTGGCGGCTTGTTGCTCGGTTGCTGGCGGCGCTGAGGCTGACCAAACGGAGGCATAACGAGACCAGTGATTTGGTGACGCTGATGAATGCACCGAACAGCAGCGAGGAGTCGGGTGAGATGCATTAGTTGTTTACAATTTGATTTGGTTTAATTAATTTGATAATCTTAACCATAAAACATACCTGCTACTGCTTATGCTTAATTCGATTGCGATTTGTGAATCCTGATGCTGATGATGCTTCGCTAGTGTCTCTTTTACCCCATAGGTTTAATTTCCTCAAGCTGATTCTCAATGGTTGTTTGCTTTTGATTGTGAAAACTGGTTGATCATAGATTTTGTATTGTGAAGCAGTATTTGTATCCATTTGAAGTTTTGGATTCTGTTCTTTTGAGATTATCGTTATTTATACTTCATAGTTCTGGCACA
Organism: Ormosia semicastrata; assembly: GCA_029884595.1. Taxonomy (NCBI): domain Eukaryota; kingdom Viridiplantae; phylum Streptophyta; class Magnoliopsida; order Fabales; family Fabaceae; genus Ormosia; species Ormosia semicastrata. The sequence goes on along the minus strand of JAQQTO010000046.1, from coordinate 12,212,268 downwards.
CATTATCTATGCATACATACAATACCAGGAATAGGATCACCAATTACTAACTTTGCTGGACAATAGCATCCTTTCCATGCTTATCATTGTCCTGTTACAAGTGAAATTCTTTTGAAACTTTCTTTTTGGAATCTTAATCCTTTATACATGTGTCATCCAATGATAAAATATATTTGTTTTCTTCTTTGGCATTCCTTGGCTTTGTTCCTTTATTTCTCTCCTCACTTCCACTTTTGCTCTTTTTTCTTGTTACCTCTTTTCTTTCCGAGTTGATGGTTAACTTTATGATGTTGTTGAGGTTCTGCAGGACAGTTACATAGAAATGATACTTCTTTTAAGCTAGGAGTTGGTTGTGGTTTGCTATATCTGATTGCAGCTAGTAAAAACGAGCTTGGCAAGATGGTTGAGTTGCGGAAAGAAATGGAAATGCTCCTTCAAAATGTGAAAGGGGAACTGCAAAGTAAAGATGCGCTTCTTAAGCCATTGAAACGGAGTGATGCTCTTGCCTGTTCCATCACTGATATTCAAGAAGTTTCCAGCTCCGATACTCATCCTTCAATTCATTCACGAACACCATATGTTCAACCAGAGTCAAAAAGCAATATGGTTCATAATGGTTTTCTAGAATATAACATAAGGGAACAAGATGAATGTGCAAAAGAAATAAATGAGCTCCAGGCAGAATTTGAAGTTGAGTTAGAACGGTTGCAGCAGTATTTGGATGGAGAAGCTGCATTTGAAGATGCACAACAAGAAAGAGTCAAGGTAGATTATTTCATATTTTGATTTCTCATGATTATATTCGTTTCCTAATTCTGATATGTGATGTACAACTGTATACATATGGATGAATCAACCAAGAAAAGAAGAAATTTACATCCATTAGATCTCTATTAAGTCATTTTCATCTAGTTATTTGTCTTTGAGGGATGTGTCAACCAATATCTCAATTCTCTTACGTTCAGGAAACTACTATGTAGTTCGTCCAATCTGGTATGACTGTGAGTTGGGACTTTTTTTAATACTTCTGTGCAGATATGACAGATATATCAACCTTTCAAATAACAATCTGGGAATAGTCTCTTCAATCAGTAGAAAGGCATCATCTAGACGAAGCTTTACTGTAACGCACTTTAGATATCAAGAGCTGCTTCTAGAAATGGAGGCTACTCTTGGTAGACGTAGATTATGAAATTTATATTCTAAATTTGCGGTTATATGCTGCTTTTCCTTTTCTTAAGCTGTCCCTTCTTTGTATGTTGTTAGTAAAATTATCTGATTATATATTTGTGTTTACTCTCCACTTCTGTAGTTCCATTCCAGAATGGCTGAAAACGGGAATTGGCAGGTAACTGTTAAGGACTCTTGTTCAAAAAGCCGTAGTTCAAGTTTTGGTGAAATTATAATGGACCCCCAAGGAGCAAGTGCTGATGTATCCTTTGGAGTTCCACCAGTTGAATTGGACAGAAGGTTGCATGAACTACTGGAAGCAAGACTGCAAGAACGGATAACAGATCTGGAGTCTGCTTTAGAATGTACCACGCAGAAGCTTAGTGAGAAAGAGATAGAGGTTACTTGGTGGAAAGACACTGCACGACTTATCTCACAACATGTTCCAGAAACAACCCGGTTTACTTTCCGACTTGATCCTGAGATTGCTTTGAAGTTGAGTCAAGTTGTATAGCATTTGATAGAGTGAAGCCGATTAAGCCATCAAAATTGTGTTACTAGACGTGCAGTTTAACTACCTGTTACTTCATATTTTTTTCAAATTTCTGGTTTAGTCCTCTGGAGCAAATGGTGTGGAGGATGATTTTCAATACCTTTGGTGATGACAAATGAAATGAGAGAATAGAATTTGAAGGGAGCCAAAATAGCCTTCTACTGTAGAGTACTACTCAAGATATGTGAATGTGATTGTTGTCTTGTGGATCCTTTTGGGATTATTCTTTTGTCGTCTTCATCAAGATTTAAGTTGAGGTGACTGTAAGCTACGCAGTGAAATTTGTCTGGATAAACGTTCCGCCTGCTGGACCTAGGGTAGAAAGCTGTCCACTTCTATTAGCGTTTAGCAATGAACCCAAACTCAAGCTATTGCCTAATTGCAGCTATTTGTAGAAATCCTATGTTTATTGGCTTGGTTTTTAAAGATCCGTTATCTTGTTCAAACAATTTAGACAGGGTATAATTTTCTTCTATACGGTACCAAGATGTGATTTTTTTGGAATTCAATTGTGGAAATTTTTTGTCATTCAATTATGGAAGCTTTTATCCTTTTTGTTATAGAAAGATCTTAATATTGGTACAAGGATAGAGAAAAGTATGCCCAAGTGTGTGCATTCAATTGTTAGAGACTTAAGAGTTACTCATCAATGTTATTTTTTCTTTTATTAATCTTTAATTTTTTGCTTTTGAACTAAAAAAAATAGGATTTATGTCCTAATTACCTGTGACGAATTTCCAATTTCCATTAGGCTATGTTTGGGAATGAAAGTTAGAAGGGAAAGGGAAGGAAATGAAGGGTTTAAAGTTAAGAAATTCTTGTTTAGAAGTTTTGAAAATAAAAGAGAAGGGAAAAGAGAATTTTCATATGCCCTCCAAAACCCTCCTATTTCAGTTCTCCCAAATAAGGGGTTTTGATATAAAATTACATATTTATTTTTTATCTCAAATCCCCAACCCACCTCACCTCACTGTCTCTGTCGATTTGCCATCGTCTCCGTCTCCATCGCCCTTCGACTCTCCTTTTCCTTCTCCTTCTCCAGCTCTCGCTCCCGCTTCGAGCCCTACAACGCCGGCTAGCTTGCCAATAGGTTCATCGCTGTTGGCTCCTTCTCTACAGAATCCAAGTTCAGCTTCGTCTCCCCCTCATTCACCTAGAAATTCTCCGTCTCCGTCTCCGGTGCCAGTCGATAATAGCTCAATCAACCACACTGGGGAAGGTGCGGATGAGAAAGCAAAGAATATACGACGCTCTTAGTATGATACGTTGCAAGGAGAGAGAAAATTTTAGAAAGAGTGAAAAATTAGGGACTTGTCCAGAATAATGAATGAGACTTGTGACACATATGAAAGGCCATCATAGTCATGGCCACCACTTCTTATTCTGAGTTCAAGACCAAACCTTTTGCAGCAGATGATTGATGCTTGGATGTGGGACAAATGAGTTAGGGTCACAATAAAGGATGGTTTTGGAGTTGTGGAAGAGTTGAATATGAGGTTTTTGATGTAGGACTCCAAGATGGGTGGGTATGAAGGGCTATTGGGGAAATAAGTGATTGTAGAGATTGATGGAGAAGGGTCAAAATGGAGAGAGAGACACTGGAGATAACTATCTTGGAGAGGATCTGAAGCTGCCATTAGAACTTGGAATAGAAAGATTGGGACAAGGGGTAGAATTGCAAAAGTGGTAGACATCAATAGGCGTAGGTGGATTTAGACAGTAATTTTTTTTTTCACATTAATATTTTTATAAAATATTAATTATGTTATTTTTTTAATAAAGAATAAAATAGTAAAAAAATATATCTTAAACTCTTTCTTTTCTTTTTCTTCATATATTTTACACTTTTAAATAAAAAAATAATAATAAATTTTTCATTTTCTTTCCTTTTTTTCTCCTTTAAACTCTTGTCATTCTTTTCTTTCCAAACTTCCAAACAAAACCTTAGCAAACTATAATTTTATCACATCCATTTTGTTTTCTCTAATTAACCTTAGCAACAGCTTATGTCCTTTTCTAATAAAATACAAAAGAGATTTGGAGAGACATTATCACAAGGGATGTAGTTACAATGACGGGTGTGTTTACATTATTCTTTTTTATAAAATGAATTTTATAATATACTTCTTATACTTTTAAAATTAATAACTAAATGAATTTTAACATTTCATTGATAACACAGCAATAACGTAAGTGGTGGATAATATTCACACATAACAAACATTATACATATTGACAATTTGTGCCGATTTTTGCCAGAAAAAAATTAGTTTATATATTATCATGGTGTTATTAATTATTTTTGCCACATTCACGTGAACGAAGGAGTAGCGCTTTCACCAACCAACCAAAAGCTTAATAACGGGTGGTGTGGGGACCTACTCGTGAATCTGCATTTCTCTCGCCCAATTGGAAGCAAGGGCGGGCAACGAAGCGGAGCAACTGATTTCCGCCGCCGCGCCGCACGCGACAGCGTAGAAGAGAATCTCCTGTGTGCGCACTTTACTTGTTCCGCATCAAGCTTTTGCGTTCCACTTCCACTTTTGAAATGAGATACCATTTTATTATTTAGATATTTTAAAATAAGATAAAATAATATTATTATTTCATTGTTTGTAAAGTTGATAATTTTTTATGAGATAAGACAAAATCTTAATTATAATAAAAAAAAATAATTTTATTTCATACATTTTAAATTGAGAAAAAATTGATGATTTTTAGTAAAGTGAGATAAAATCCTTTCAATACACTTCCATCTTCTTCCATCTTTATTAATATAACTAAATAATGAAATATATCTCTATTTCATTTCATTTCTCTCTATTTCATTCAATTCCACCAATTTAAACATAACCTTAGAGATGTCAAAAAGGGTCAAGTAACCCGATAAAATAGGTGAATTAAATTAAAAAATTTGATAAAAAAATTGACCTGATTGGGCCAACCCGACTTTAACTTACCCCAACATAAGTCGGCTCGTTGGTTTGATATTTAATTAATAATTTTTATTATATATAAAGAATTTTACTCTTATTTTTGTAATATAAAATAATATTTGTGTCACAGAAATACATTATTTGATGTTTATTAGTATTTGAAATATGCAAAAAAAAAAATAACGATGAAACATGATGATAAATTTTTGTTAGTTTTAAAAATATAAAAAAGTTAACAAAAAAAGATAATTCGGGCCAACGAGTTGAGTTGACCCGACCTGTGGCCTGCATAGGTCAGACTGGGCTAGCAAAATGTTACCTAACAACAAGTTTGGCTTGACCATAAATTTGACTTAGCTCGCATGGGCCACACCGTTTTGACACCTGTACCACCACCCACATTATGTCTAGATTGATTGTAAGAGATGAATCAATGTTTTGAAAATCGGATCGAACCAACTGGTTAAATCGATTAGACTATGAACCAGTCATATTTTCAGTTCGAATAATATATAGTTCAACCACAGTTTAATCACGATTAAACTATAAATTTAGCTTGATGAACTAATCGAATCATGACTTGGAGGTCTTGCTGGTTCAATCTCTGATTTAATTTTTAAAACATTGAGATGAATGAAGTGAATAATAATAAAATAAGTTTAGGTACCATTGTTTCATTTTTTAAAAATTAGGATGGAATGTCATGGGGTGACATCCATTCCATCCGATTTTATCATAAATCTTACTTTTTTTTTCTCCAAATTTGAAAAAATATAATAGAATGAAATGACATACGAACAAAATACTTATAATTTTTTATAGTTTTTATTTCATTCCACTAGAATTTCTAAATAATGAAATGACATTTTTCTTCAATTTTATCATTAAATATCCAAACAAATAGTATGAAAATTTTATGTCATCTTATCTTATTCTATTCTATTTTATTTTATTTCATCCATCATAACTTATCCAAACATAGCCTCTGATCTCATTTATTCTTCTACCTTTTGAAAAACCGGATAGTCTAATTAACAAATTTGTCTAATATGTACCAACTAATTTATGGTGCATGCATGCACCAAGTGATATAAATCATAAATTAAATTAACAACTGAGATTAGTTACTTGAAATTTTAAAGATTTCAATTGATAATATTTAGATTCGTACATACATTTAATTACATTATTTTTTATGAATAATTTTATACATATAAAATATTTATAAATTTTAATTGATAATATTTAAATATATTTGAATTAGATCCTACCAGATAAAAAAATGAAAAAAAAAACGTGGTGACATGAACCAAAACTCACTTGGTGGATATTAACTTTCTCCCCGATTTAACACCATTCCTCTGTGACTGTCTCATACGAATACAATATCCATACATACAAGATATTTGTCTATGTGTATGCTATGCTATGTACAATACTAGAATATCTTTTCTTTCGTTTTCGAATGCCAAACAAACAAATCGTAATCGAGACATGATGTGGCCAAATGGGTGGCGTTGAATTGACCATGCCATTTAATATCTATTCGTATTCCATGGAATGCCTCCCGCCGGCAGCCGGCAGGCATTACATTACTTTCTTTGCTCTTTTCTAATAATATTTTTCTTAGCTACCAGACATTATTTTCCTGTGTTGTGTTTTTGTTGGTCTTTCAACAATAGCATGATGCTTCGATTTCTAATGCTGGTTCTTCTTGTTATGTCGGTAAGTTGTACCCAGATATACAGAATGGCGAAAGCTGAATACACGCTAGGTTCAGTGAGAGCGTCTTTGGTTAGACAAGAAGACACTATCATATTTGGTCTCATTGAGAGAGCCAAGTTCCCGCTCAATTCTCCCACCTACCATCCAAATTACACTTCCATTCCCCACTTTTCTGCCTCATTGCTTGACTTCCTTGTTCACAATACAGAGGCCATTCAAGCTGAGGTAGTTGCTATTCCCTAGCTACCTTCATATCTTGTTTTCTTTGGGCCTGTCAAATTTCTTCATTACTATTCAATGTTGTGTTTGTTTGCCTTGCCACAGTGATTGTGAGGTCATGTGCATTGGCTTTGTACCTTACTCAGCTTTTACTTGTTATTATCTTCTATAATTTAAGGCATGCCACTGGACTACCAAAATAAATGAATCATATTTTGCATATTGTTTGTGCTCAAGTGTGATTTTCTTACTCATTTTTCTCTCACATCACTTTTTGTCACATTATATTTTTCATCATTTTTTATTCCTAAATGACACACTGAGGTCATGTGTATTTTGTTTGTGTTAACATATATAATTGTCTTACCACATTTTTCTCTCACATCACTTTTAACACTATTTCTTATACCATTAATCATATTACTTTTTTTCTATTAGTTTCTATCGCTTAATCACAACCACAAAAGGTGTTGAAAGTGGTGTGGAAACAAAAATGATGTAATAACAGCATTTTTGTTGTGTTAATAAGGTTTGGAAAATGATGGTCTTACATCATTTTTTTATTCCACACCTATTTTCACACTCATCTTGGATGAGTGTGTAAGAAAAGTGGTGTGGAAAATGTTATAATAAATCTATTAGCTGCTAGTTTTCTTGAAAAGGGTTGGATGTTAGGGCCCATGCTATAGGTGTAAGAAATGGTGTGAAAAGGTTATTAAATCTCTTAGCTGGTAGTTTTCTCTACTGAATACTTAGAATACCCGCAGCAATACATACCAAGTAGCATGCTGACTGGTAGTTATGACTCTACTATGTGTAGCAATGCTAACTCAGGAAGCTAACTGAAACATTTTTGGATCTTAATTTTCATTTTGGTCATTATTTTTCTTTACATGAAAGAGAGAGAGGGGGGGGGTGACCTTTGGTTCCATAAGTTGAATTGATATTAATTCAAGTATATGCAAAATCTATTATAGGTTCTGAATCTTAGGTGTTAAACATAAGCAGTATATTTGATACGGTTATATTGTTACTTCTGTGGATATTTTGCAATTTTTAGTTTATAATTTTCTATTTCTTTTGTTAACCAAGTTCTTCAGAGTTCAGACAGGGATATATGGACTTTATGGAATCATGCAACCTTATGTGTATCAAATCTATGTCAATCTCCAGGAGTGGTTTTCTTATTTGCTTATGTTATTGAATTTGAAAGAACATTACACATAAAATGATCTGGTATGTTAAAGGCAGGAAGATATAATAACCCTGAAGAAAACCCCTTCTTTCAAGAAAATTTACCACCGTCAGCTGTGCCACATTACACCTTCTCACGGGTAATTCACCGAAACTCTTGTATGATTTTCCACTTTGCATAGTCTATGCAACTTAGTGGAAAAAGGATCTCTTTTAAACTTTGTCTTTAGTTTTTGCATCCTGCAGCTGCTTCGATTAACATAAACAAGTCCATCTGGAATATGTACTTTCATGAGCTGCTTCCATTGTTTGTTGCTTCGGGTGATGATGGCAACTATGCACAAACTGCAGCCAGTGATCTTTCACTATTGCAGGTAAAATTTCCTGTGGAAGTTCTTTTATGAATATGTTTATGGATGCAGCTATGCAGAGCAATCTTTGTAATCAACAACCAGTCAAAAGCAGTCTCAACTTTCATTTTGTGAATGTATTTTGGTCTAACTCATGAGAGAATTTTCAACAATGGCCCAAACTAGTGTTGCTTTTGACAGTTTATCGTTATTCTATAAAATAACTGCAGGCTATCTCTAGAAGGATTCATTATGGGAAGTTTGTAGCTGAGGCGAAATTCAGGGAATCTCCTCAAGACTATGAGCCTTTAATTCGTGCTCAGGTATATATAATGCTTTCATTCTTAACCATTGTAGTGGCTAGTGATTGAAGAGTTTGCTAGTTAACTTCCTTTATCTTTTTAAAACAAGGAGTGAGGCTTGTGAACACTGTAATTTCCTGCAAAAGATTAGATTATTGGTCATTATTTTTGCAAGGCAGTGGGTGCAGCTTGTTGGTTGTTGGTTTTTGATGCTATGCTATTCTACATGTGAAAATTGAAACGGTAAACGATTGGTTTTTGTAGGACAGAGAAGCATTGATGCAATTGTTGACATCTGAGAGCGTAGAAGAGATGGTGAGGAAGAGGGTTGAAAAGAAGGCCATGGTGTTTGGGCAGGAAGTGAGTCTTGATCGTGATGTCAAGGGAAAATACAAGGTTGATCCATCAGTAGTTTCTCGCTTGTACCAGAAATGGGTAATACCCCTTACAAAGATTGTTCAAGTCCAGTACCTCCTACGCCGCCTCGAATGAATCCTTTTCATTGTTCAAATGATCAAACTCTTATGTGACCGTTTATTGCCAATTTCTTATGGTTGTCATATCAGAAAATAATCATAATAGCTTTAGACTCTAAGTTATTGATGCTTGGATATGCATTCACATGATATGGAAAGTAGGACTGAACAATTGATTCTTGTGAATCATCTCTACCCTACACTTTGAAAAAGGAGATGAAACCCAACAAAGGAAATTGAAGATTTGAACACGGGAATTGTATTTTACAAAGAAAATAGTGAAAAAAAATAAGTCTAATTATTCGTTTAATTAAAATATGTTTAATTTTATTTAATTTATTTACAAAATTATTATATATGTTACGAAAATGCTTACATTCGTATATAAAATGATTTGATATTTCTCTCATATTAATATATAGTGTAAATATAATATATGTATTATAATATATATAAAATAAATTTAAAAAAAAAAAGAATGACATATGAAGCGATATTTTGTAGCACATGGATTATAAAAAGTATCCCATATCTCGATAGGGCTAGGGTATAATCCGTTTCCAAATTAGCAGCCATCTAATTCAACACAGATAATTGGAAGTTTAGAACGAAAAATCCTAATATTTAAAAAGAAAGCAATAATAGTAAAGAAATAGGGGAATACATATTAAACTAAAGTACCAAAAAGTAAAAATATATATTAGACTGAACTTGACCAATCTTAATACCTTAACTGAATTAAATTGCCAATTTCATTAGGTTTGATTGGTTTCCTTAAATTTATAAATTATAATCACCTATAATTTTTATAATAAAACCGTAGTATACACAGCTCGAAAAAAAAACCCGTAGTATATAAAATTTAGAAAAAAAAATAATTTATAAGAGCAAATGAGGCTAAAATAGACCCAGCCGGGGGGCACATGCGTCTTTCCTGGCTCACTTGTTCACCTGTGACTTTAGAAATGAGCAGAGTGAGCAGCAAGCGTTGGGACTTGGGAGAAGGTGAGATGTGTCGCTTTACCATATATACCCTTATAACCGAAGCAGCACTCTCAGGAAATTGAAGTCCAAGTGCGCATTTGGCAATTCAAGTCAAAAGGGTCTTAGAGAAAAGAGAGCCTCTCGCTCACAGTGCTTCTTCAGAGTGAGAGTGAGAGTGTGAGTGGAATAGTTGTGCTGTGCTGAGCAAAAAGCTCTAGGTTGTAGAACCCTAAAACTAAAACCCTAGAAATAGAAGCATTGCATTGCAGCAAAATCAATCACTCTTCTATTCATCATCATCATAATGGGTCACATTGGTTCTAGTAAGGATGGCAAGTATTCCAACAAGGTGGGGGAGGAGGTGGATTTGATGGATATAGACGACGACTACTTCGACGACTTCGACGACGACGACGTCGATTTGCCCCCTAATGGAGCCCTCGATGGCTTGGGGGAAGAAATGCTGAGAAATTTCTGCAAGAAGGCATCGATGTTGTTCTTCGATGAGTACGGTCTCATCAGTCATCAAATTAACTCCTTCAATTACTTCGTCAGCAGTGGCCTCCAGAGCGTTTTCGATTCATTCGGCGACCTCGTTGTTACGCCTGGCTTTGATCCCTCAAAGAAGGGAGACAGTGACCACTACCGTTATGCTTCCGTCAAGTTCGGGAAGGTCACCCTCGATCACCCCAAGTTCTGGGGCGGCGAAGGGAATGCCCAGGAGTTTAAGATGCTTCCCAGACATGCTCGTCTCCAGAGGATGACCTATTCCTCCAAAATGAAAATCAATATTCAAGTTCAGGTCAAAACAAACACCCACATTGCCCTTTTCCTCATTGACATTGCTTATTGATGCTTGTCATTGTTGATTGTTTTATCAGAATCATGAACCACAAACAACACTATCATATTGTTGTATTAGAGGAATGGTGGTATAATATCTCTCTTTGCATTTCTTGTTTTCTGGAGATTGTGTGTATGCTATGTCTTCCCTGACTGACAAACAATTTTGGTAGGGGAATTTATGATTCTTTGAAATTTGTGAGAGTGATGGCTGATATATGTTGTATCTGTGTTGATTATATATAGGTGTATGTCCCTAAAGTGGTTCGGAGTGACAAATTTAAGACTGGGAAAGAACAATATGTTGATAGAGAGATTGTCAAGGAAGATAACAGAGAAATCATCATTGGGAGGCTGCCTGTCATGGTCAAGTCTGATTTATGCTGGATGAAAGATGCTGAAAAAGGTGATTGTGAATTTGATCATGGAGGCTACTTCTTGATCAAGGGTGCAGAGAAGGTTAGCTCAGTTCGTCATTTACACACTTTTCTATCCTGCTTATTGCAATTTTTACACTTTTTGATGCACTACATTAATTTTAGTTTAAGTTGCATTTATATTCTTTTGTTTTATTCTTTTAGGTATTTATTATATCTTCACAATGTCTTTCTTTCTTTGCTACTGATAAATTTGTTTTGTGTGAAAAACTGTTGTAGACTTTTATTGCACAGGAGCAAATCTACTTAAAGAGGCTCTGGATTATAAATAATCCGTGTTGGACAATTGCGTACAAGTCACAGGTGAAGAGAAATAGGCTGGTTATTAAACTGGTAGGGAGTTCCAGAATTGAAGAAATTAACAGTGGAGAGAAGGTCCTTACCGTCTATTTTCTATCTGTTGAGATTCCTGTGTGGATACTGTTTTTTGTTCTTGGTGTCTCATCAGACAGAGAGGTTATAGATCTCATTGATTGTGGAAATGATGATGCTAGAGTTCAAAATATTATTTTTGCATCCATTCGTGATGCTGACGAGAAATGTGAAGCATTTCGTAAAGGGAGGAATGCACTTCATTACCTAGAAGGATTTGTAAAAGGCGTCCAATTTCCACCTCCAGAATCCATTGAAGAGTGCCTCAACATTTATGTCTTTCCCAGCATCAAAGGTTTGAAGAGAAAGGCGCACTTCCTGGCGTACATGGTGAAGGGTCTCCTACTAGCTTATACTGGCCGCCGAAAATGCGATAACAGGGATGATTTTCGGAATAAGAGGCTTGAATTGGCTGGGGAGCTGCTAGACCGCGAGCTAAGAGTGCACGTCGCACATGCTCGGAAGCGAATGTCCAAGGCTTTGCAGAGAGACCTTTATGGAGATCGAGAAGTACGCCCAATTGAACATTATCTTGATGCTTCCATAATTACAAATGGTCTCCAAAGAGCATTCTCTACTGGAGCATGGTCACATCCTTACAAAAGGATGGAAAGGATTTCGGGTGTGGTTGCGACTCTTGGCCGTACTAATCCTTTACAGACCACAGCGGAATTGAGAAGAACTAGGCAACAGGTTCAGTACACAGGAAAGGTTGGAGATGCTAGATACCCGTAAGTTACTTTAAGCTTTGTCTGTTTTAGTTCTTTATTTATTTATTTTTATTCATTTTGTAGTCGTGTAGTGGGTTAGGTGTGTGTTAGTGGAATTTTTTACCCTAGTTGACTGAATGGTCATTCTTCCATGCCTTTTGGTATTTAATCTGTGAACAACAGGTGCAATAATGCTGAAATATTTGCATTTACATCAGTAGTTTTTTTTAAATATATTTTCCCCTCTCCCCCTCACCACTTTTTAGGGGTGTTTAAAATGTAGGTGAAGGTTGAAGTAATAGTAAGACTGTAACAGTTCGTCTAAGGCAAATTTTTTGTTAACAAGAAAGAAAATTTTATGTTGTCTGCCTAGAAAAGTAGGTTTGGGCAGGTTAGAAAATCAAGGAACTTAATAGAAATTGAGAAGAAGAATATAAAGCTAGGTTTCCTGTAACTTATTCCAACAGGGTTTATGAAAATAGAGTCCTAATCCTATAATGATTGTGATAGAAACTTGGAATTAGAGTGGAAATAAGGGAGACCCAGCTCCTTACGAACAGAGGTAGCTCTTTGTTAAGACTGAAATAACAGGAAAATGCAGAAAAAAGAAAGAAAAAGACAAGGGAATTCTGCAGAGTACAGAATATCCCAACCCTACCCAAACCTCTCCACCTTACTCAATTCATGCCTGAGTTCTTCTCACTCCCCTTTACTCACATTTATCTCCACTCCTTTTGCTGGTGATGCACGAAACACCCCACTCATTCCTTCCCCATTCATATTTTGACAGCTGTCCAGGTTGTTAACAAACTCTTCTTTTGTCTCTTCATTTGCTGTGATAACAGTACCTCCAATTCTCACCTTATTCCTCCTTTCATAAACATGCAGCCCACTCTTCTTCTTCAGCCAATTTTGATGCAGGCCTTCTTTGTTCCTCCTAGCATAGACTTGGGCTAAGGGTGTATCAGATTGAGACTCTTGACTGTTGCTAAATATCTTAGAAATAAGATCCTAGAACACTAGGGACTGCAAAAAATACTGAATTCCCCTGGGACAGAAAATTAAAGTTAAAAACTAGCATAATACTTAACCTAATAATCCTAAACAATTATGGACATAGCAAGGCCCTTGGAATATTACAACCAACCACAAAATCAAAACTAAACCAAAATACTGACAGTTTGGTGTTCAAACTCATGCTTTATTGGTGCTAGACTTGCTAGTGCTGCCTATCTCACCCTGTAGATTTGAGTTTCATGGTGATTATCTTAGTTTCTTCCATTTCTGTTGCTGAGCTTCTGTGAAGTGTCTTGATTGAGAGGAGGTATTTGTACATTTTGTAAGTTTTGATGGAAATGGTTGGGTTAGAAGTAATGTTAAAGTTAAAACCTTTAAACTCTTTTTTGGCCATCATTGGGCATGAGTAAAACCATCAACTTCCTATGTTTTTCTAGGATGGATTAGCTGTCTGGCATTGTACTATTAGCTTTAGCTGTTTAGTTGCCTTCTCCCCAAGGGATTGATGTGCATCTGCATACTATGATGGATTTTTGAGTTTTCTAATATGGGGGTTGAAGTTGAACATTCAAATGTGATGTTTTTTATGTTTGAAACTATTGCTTTGTTTTATCCAAAAAAATTGCTTTCATTTATAATAATGGAAGTTTTCGGTTGCAGGCATCCTTCTCATTGGGGCAAGGTTTGCTTCCTCTCTACCCCGGATGGTGAAAATTGTGGGCTAGTAAAAAATTTGGCTGTCACAGGACTAGTGAGTACCAACATATCTGAATCTATACTGCCTCAGTTACTTGATTGTGGATTGGAAGAGCTTGTAGATGATACTTCTACTTATCTGGGCAAAAAGGATAAAGTCTTCCTTAATGGGGATTGGGTTGGAGTGTGTGCAAATTCCATTTCATTTGTGGCAGAGCTGAGAAGCAAGCGACGTAGAAATGAATTGCCTCATCAGGTTCACTTTAATTTCTCATTTTAAGTTGATTTTGTATGCTATGCTAGTCATATTTTATAGAACTTGCTTTTAATTTGACCCATGTAGCCGATTTCACCTAGTGGGAAAAGGCTTTTGATTTTGTTGTTGCATGCTTTTAATTTGAGTTATAAAGTGTCAAATGTAGGAAAGGTTGACAGGTTTAACAGCTTAAGGCACGTCAACCTACAGAGCTGATAATATAGTTATGGAATATGCATTTGGAAACTTAGTCTATATCGGTAATAATTTTATGGCTTGGTTTATGTATTTATGAGGATCATGATCGCCAAGGGCTACCATATGTTAAATGCCTCCCTTCATACAATTGAATTAACTGCTTGGACTTCCCTTCGTCTTTTCAGATGCCCTACCTCTGGCTAGTATACACCTGAGCTTTGATATTTGATAGTGAAACACTTTGTCGTTTATATGTCCCTCTCAGCCTCTCCTCTATCAAATGTTGGAATATCCATTGTGTTTTCAGATGTCTTTTTCTTTATATATGCATCAATAACTAACCATCATATCAGGATTGGGGAACTTTATTGTTTTGATGACATTGGATTCCTTTGCTGGGTTTTTTTGTAACTTTGTTGAGGAATATACCTTTTTTTGTAAGTCTTCTATCTAATATTTTTTTCCTGTTTTATAAATAGAAAAAGCCTGCAGTATATTTGCAATATATTTGTATGATTTTGTTGATTTTGAACCTAGTGATAACTATTTTCCATTGTAGGTGGAAATAAAAAAAGATCAAAGTCAACAAGAAGTGCGCATATACTCTGATGCAGGAAGGATTTTGCGTCCACTTTTGGTAGTTGATAATCTACACAAGATTAAAGAATCTAAAGGATCTAAATGGGAGCCTAACTCTTTCCAGTCTCTACTGGATAATGGAGTAATTGAGCTTGTGGGACCTGAGGAAGAGGAAGACTGCTGTACTGCTTGGGGTGTTCAGTATTTATTCAGAAAAGAGGGCAAATCTTCTGTAAAGTACACCCACTGTGAACTTGATATGTCATTCTTATTGGGTTTAAGCTGTTCACTTGTACCATTTG
The DNA here is from genome assembly GCA_029884595.1 of Ormosia semicastrata. Lineage (NCBI taxonomy): Eukaryota > Viridiplantae > Streptophyta > Magnoliopsida > Fabales > Fabaceae > Ormosia > Ormosia semicastrata. Next base: position 12,196,949 of record JAQQTO010000046.1, on the reverse strand, counting down.
CTAATCATGACCATGCAAGGAGGGTACTCTACCAGTCTCAGAAGCACTCCTCACAGGCTATTGGCTTTTCTACAACAAATCCGGACATTAGAGTTGATACTTTGTCTCACCAGTTGCACTATCCCCAAAGGCCCCTGTTTTGTACAATGACTTCTGATTGTCTTGGAAAACCAGGATATGCACTAGGTCAAAATAGAATACTTCCAAAGGCCGAATTCTATAATGGGCAGATTGCAATTGTGGCTGTCAATGTACATCTGGGGTACAATCAAGAGGATTCCTTGGTGATGAACCTTGCTTCTTTGCAACGTGGTATGTTCAGATCTGAGCACATAAGGAGTTATAAAGCTGAAATTGATAATAAGGAATCTTCAGAGAAGAAGCGGAAACCTGAAGACATTGTAAATTTTGGAAAGATACAAAGTAAAATTGGTCGAGTTGATAGCCTTGATGATGATGGCTTTCCATATGTCGGTGCAAATTTGCAAAGTGGTGATATTATTATTGGGCGGTGTGCTGAGTCTGGGGCGGACCATAGTATTAAGCTCAAACACACTGAAAGGGGTTATGTTCAGAAGGTTGTGCTGTCCTCAAATGATGAGGGGAAGAATTTTGCTGTGGTTTCTTTGAGACAGGTAACTTGTGAAACCTAAAATTACATTAATGAAGATGCCTGTTGCCTTGTACATGAACTTTTAGAGTTACTGCACTTCACACAAGTTACTGTATGCACAAGTACTTGCAAATATATAAATTTGCACATCATCTGAACATGTCATATTTTATATTGCAAAACTGAAAGGTAACTTTTCTGATAGTTAACTACATTGAATTTGATCACTGGGATAATCTGTTATTTAATATTGCAGGTTAGAAGTCCAGTGCTTGGAGACAAGTTCTCAAGCATGCATGGACAAAAGGGTGTCTTGGGATTTTTGGAGTCTCAAGAAAATTTTCCTTTCACAAGACAAGGCATTGTTCCTGATATTGTCATAAATCCGCATGCATTTCCCTCACGACAAACTCCTGGGCAACTCCTAGAGGCTGCTTTAGGGAAGGGGATTGCTTGTGGTGGTTTATTGAGACACGCTACCCCGTTCTCCACTCCCTCTGTAGATGTCATTACGGACCAGCTTCACAGGTACTGTTTGATTATGTTACTAAGTACTTCAAATATTATTTGGATCACGTGTGTTGTATATTATTTGGGCCATTCTCTAGAGGAGAACTTGTATTTCAACTTCTGCTCTTGTTTACTGTATGACTATTATGTTGTTTTTTATTTGCCAGTAATGTCTTCCAAGTTGTTGATGGTCTCTTGCCTTTGCTCCTGGCTCACTTTAAATTTATGAATTATTTTTCCTACTTTCACTTTTAAGTTGCCATGTACTGTGTTTTTTTTTTGTTTTACTGAACCCTTGACTCATGTTCCTTCGGAGTATATGGCAGAGCTGGGTTTTCAAGTTGGGGAAATGAGAGAGTATACAACGGGAGAACTGGTGAGATGGTCCGTTCACTCATATTTATGGGCCCAACATTCTACCAGAGACTACACCACATGTCTGAGGACAAAGTAAAGTTCCGGAACACTGGTCCAGTTCATCCGCTGACCCGACAGCCTGTAGCAGACAGGAAGCGATTTGGAGGTATCAAGTTTGGTGAAATGGAGCGTGATTGCCTGATTGCTCATGGTGCATCAGCCAACCTGTATGAACGCCTTTTTACACTCAGTGACTCCTCTCAGATACACATTTGTGGCAAATGCAAAAATGTTGCAAATGTGATCTTACGGCCAGTGTCTGGTGGCCGTAAAATAAGGGGTCCGTATTGCCGTTTCTGTGAATCTGTGGATGACATTGTCGTGGCCAATGTCCCATATGGAGCTAAGTTATTGTGTCAGGAGCTTTTTAGCATGGGCATAAATCTCAAATTCGAAACCCAACTCTGCTAGACAACCATTTTTCTACATATCGCCTCTGTAGCCCTTAAACTTTCTTGTGAACTCGGTGTAGATATCAGTTTGATTCCTGAATGTTTCCTTGTATGCCAGTTGGGGGTATTTCATGACTTGCAGAAGTTTAACTTGAATGCCCTTGCATAGTTTTTTCTTTAAGATGTATCACTACTCTTTTCACAATCCTTTATCAAACCAAAACCACAGCAACTAATATGAAGGATGAACTGTCAGATTTTTTGAAAATTAACGTAACGTAATGTAACGACAAAACAGGGTTTTTGCAAATTTCTTTTGTAGAACTTAAAGGTATACTATCTACCCCCCACCCCCCCCCCCCCTTAAAAAAAACTTAGTAGTAGAAATTCTGACAGAAGTTGCAAGTGCATAGTCAACGTTGCGCTCAAGAAAAATTCAAGAGAAGGCCAAAAATAAAAATAGCGGGACAAGTAAAGAGAAAACCTTTGCATTATAATGATTAATTTCGGGTTAAACCGTAACTTAACGCAGACAACTGCTGCTCCAGACGCAAACAAATCAATATCACGGTTGCATATTATCGTAGATGATGCTTTAAAAATCCTTGCAAATGATATGAGGAATCGCAGCATCATACTGCATAAAAAGATAATGAAGCTACCACTGATTTCATCCAAGTTCTTGGTTTTTATGGGCAAAGAAGAAGCAGTGACAGCGTAAGAGGAAGGCCAGCCATTAAATTGGACTTTCACCTCAGTCGTAGACGTTTCTACGAAAATGTGTTCGTGCAAATTCGCAATTTTCTTATACTTCCCCTATCCCACGTCTTTTTTCTCTTTTTTAAATTGAAATTTCAGTTAATTTTAACTTTTCATTTATGTAGATTCTCTTCTAGATTAAGGAAGGAGAAAAGGCAATTTTGTTGAATAACAGATAATTAATTTTCTCCTTTTCAATGCAACGTACATTGGCTTTATTCAGTTGCAAGTAACCTTCTATCGTACCACTCCATCAAAGTAAAGATCAAATGTTGTAACTGTTACATTCACATGCTTTAGCAAGATCCTATAAAACTCAGCCATTTGGATCTCCAAAGAAAAGATGAGCAAGTTGTTAGATTGAACAAGTATGACCTTTGTCCAGTTGTTCAACTGCAACAGCATAGGGTGAGTTCCAGTCAGCATAAAAAATTTCCTTAAGTTGCGAGACAATGGCAGTGTTGTATGTCCCAAAGCTGACACCTGCTGTTGTATAGAAGTAGTCCCATACAAGATTGCTAGTCCCTATGTGGGCCCTTACATCGCTAACTGCATATTTTCCATGGTTCACTCTGGTAAAACCAGGGTATATATTTCCTGTACTAGCTCCACCCTGAATGGCAGGTCCCGTCATGTTGAAACCTGGAACCACATAGTATTTAATCTCAACTTTACTAGAGCAGTTGTTGTATTTTGAGGAAGAGCATAGATTGTTGGAGTAGAGGAGAGACTTCAGGTACATTTCTGTGTTATTGATGGAGTGTGCCCAATATGCCACCAATATCTTTACTGTTGCATGCTTGGAAAACACAACCTGTTCGGTGAACTTTGTAAGAAATTGTCACGCTAGATAATACAAAATTTTTGATAGAGACGAAAATTCGGACTTCTAACAATATAATATGAGTAAGGTGGTGGCAACAAGAGTACAGTGAATATGAAATGGCCGTCCATTTCTTTTCAAGCAAGCGGAGGAATGGTTTGATCAGAGCATTGTTAGCAATAAGCATAGCAATTTTTTATATGAAAAAGTGGAACAGCTTATAACCATAGCCCTTATAGGGATCAGACAGCTGCCTGCCACCATACTTCACAGACTACAGACTTTTAGGATTGTAGTCATTGTACAACTATTTGATATTAGACAAAATTGTATGAATTCAGGAATACTGATACTTTGCCTTTTAAGATATTTGGCATGCCATTCTGTTAATGACTTATTCTTGAAAAAATCACAAGTTTAGGGAGGAGGAAACAAACAAAGAAAGCAAACAAGGAAAGAAAACAGAGAAAGCCAGAGTTACCTCTGATATTGCAGAGGATAGGGAAGACCAGTAAATTGTTTGGTCCATATATTGTGACTGACCCAGCCAGTCCATGGTACTGATAATAACTGTCTCCCCCGTTCCAACAGATTTAATTGTATCAATCCATGCCTGCTCATCAGCCTGATATTTGCCAAATGATAGCTGCAGCCACCAATAATACTAAGATCCAATGAAGTACGGCAATTTAACATGTCAAATATCAGAATACAATCTTAGGACAGCAATTTTCTTCCTATAAAAATTTAACATTAATAAAAATTGTCAGCTAAGCCTAATACAATAGGGGGATTTCTGAATTTCAAAAGGAACAGTACCCACAACACAAAGTATCACACATGCTTTCAGACAAGCCAGTAATATAACCACTCACTTCTATATCAGCTGGATGGCTGCATTAGCTTCACCTATCAAATTTTGGGGTATAAGCACTAAAAATTACTTCAAAAGAAAATTATACAAACTAGCATGGCAAGGTAATTTATTTCTCACAAAACACAGAGATTAGGATGAGTTGAATAAGAAAAAGCAACTCACTTCTCTAGAAATCTTCAGGTTTAGATCTTAACAAAACCAACTTCAAGGGAGAAAAAAAAAATCTGTGACTAATCCACTGGACATCCCGGGACTAGTCTATTTCATATGCATTACATGGGATGTTATGGGAAAATGAATAACCATACAATCTATGAGAAAGCGGTTTCTGAAGCAATTCAATTCAAACTACAAGATAGAAACACAAGAGAAACATGGAGAATGGCTTAGAGGTTTCTCTACTAATCTGAAATGATGCTAGGCAGCTGTCTGCAGATTTGAAGGCAAATTTGGCCCTTCCTAGCTAAGAATCTAAGAGCCCTGTTACACCAACCCCCCAATCCTATGAGAGGCATTGACAAATCTTATTCAATGCCTAATTCAGACTACTAGGTCTAGCTCTTTTGCCATCCAGCTTGATTTCGCTCTCATTATAACCCAGATAAGAAGGAAGAAAAGAAAGAAGGAAAACAAGCATGAAGAAACGAAGAGCCTCTAAGTAGCTGCTGGAAATTGTTGGAAGTCAACTCATTTCTTATGCCTAGATTCAAGGATGCATATTACCCAGCAAATTGTTAAAAATAAACCTTATTACCTCTGGAGGAGCAAAGGAGAGATAGCTGACTTGGGGGAGCGTTGTTGAATAGTTACTCCCAGGAGTTTGAATTGAAACTTCAAACATATAAGGGTCAGACAGAATAGGATACCCTGCAACATGAGGAGTCTCAAGATATCGAGGAAGAGGTGACCTGTGACGACATAATTAAATGCAGTTAATAAATTAAAAATTGCAAGAATATTCTTTCTTCATGCTTAGTTTACTTTCATCTATTCTCAGTTGCTTGTGCATGTTCTTAAAATGTTCCATGTGCTTGCTTTTTGAAGTTTGCTACATCATTCACTATGTTGTATCCCGTCTCTCACATTGTCTGATGTTCATGATCATGCTTAAGATCACACTTTATGTAAGTGATAGTTAAAACCCTAACCAACCTTTATAATCCAGTGAAGAAAAGAAATTTTGTAGAATATAACCTTCAGAATTTTTTTAAGGAAATTTCAAAGACAAACAATAGAAAATGATACAAGAAGGTAGAAAATCACACCAAGTAGCAATTTCTTGAAGAGAAACTCTAGGTAAACTTATTTTTATCATAAGGCCCAGACTTACTTGCACCTCTCTCTAGGATCAACGAAATGCGACCAGCAAGGAACCTTTCTTTCAACTTGCCACTGTTGATCTAACACTGTTTTTGTGTAAGCTGAGGAATTAAGAGATGCGAGTGTCCATAAATTGTTAAAGTAGACCTCAACCTTTTTAGCTATTCCTGGACAACCAGCAAGATAAATTCCAACTTCCTTGACCTAGAGCCAGCAGGTAATAATCAATGAGACAAGTATCATGGATTGAACAGACAACAGATGTATAAAATGAAGAAAAGAAGAGTCAATATTAACAAACAAAAATCCTAGAAAAGGTAAGCTAACCTCGAAAAGAAAGGCTTAAAATCTACATCAGTTAGATAAACATTAATAATCCATGGAGAAAGGTAACAACCAACGGAATATGTTGAGTAGAGTTGATGCCTCTAAAAAATTAGTTGGCTATTGTCATATGAATGTAAACATAAAAACAAACTGAACATGTCATGAAATTACCTGTGTAAGAGATTTCCAGTCATTGTTTGCAGATCCAATATACACGTCCTTACTATCAGATATCCAAACTTTGGCATGGACAATGCCTGAACCCCACCAATCCTCTAGTAGTAAGGTCACATTCTCAACATTTGGCCTTCCAGAAGCAAGTTTGGATGGTTCTGTGGTAAATGTTGGATAGACACCGGAGTGGGAAAGTAACCTACATGAATCTCCATTATTACCTTGTGTATATAATAAATAAACATAAGCATCCTTCTTCAACAAACCCATTTCAAAGTTGGTTGATTTATGATTGTCAAACTGACATGCAGTAGTATCACTATTCAATTCAAGTTTAAAAAACATTAACATTAAAACGGACCTGATTCTAACATTGCGGTCAGCAGCATCATCTAATGCTTGATAAAGGGCAGCACCTTGATTGGCACCAAACTCATACATCTGATGTTGGGAGTAACCATAATCCCCAGAGCGAGGATCACTGGGAGAAGCTAGCAGCTGCCAGTACTGAGCAATTATGTCCAGCCTCCGGGTCGAGTTTGCAGCCAGCCACCGGAGCACATCCCCTACAAAATACAAACAAATTACCACCAAATCCAATTCTGATTAGTTGAGAGTTGAGACTTGAGAGAGTTAATTAGCATATAAATATAATATAATATAATAGTTACTTAATTACCAGTAGAGAGGACACCCGGAACGTGGGAGAGGTGGGGCATATTGGTTGGGATGGATTGCACCAGCCATGCTTTACACTTGGGAGTGGATGACGTTGACTCAGAATTAGAAACATTGCTCAATAATAGCAACATCATATAAAGGACACCAATCATGAGAGTGCGTCCCATAATTACAATTACAATATTAATACGGAGAGACAAAGAGCCTACTGTCACTGTGACATATACAAAAGCAAAAGCAGAGCACAGAAAGTACAGCACTTGCTTTGCTAAACTTGATACCTACCTGCTAGTGCTATTCCGTTTGACTTTCTGGACATGGAGATGGAGTCAAAGTGAAGCTGTTAAATTCTGACCAGCTAGCATGGACCTCAAACTCCATTTTTTTCTTAATATTAATTCAAAATCAACGTACTAATCCTCATAATTATTACGAAACCGTTTCTATAAGCTTCTGCTATAGAATAATAATACGGATCTCCTTTGGAATATACTGTTTTGTGGAAACTCCGCCTTGCCCTGCTAATTAATTTTAATCGGTAATTGCCAGATTCATGTTATTTATGCCAGGATACAGTTGGAGGATCCGTTATACTCGGTTACTGTCTACAGACACTCACTGGCAAAAATAATAATGATGATAATAATTAAGCATAATTTTTGGCACTACGAGCTTCTTCTAAATAGCTTTCCATTGTTGGATGTCACGCACTGACGCACACTAAGATCGTTTTGCTTCAAACACAAAATGCCAAAGCATCATCCCGGTTTATTCAGATCAATTCTAATAAAGAAGAGAATGCGTTACGAAAAGCCATAAATCATCTTGCTGTAATTAAGGATAATGATTCATTCTATACAAAGGGTGTTAGTAATACTGAATAGAACCTACAGATCCCTATTCCAATGAACATTCTGTACAATGGAAGATCTTACACTTGCGAGAAAGAGACCTACATTACATTTGAATGCAATGCACTACAAACATAACAGTAACATCCAACCACTTTACACTTGACAGAGCAATTTGAATCTCCCTCACCTGTTCAAATTATCTATGAACTCCCTAAGAGATAGAATGCCTCTGGTGTCTCAAAGATAAACCAGATGATTTGGTATCTCCATGGCCTAACGAAGTTGGCCTATTAGAACTCCCTGAAGTCTCGGAGCTCCTACTCTCTCCGTGTCCTTTTCCCACAATCCATAACTTATCAAAGATTCTCCTTGACCGTGATGGCAACAATTGAATCCCACTTCTGCTGTTTTTGCTATTCTTCTTACTCAATTTCCCATTTTTATGAAACTCTTCATCTTTAATCCTCAAATGGCTCATCTGCTTCTCGAGGGATTGGCAGCTACCTCCGGCTGTCTTCTCACACCCGTCATCTCCATTCATCACAGAGTGTGAATGATCACGTGAATTATTACCAAGTGCTTGAAGGCTGGCAGAAGATCTAACCTGCTCAAAAAAGAGAACCTGCACTACAACTCGAAGAGGAAGGCATTCGTTCTGTGCAGCATGCATAGAAGCATCCACTGTCAATTTCTTGACATCCATCAGTCCACATAGCTTCTTCCTTTCAGCTTTTGTCAAATCTGGGTGCTCCTGGAGACAAAAGACTAAAGTTAAATACTAAAATGTCATCAGTTAGTTAGGTAAGGCTGCATGTGTAAAATGAGCAATCTGCTCCCTGTTTGCCTACTGAAGAAGCTGATAATATAAAGCATATTTTAAGTATGCACATATATTTATATCTGTTTTCTCGTCATATCAGTAAATGGCACAGTGTGAATTATAACTCAGGAACCTCCCATTTAGAGGAAAGGTGATTACCCATTATATTACAAAATATATACATTATTAAGTAGTAGCAGATTAGTCTACCAATAGAAAACTGCTAAGGATTCTGAACTGTGTCAAAAGCTTCATATATAAAAGTAAAATTTTAAACGTAAAATAAATTAATAAATAATAACAATAACCAGACATCACGACAGCACCAACAGTCAAGTTACCCAAAATATGTGATGAGTCACAAAAGAATTAATCAAATAAAACAAAATATTTTCTCAAAAAGCTGTTAGTCCACTCAATGTTCGTTATGGGCTGATATTATGCTTCATATTTACTTCTACCTTACAAGTATGCAATACACAATAATCAGAAGTTCAGAACTCAGCAAGGATAGCCAACAAAAACCAAGGAGAATAAACAAAAGCCTGCCTACCTTCAAGAAGACGTCGATAGCTCTGTACAGACCATCATGATTTGGTCTAGCAAAATCTGGAATTGATTGAGACAAATCAAAAAAACTAGAGAGGCTGAGATTAGGATCATGTGCGATTTCTCTGAGATAACCATCCACCAACTTTCCAACATTCAATAAGGACCTGTGCGCTAAAATATATTTATCTTTTTCATTATCTTTCTCCTCAACAAGCTCCATATTGCAGCTGCCCTTTTCATGAGTCATGTATCGACTCAAAAGACCTTGTACCAAATGAACGTCATATGTGGTAATCTGGGGAGACCTTGCTGGAATCAAAAAATCTTTGACACAAGCTTCGTGCAATTTTAGGCCAATGCTCTTCATCAATTCTTCTCTTGCTGACTCATTTGCTCCGACTAATATGGCCACTTTCAATAGCTTCAGCAAGAAACTACATGAACAACCCATGCCATTATCACATGGCAATAAACAAACAATTGATTCTACAAGAGATTTGTTCCTTGCGGCATGGGCATCAGAAACCAAAGCATCAACAGATTCAGGCAACCATCTTACCGCATAGATTTTTAGTGCCTCCCCAATCACGACACCATCCATTCTTCCCTTTGATTTCACAGCAATCACTACTCGTTTGTAAAGATCAATGTCCAGCTCACATATATCTTCAACCCACCAATCCTTAGGAACAGACTCAATTTTCTCTACAAATATCAACTTGTCCTCAATAATTTTATCAGGCTCTGATAATTTCCTATTATAAGTGTAGGACCAAGTGATGTTTGTTGGGTCCACACTAGTTTTAGAAGCAATGGAATCTATGCATCTCCCCATGATCTTCAGATCCTCAGACCATGGCAAAAGAGATTTAGAAGTTTGGAGAACGATTATAGAATCCTTCCAGTGACGGAAGATACTTGAGTTAAGAAACATCTCAATTTTAAAAATTAAGTTTCCTCTATCAATATCCTCAGTCATTTCAAGGTACTCAGCTGCACAACGAGCAGCTACAACATTGTAAGCATTAAGAGTAACAGTCATTCCATAGCAGAATTTAACACATATTTCAAAGGCCCTAGGTCCCCCAGGGAAATCATCCAAGTAAATATCATCAGAACTCTCTTCATTAGCCTTTGATACCAAATTTTGTAATCGGTTGCTCTTGGACAGTAGAGGGAACTGCAACTCATAGAAGGTCAATGTTAATAAAACAACAAAGGGAGGAAGCAAAAAGCTAGTTGTGTCTTCCAAAAACTACATATTAGAGAAAGAAATGCACACTCAATGCACAAATTAGAATGCATACTTGACCAGTCATGTTGAAAACACTTAAAAAGTTTGAATGCATAAGCTGCATGATGAATACTTCCAGTATAACTACCACTTGCTAATTATATAACAGGCACCTAAATAATTTTGTAACCCTACACATCATATCACTAGATTAATTAAATGAAATAATAGCAGTTTGTGTGTATAAAACAGGACAAAAAGTTAAGATGCCGAAGAAGTATGTACCTTATGAAGGTAAAACTTAACTTCACCAACATTTATGGTAACATCTGTAGCCAATTCAGATGACACATACCTGCATGAGAATTGAAATTGGCATGCTAAGCTTATAAAGAAGGGCAAATTTTTCTAGAGAAAAATAAATGGAAATATACACCCCCCTCCCAAAAATATAATTAACTTCATGCCATGTTTGCAAGCTTCATCTCAACTTATGATAGAATAAGTGATCAAAATTATGCTAGGAAGTCAAGAACCTTCAGCCAAACGTTTTAAATCAAGATACATGCTGTTCAGCCCGTTCTTACACATTGTTTTTATCTTGGCAGTAATCAGATAGCTCCGAAGGCCAAAACCTGATCACATGTCTGAAAAAAGAAAAAGAATGCCTCTCTACATATTATTGTATGAGGTTCAAATTTTATTTGTCTGTCACATCACATCCTCATAGGAAGAAACCTCTACTTGCAGAGCAGTAAAATGAATGCATAACAAAAGCCCAGTAAATAACTAATTACATGCACTTCCAAGTTAAAATTAATTAACTAAAATTGTCTCTTAATTGCGCACATACATATATCTACAACATGCATGACAGATGACATTTCGCTGTGAAACATGCTTTAGAACATACATACACGATGAGTGTAAGGGGTGTAAAATGGATGAATTGATTTGATTTTAGATTGGATCGTAATGGATGGATTTAAAATAAACCATTAATCTATTTAAGATCCATTACAAAATATTTAATATTATCCAATCCATCCATCCAATTTAATGGATAGATATTCAATCTATCCATTAATCCATTTTAATGAATTGGATGGATGGATATCCAACCCACTCATTTAAAAAAAAAATGTTTCTCTCTCTAAAATTTTTATTTTCTCTTTAAAATATATTTCTTTCTCTAAAAACTTTTATTCTCTCTCTAAAAAATGTTTATTCTCTCTCTAAAGAATGGATATCCATTGGATTTGTTTTTAATTGGATATTTATTGAATATCCAATACATATTTTAGTTGGATTACTAATTATCTGTAATTAAATTTAATCTATTAAATTCAATCTAATAAGAAATATTATTTTAATTAGATGGATTGATTTTAATAGAAATGGATTGGATGGATTAAAAATTAATGGATTTTATTGACAGCCATATTTGTTTTAAAAAATGCTTTGGGTGCTGCCATGATTGAAGATGATGGATACTCCACATCACTTCACTTTTTTACCATAGATTTGAACCACAAGCTCACTAAAAAGATTACAGAATGGTAACACACACATTATTAAACGTTAATGGCGGAGAGGAGTCAAGTCAAGAATGCAATGCAGGATGAGGAAGTAATTAACAAGGAGAGGAAAGCAGAGAGGAAAGGAAGAAAGAAAGAAAAGGAAAGGTGTGAGGTGAACAGACCTGATAGACATTCCATGAGCTAGAAGAGCATCAGGCTTGGAACCCAACTTCATAAACTTCATTTTTCTTTCCCCTCTCTTGCAGAGTATGATCACAGAAAATCCTTCAGAGAAAACGACTAGGCAAGGCCCCTGTTCCCTCTGAACTCGGCCATAAGAACAACAATACTAGTTGTGATGTGCATGAATCATTATCAAGTAAAACATGAACAGAAATGGCGTTTCCCTTCCCAAAATGAAAGAAAAGAGAGAGGGAATGGTTGGGGGGGGGGGTGCAGGAGCAGGGCAGATTCAGAATCACGAAGGATAGATAGAGAATAAAATGCATTGAAGCGTTGTTGGGATTGGGAAGGAGAGAAAACGTACGTACGTGACGTGCTACCAATGCTCCTGCTCCTGCTCCTGCTCTGGGACTGGGATGAAGAACTAGTTGTTTGCGCACAAGCACACAGAAAAAATGGCGTCAGAGAAAGTATCAGAAAGAAAGAGAATTTGGGTTGGAGAAAATATGGCGTCAGAAATAATAATAATTTATTAAATAAAGAGAAAGAAAAGTGATGAATGATCGATCATTCATAAATTGTCGCTGCCTTCTCCTTTGGTGATCCGTGGAAGAGGAGTAGTAACTATTTGGTTGGGCGCAAATCTCAAAAGGGTAGGGGTGGTGTCTCAGTCTTCTGTGAACGAATGAGAATACACTTACTTTTTTCTGGACGCAATCAATGATCATGTCCAGACTCTGACCATGTTGTCTACTCTCTCCAACCCCAACCCCAACCCCAACCCCAATCCACCCCAACCCTAATGCTTCGTTTGAAACGAGAGAAAATGAGAAGAAAGAAAAGAGATGGAGAGAAAAGAAAAAAAATCTTCAATTTTCTCTCGTTTGGACGAGACAAGAAAATTGACGAGAAAGAAAAATAAAATGTGGGACTCACTAAAAAACTTTTCTTCGCTAAACAGCAAAGAAAATGAAGAGAAACAATAACGACGTGCGGCTGACCGGATCTGAGCAGGAACAGCGACCAATGGTGTGGTTCTGGTTCAAGCGGCTTCGCAGATATCGACAGCGACAGACGACGCGAGTTCTGGTTCAAGCAGATCTGGGCTTGCGAATCTGGTTGTTGGGTGGCGCAACTCACGATTCGGTGAACACGGTCGACGGCGGCTTGGATCCGGGCGGTGCGACTCCAATCAACATCGAGCGGCACGCGTCCTTTCCTCTCGGTTGGATAAAGGGATAGGGGAATGGGTGGGTGAGGAAGGAAAGGGAGGAGGTGCATGTGGGTGATGGAGGAAATGAGTGGAGAATGAAAGAAAAACAAAAGAAAGTAACAGAGAGAATAATCCGAATTCCAGAGGGAACAGGTGGAGAATAAAAGAAAAGCAAAAAGAGAGGGGAGGAGAGGGGAGGGAGGGAGGGGGGGGGGTGGGGTGGGGTGGGGGACGCAACAGGGGGGTGGGGTTGGGTAGGATAGGTTAAAATATGTATAAAAAAATTATTTTTTTCTTTTTTCATTTTTGATTTTTGTAAAAAAAATTCTTTTAATCTTTTAATCTTTTCTATGTTTTCTTTCTTCTCATTTTCTCTTTATCCAAACAACTAAAATTTCTCTCTACTTTTCTATCTATTTTTTATCCATTTTCTTTCTTGCCATTTTCTCTCTTCTCATTTTCTCTCTTCCCATTTTCTCTCCTCATCCAAAGGGTAAGTTTGCAAGAAAAAAAAAGAGAAGAAAAAAAGGAGAAAGAGAGAGAATGGAGGTGGGGTGTATCACAGTCATGTGTTGCATTCGGTGTACAATGGTGTGTGTATAGAGTATAGACAGCACATAGGCAGGCAGGGAATATGTGACAGGGTGGCTCAAACTCAGCTGACTTTTCTATGTCGTTAAACCAAGCCACCCTTTCTTTCTTTCTTTTACATTTTTCTCTACTCCCTCCTTTTTGCCAAGGGTATAACCGGATCAATTTGATTCAGTTGATGAAAAAAATTAATTAAAATTAATTAGTTTAATTTAGTTTTATTTTTTTATTTTTTATAATTAAATTTAAATTAAATTGAACTAAATATATATAGATTAGTTAGTAAACATAATACTTTTAAAGCTTATCTTGTAAACTCAACCAAATAAGGTCGGAAACCACCTGACAAAGGCGGAGGAAATAAGGATGATAAGAAAAGGAAGTCAAAAATTTCCTTTAAAGATATGGTTATGGGAAAGAAGGAAGTTGTACCCTCTAAGCCTAAGATAAACTTGATTAAGGAAAATCTTGCAAGAATATAGTACAAGGATGGGAACCCATTGAAACCAATGGTACTCATAGCCGACTCAATTTTTGAAGGATTATGTGCACCATGGCAGGATGCTCTCGTGATCAAATTACTAGGCAAAAGTATTCGTTACAATTCAATGAAAGAGAGACTTACAAGACTGTGGAAGTTAGTTGTTGGGTTTGAAATCATGGATATAGGGAATGATTTTTATATGGTGAAGTTTGATATCAAGGCTGATAGATTGAAAGTCATGGAGGAGGGCACTTGGATGATCTTCGACCATTATCTTACGATGCAATGTTGGTCACCGGAGTTTGCATCGCTTACGGCAAAAATAGATAGAACAATGGTTTGGATTTGTTTTCCTGGGCTTAACCTATTTTACTATGATGAGAGCATTCTCATGGCGCTAGCCTTAGCTGTGGGAAACCCTATCAAGGTTGATAGAAACACTCTGGACGTGCAGAGAGGTCATTTTGCAAGAGTTTGCGTGGAAGTTGATCTCAACAAACCGGTTGTGGGTAAAGTTTGGCTACATGGTCACTAGTATCGTGTAAAGTATAAAGGGTTGTATCGGATTTGTACAAACTGTGGCTGCTATGGGCACCTTGCAAGGGACTGCAAGAAAAATGTTGCTCAGGCTGGTATCGTTGCTAATGAAAATACCACCCCAACTGCAACCCCAGTGGCGGCGGTGACCTCCGGGGAGGCCACTTCAGTTCAAAATGACGCTGATAATACCAAGGAGCAACACTAGCCGCAATCTGCGGGGATCATTAATGAGACGGTTAATGCAGAGATTCAGGATCAATTGCATGGTGATTGGCTAATAGTAAAAAGGAAAAAGAGAAATTATCGCACGTCCAATAAAGTCAAAGATCCTAATGCCGTTAAAGGAAATACAGCTACAACCAATAAAGGAAAGAAGGAAAAATCCCATGCAGTTGGGGATACGTCTGAAACTCTTGGAAAATCTAATATTCACATCAAAGTTTCTGGTGGTGTGCCCATGGCTGCCAAAGTCTCAACGCCAGGTACTTCTAAAGCCAAATACAAGAGGCCAAGGAAGGATTCAGATATCCCAGTTTGACAATTATTGAAGAAGGCTCTAGATAATAATAGTGTTCCAATTGACGTAACTAACATTGCAACAAAGACCACTACTATGCAAGGGGAGACTAAGGAACCTATCATTTATGACCTTGGTAAGGGAGCCAAGTCTACTGTCAAAATGAAGGCGATTTCTAACACTTACTTTGCTTTACTTCCGGATGATCAGGACGATGTTCAAGCCAGTATAGAGACTGTTCAGGAGAAGGCTAACTATTCTCAGTTGGGTGTATGCTAAGATATGGTGTCTGAGACTCAAATTAGTTCAGAGCCAATGGCAACGTAAGTCCTTGGGCCCTTGTTTCTTCCCCCCCCCCCTTTATGGATTTGTTTAGAGATATCTCAATTATTTCTTGGAATATTCGTGGAGCCTTGGGTCGTAATGCCAGGCGCCATATTTGTGATATTATCATATTACATTATCCTTCTCTTTTTTGATCTATGAGACTTATGGTGATTTTGAAAAAGTTGAGAAATTATGGTCCTCCTTGGGTTATAATTTGATTTTTATCCAAGGAGCTCAAGGTCATTCAGGTGGCATTTGGGTTCTTTCTTATAGAAATGATTTGACATTCTCTCTGGTTAATAGTATGCATCAAGCAATTACTTTCTCTATTCAAAAGAACAATGCAACTTGGTTTTGTTCAGCTGTTTATGCCTATCCCATCTATTCAGTTCGTTGTAACTTATGGGACCATCTTATTTCGCTTAGAGGTTCTATCATAGGCCCCTGACTCTTGCTTAGGGATTTTAATGAGGTCAAGTGTTCTTTGGAGGTGTCTGGTGGTTCTTTTAGCATGGCTCGGGCCAACATGCTCTCCAACATGATGACCGGTTGTGATATTATAGATCTAGACACTATTAGAGGTTTATTTGCTTGGAGGAAAAGTACTCAGCATAGTGGTCATGTAAGGAATAAGCTTGATAGGTGTATGGCTGATGTTGATTAGAGGCTTTCTTTTCCTCATGCTCTAGTGAAGGTCCTGCCATCTCATGACTCATATCACAATATTCTTTTGCTGAGTTGTTGAAATCTCAGAGCAAAAGAGCTAAATTCTTCTACTTTTAAGCTGCCTGGATATCTCACCCCGATTATGAGCCTCTTGTTGAGCAAACTTGGAAAAAATCAGATGGTAATGCTGTGATAAAGCTTAGAGGAATTCAAAGGAAATCTATTATTTTTAATAGGGAAGTCTTTGGGAACATTTTTAAAAACAAGAAGATCCTTGAGGCCCGTATTAGAGGAGTTCATAGACAGTTGGATATATGCCCTTATTATGATCTTATCAGGCTTGAGAAGGAACTTCAATGTGAATATAACAGAATTCTGGCTCAAGGGGAGATGCTGTGGTATCAGAAATCAAGGGAAAACTAGATTAAATTTGGTAATAGAAACACCAAATTTTTCCACACTCAAACTATGATTAGAAGAAGAAGAAATAATGTGACTGGTCTTTTCATTAATGACAAATGGTGTACTGATGAAAATACTCTTAAGAAGGAAGCTTAATCATTTTTCAAGAACTTGTTTCAAGCCAATGATCCCTGCCACTCGAATAGCTTAAAACTTGATGCCATAACTCAGATTGGTAATGATTTACAGCAAGATTTACTCAAGCCAGTATCTATGGAAGAAGTTAAGGAAGCCTTGTTCTCAATGAATTCTTATAAACCCCCTGGGCCAGATGGATTCCAACTTGTTTTCATCAAGACTTACTGGCATATTGTTGCTCAGGAAGTTTGGGAGTTGGTTTCCCATGCCTTTATTTATGGGAATATAGACCCTAGACTTGCTGAAACTTTGATTGTGCCAATCCCTAAAGTTGTTGATCCTACAAACTTGAAAGACTTTAGACCCATTAGTCTTTGCAACATTTTACTTAAGATCATCTCAAAAGTCTTGGTCAGGAGAATAAGGCCCCATTTGGACACTTTCATTGGTCCCCTTCAAAGTAGCTTTATTCCTAATCGGGAAACTGCAGATAATGCAATTATTGCTCAGGAAATTGTTCATTACATGCACAAGAAAAAAGGGAAAAAATGCTATCTTCTCTTCAAAATTAATTTTGAGAAGGCTTATGATGGAGTTGATTGGAATTTTCTTAGACTCACTCTTACTGAATTTGGTTTTCCTCATCCTATTATTAGTCTGATCATGGGTTGTATCACTTCCTCCTCCTTATCCTTAAAATGGAATAGTGAGAAACTTGATAGCTTCACTCCTATAAGAGGCTTGCAGTAGGGTGATCCAATGTCTCCATACCTTTTTGTTTTGTGTATGGAAAAGTTAACTTTGCTCATTCAAGAGAAGGTCCAAGCTAAGAAGTGGCTGCTAGTCAAAATTTCAAAAGAGGGCCCTGTAATATCTCATTTGTTCTTTGTTTATGACTGCCTGCTGTTTACTCAAGCAAAAACTTCTCAGTCAAAATTAGTGAAAGAAGTTCTTCAGACTTTCTGCCAGGCCTCAGGTTTGAAGATCAACATTCAGAAATCTAAATTTCTTCCTTCTGCTAATGTGCACTATACAAAAGTTTTCAAATTTGCTTCCATTGTAGATTTTCAACATACCTATTAGTTAGGCAAGTACCTTGGTTTTCCAATGCTTAGTGGAAGAATCAATAAAACTGAATTTCCTTATATCCTTGATAAGATAAATGGTCACATAGCTAGCTGGAAACAGAATATTCTTAGCAGGGCTGGCCGAGTCACTTTAGCTAGATCAGTTATCACTTCTATGCCAATATACTCTATGCAGAATCTGTGGCTTCCTGCAGGAGTATGTGATTATATTGATGCTAGTGTCAGGAATTTAATTTGGGGTCGTAAAACATGCCACTGGGTGAATTGGGGGACTGTGGTCTAGCTTAGGATGAGAGGGGGACTTGGTATTCATACTACAAGGAAGTCCAACATTGTTTTGTTAGGCAAACATGTCTGGGATCTAATGCATAATAAGAACAAGTTATGGGTGGAGCTGCTATCTACAAAGTATTTAAATGACTCTCATATTCTGCATGCTAAATCAATCACGGGTGCATCTTGCATTTGGAGGTCTATAATTAAGGCCCTCAACTATATCAAATCAGGGTTTAAATTCAGAATTGGCAAAGGGAAGGTTTCAATATGGTATGATAAATGGTTGGATGTAGATTTCCTTTGTAATCTTATGTCGTTTGTCAATATTCAAGATACTCAAATGCAGGTGAAAGACTTATACTATAATGGAGAATGGCATTTTGAAAGGCTTGCCACTCATATTCCTCATGATATTCAGCTTCACATTAAGAGTATTTTCGTTGATGGCTTTTATGATGATGTGGTTATTTGGGGAAACTCTGCATTAGGTTCTTATTCTGCAAAATAGGGATATCAATGGCTTGAGAATTCTCCAACCGATCAAGCTACTACTTCTGGTAATTGGTCCTGGCATTGGAAACTCAAAATGCTAGAGAATATAAAGCACTTCCTTTGGCTAGTTTTACATGAGTGTTTACCAACCAACTCCTTCAGAGTTGCCAGACACATCTCATCCGATACCTCCTCCCATAGGTGTGGATCTGCTCAAGAAACACTCATTCATACTTTACGTGACTATCCTAGATCTAAAAGAATTTGGGAGACCTTGCAAGTTTTTTAGTCTCGGGAATTTTATACAGCTAGCCTGCAGAATTGGTTCAGAATTCATGCCCTTGCTGCCAATGGTTTACTCTTTATGGTGACATATTGGTCTATTTGGAAAGCTAGGAATGCAGAGGTTTTTTCTGATACTCGGTGGCATGATTGGTTTCAAATCAATTACATTCATTCTACAACAAATTTGATTATCTCCTTTTTTTAGCCACACTGACAGAAGGTGCACTTATAGGGAGGTTGCTTAGATTCCTCCAACAGGTAACTTCATCAAAATTAATGTTGATGGCAGCTCCTGTAGCAATCCGGGCAGGGCAGGGTTTGGAGGTTGCTTGAGAAACGCCTTTGGAGAGTGGATTTTTGGATTTTCAGGCTCTTGTGGTCATACAACAAACTTAAATGCAGAACTGTTAGCCATCTACCATGGTTTAAGGATAGCTTGGCAGGCAAGGCATCCAGCAGTTATCTTAGAATCTGACTCTAAAATAGGTTTAGAAATGATTACAGGAGGAGTTAATCAATTTCATCCTTATGCTCCCTTGGTGAATCACATTTGTAGCTATCAAACTCGGACTTGGACTGTTATCTTTCAACACACATTGCGTGAAGGGAATGAATGTGCTGATTATTTGGCTAAACATGGAGCATCCTCGGATCAAGTGTTTTTAACCTAACAGTAATGCCCTTCTCAGCTCAATAATATTCTTCTTGCTGATGCTTTAGGTGTTACCAGGCTTAGAAAGTAGTTGCTGGTATTTGTTGCCTTTTCTTTCCTCCTGATCAAAAAATATATATAGATTAGTTTAGTTCAAATAATTAGGTTTATTATTTATTTAATATAAAAATCAGTTAAATAATTAATTTTTTATATAAAAAATACATAATAAATGTATGAAAAAATTCTTAGAAATAGAATCAAATTCACTTATACTACAAAGTACAAACTCTAAAATTATATGTTCAGCATGTTACCTTAATTTACTGATAATTCACTCGTTAGTGTCTTTTATGTATGATACTCTACTTATTTTAGAATCTTTAATTGAGTGTTTAGTCCCTATATAAATAATAGTATAGGTTTATTGATTTATATGACTTATGGTATATGTTTTTAGACTTGCTGTTTGTAATATATTATAAATTTTTTATGTTAAGTTACTTCACAACAACAACCTATATGTAATATAGCTTTTAAAACGTTAATTTTAAGTTGAATGAACTTTTTTCTTATACTTCTAGACTTACTATTTGTTATGTATTATAAAGTTTTTTAGGATTAAGTTGTCATGTTAATATTTTGTGGTCAATGTTTAAAAGCTCTTAACTTATGACATGAAATAAATTAGGTTACACTCTCTTTAATCTTTCTTTTTTGCTATATGCTTGGTTTAGTCATTATATTTATATAAATTAGTTAGTTAAATTGGATATTATACACTCTGATTTATTACTTTGATGCATTATATTAGAAGAACATTATATATATATATATATATATATATATATATATATATATATATATATATATATATATATATATATAGTTTAGTTCAATTCGATCTTCGAATTTGAAATTTTTAATTTGAAAATCAAACTAATTAAATTTCATTTAATTTAAATTTTATCTGAACTAATTAATATACTAAACAAAACAAAACTAATTTAATTGATTTAATTCAAATCAATCGAATTAGTCGGATTATCCGAAATAATTAACATGCCTATTTTTCACTTCATCCTATTCCTCATGCTCTCCTTTGTGAATTCTGAGACAGACACGTACCATTTTCCTTTCTCTGCTCATGCAATACTGCAATTCTCTTTGCTCTGTAGTAGTTACACAAGTTTGTTCATCTTTTATATTTAATAAATAACAATAAAAACACTAGAAAGAAATATAAATATAAACATAAAACATCTTACACTGAATTTTTTTAGACAAAAATGTATTTCTCATATATTCGATTCATTTAAATTATTCGTAAAATTAATTATTATTCAATCGAGAAAACACAAAATTTATATAATTTTCTTACAAAAATTACTTCATTAAAATTTAAACTCGCATCTTTATTTTAAAAAATGGATCTGACTTGCCACTCAACTCATCCAATTACATTTTACACTAATTTGTTTCATAGCTTATTTTGTTTTTCAATTGGAACCATTAAAAGTATGATTTGGGCAAAATTTACACAAGATAAACTTTTATTCGGGCACATACTAAGAGTACATTTATTTATATATACTTACGTATATGTTATTTTACATGAACAACTTTTTTAATCGTATAATTATAATTAATCTTATCTTATTTTTCTCATATTAATAAATAAAGGTGAGAATAAATAAGACGGACCATTAGAAACTTATAATTTAACTTATTTTTGATTTATATAAACTTGACTTATTTAGTAAATAAGTCAAATTTAAATTTTTTAAAGACTTATTTGATTATATAAGTTAATATTTGAGTTTTTAAAAAAGTTTATTTAATCTATTAAGCTGATTTATTTATTTAATATTTATATATATTAGTATGAATTTGTAATGTTTACATTTTTTAATAGTTATATATTAGTATAATATATTTATTTTATATAGAATATAATAATTTTGTAAATGTTATACTTATTTTTAAAAAAAATTAATTTTTTTGACTTAATTGAAGACTTCTGTGTAATTTTTAAATAAATTTTTGAATTAAACCAAAATTTTATATTTTTATAAATAATTCAAATTAAATCCTAAAAAAATACTTATAACAAATAACAAATTAGACTCAAATCATTACATTACAAAACAAATATAAACCTATTAAGGAAGCATAGCCCATTTCTCCCACTACTGACACGTACTGTAATTGTGAGTTGATATATTTCAATTTTCATGGAGACGTGCAAATATTGTTTTTCTTCGTTTAAACTGAGGTGGAATCTGGCTTTTTTACTAAACTGCTACTGTTAATAAAACTATTTATCAAATTATTATTTTTTTAACTATTTACCAAATTACCATTTTTTTAAACTATTTATCAAAATGTCACTCTTTTGAAACTATATACCAAACTGCTACCTTTTTGACTGACGTGATATTATTTATTATTTTTTGGCCAACCAGGATGCGCCACGTAGGCTGGCGCATCCACGTAGGTTGTGCCAACACGCCTGGCGTAACCTACGTGGATGCGCCAGCCTACGTGGCGCATCCTGATTGGCCCGGACACTAAAAACGCCACTTTGTTGTTAGCGCAAGCAAGCTGGTAATAAGCCAACAAGGCGTGGCGAACCTTAGTATATATTCCCACACCCCTCCCCGTTCGTGCCATCTTAAGCATTTGCTAAATTCTCACTATCTCTACAAATTTCTTCTCTTTAAACACTCAACTCACAATTCTTACGAGAAGTGGTGTCGGGATCATTATTTGTGATCAAATTTAGATTATATTCCTTCATACCGTAAATATCTCTTTCAATATTTAAATAGTTTATTTATTATTTATTAATTACTTTTTTAGCAGTTAGTGTTAATTGTAATTTAATATTATTATACTTTAATATTTTTATTGATTAATGAATAATGAAGTTGTATGATATGTAATCTAAATTATATGGATAATTATTTTATAGGTAATCGAGTAGGATATATATCTTTGACATGACTTACATTAGTAAATGTAACTTAATTCAAAAATATTTGACTTTGAAATTTTTTTTTACATAAATAGTTGTATTGAATATTATAGTTGATTGTTAATATATTGAATAAATATATGTAATACATTATTATACATCGTTATAAATATTTTTACCCTAGTATATATGTCGATTAATATTGTAATTGATGTTTAATATATTAAATAAATGTGTTGAATTGTTATTGTTCAGAATTGGAGTTAACATGACAAAATCACTAAATGTGCACATTTACTTTAATGGGACAATATATGATGGTGAAGAGGGTGTCATGTATCGAGGTCCTCCTCCTAGCCTATTGTGATCACAAATGACATGACTTTGGATGGGTTGAAAACTAAGATCCATTCAAAGTTGAGGCTTCAAGCAAACCAACATGTGTCCAAAGTTGTCTATCGGTGTCGCAATGCTTCAATCCGTGGAGATGGGTAGGGCTTCCAATAGAAGACGATGATGATGTAAAGTACATGATAGATTCTTTTCAAACTCCGAACATGGCGTCTATGGAGTTGTATGTGGAGGTAGAAACAAGTGGACAAGAAGAGCATGTCAAGCTCCCGGTGAAATTGAAGGTCAAGTTGGTCGGTCTAATCAAGTTGAGTTATGCAATATGATCGTTATTGGTGGTGCAATGGTTGAACCTGATAACCCACTTGTCAGAGATGCAGTATGGGAGTCAAGTGAAGACGAAAAACAAGTAGCTGAGGGTGACGATTCAGACACTGGCATAGAGGCAGAAAACTTTGATGCCGAAGAAAATTTATAGGTTCCATTGGTGATTGCTCCTCAATCCATATTTATGCCTCGGGGGCCTGAATCCGTGTTTGTGCCACCATGCCCTCAGTTTTCTCAAATTAACTGGGATGCATTGAATAATCCTGAAAACTTGCCTGAGTTAGACACTCGTGGGACTTGGAGCATGGGTGATGAATTCTATGTTGGCTTGCAATTTCCATCAAAAGATTCAGTGAAGTTAGCTCTCAAACAATATTCCATTCACAGACATTAAGAGTACAAGATTGAAGACTCTGATTCACGAAGACTGACTGCCAAATGCCCTAATTTTGACGAAGGTTGTAGTTGGAGACTTAGAGCCATACAAAGCAGGAGGTCGAATACGTGGCAGATTACAAAATATAATGGACCTCATAGTTGCGTAAACCCATCTATGTCATTAGATCACCAGAAGTTGGACTCTCGTTTGATCTGCTCTTGCATATTGGAGTTAGTCAGAACAAAACCCGATACACCCGTATCTTTAATTATTGAACGGATTCGAAGCCAATTTGGTTACCAAGTTTCATATCGAAAGGCTTGGAAGGCAAAACAAATGGCTATTGTGAATGTTTTTGGGGATTGGGACAAATCTTATGAGGTGTTGCCCAGATGGCTAGCAGCCATGAAGAGAGACATGGAAGGCACAGTGATGGAGTTGCAAGACGA
This sequence comes from Ormosia semicastrata, assembly GCA_029884595.1. Classification (NCBI taxonomy): domain Eukaryota; kingdom Viridiplantae; phylum Streptophyta; class Magnoliopsida; order Fabales; family Fabaceae; genus Ormosia; species Ormosia semicastrata. The sequence goes on along the minus strand of JAQQTO010000046.1, from coordinate 12,172,739 downwards.
GGAATGTTTTGTGAATAACTGACTCGATCGTTCAAAAAGAGTCTTTTGTCGATTATTCTGGACATTTAGACCATGTATGACTGACTTCCGATATTGTAAGCTCATCATTCAGATTGATGCCACTCATTTGTATGGCAAGTATCGTCATAAGTTGTTGATTGCAACAACTCAAGATGGAGACAGAAAACCTCTGCCTATTGCATTTGCCATTGTGGAGGGGGAGACCAAGGATGCTTGGAGTTGGTTCTTAGCCCACCTGAGATTGCATGTAACCCAACAAGAGGGCTTGTGTTTGATCTCTGATCGACATCGAGGCATCTTACAATCAGTGGCAAATGAAAATCTTGGATGGCAGCCTCCGAATGCATATCATGTCTTCTGCATACGGCATATTGGTTCTAATTTTAACTCCAAATTTCAGAACAAGGAGTTGAAAAGATTTTTTATTAACACAGGTACTTTACATTTTCTATTTGTATTCTAATTTTGTCGCTAATAATAGTTAGGTTGTAATACTAACCCAAGTTATTCAATGTATCAGGGTATGAACTAATCGCAATAAAGTTTGATGCTAGGCTAGAGAAGCTTAAAGTTACAACGGACATGGCAAATTGGATTAATGGAATTCCAAAAGAAAAATAGAGCTTAGCGTATGATGGTGGTCGTAGATTCGGTCATATGACTACCAATTTGTCAGAGTGCATTAACGGAGTGTTGAAGGGTAGCAGAAATCTACCTATAACTGCATTGGTTCAATTGACATATACGAAGTTAGTAGAATACTTCGTCAACCGAAAGGATGAGGCAAATTCGAAATTGATGACATTTAACCAGGTTTGAGATTTTTTTACAATATTAAGTACTATCCGTTAATTAAATGCACACGTGCATCTATTTATGGTTTGATATTGTTGTTCCTATTAATTTAACCAGATCTGGAGTGATGACTTATTGAAGCACTGGAGAGTAAACCTGGCAAAGGCCAGTTCACACCAAGTTCGTCGGTACAATAGAGAGAACACAAGGTTCATGGTTGAAGAGGCTTTTAATCCCGTAACACAACAGGTGGACTTTCTTATACTTTGAACCTAGAAGAAAGGCAAGGTGTGATTATGGGGTGTTTCAAGCATTGCATTATCCTTGCTCGCATGCGCTTGCTGCCTGTGCTTCAGTGGCAGTTGACCCATTCCAACTTGTTCATACAGTTTACAGGATGGAAAGCATTTATAGGGCCTATGAGGTTGACTTTGAACCAGTCCGGTCTGAACCATGGTGGCCTGCAGCTCCCGACGCCACTTTGGTGTCACCACGTGCATTGCTTAGATCCAAAGGTCAACCAAAATCAACCCGACTCAGGAATGAGATGGATTGGCGCGAAGCAGGGTCAGGACAAACGTGTACAAGATGCCATCAACGTGGACATAATTCTCGTACTTGCCGTGTCGATGGATCGAGTTCATTGGGGGATGATGGAGCGGGGCCATCGACTGCGCCCATCTAGTTGATCCCGGACCTATTTTTATTTTTCAGAATCTTGTATTAGGAATGATGTGTATTTACGAGTTGTATTGTTTTGTATCACTAATCTATGCAGTTGTATTCCAATACTATTCTCCTATATATATATGTTAGTTGATTCTCGTGTTATCTTCATTTCTTCCATATTGCATTGCTTGTATAGTTATCATATGGTTATATCATATTTTATTATAATAATAATAGAATCATACTAATTGTTGTTATTGTTTGGCATACAAATGACGACGGATGGCATTCTCGTGTAAACCCCTGACTGCAGGACGGCTCGATTTTGGAGTTGCAGAGTACCATGTTTCCCAAAGATATATGGCGGGGGACATGAGGACCGACACCGCGTGTTAGACGTGCTCGTAAGACGAAACATATGGACCCCCCTCTCCGATTATTCCTTATCTTCACAGGTCGGTTTTCGGGAGTTGTCCACATGGGTTATTGCGGTATTGATCACTCCCGATCTCTCGCGTTGGTTGAGAGATGGCGCCCGAGACGCATACATTTCACATGCCTACCGGGGAGTGCACCATTACGTTGGAGGATATCGGAATCATATCGGATCTTCCCATTGATGGCGCCGCAGCCACCGGCGTTACGCATAGGGATGATTGACTCGGTTGTGTGCTCGCCAGTTAGGATTGATGACACTCCTTCGCTCGTAGGCCGGGGCACGCATTGACATGACATACCCGTGGCACCGAGTTTTACCGCAGCCCTGAGGACGATGATGATGAGTACGTGCAACAAATAGTGCACGACATTACATACTTCGCTTGCTTGGGGGTTTCTTATGCCCCGATCATTCGGGTAAGCTCGTGCACTTGATGTTCCTCCCATTATTGGAGGACTTTGCTGTTGTCGGGACGTATAGCTGGGGGTCTGCAGTTTTGGCGTACCTGTATAGAAAGTTGTGTAAAGCTACGGACTATGACGCACGCGAGATCGGAGGTGCATGCATCTTATTGCAGTACTAGGCATGGTACAGATTCCCCTGGTTTGCCCCTTCACTAGTTGACCATGATGAGCCTGATGTGTTTTACGATGCTGGTCGTGGTCAATTACGTCCCTTAGGATGGGAGTAAGTTTCTATTTCATTTCATATTTTTACATTACTTCCATGACATACTTTGTTAATATTTTTACTTACGTTTGCAATACTTTCATTTACTAAATAGGTGGCGCAAACATAAAGTATTGAGTGATACTGTAATTGGCGTCCTTACATATTATCGTCAGTTCTTTGATCAGTTGAAGAACGATGAGGTATGTCTTCGTTTACATTCCTTTAAGATATTTACTTATGCATATGTCAGTGTTAATGTTTTGTGCATATCTTTTTTCACGGTTTATATGGCAACCATACACGGATGAGCATGTGGCAACATTGCCACCTTTTTGTGTGGTCGGTAGGGACATTGCACCGGTAGTGGTCCTCTCATATGTTTCCACATTGTTGAGTGGCACCAGCCGACCGCGCGTCATGTGCCGGTTGGTCTTGACCACCCCATTCCACGAGACCGCTCCACCAGACAGTGATTGCACTCGGCTACATTGGCGGTAGGCATGATGAGGATTGGCCACCACACATGCTTGTTTATATAGCCACCCGAGATAGTCGTAGGGAGAAGGTTGTTAGGGGAGTCCCATTGGTCGCACCCCTCGCCTCGCGTTCCGAGTACATGCGTTGGTATAAAAGAATTACCGACGCCGGATTGCTCCCACAAGCGCATCTATCGGGAATGCGCTAAGCTCTTTACTAATTCGTTAAGTGACTATATGTATTTTGTATTCGGATAATGACATAAATTATATATGTTTATTAGGCGGACATTACAGCAGTATTTGCTCGGTTCAACTACGACACTGTCGCTTGAGAGGTCGCTACACAAATCCTACACTCATTGCGGGAGCATGACCGCATTACGATGGAACAACAAGCGTCTAGCTCCACTAGCGACGACATTTCGTGGCCGCCGAGGAGTCGAGCCAACAAGGAACGCGGCGTGAGACGGAGGAGAGGATTGGCGAGCACTTAATGGACACGACTTCGACATCCGGAGGAATCCAGCTTCTACTACCCAAAGATACGACTCGCCGCCACCATCTGCTACTGCTGCATCTACATACCCCCACTCGCCTCTCTACTACCGCTACACATACCCCCTACTCAGCCACCACCTGCATATTACACACCATACCCACCATACCATTACTCACCGTATCCATATCCGCCACCGAGTTACCCCTCATATCCTTACCTACCACAGGGTTACCCACCACCAGGTTACCCACCATACCCATCACAGTCAGGTCCCTCTTCCGAACCATCTCACAGGCCACCGCATTCTGATACGGGCCTATCTCATTGACATTCAGTGATTATATTTAGTGATTTTGTGTAAAATACTATTGAGAATATCTTATTGTGAGTTTGGTATCCTAATTAGATTACACTATATATGCTTTTCGACTGTTTTAGATTTTATTAAAGATTGTGGTAATCGGTTGCATTAAACAAGATCATTGCTTTTGGGGAGATCCAACATTTAGGGAAAACTCATTTAAAATTTTTACTAATTCAATTACTAAAAATTTGGGAGGGGATTATTAAGTACTAATCCTACTCACTATCATCTCAATTTACTCAAAAAATTCATTTAAAAACTTTTTAGGACTAATAAACTTTTTTATGAAGTATTTAATGCTTTCATATCATCAATACAAACTTTTCTTATGATTTGACTAATAATAAAAGGAAAGTTATCGAAGATTATTTTAAGGATTATATTAACCAAGTATAAGTATAACCTATAAGTGATACGCCTCTTCTACAGGATGTACCATTTAATTTTTATGATATGTTGTTTAAAATATTTGTGTAAAAATAAATAAATATATTTAATAACTTCAATAATAAATATATTTAATAACTTCAATAATAAGATTATTTTTACATTTATTAAAAATCATACATAAAGATAAAATTAAAAGCAAATAATTAATACCTCAATCGCTTTTTAAATTGAACAATAAATTGAAACAACAAATTGAACAATAAAAGAAACATATGTGTTATGTAATTAATAATTCTTCATAATAACTAAAACAATATTAAATATTACCAACATATTAAATTTGTCACTTTTTTAATTTTATATTATATATTTTATTTCCGTAATTAATATGGATTTATTAATAAACGCTTACAAAATTTTATTAATTAATTTAAATAATTTATATAAATTTAAAGCGCTTACGCCAACAAGCAAGAATAGCGTTTTTAGTGTCAGTTAATCGTCAGATGCTGTACGTAGTTTACAGATCCACGTAGTTGCGCCAGCGTGTTGGTGCAACCTACGTGATCGTCGGCACCACGTGCATGCATCTTAATTGGCCAAAAATAATAAATAATGCCACATCACCAAAAGGATGACGATTTAGATATAATTTCAAAAAGTGATATTTTAATAAATAATTAAAAAATAATAATTTGATAAATAAAAAAATAATAATTTAATAAATAATTTTATTAACAAGATGATGATTTAGTAAAAAAGTCGACGGAATCCTGTAGGCCATCATCGTAGGGATAGCCTACTTCACACAATATCAAACATGTAATTAAAACTGGACAGAACCTTCAAAGTGCAACGTGTCAGGACACCAAGTTACTACCATCATTGCGTCCACCAAGATTTCGCATTTGAATCTTAGCCCAAAATTTATACGAGAAGGCCTTAAAAAACTTTTGGGCCATTCTAATATTGAGCTTTTTTCAAAAACAAGTTATGCACTTATAGGACTGGCAATAAGTTTAGCTGAGCCAAATTAACTTGAGTTGAGTCAACCTGGATTGAGCTTAAATTTACCTCATTAAAAATTTGCTCATCTCAAATTTGATTTATTTAACAAATAAATTTATTTTGTTGGCTCAAATTTAACTTATTATTAACTCACGAGCAACCAAAGCTCTTCCAAGTAACTCTAGGGATGGCAACGGTTATGTTTCCGCCTTTATATTTGTGTAGGTATTCATTTATTATTTTTTTATGAATAAATAAATACTCACGAATATTTGCAGGTACTCAATAAATTATAAAAAAAATTAATAAAATTTAAAAAATAAAATATCATAATTTCTCAAAATTTATTCAACACAACTTAATCAAAAAATAATACCAAATACTTAAAATATTTTTTATTTATATAATCTTATCATATTTTAATTTATATAGTGAAATTTTTTTAATAATTTTATATAAAATATTTTTATAATTTTTTTACTGGATTCATGCGAAAGTACTGAGAGGAACCACTCTCGCTCTCGCTTTATTTATTAAACTTAATAATACAAAACGCAGTATTTATATCTCATGAATAAATTAGATAGTATTCTGCTCATTACTGTCGCGGGTATTATCCGCGAAGATTGCAGAAATGAGAAAATTAACATCCCTAAATAACTCATAACATAAAAACAATAATTAACTATTCAATTATATATTCTAACATAAGGAAAACAACCACCACAACCTTAGAAAATAATGATTAATTAACTGCTTAACAAAATTTAATTTACTACTAATAGTACCATGTCATTACTTACAAAAAGATATATACCATATTATAAAAAGCTTAAAATTATGAGCATATTCTCTACTCTATTTCTGCTATTGTATGTTGCTATACTATATTGTACTTACAAAAAAGATTAATATTTTATAAAAAAAAACTAATAGGTATATACAGATTTCTCACTCCATTTATATTGTTAATATTAAATATTAAATAAAAAAATTTAAACAAGTAAGTATATATATATATATATCGAATTATCTCAAGAATTAATAAATCAAATTTATAAAGATTCAAGCTTAACTTATGAACGCATAATTTTAACTTACTGAGCTGTTAAAAATCGAACTTTGACTAATTTGCGAGCCAGCTTTGATTCATTACTAGCCCTATGCACCTCCACTGCATAAGCGATCATCTGCCTAACCGATGACTGATAATGAGGTGTCGGTGGGGACTGGATAACAATTTCAGGACATGGGAAACGCCATTTTAAGTTTATTGAGGTTGTAGCAAACTTTACTGAGACAAAGAAATATATGCCACTTTTCAGTCAATTTTTTTTTCTCTGCACTCTTCTAGTTTTTAAATTTTTTTAAGCCAAGTTTTAAAGATCAAATGTTGAAGTCGTGAAAGGATATTTTTTCTAATTATGCCCTTGTGAAACATGAATTTGTATCTTGAAAATAATGTTATTGATGTAATATTTTTTATTTGTACAACATGCTTCAACTGGAATACGTAAATTCTAAACTGAAAATCTCTTGTTTACATATGAAACTTCATTTTCATAAAATATGAAACTTCATTTTCATAAAAGTGACAATCCAACCTCAGCTCTCGAGAGTTTTAAAAATCTCATCATAAGGATATTATTATATTAGTTTTATGATTTTTTATACATATTTTGTAATATATTTTAAAATGTAATTTTATTGAATTATGCCATCCTTCTGCATAGGCAGAATTTGAACAAATCTCTATTTTTTCCTCGGTTTAAGAATTTTGGATTATATTTGGCAGCTTCTGATTCTAATAATCTCGTCATTTTTCACATACTAACATACTAAGAATTGATAGCAAAATTATTCAGCCATCAAGTTGTAGTAAGAATATATTTACCATTCTCACTTATTATTGTATCTGAAAGGATAACTTCAAAGAACTGACGCGTAAACTATTAATATTTCTAAGAATTCATTAATTTTCTCGCAACCTCTCAGATCTGATTTGGAGTTTTACGTATAAATGAAGAAGCTTTGGCAAATTCCTACCTAATTCCGATTAACTTCGCATCGAAAGAGAAAATCAGAAATTAGAAAGAAAAAAAATAAAAAATAAAAACGCGTTTGGTCAGAGCACTAACGTGGCAAGATCAGATAAGTAGAAGACAGTAACTGTACCAATTCGTAACCGGAGAAAATCAGCCCCAAGTCTTCTCCTTCTGGTTGCGACTACGCTTCTTTCTCCTCGTTCTACCCTTATAACTCAAACAACAACAACTAACAACCATTTGAAAGAGCTCCTTCCTTTTTAGTCCTAGCTAGATCTCGATCTCGAACGCCATGGCGTTTTGGAGATCTCTCGCGTTCTCTGCGGTTCTTCTTCTGCTTCTCATCCATGGCGCTTACTGCTTCTACCTTCCCGGCGTCGCCCCACAGGACTTCCAAAAGGTAACCGTCCATATCCCTCTCTCACCTACACATCAATTACTCATTTTTTTCCTTTCCTTGATGCTTATCAACTGCTTGATCTGTGTTTGAATCTGAGAAGCGAGATCTGTGTTGGATGTGATCGATAGTTTTTTTTTTAATTTCTGTCTCTTAATCGTTGAAAGAGAAGTGGAAGTGTATGGAATTTTGAGTTTTAATTTTTGTGGATCGCTTCAATGAATTGAATAACGTTCACTCGGTAACGCTGAAGGAGTTGTTATCTTTTTTTTTTTTTTTGTATTTAATGCTTCGTGAGATACTGAGGATTGTGAGGTTAAAGTTTTGATTTCTCTTAGTTTTCTCGCATTTTATCAGTTACAGTTTAGACAACATTTGCTGTTGCTCTATTTCTTATGATTATCGTTTCAGTGCCTTATGCTCCTTGCTATTGTGGAGGAGCTTTTCTTACTTATTATTGTTGTCATAATTTTTGTCGGAATTTGAATTTTGATTCCTTGACGGTGTGAAATTTTTTTTCTATGTTAATGAATCGTGTGGTGGGTGTTTGAACTCTATATTTGTATTTAGAAATATTGTTGGTGTTGTTTGATGTAGAAATTGGAAATGTATCTTTAAAAGATGTTGGAGAATAGGAATGACAACTGTCATATTATCGCAGTGGTGCATTGTATTACCTTCTACTTTATTGCACTTCTTTGTATGGAGAAGTTGATTTTTCAATATTTAGCTGTGATACCAATTCATGTAAACAATTAAAACTTTCCAGAAGAAATATAATTACTTTTGGGCTTCATCCTCTATCTTTCTAATTTATGAAATCTTCTTTCATTTGACTTTTGTATACTACGACCTTATTCCTATACCTCTGTTCTTTTACTCTTTTCAATTATTTCTAAACATGAAGGATATGTCATCTGATTATCTTGCATGGTTGAATTCTTGCATAATATTACTTTATGATCTTCATAGTAACTACAATGGCACTTATGAAGGATGAAAAAATCTATTTGACTATCTTTGTAGCCCCTTTTAAAATTAACTATTCATTTTTATTGGTCATGTCCACAGGATATTTCGTTGTAAAAATATGTCTTACAGTGTGTCAAATGTGATATTTCTTCTTGTCATGCTCTTCGTCTGGCCAAAAAAAAGAATATTCAAAATTCTGTGTATAGATCTAGTTCTTAAGTCCTTAACTGACTTTTTAAATATTTTTAAATATTTCTTTGGTGCAGGGAGATCCATTGCAAGTGAAAGTAAACAAATTAACATCAACAAAGACCCAGCTTCCGTACTCATATTATTCACTTCCTTATTGTCACCCAGGAAAAATACTGGATAGTGCAGAAAATCTTGGGGAAGTGCTTCGTGGTGACCGCATTGAAAATTCTCTTTATGTGGTTAGTTTTACATGACATGTTAACTCTTGACTGTTTAATTTCAGGGAAAATTACAAAAAAGGAATTCTTGGTGAAATAATTTCAGTTTAGGAACTACTAACCAGTCAATTGGTTAACCATGTTCAAATCATTAACCACTTATTGACTTAATTAACCATGTGAGTGGTTACTTGTTTCCAAGCTGAAATTATTTTTGGCAATAATTCTTCTTTTGTAATTTTTCCATAATTTTGTTATGGTTATCAACTGATTCTGACTCTCTGACATTTTGCAGTTTAAAATGCGTGAGCCACAAATGTGCAATGTTCTGTGTAATCGTAAACTTGATGCCAAAACTGCTAAGGAGTTCAAAGAGAAGATCAATGATGAGTATCGGGTGAACATGTATGGCATGCCAGTATTTGATCTATTCAGTTTTCTGCCACAATCTTGATATTTTGTATCTTATAATGGTTCTGTTCTTTATTATGCACAGGATCCTAGATAACCTTCCTCTAGTTTTTCCCATAAAACGGAATGATCAGGATTCTACTGTTTATCAGCTTGGTTTCCATGTTGGACTCAAAGGGCAGTATAGTGGGGTATGCTTATTATTTTATAGCACAATGTCTATTGTTATGAATGGCAAGTAGTTTCTTTGCTTACTTTGTCTAAATGCACAGAGCAAGGAGGAGAAGATTTTTATTCACAACCATTTGGCATTTACTGTCAAGTATCATAGAGATTTGCAAACTGAATCTGCTAGAATTGTGGGCTTTGAGGTTAAGCCATTCAGGTCACCATTTTTGTGCTCTATCTGTTCTATTATTTCATTCCGTTTAACTGGTTTATCTTTATTCCACAATTATAGGAGTCTTGTGCATTGGGTTTCCCTTTTAATTGGTTCATCTTTTTGTGGTATTTAATAGTGATTTTCCAAATCTGAAATTCTGAATGTTAATGTGCAGTGTTAAACATGAATATGAAGGTAAATGGGATGAAAAGACTCGTTTGACAACCTGTGACCCTCATGCTAAACACACAGTTGTCAATTCCAACACTCCCCAAGAGGTTGAAGAGAACAAGGAAATTATCTTCACTTATGATGTTGAATTCCAGGTGAGGTTATGGAGATGAGAAAATGGTAAATGTATGCTTTCCTTGTACTTTAGAATGGTTTTTGGCATACATGAGCCAAGTAGTAAAGCGTATGGATTGAGTGGAGAAGCTGGTTTATGGCTAGGGTGATAAAAATCCTCTCGTTAAAAATGGCATTTTGATAATTGTGTTTCATGACTAACTTTTCTTTTTCTTCTTCAATCCAAGTGGAGTCTTCTTCTTCTTCTCATCCTCCTCCTTTGTTGTTTCGATGAAATATGATTCTGGGTTGTATTTCTTATTATCTGCTTTTACCTTTGGCTGCTACCTTCAGGAGAGTGATGTGAAGTGGGCTTCAAGATGGGATGCCTATTTGCTAATGAATGATGACCAAATTCACTGGTTCTCAATTGTTAACTCATTAATGATCGTTCTCTTCCTTTCGGGCATGGTGGCAATGATAATGCTGCGGACACTGTACCGTGACATTTCAAAGTACAATGAGCTTGAGACCCAAGAAGAAGCCCAAGAAGAGACTGGTTGGAAGCTTGTCCATGGGGATGTATTCAGGCCCCCTAACAACTCAGATTTGCTCTGTGTTTATGTCGGAACTGGTGTTCAGTTTTTTGGGATGATATTAGTAACCATGATATTTGCCATCCTTGGGTTCCTTTCTCCTTCAAACCGAGGTGGGCTAATGACAGCCATGCTCTTGCTTTGGGTTTTCATGGGACTTTTTGCTGGTTATGCCTCAATTCGCTTATACAAAATGTTCAAAGGATCAGAGTGGAAGAAAATTTCCCTCAGGACTGCAACCTTGTTCCCTGCAGTTGTCTCTGCCATTTTCTTTGTATTAAACGCTCTCATATGGGGCCAAAAATCATCTGGAGCTGTGCCATTTGGTACGATGTTTGCTCTCATCTTTTTATGGTTTGGGATCTCGGTTCCACTTGTGTTCGTGGGTGGCTATGTTGGATTCAAGAAGCCTGCAATTGAGAATCCTGTGAAGACAAACAAAATCCCAAGGCAGATCCCTGAGCAGGCCTGGTACATGAACCCGGTCTTCTCAGTTCTGATTGGGGGAATACTCCCATTTGGAGCTGTTTTCATTGAGCTTTTCTTCATCCTCACCTCAATCTGGTTGAATCAGTTTTACTACATCTTTGGATTCCTCTTTTTGGTCTTCATCATCCTCATCATCACATGTGCTGAGATAACCATTGTGCTCTGCTACTTCCAGTTGTGCAGTGAGGATTACTTGTGGTGGTGGCGGTCGTACCTCACATCTGGTTCTTCTGCACTTTACCTCTTTCTTTATGCAACATTCTACTTCTTCACCAAGCTTGAAATCACGAAGTTGGTATCAGCGATATTATACTTCGGCTACATGCTTATAGCTTCTTATGCATTTTTTGTACTAACCGGTACTATCGGATTTTATGCATGCTTTTGGTTCACAAGGCTTATCTACTCCTCAGTCAAAATTGATTAGTTATAGCAGTCAGTGATTTGGGTTAATCTACTATACTTCTTAAAGGATGAAGAAAGTTTGTGTAAGGATTTTGAAATTCAGGTACTATCATGTTCAGATGTAACCTATTCTATACAATTTTGAATTGTGACGACAGTGATTCTTCTGGTTCAGTATCATTTTAATTGCCTTTGTCGAAGTAGGATCCTCGTTAAAATACAGATTTTAGGGTGTTGTGCACTCTACATCGGCTGTTTTCTGTGGCAGATGTTGTTATATTATTAGAGCAGTATATCTCAATAGAAATGAAATCTCCTTAACGTTATAGCAGTTCGCAATCTTGAGCTTCAATGCCTGATATATTTGGAATGAAAGTGAACATGTGTGGTTTTGTAGTTGGTACTTCTGATTATTATTATGAGGATCCCTACCAGTTTTCCTATATAAATCATATCCCATCCTTCTGGGATGTGCACATGTATGATGAATTAGTCTTTCACATTTGACAAATAATTTGAGGTGTTCACACCGTAATTCAGTTATGTCTTCTAAGAGTTAAATTATTTCCAATAATAAATTATTGTGCGTATGCGAGACAATACACAATTGATCAAGTTTACTATTTTATACAAAAAGATATATATTGAAATACGTCTTAAATGACGTATATAATCCTATCTATATTTTCATACAAAAATCAGTATTTCAATAAAACATTTTGAGACATACAAACCCTGTTAAAAGTGTTTTTAAGTATAATTTCTTAATATTCTGAAATCAAAAATAAAAAAAATATGTAAGTGATCAATTAAGTTAATACATTAATTATTAATTATAAATGGTTAATTATTTGTAAACTTTAAAAAATATTATTCTACATAGAATAATAGAATATATTTGAAGCAATGGTCTATCTTTTCTTAGTTGGCTATCAGAACACAACAAAAAAAACGGTTCATTTTCTTAGTTGGCTATATAGAACACACAACACACCAAAAAAAAGTTGGCTATACAGAACACAACAAAAAAAAAAGGGTCCACTATGAAGAGAAATTATCGGATGATGACCTTCACTTATAATTGTGTTCAGACAATTCAAATATATTTTAACATTCATTCATTAATGATAGGATTCACTAGTTAAAAATAAATTTGCAAGTTAATAGTGAGTCCTATAATACATTTTTAAGTAATAAGTTCTATCATTAATAAATGCTTAAATGTCAAAAATTTGAATAATGTAATCACAATATCAAATGATCTCCATTTTGAGCCTTGTCGCCAAACAGAATGTACCATATTACAGTGACTGCGTCAGATCAGAATTGAGAGTGCATTCCAATTTCCATGATCATCGTACATCAGGGTTTTTTTACCGTTACTTTTAACCGTTGCAATGGCACAGGGTCCAGAAGTCAGTGGCCCCCACACACTGCTGTCCTCGAAGTCTCATCAACGGCTAGTTTCTTCCCTCTTCATCACCATTCACCACCATAAATACATTGCTCCAAGCACCCCATCAGTGCAAACCAGCTCTTTTCTCCTCTTTGTGCATCTGTGTGATAGAAAGGCAAACGCTTTACACACACACCATGGCTGGTTGTTCAAGAGCTGCTTCTCTTCTGCTCCTATTCCTTCTCTGTGGCTTCTCTGCAGCTAAGGAACTATTGGTTGGAGGCAAGATAGATGCATGGAAGATTCCATCTTCTGAAGCAGACTCCCTCAACCAATGGGCTGAAAGGTCTCGTTTCCAAGTTGGCGATCATCTTGGTAACTTTCCAATATTCAATTCCAAAACTTACCCATTTTATGTTAATATTTCCATGCAATTAAGATGAGTAGTCACTGACACCTTTTTTCATGTTTGTTTTCCAGTGTGGAAATATGATGGTGGGAAAGACTCAGTTTTGCAAGTAAACAGGGAAGATTATGCTAATTGCAGCACCTCCAACCCCATTGAAGAGTACAGTGATGGGAACACAAAGGTGAAGCTGGACCGTCCTGGGCCATTCTACTTCATCAGTGGAGCAAAGGGTCACTGTGAGAAGGGCCAAAAGGTAATTGTGGTGGTCATGTCTCCAAGGCGCAGATACACTGGTATTTCTCCTGCACCTTCTCCAGCAGAGTTAGAAGGTCCAGCTGTTGCTCCAACTAGCAGTGCCACAGCTTTGCAAGGTGGCCTTGTGATGGCTCTGGGAGTATTGGCTATGTATGTGGGTTTTCTGATATGAATGAATCCCCCTATCATAAGATAGATAGAAAGACTGTCACAGTGAAGTTATTGTGATTTGTGAGTCTTATTCTTTTTCAAAGATACCTTATTATTTTCATGAATGAATGATTCTTTTTGTGGGCAAAATTATATAATGTACAAAAACAGCACTGTTGTTCTTCGCGTACAGTTTCTCACAAAATTATTCACCACATTGTACTTTTATAGTTTTATTTGACAATTCACAATTATTAAAAAAATCAAATAAAACTAATGACAGTTTCTCACAAATAAAATCAAATAATTATGTAAATATAATGTACAAAAACAGCACTGTTGTTCTTCGCGTACAGTTTCTCACAAAATTATTCACCACATTGTACTTTCTTTATAGTTTTATTTGACAATTCACAATTATTAAAAAAATCAAATAAAACTAATGACGTGATAAAACGGCAAGGTGTCTCTTTTTTTTTTTTTGTGTAACCGTTTTACGAATTATTTTTACACAAAACAGACAATTATTTTATTAACTTTTTCTATTGAATAAAAAATTTTAAAGTAATGTATCAATAAAATTTTACATTAATCTAAAGTTAAATAAAACACGTCAAAAGTAATAATTTAATAAAAAAATTTAAATAATCAATAAAAATTATATTTTATAAAAATTATATTTTAAAAGAAAATAATTGATTCAGCCTGAGAAAAAGTGGAAAATGAACAGTGATTATTGAAATTGTCAGTATCCAATGGAAATCAAGACGCATCGTTTTAATGTTATCACGTAAATCTTTCCCGGATGTACAAAGATGGATCATGCGTGAAAAAGTTGAATGTTGCAAAAGTTTGTGTTCTTTTCTCTATCAAAATTATAACTAATGTCCACTCTAATTGTGTCCCTCACTTCTTGCACAACATATGCAAAAATGTGAAAGAAGACTAGAACAATGATACAACCATGAGGATTTGGGCTGTTTAGGGCTGCCATAAGTCAAAGTTTTGATGATCTTCTGCGTCAGTAGAATGACTTAAGACAACATGCTGCTAAACAGATATGAAATCAAGCACCGAAATTATCATCCAAAATTGAAGCCACGTACATTGCGGAAAATACAAATCCAACCTTGGAACAAAATATAACAGCATAATTCCCCCAGTCACGTGCGACAATGTTAAGGTAAGATGACAACTAAACAGATATGCACTGCACCATGGATACTTGACACATGCTAACATGCCGGTATGCGTCGCCAAGAAATGATTAGATAGCCATCCAAAATCATGGAAAAGCAACAAGGCTACGGTGATATTCCCTCCCACGAACAAAGCTCCATTTTGTTCACACATACTGTGAAAATAAAATTCCAAAAGAAAAAAAGAATTCAGACAGAATAAAAGGAATTATCCTACATTAGTTAGAAATCTGCAAATTACGGTAAACCAAATACTTAAGCAAGGTTCAAAACAAGTAAAGGCTAGACTTGTAAACTCAGATCCTAGCCTTGACTCAGATTCATCAATTTCAGCAGAATTATGAGCATACAAGTAAAACATACAAACATCACATGAAACAACCAAACACAAATAAAGTAACTCAAAGCAGTAAGCAGCTTTGTTCCATGCATTCAAATTGATTTTAACCATATAATTATATTAGGAGCATATACCAACTTGTTCAAGCTTTTCTCCCAAGCTCCATCCGCTTTAGGTCTGCATCCCATAATAACAATGAAGATATAGATATATTCTCAAACTATTAAGGATATACATGTACACTATCTAGGAAATCTGAGCAAGTAGCATGCTAATTGCTCTTAAATTTCATTTTTCCCAATGAATTGTGATTTATCATCCAAAGAAAGCGGCTAATTGGATGCATTCCTAAAAACTTCCTTTTTCTTAGTAATAAATTCAAATATTTTGTCTATTGCAGTTGAAGGCAATAAGAGCAAATGAAGATTTAGATTACAAATCAATGACAAAATATTAAATGAATTAACCAATTATGTTCAAACTCTACTTTTCCTTAGAAGCATAAATAATCTGACTATATTTAGTCTTCCACACAATGAACTCCAACAGAAGGTAGGAAGAACTTAAATCTGACAAACTCACCCAATTTACTTTAAAACCGGCTAGAGGATGGGAGTTCTTCATATATAAAACCAAGGACCCTCTTCAGTCATATGCAGTTACGCTAATTTAATCATGCAGGAATCTACAAATGTAGGGAAAGGGATTTCAAGTGGAAAACATTCTGGAGACCTTTTTTTCCAAATTTTGCTATAACTTTATAACTGGCTGGAAATAGATCTCAAAGATAGAATCTTTTTTTTTCTGCCTTTACATGCAAATCTAAGTCTCCCACACAATCCATGATCTTAACCCCAGCTCTATTTAATGGAACAAAGAGCATTAGGTTGCAGTGGCTCACTCTCAAAACTGAAACTGTGCAGTTGAGGCAGTTCCTTAAAATTTATTACAAAAGCATTATTACCAATAAAACATTTGGCTCATCAAACAAAGATTCCATATAAAATGACAGCAGTAAAGGGCACGTTATAGATGAAATTTCTTGGTTGGAAGGTCAGCAAAACATGATTCCATTAAGGAGGCAAATTGTCATGGTAAAATCAAGCTTAATGGTACCCACGAGGAGTGGCTCAAGTGGTGAGTAAGCTTCAGCTCAGCAATTGAGGGGCCTCTACAATGTCAGGGATTCAAGCCCGCAAGAAAGCATTTGTAAGGATAGGTAGCCTTAGTGCCCCAAGCAAGGATTACTCTCACCCAAATGGTGTGGGGAAACCTTGTAAGATAAACTCTCAAGCTTAATGGTTAAATTCTAGCAACATGACGACCAAAAAAAAGTATGCTTCCATCAGCAGTAAGGGAGAGGGTTATCTCCAATTGTGTAACCAGATCGATGGACCAAAATATAAGTTTCCAAAAGTTCCATTATGGGCACTTTGTTATGTTCTCTTCAGACTTTTAATAGGTGCTCCGTCCATAAGATGAGTGGTAAATAGCTCATCTATGTTTATCCATTTATATTTCTGAGTCAACGATTAGATTCCACTTCAACATTAATGCTGCCATGCTACAAAATATAACCAAAAGGTCCAGCTCACAACTCATGGAAATTAATTTTTATTTTACTTTAACATTATTTATGGTATTCATTTCCTACCAGTGTTATTAGAACTGGACCAATCCTTGAACCGGTAAAGAGAGAGGTTTAAGGTTTAGAAGTCGGACCAGGGTTGAATCGGGTTTTGCACATGCATATATATTTTATCAATATATGATAATATATATAAAAATATAGCATATATATGTCAAGTATACAAGTAAAATTATGAGAAAATGTACTAAAAATAACCATATTATAATGCAAGTAATTCATGACATATGTATATAAGTCAATAATTATAAAAATATAATAAAAAAGTGTTAAACTATATAAATATTTTAAATATATATGCTATAATAAATATATTTCTTCCAAATAAATTTTTAATTAAATAATATATTTGAATATCAAAATATAATGTAAAATAATAAATAATTATAAATTATTAACCAACATGTAATAATGGTTAGTGACAAGTTGTTTCATATTTATATAAGGAATCCATAATCCTTCCTTGAGAATATTATAATTTTGTTTCCATATAAACAAAGAATACCATATATAAAATAATCGACATTATATAACTAAGAAGCAACTCCAGCTCAGTGGTTAAGCGTTGGAAGCTTTGTTGGATGGTACCAGAATCGATTCCAGTGGTTGGAATTTTTGCTGTTACCTTAATAGACTTGACCGGCCGAACCGCAGAAAGCATGACCAGTTTGTTCGGTTTGACCAGTTCACATCCGGTTCAACAGTCTAATTACCGGTCTTCAAATTACCGGTTTCGGCGGCTCAACTAGACTGGACAGTGGACCAGTTCCCAGTTAATCTGGTCGGTCCAATGGACCGGTTCTGAAAACAATGTTTCCTACCATGTCACTAGGCGACACATAAAAGATACTAATCCACTCTCCCCAACATTGTCATATCAGAACCATCTGTCCATCACCGAAGGAGAAGGTAAAAGTAAACTTCCTTTCATATTTACGTTTTCTAGTCTCAATTTTTTATGTCCAGTGGACTGTTAGTAATTTTCCAATTTACTAGTATCTGACAAATAATAGGTACTAGGTTAATAGGCAACGTGATTTTCAAGCCCAACATGTTCCTCCAATGTCAATGACTACAGGTCCTAAGCTCCTACAGTGTTAGCTGAGTTGGTATGCTGCAATAAACTCTCTACTCTAATAATCATGTTTGAACCGTAGAACAGAACTGAAACGAAAATCGCACACGTGTTGCATCTGCAACACTGTACAGTCTGTACTTAAAATTGAGACAAGGTTTACATGTATTACAAGTTATCCCATGACTCTCTGAACTACCAAATTTCCAAATTGACATTACCAATTCTTTATTATCCAAAAAAGTCTTACTGGTGACAACTTACACTCAATTGATAGGCCATCCATGTTGAAAACCAGATAAATCTTGAAAGACAAATCTCCAACGTCAACAATTAAATAATAGTAAAAGTAGAAAAATACTTTCATATCTAGTTGCTCCAATCATCAAATGCAATACAGGTTCCTAGCTGATGATTCATATATATCTAGTGGGTACAACAGGAAATTTGCAAAGATCCCCAAATATGTATTGTTGGTTCAGCATTCTTTATAATGTTGACAGAGAGAAAATTCTCAACACCCTAAATTATATAGATCACATTCACACAGCAGTTACTATAATAAAAGACATAAACTTTGGAACATGAAACACAAAGTAAATGAGAACATCACAAAAGAACTCTACCGGAATTCAGGAAAATCAGGGCACAGGTAGTTCATCGTCGTCATCATCTGAAATGTCTATTTGTATTGGTCCCTTAATACCGCTGTTATTATTACCAAGAAGCTCCCGGGCAGCTTTCTCCAGAAATTCCTTGGCAGCAGTTTGAACAGATTGTTTTTCAGAAGATTGATACTTTCTCTTTTGACCGGCCTGCTTGTGACGTTTCATCTTTGGTCCCTCCCCTCTACTTATGTTCTTCATATTTTGCCTCTGCTCTGCATGAAACAAGCAGTTCTTCACATATATGAGATGAAAATGGAAGATATAGATGACCCATAAAAGACATAAAACAATTCATTACTCACCTGGAGTGAGGTCAGGCAAAGAGTGTTCAATAAAGCGGGTAGCTGCCTGATAATTCAAGGAAGTAGAAGGTCGCAGTGGAGCTTCACAAACAAAATGGAAATCACTTCAATCAAAATCTAAAAGCAGATAAATAATGCTAATGTAAACTGGAACACTTGAAATACCCAAAAGAAAGACTTGAAGCACAGCTTTTCTAATACTGCAAGTTTCAATTTTAACTTGAATATTCAACAAATGGAACTGACGGATAAACGCATTGTTCAGAAAGAAACAAACATATACCTTTACTCAAATCTAGCAGACGTTCCAATTTGTCTTGGTATAACTCTAATCTGTCCTGGGAATACAAAAGTCAAATACTTTAAGCATTTCGAAAGACAGAAAGAAAGAAATCAGCATGCAAAAGAATTACATTACACCCATTAGCAGGAACTCACAATCTCTGATTTGACAGGATGATCATCTGGGTGAACCCCACTACACCTCAACTTCACTGGAGACAATGAGAAAATTAACGTTGAGTTCAAGTGGAGTCAAACTTGAGATTGAAATCTGATAATAATAATAAAAAGTTGTGCTTTTTTACATACATGTGAGGAGGGTAGAAGTGATTTTGGCGAGGAGGAAGAGGGAGTGAGCCCGTTGAAGAGGGGGCATTTGAGACAGGACTTGAGGGTCAGAGGATAGAGACAAGAATTCCTGAAAGTGTGTTTGCAAGTCTTTAAGGTTTGACAGAGTGCTGTTTACTGCATCCATCACCGATTCAGGTACTGCACCGCTCTCACTTTCACTTCCTTTCACCATTGTGAGTGATTCTATGATTATGTATCTGCCTCTGCCTCTGGGTTGAACAAGTTCGAGCAGAGACCCTAGCTGCTACCACTCTTACTTATATGGGGCAAAGCTAGGGCTTTTGTGCTCTATAGATATATAAATAATGGAAGAAAACAGAGACTTCTGCAGCATCGACACCGAACCGACCCTTCTTCACATCAGCAAACCGCAAAGGGGTTGAATATCTACTGAGTCTAAGTTTTTTCACATTATCAAAGCTTAATAATATGTGTTAATAAATCAATAAAAGAGTTTACGCAATTGAATATTGATAAATAAAAAAAATGGTTTGGACCTATTTGGTCCGTTTAATTGAATGAAATTGAATATTTTCCGAGTAAAAAAAAATCAACAAAAAAAAGTTTGAATTTTTAAGTAATTATTATTGTCAAAATTATTTTTTTAAAAGTAATCTCTTTTAAAAATTACAATGTCATCACATTAATTTTTTAAACAATTTTTCACTAAATAAGTTTCTCAAATATATAAAACTACACTAAGTTCATTTTTAAGGGGGATTAATATGAAGCAACGAAAAAAAAAATGTAGTGAAATTTTATAAAAGAAATCTTTGAAGAACTATTGTGTGACAACTTAATCAATTTAAGGGTTTACTCTTTTTTTAATGATGATATAATAATTATGGTTTATTTTTTGGGTACAGGTATGGTTAAGTGATTATCCTAATTAATAACATAATATAACTATTTTGTTAAAAAATTAAAATAAAAATATTTGATATTATAGTTACTGATAACGTCACAAAACTGTAATGTGTGTTGGTCCATTCATATCCTCACCTTAAACGACACATCACAAAGGGGAAAACAAAAACCACGACATGGTGCTTTTTTGGTTGGAAAAATATCCAAAGCCAGAAACTTGATGGAACACGCATAGCAAAGCTAAGCTTTTGATGATAGACTCTGATTAGCGATTAATCCATCTATCTGCTTCTCCAGCTTCAGCAGCTACCATTCCATGGTTTGCTCACTCTCATCCTCTTTTGCATACTCAATTACAGAGACAGCAGGTTAAGCACTTTTGCTATCATCTACCCTTCAATTCAGTCACCCCTCTTGCTTCTTTTGTTTATTATTATTATTGGATTATTGCGTAGTTTCTATGGCCGTGTTACTGTTCTGCTCTTCAACCATGTGTTGTAGCAGTGTCTCATATTGTTGTGCCTTCACTGACACCAATGTCTATGTTATAAGCAATAATGGGTTCTTAGGAGGAACGAATTGTACCAAAATGAAAACTTTGCCACATGGGTCTACGGTAAATTGGAAGAAACATGGAAAAAATCAAGTGGGTCTTCATGCCTTTGGGACAAAATGTGCGCATGAGGTGGTTGTGGTAAATGACAAGAGAAAAACTAGAGTGTCCTCCGAAGAAGTTATTGGCGTTCTCAAGTCTATTTCGGATCCAAGTTCTGCTCTTTCATACTTTAAGTTAGTTTCCCAGTTGCCCAATCTTGTGCATACCACTGAAGCATGCAATTACATGCTTGAGTTCTTGAGGGTTCACAGGAGGATTGGGGATATGGCTTTTGTTTTTGATTTGATGCAAAAGCAAGTTATTAAGAGGAATTCGAATACTTACCTGACCATTTTTAAGACTCTTTCGATTAAAGGTGGTATTCGACAAGCACCGTTTGCGCTTGGAAAGATGAGGCAAGTTGGGTTCATCTTGAATGCATATTCATATAATGGACTGATTCATTTACTGCTCCAACCTGGCTTTTGTAGAGAGGCTTTGGAGGTTTACAGAAGAATGGTCTCGGAAGGGATGAAGCCTAGCATGAAGACATACTCAGCACTAATGGTTGCATTGGGGAGGAGAAGGGATACTGGAACCATTATGGATTTATTGGAAGAGATGAAAACTTTGGGTTTGAGGCCAAATATCTACACATATACCATATGTATTAGAGTGCTTGGGAGAGCTGGGAGAATTGACGATGCCTGTGGGATTTTGAAGAAAATGGATGATGAAGGATGCGGGCCTGATGTTGTCACTTATACAGTTCTAATTGATGCTCTTTGTGCTGCAGGGAAACTTGATAAGGCCAAGGAATTATATACAAAAATGAGAGCTAGCAGTCACAAACCTGATCGGGTAACGTACATTACTTTAATGGACAAGTTTAGTGACTATGGCGACTTGGACATGGTGAAAAGATTCTGGAGTGAGATGGAGGATGATGGTTATGTTCCTGATGTGGTTACCTACACCATACTAATTGATGCTTTATGCAAATCTGGGAGTGTTGATCAAGCATTTGCTATGTTAGACGCAATGAAGATAAAAGGAATTTTTCCGAATCTTCATACATACAACACATTGATCTCTGGACTTTTGAAGCTGAGAAGATTAGATGAGGCATTAGAACTTTTCAACAATATGGAATCTTTGGGTGTTGAACCTACTGCTTATTCGTATGTTCTTTTCATTGACTATTATGGAAAGTCTGGCGATCCTGGAAAGGCTCTTGACACCTTTGAAAAAATGAAAAAGAGAGGCATTGTGCCTAGTATAGTAGCATGTAATGCATCTTTATATAGTCTTGCAGAAATGGGTAGGATCAGAGATGCAAAAGATATATTTAATGATCTTCACAATTGTGGGCTTTCGCCAGATTCAGTAACCTATAATATGATGATGAAGTGCTATAGCAAAGCAGGGCAAATAGACAAAGCCATAAAACTTTTGGCTGAGATGATAAGCAATGGTTGTGAACCAGACATAATTATAGTTAATTCTTTAATTGACACACTTTACAAGGCTGACCGAGTTGATGAGGCATGGAAAATGTTTCGGAGACTGAAGGATTTGAAGCTAGCTCCTACAGTTGTGACATACAACACTTTACTTGCTGGCTTGGGGAAAGAGGGAAAGCTCCAAAAGGCCCTTAAATTGTTTGGGAGTATGACAGAGTCTGGATGCCCTCCCAACACAGTAACTTTTAATACACTCCTCGATTGTCTTTGCAAGAATGATGCAGTTGATTTGGGCTTGAAGATGCTTTGTAGAATGACAATGATGAACTGTAGTCCTGATGTTCTGACTTATAACACTATCATCTATGGCTTGATCAAAGAAGACAGAATTGGTTATGCATTCTGGTTTTACCATCAGATGAAGAAATTTCTCCACCCTGATCATGTAACTTTGTGCACCCTCCTTCCTGGTGTTGTAAGGTATGGAAGGGTTGAGGATGCTATCAAGATTTTCACGGAATTTGTACATCAGGCTGGTTTACAGACAGGCAAACAATTCTGGGCAGAATTAATGGAATGTATTTTAATTGAAGCAGAAATAGAAGAGGCCATTTTATTTGCTGAAAGATTGGTAAGCAATTCTATTTGCCAAGATGACTATATAATATTACCTCTAATTAGAGTCCTGTGTAAGCGGAAAAAGGCCCTTGATGCTCAAAATTTATTTGACAAATTCACCAAAATTTTGGGAATTCACCCAACCGTGGAATCATATAATTGCTTGATGGATGGGCTTCTTGGGTGTAATATCACTGAAAAAGCTTGGGATCTTTTTCTGGAGATGAAGAATGCAGGTTGTTACCCAGATATTTTCACTTATAACTTGTTGCTTGATGCTCATGGTAAATCTAGGAGAGTTAGTGAACTTTTTGAACTGTACAATGAGATGCTTTATAGGGGATGCAAGCCTAATGCTGTAACCCATAATATCATCATCTCCGCTCTTGTGAAATCTAATAGCCTAACTAAGGCATTAGATTTATATTATGAACTCATAAGTGGTGATTTCTCTCCCACTCCTTGTACATATGGTCCTCTTATAGACGGTCTTTTAAAGGCTGGAAGATTGGAGGAAGCAATGAAGATCTTCGAGGAGATGTTAGACTATCAATGCAAGCCCAACTGTGCTATTTACAATATTCTCATCAATGGATTTGGGAAAGCAGGTAAAATTGATGTTGCTTGTGATTTGTTCAAAAGGATGGTTAAAGAAGGAATAAGGCCAGACTTGAAATCTTACACCATTCTTGTAGAATGCCTGTGCATGAATGGTAGAGTTGATGATGCTGTGCGCTACTTTGAGGAACTAAAGTTAACTGGCCTTGATCCTGATACAGTTTCTTACAATCTTATGATCAACGGGCTTGGAAAATCTCGTAGGTTGGAGGAAGCTCTTTCTCTTTTTAGTGAAATGAAGAATAGGGGCATTTCTCCTGATCTTTACACTTACAATGCATTGATTCTCCATCTTGGGATTGCTGGAATGGTGGACCTAGCCGGAAAGATGTATGAGGAACTGCAACTTATGGGTCTTGAACCTAATGTCTTCACTTATAATGCTCTCATTCGAGGGCATAGTCTGTCAGGAAATAAAGACCGAGCCTTTACTGTCTTCAAGAAGATGATGGCTGTGGGGTGCAGCCCCAACACGGGAACATATGCTCAGCTGCCTAATAAATGTTGATTTTACTGAGTTATCTCATGGGACCATTTGTTCTGCTAGTCTCTGATCTCAATGAGGGAGGCATTAAGGTAATCATTAATGTTTTGCTAAGAATAATTTTTTGGAAACCTAATATAATTTTACTAGATATTTTATTTTATTAACTTTTGATCATTGTCTTTTCTTCAGGGACACTTAGCCTTATTGCCTCAACAATTTCGGAACCCAGCATGTAGTTTTTTGTAAATCATTTACTTCATTCTGGCAATTCCTGCTGATTAATGGTGATAGTTACTTGTGTAAAAACAGTCTTCGTGGTACTTGCCATAATATTTTAAGGACCAATTCTGTCCATGAGACCTGTGAGTATTTCTGACCGTGTTAAATATATTTCATGCTTCCTAGACAAACTTCTTGCTTGGGATTGCTTAAATTCATACAGTTCTCTTTTTTTTTTTCTGATTGCAGGCATGAGCTCCCCCGAGGACAGAGAGAGCGGAGGTGGGAAGGGGTAAGGGGTGGGTGTATCTGGGAAAAGGGTTAAAAAAAATAAAAGAATTGAGGTGTGATTCTATCACATCAAAGATTCAAACCAATCATGAAGTGTATAAAACATAAGCATACCTCACACCAAGACTTGTTTATAATGCAAGAGCTTTCGAAATTTTGTTTAGTTATTCTCTTCAACCTCATTTTTGTTGTGTATTTTTTCCCGTGGCTAGTGGGATGTTCTTTTTTCTTTTCTATTTTGGGCTAGTAGAATTCAATAGCACCTCTTTGTTGTGCCATATTGAAAAATGTTAGAATGTTGTTGCATGAATTTTGATACAGAATCTGCTGGTTGCATTCAAAATATTGTTGCATGAATTTTAATGCAGAATCCAATGGTTGAAAATGTACGGGTACAAAACATTAAATGAGCTTAAGCCTTTTCTTTTTTTTGGGGGGTACAACTACAAACCAAACCAGAACAGTTCGAAGATTGGTTTATTTACAATTATAATCGTATGATAGAAGAATGGAGTTTAAGTGGCAGAATAACACTTCCAAGAGATGACAATGTGAAAATAATAAAGAATTATTTGAACAAAAAGGGATGTCTTTTCTTTTTGCCTGAATAGTACACAATGACGACTGTCGTCTTCTCTGGTTTTTTTGAAGTGGTAGGACTATGGTCTTTCTCTGTTCTTACCGTTTTTCTTTTTATGTTTTTATATGCTTTTTTTCGGTAATTCGCTCAAATATGTTAAATTTGAATTGGTTCTTTTGTCTCTTTTTATATTTTTTATTTCCCTTACTCAGATAGTTTCTGAGTTCCTTTGTGGCTTTTTTTGTTTTCACAGTCTTGCAGATAGAAAAAATATTCAAATCTACTTTGGGAATGAATGAGATATAATCTTCAAACTACAAATTCTATTCATGTGAGACTTAATTGAAAAAAGATGTTTAACCATCGATAGTTTTTGAACGAGGAGCAGAACTTTCATCTAGATTTTAATTTAGAGTAGATTATACTTGTTTCTTCAAAAATTAGGATTTAGACTCTCTTTTTACCAAAGAGAGACAAACCATAAATGATCTGTTGTATATAACCACAAGCCGGCACAAATTTACAAAGAAAATGGTGCAGATATTCAAGAAGAAAAACAAGTTAACCTTGTTTTATTATTCTCACGTTTTATATTTAAATATGTTTTCCTTCAACAATGATCACATTTACTTCGCAAAACGATTGGAAGCGTATAACTATATGACACACATGATATTCACAATTGATAAGGCGTAGAATTTGAAAATTGGTTGGGTTAGGAACGCTAGTCAAAGGTAATTAAATCTTAATCTTAGTTACCCATCTTAATATGCCTGTAAGCAATGCCTTGTAGATTTTGTTGGGCTAGTGAGGTCAATTGAAATAAAGGAAGGGAAGTTCACTTTGATTCATTAAAGACATTATTCAGCCAGCTTTCAGTTAAAGTGAGACCCTCTGTTGGTGTCTCACAGACAATTCCTGCAACTAGCAACTAGCAAAGCATGTTTGCAGATTGTAGATTATAACTACAAATACTGACATTTGGAGCCGCATATTGAACATGCAGAATAGACTTTACGAGTGAACACTAGGCACGACAGAGAAGAAACGGGAGAAAAACTCTTGATATTTTTATGTAATCAGAATAATTGTTGTATATAATGTTAGATGAAAGGAAAATGACCATTCAAGCGCATTCTAAGCACTGGTGCACACTATATATGTATATATATATATATAATACATGTTTGAACTGTTGCTGCGGAATACACACTAACTCTCACTTCTCTCCTGTTTTGGTTCAGATTCAACTTGTCCGTTTGAAGAGGATTGCTCTTCTGGTGCAATAGACTGAGCAGGTTTTGGTTCAGATTCAGCTTGTCCGTTTGAAGAGGATTGTTCTTCTGCTGGTGCAATGGACTGAACAGGTATTGGTTCAGATTCAGCTTGTCCATTTGAAGAGGAATGCTCTTCTGCTGCTGCACTGGACTGACCAGGTTTTTTGAACTGCACCAAAATCATGGTCATGTTATCACATCCCTCGCCACCAACAGTGGATGGTGCCAAACACCGATCAAGTACTCTTTCACACACTACAGAAAGCTTGGTTTCCTGCGAGATAAAATAATTACAGATCACCCAAGAATATATTAAAATAATTACTTGATTATTAACCAAGTCTCTATTCACACATTACTTGAATAGAAAATTCAGGCACAAAATACTAACCTGCAGACCATTAAAACGGCCACTGGCCATACTGATTTTACCAGAAACAAATTCTAAAACCATAATATGCTAGTGCTTGAGTTAAAGGCAATGGCTATTAAGTAGAGAAGTGCATTAAGTGACAAGGAACATAGTGTAACTCTGTCCATGGTAAGAAACATGATACGTTACTCAGCAGCTTGCTTTACTAATTCTCTCCAACTAATTACAAGCAGAAATAGCACAATTCTTATCTATCAAAGTGCCAAGTACTGCATTAAAACTTATTAATTAAACCCCAAAAAAAAAAGTGCCAAAAACAAAATGCCAAGTACTGCATTAAATATCATCAATAAGCATAATCTGTGGACAAGAATGACAGCTACTTATTAATTGAATACTTTATCATCTTATTAGGTAAAAGTAAAAATTTAGAACTCACCGAGCGCAGTTGTTCATGAACAAAATCTACCAATTGTTGGCTTGACATGCAATCCCTGAAAACAATCAAGAGAAATAAATTACTATTTCAGAAAGGCAGTGTCAAAGAGCATGTGCAAGCAAATTATTATTTTCAGAATCACACTTGGTGTTAACAATATTTTAGTACAATATTATATATTATACAAAGAAACCCCCCCCCCCTCTTGAGGGGGTATGTGTCGAGAAAAAATAAGAACTGAAGGCATTTGTTTGACGAAAATTAAAAACAGGACAGTTCTGTGCAATTTCTAAAACTAGAGGAGTTTGCATCAGTTTTTTAAACTTTAAAAGTAGATCACTGCAATTTACTCATATATAGGCATGAAACAAGAAATTTTTCCAGCACCACAAAAGACACACATAATATTGTCTGCCTAGTGTGTCTAGAATGAAAATCCCTTCGGTTATTACACTTTAATGATGTAAATGACTGATATCTTCCAAATACATGACAACATTAAGAATCAAACAGGGATTTGAAAGCATAAGAAGAATACCATATGCCATCACAAGCTAGCACCATAAATTCATCTTCATCACAAAGCTCAACCTATAATAAAATGTCCAAACAAAAACAATGTATCAGTCATGACACGTGAATAAAAGTAGCAGTAAGTCCTAACCAAGCATTTTATTATTGGATCTACCATGTATCAGTCACTTAGGCAGTTAGCTGAATTGTATAACAGGAACAAACTTACAGTGTTTATATCTGGATTGGCAGTTACAATTTGTTTTTCAGTAGGAAGAAATTTATTCTGTTTAAACTCCATGTCACCTGCAGTAAATTGAAACATATTAAAAGAATGGAAACTTTAGAAACCGTTCCCATCTCATCCCCACCCCTCAAGATCCCCCAAAAACCCACCCGCCAAAATCCCCACAAAAAAAATCTGTCTCTTCACAAAGAAATTAATGTTCAGAACAGACAGATATACCAAATTTCAAATCTTCAATTATGCAATTTGAAACCAATCTCTTGTCTTGTAAAGAACATAAAGCATACAAAATAAAAAAGTAGAAAGTTGTTCATTTTTGTGCTCTTATTCATCAAGTTCACAAATTCATAGATCTTGCTGGGCTAAAGATGCAGAGGCCCAGGCAGCTCACTCAAATTAAATTTGAAAAAAGAGAAAGAAAAAGGAGGCTTAAGTTAATCTTTAAAAAAGTTCACATGTCAGTAGGTAATTTACCAATAGCTCTTGCAAGATTTAAACTGCCATTAACCCGTCCTGCATGAATAAAACCACCAGCTTTTAAGATTCTTTCCTTCTCAATCTCAAGATCAGGTTTGTGGTCTCTAGACAAATTGTATGCCTGTAGAAAAGAGCCATAATAAAATCAATATACGTAATTATTTGCTCAGTAAATATGTAGTCAACCTCTACAAGAGAAAGAGACAAACCATTTTCTATACTTTCAAAAAAGTCCCCCTAATGAATTTAACCCGTCAAATTAAGGGGCATGCATTGTTGCCCAATATACAGTAGTTACACATATAAAATACAGCAGCACATGTTTATCTGTACTTGAGTCATAATAAAAATTCAAGAATTTCCATTCTAAAGTTACCTGACCCTTCCGAGATATCACACAACGTGAATCACCAGCATTTGCAACAACAAGTTGGTTGTTTCTAATAACTGCAACACAGGCAGTGCTTCCTGAAGTTGGTCCGGCAAAATCAGAATGAGGCCCCTGATTACAATAAATGAATTCAAATTACAGAATGCCAACGAAAAGAAACCAAAAAAGAAAAAGGGAGATGCAATTTTAACTTAACAGGCACACAGAAAACAAGCATATCTGGAGAAACATAACAGCATTATACAAGAACATGATATTTTTCTAACTTAAAGCCATATGACAGGCACCAAATTACCAAGTATATCCAATGAAGCTGTGATACTGAAGAGTAAAATTTAAGGTATCCTTCTTCAAATGTCATTACCTACCTCCTCAAAAGCCCAATCATCAACTCGGTCATTACCATCACTGCTTCGTGGAGACCAAATCAACCCTTCTATCATCCCAGTAAACTTGTTTATCTTATCCCCCATGGTTGCTAATTCCCTCCATCCCCTTTGACCGCGCATCATCTCGTCCATTCTGCATGATATTGAAAATACAAGTTCAAAACTTTTGTGATCACTTTTTCTTCAATATCAATTAGACTACGAGAGAGAGGATATAATGCCATACTTCATGTCTGGCTCTCTAATTCTGTAAGTTTAGTGAAATGCAATAAATTGAAGAATACATAATACCATAATCACTAACAGCAACTAACGAGTGGGTTAACTTGCTATTAAAAAAAGATACATATAATTTCTTCATACTCTTCCAATTACTCAAGTGCGTGAAACATATCTAAGTGACTTTGAGTGAGATCATTGTCAACTACACTTCTTCGTATATTAAAGAAAAAATCATGATCTAGAACAAGAACTAGAAAACCGAGATTTTAGCTGATGATCCAAATGGAAGGATTTAAATAGTACAAAAACTCTTACAAGCATGAAACCTATTTTGTCATCTTATTGCTAAATACAGGACAGGGGAATTGCCATTAAGTATAGAAGGGGCCCTCTTTTTCATCTAACCTTAAAAAAGCTTTCTGAAGAGAGGTTCCTATATCTCCAGCTGTGTATGCTTCACTTTTGAGCACCTGTTGGTGAAGAAACTTAGCACAAAACTTTGCAACCACCTTACCTGAAATTTTGGGATTAAGTAAGCATCCATAACACAGTTTTGATTGCAAACTAGACATAATTTCTGTAGTATTCTCTCCTTTTCCTGTTAGGGATTATTGAGATTTGTAGCTCAAATATATGCACCCCATCATAAAAACTTAAGTAGAGGAGCGTCAGCATAAATGGATGTCAATTTTTTTCTACCGGAAGATGTCCTAAAAGGTGCAACCAGCATCTATTTGTTTGAAAAGATATGTGGGAAAAAAAAGAACAATGTGATAAATAGAACATAAGCACAGAGACAATTTAGAGGCGCAGCAAAAAAACCAATTGACCAGGAGATGGAAGCCTGTAGGGTTTAATCTTGAGAACCTAGAATCAAGGCATGAGTTACACCGGTATAAAAGGATGAAATATGGTAATGCGCTAGGGTCTTCATGCATGTCACAAGATTTAGTCCACTGACAGTTACCCTAAGTTATAATATAATAAATCACCTGAGAAATTACTTCAAAATTTACATTGTGCTTCAAATGTTGAAATCATTGAAGACTAGAAGCAACACAAAGGTTAATTTATGACTTTCTATGAAAGAGTAATAAATGTTACTGAAAGAAGAGAATATACAAAGGTATAATTTGGAACATGGTTTTTGCAAAGTGTCACTCTTGTTGTTCATTCAGAAAGATTGGAGGGTATTGCTGTTTTGGCTTTTTAGTTTTATAGTATCGGGCTTCTCTGTCCTGTTCTTCTTTTCTTTTCCTCTTTCTTTTACTTTTTCTTTTAGAAGATATCATATCCTAGTCTTCCATTTCTTATTAGACAGAAGAAGCAGAAATAGGAGGGTGAGATATTATCTCCAATTAAGAAAGATGAAATAGAAAAGGTTAAATAAGTCATTGTAACAGGGACAGAAGACATTTGTAATTTGTAATAAAGTAGTAAATGCAATTCTGCCATCAATCCAAGTAGACAAACTTTTTCAAATCTTACCTCCATGACCATCATAAACACCAAAAAACGAAGTGGAGTCATCCAGATCAGTATATGCAGCATGCTAACAAAAGAAAAGAGAATAAAACATCAACAGCACATTAATGGATTAACTAAGAGAAATCTAAGTCAGGCAAAATCAATGAAATGGGTTGCAAAATACAAAAATAAAAGCAGAATCAATGGTGTTTACTCTTGAAATTGCAATTCAATGGACCAACCATTGCTTCTTTGAAACACCGAAACAAAAGATAAAATTACATCTTCTAGTTACCCTAACACCATCAACATCTCTCAACCAAAATGTTAAGCCAAGCTCAATTATGCAGTAACAGAAATCAATAGAGTACCATACAGATATACTATTATCATCAGATACCATTGAAAACAATCCTTGGCATAGCAGAATGAGTCTCAAGGAATCTTGGGACTTTCATATTTCTCAGAATTTGCTAACAAATATTTATCTATTTCTACCATAATTGCAGAGAGTAGAAATCCTAAAAGAATGACTCACAATGCCCACTGTGAACTGCATACATCATTGTATAGAAGAATAAGAAAAACTCATTAACTCACACAAGACATAAATATTAGTATAATATCTAATTCTTGGGGAAGAAAGTCCCTCGTGTCTATTAATCCAACAAACCATTTCCCAAAAACTTAAGAGTAATTTGCTGATCCATAAACCACGACGTTATTGAAATTATATGCCAATCCATATATCATACTAGTGATTTAACAATTTGGAAGACTAATGAAAAAAAGGAAGCAATGATGCTGCAACAAACTTTACCTTCCAAAGTAACTAGACAAACAAATGGAAGCAGTCTAAGTGTAAAACAGAATTCAGAAACTTTGTTGGTAGATACAACATAGCATACCTTTATCACCCCTGGATACTTTTTTTAAGACTAGACATTGCCACATTGGTGGTTCACGGTTATTCACTTCACAGAATTCTGGATTCATTCATTTTATAAAACTAGCAATTTTTTCAATGATTACTCACAGCATCTTCCATTGTTGAACGCCACCCTTGCATGGATGATAAACCATATCTAAGACAGTCGTTTTCACCTTCTTCAGAAAACTTTTCAGTTTTGGGAGTGCTGAGATATATTCCCATTCCTATCTGAATTAAAACAAGTAAGCATTAACTTTAATTTCTTAAAGCATGGATGGAAATAAAAGAAAACTTATACCAAAAGAAGTAATAGAAAAGAAAATATGGATGTCAATGATAATATGCCACATAATTTCAAATGCTGCATAAACAACGAAAAGTAATACAAGAAGCAAACAAGCAAATCTAATTGTTTTTTAAGAAATAAAACACAAATATAATGTGCAGACTTCAGACCAAATGGATATTCCATCTAATAACCATGACCAAAAAAGAAAAAGTAGCAGTAATTGCACTTAAAGCACAAAAGAAAAAACCCACCGTTTTGAAAAGGAAAGTAGAGCACTTGCACCACAGTGCCACAAATATATTAACTAAAGCAACATATTTGAGAGAAGTTAAGAGAAAATGTGCAAGAGGGTAGAGAGTCAGACACTGAAATGGAGAGAAATGTGAAGAAGAACTTTTGTAATGCTGCATTCCAATTATAGCTCAGAAAAAAGATATCGATGATGGAATGCTTTCCAAGTCTGAAACTAAGTAGACTCCAGCCACAAAAGAGTCATCTAAACATTTTTGTTTTCCTCACTCGCAGCACAAGATTCAAAGAAAGTGACATTGAATAAGGAGTGATCAAAGTCAAGCAACATAAATGGAGGACTAAATGTTTGCAATAGAAAATAAAATATGAAAATCGAAAAGTGTGATGAAAGTTCAACTAAGAGAAGCAGTGTTATATAGAATATTTGAAAAAAAAAAAATGGGAAGAAAGTTTTGACTTTTGAGGGATATCGTGAAGGGTTACATGAGATGACAAGTAAACAATGTAGAGTGTAAACAGCACAGGAAACAAAAAAGGGGAAACAAACAAAAAGGAATTAAAACAGAGGACAATCACTTTTAAGAAGAAATTAGCGTAATTATATATTTATTCAGCAACGGAATTTCTGAACAAATCCAATAATTTGGATTACAATCATAAAGATAATAACAAGTTAAAAAGAGAGAGAGAGAGAAATTATGATAGGTGATCCCAATTCTGGTTGGAAATAATTAATTAACAGTTGGGGTGGGAACAAAGAAACAAAAATCAAGATCAATAATCAAGAAAGACCCAGAATGATGATAATAAGAAAGGTAAATGAATAAAAAGAAAAAAGCTAAGAGATCAGCATACTCACTGGCTATAGTTCACAAAGCCAATCCAATTGGCAGCAATCCAAAAAGATTTCCTTTTTACTTTTGAGAAGAACAAATTGTTAATGATGATGAAGATTAAAGAGTAAAAAAAACTCTTTGCGGTAGAAACAAGAAGCACAGCAGCTGCTGATAGTGACCAGAAAGAGAGGACAAGACTTTGCAAAACTTGCTTTTGATTTGAGTCTCTGCCCTTTTGCCTCTGAATTCGTTTCTGGGATTCACGGTGACTGTTCATAGACTACGACTCAACAACATTGTCATTCTTTCTCTCTCTTTGGATTTTGTTCTCATTCAACTCCTTCTTCTTTTTTTAATTCTCTTCCAACTTTTTGCATATACTCGACCATCTTTTTTATTATATTATATCTAAAAAAAATAAAGTTTATCAAATGAGGAAAATGCTTTCTAGGTATTACTTTATAATTTAACTAACAAATTAAAAAATAAATATATAAAAAATGAAGTTAAATCAATTATGATTAAATGATAAAATTATATAAATATAAAATAATATATGTATAAATACTTATAAAAATGGTTACTTATCAAATAATTTTCAAGCGTATCCTTGGCCCGGATTTGACTTCCGGCTCCCGCGTACCGTTCTATTGGATGGGGTCTGATTTTTTGTTTTTTTAAGACTATTATAAAAGCAAGATATATCTTCATATATTTTGCTTATTTAAATTATTTATGAAAATTTTTAGCAAAATTTAGAAAATATATTTTCATATATAAAAACATGTACGTGTGCTTTATTTTTTAATTTTAATTATTATTTTTAAAATTTTTATTAATGAGTTATAAAAAAATGTTTTTATCATTTATTTTTATTGATTAAAAGAACTTTTTTTATCCTTAATTTTTATTCAATCTCATGCACAATAATTATATGATTTTTTCATAAAAATTATTTTTTTAAAATTTAAATTTACGTTATTGTCTCAAAAAGTTAAAGTTTCTTATTACCTTAATTTATCGTTTTTAGGTTCTAATTTTTTTTCTTTTAGAAAAAGAAAACACAAACCTACATTAATTAATAATAACATATATATCAAACAAATAAAAAATTAAAAATAAATAAAAATACATTAATTAATAATAACATATATATCAAACAAATAAACAATTAAAAATTTCATATATGATGTTACTGGTTATGCAATAATAACCCTTTTTTAAGATAAAAATATATGAATAAAATTATTGTTTCACTTAAGCCTATTGTACGTAATATATAAGAAATTTTACTCTCACAACATGACTCTAGGCTTTTTTTTTTTAAAGACGATAAAAGATCTTTATAGAATCATATTTTATAATTTTTAAAAGACTTATGAAACCAATTCTCGTTTAATTGTAGAAATATAAAAATCATAAGATTACTTTACAAAAATTACTTCTCTAAAATTTAAACAAATCAAAATTATTTATAACCTTGACTCACCCTTTGTTAATAACATCACTCCTCTTTACATCTAAAGGCAACCCCATTTGTTCCATTGTTTGGCACGTTTGTTATTGTTAACATAAGGTTTTTGTTTTTTTGTTGAGCACAATTGTTGAGGTTTTAATAACCGATAACGACTATGCCTCATAATCTTTGGTAAGTTGGCATGTATCCTGCAATAAATGAGTACTCTTGGATTTTCGTTTATCATCTATTTAGATGTTTTTTTATTAATGTAATAAAATAAAATAAGTAAAGATGAATCAAAAAACAAAGAAAATTAATGGAATATAGTTATTATTCTATTTATTTAGAAATTTCATTAACAAAATGAAACAAAACGGAATTTTATTATTCATGTGTTCCCTCCATTTTACCTCAAATTTTGAGAGAACAAAAGTTAAACATTTGAGAGGAAGAAGAGAAAAATAATTCTCCATATATTCTGTTCTCTTTTCATGTATTTTAAAAATTTCAAATAAAAAAAGTCATTTCCTTTTCTCTCGTTTCCTTTTCGTTTCCTTCATTACCTATCATTAAATATAATATTAAGAAAGTTTTTTTTTTCTTTTACATTTTTATATTGAGTTTGATTTAATTTTCTAATTTGAAGAGTATTATAATATTTTTTAATTCTTTTATAGACAGATTCAATTATGAGTTATAATTAATATTAAGATAATAAAAAGATACGTAAGATCAGATTTTTTTAAAGAAAAATATATACATAATATATTTATCTTCATAAAAATAGAATGTGAGATTATTAATTTCCATTTAAATTCATGTGGGATATAAATATTAGTATTAAGAGAGTATTTAAGGTATAAGAAGGGGTATGAGATTAAGAGGTTTGATAAAGATGTATAAATAGTGCTTAAGTAGTTAGCAATAGAGGAGACTAATAGTGCACAAATATTATAAAAAATTGGAAAATTTGCATATTTGAAGAATGTTTGGGACGATTAAATTTGGATAAAGTTGCATATTGTTAGATTTAGCTCAAATTTTTAATTTGAAGATTATTCGTTGAAGATAGAATTTGAATTAAGGTGATTAATGTTGGGTTTGACCTAAATTATTAATTTAAATATTGTTATGATAGTTTCCTAATTTATTGGTAGATTCAAATTTTTTTTGGGTATATCAAAAAAATAATCACAACTGACTACGAATAAATAAAATTCTCATAGAGTTGACTAACA
This sequence comes from Ormosia semicastrata, assembly GCA_029884595.1. NCBI lineage: Eukaryota > Viridiplantae > Streptophyta > Magnoliopsida > Fabales > Fabaceae > Ormosia > Ormosia semicastrata. The sequence continues at coordinate 12,136,398 of JAQQTO010000046.1, read as the reverse complement.
ACAAGGGTGATAAGTTCGAAAGAAACGAGTTCCAAATCTAGAGATTGATTTTCACTGGATGCACCAAACTTAGCAAAGTGGTCACCACAATTATTGTCGTTACGAAAAATGTGTAACAAATGAACTTCTTAACTTTTTTTGTAACAACTCTTGGATATCAAGACGAAATGAGGATGAAAATGAGAGATTTACTCTGTCATTAAGTGCAAGACATCTATGGAGCTTGATTCACAAAGAAGCAGCCTGTAGCCATTATCGTAGGTAATACATAACTCTTACCTCAATTAAAGAGTTCTGCCACAATGTTGGTGGCCACACCCACCGAGCCAATGAACCTCATCAACCAATAATCATTCTCATCATGTAACAACTCATCATAATCTGTGTTATCGGGGTTACCTAAGGAGCTCCCGTCAACATTAAGTTTATAGAACCTAACTAAAGGAAGGGATCGATAAACTAAATGTTGAAGTGTAGGCTTATCTTGACATCTAACAAGTACCAAAATGAATCATACGTATAGAATAATTTTCCTATGAACTCATCAAAAGGTGTTTACTTCCCCTTAAACATGACTCTATTGTTGTTGCATCATATATTTGAAGTTAATATATTAAGATAATCGAGAGATATGTGAGATATTTATTTTCAAATATGATATTAGGAAAGTCCTTGTCTTGATAAGGATAGAGGGTAAGGGGTGGTTTATTGACATATAAATTTGTAAGTATTTGAGAAATTATTTGAGGTATGAGAAAGGCATAGGATTGAGGTACCTAGTATAGATGTAGAGATAATGATAAAGTAGTTATAAGATAAAAGAATTTAATAGTGTCTATAAATATTTTTCTGTAATTGATGTAAGCATATTAGGTCAAACCTATTCATGTAAGCATGTGATATTTTTCAATAGTCCATATCTAATAAATAAATAGATAAAAAAGTTGTAAAATTTATAATGGTGAAATTAAGAAAGTTGTATTTACTATATTTTATTAATAATTTAATAATATTATATTATATAATAAATAAATATTTTTAATTATTTAAAAATAAAAATATTAAATATTTTTTAATTTTAAGATATTTAATATTTCATTTGATATTTTTATTTTGTACATGCTATTTAATATTTTATTTTAATTTCTTATTTAATGCTCAAAAGGCACTCGTTGATAAATGTCTATTTAGTTTGTTTGGGAAGAAAATCTCTCAACCCAAAAGTGGAGTATGGGAAAAATGCCCCCGAATTTATATTGACGGAATTTGTTTCACTAATAGATATTCCTTACTACATAATAAACATCAAATTTTAAAATATTTTTACCATCTTAGATGCATTTGATAAAATTAGCATATCTAGCTAATTTACTCACATGAGTGATTGATGTGTCTTTAAGAAAAGGACGTCCGTTCAATTATTGGGTAAGTAGAGAGGGTTATACCTATATTACTCTTAAGTTTTGAAAGGGGTTAAGATCTCAATTCAAGATAAGATGATACACATTAATAGCGTTGGTTCGGCGCCACCCTTTTCTTTTGTCAAAAAAGACATTAAAAAAATTAAATTTGTGTTGATATAACTATTAAATTTTATTATTCGTATATTTTTTATATATTTAATTTTTTTAATTTATTCATAAATTTATTTTATATTTCATAAAAATATTATAATTATGTATAAAATAATTTAATATATATCTCATATTAACATATAATATAAATTCGATATACATATATAAATTAAATACAAAACATTTCGCATAACTATTATACTATAACTAGCAAGTAGCAACATGAACTTCACTCATAAGTAAACAATCTCCCAAGGCCTCCCTTACGGCTTATGTGAAGGGTTAGCAGATAAGAATACCAAACCAGTCAATAATGGCTGATTACATGAGAAGTTGATTTTTTGTTATGTTTCTTTTTTCAAAAATTACAAACAACAACAACCAAGCATTTTTTTATTAGGTGAGGTCAACTACATAGATCAAACGACGTCATTGTACTCTATCATAAACTAAGTCTTCAGATATGTCATTTAAATCTAAATATTTTTTAATTATTTGACCTATAGTCTTTTTTTATCTTCCTCTACTTCTAACTATTGGGCTATTATCTACTCGATCTACTATTTTTATAAGGGCTTCTAAGGATCTTCTCCTTACATGTCCAAATCACCTAAGGCGAGATTCTCTCATCTTTTTCACAATAGGTGTTATCCCTACTTTCTCTCTAATGCATTCATTCCTAATCCTATCTAGTCTTGTATGGCTACACATCCAACGCAACATCCACATTTCTGCGACACTAATCTTATGCTCTCGTTTGCTTTTTATCGCCCAACATTCAGTACCATACAACATCGCAGGCCTTATAGCTGTGTGGTAAAATTTACCCTTAAGTTTGAGAGGCACTTTTCTATCACAAATAACCTCTGAAACACTCCTTCATTTCATCCATCCAGCTTGAATCCTATGGTTTACATCTCCCTCTATCTCTCCATCATTTTGTATGATAGATCCAATGTACCTAAACTGTGTGACTCGTGGTATGATATGATCTTCAATTTTCACCGCTAAACTAGCATTAACACGCCTCTTACTAAACTTACATTCTATATACTCCGTCTTATTCCTGCTTAGACGAAAGTCATGTTATTCTAAAACTCGTCTCCATAGCTTTAGCTTACTATTTATTTACTCTCTCAACTCTTCAACTAAGACTATATTATCTGCGAAGGCATATATTGTGGCACCGACTCTTGGATATGCGCAGTAAGCACATCTAAGACCAAGATAAAAAGATATGGACTCAAAGTTGACCCTTGGTGCAATCCTATAGTTATAGGAAAATTTTCAGTGATCCCACCTTGTGTTCTCACACTAGTTTTAGCCTCATCATACATATCTTGGATTGCTCGAATATAGGCGATACAAATTCTTTTCTTTTCCAAAGCCTTCCACAGGACCTCTCTCTGTACCCTATCATAGACTTTTTCCAGATCAATGAAAATAATGTGTAGGTCTTTTTGCTTCTTCCGATACCTCTCCATTAATCTTCGTAGAAGATAGATTGTTCCATGGTTGACCTCCCAATCATAAAACTAAATTGATTCTCTGAAATATAAGTCTCTTGTCTTAATATTCGTTCAATTACTTTTTTCCATAACTTCATGGTATGACTCATGAGCTTAATCCCTCTTTAATTTGTACAGTTTTGTACATCTCCATTGTTCTAATAAATAAGGATTAAAGTGTTTTTCTTCTATTTATTTGACATTTTCTTATATCTCATTATCTCGTTAAATAGTTTTATAATCCAACTTATACATTTATCTCCTAGGCACTTCCATACCTCAATAGGTATGTTATTCGGCCTGACCGTTTTTTCATTATCCATCATCTTCAATGCTTCTTTTACTTCAAACTCTCGAATTTTATGATAAAAAATTTTATTTTGATCTTCCTCAAAAATTAAGAGATTAAAAATTTAATTAAACTAATTACTATAAAACATTTGCTCAATATAAAGTAATATATTAATAATTATTTCATGCCGTGACTTTATCTAGAATCTTCACCTTTTTTCCTGTAACAGTATTGATTGTATGGGCAAGTTCAGGCAATGGGAAGACAAAGAAATTAATTAATAATTTACCTTACAGACGTGTGGGAGGCTTTTTCTGGCTCGAGAGGATACAATGTCAAATTAATAAATTGCTTTAAGTGATCAACATTCTTCTATAATTAGTAAGCTAGGGTTTTAAAAGAGGATAAGATCTGCCTTGTAATTAGAACCATGCTTTTTTTTGTTGTAATAATAATATTATAAGGTTAGAAAAATATTCACATTCCCTTGCAAGGCCAACGTACAGCCCACTTGGGCTTATCTTATCTCTTGTCTCTTTGATCTGTTTTCTTTTTGTGTGTGAGTTGTGTATTACATGCGCTAGTCAAGGGGACTTGAAAAATCCTTATTATGCATTGAACCAAATCTTAGCCTTAGGGAAGCAATTAAATATTAAAATGGGAGCTGTATCACACAGAATCTTTATAAAAATCTTTAAACTCATGCTCAAGCCTTTTCTTTATAATAAAAGATGCTCTATCTGGGTGTGTTGGTTGCTGAATCATATTTACCTGTCTGCTACGGCCATATTCATGGCCACCAACCATCTTATAATATACGTATCACCTAACACTGAGTGTATGATATGATATCCCACTATATATTATTTGGTAGGCTGTAGAAAATCTCATTATTTTTTATTTGCCCATTTTCTCATATAATGTCACAATTAGGGTGTTTATGACTTAGCCAATTTGAAATTAATTTAATTGTGTTGAATTCTTAAAATTAGACTTAATGTAAATTTTAGATCGAGTACGAATTATGTTTTGAGTTAGTTTAACTTAGTATTATATTATTTATTATATTAAAATTTATAAATTTATAAAAATTAATAATAAATTATAAGATTTTTTATTTAAATTAATACTTCTTAAATTGATATAATTTATTTTAAAATATACATTATAAAATATCATATAATTTATTTTATACATTTTAAATTTTATAATTTAATTATACATAATATTTAAATTTATAAATTTTATTTAAATGTCAAACTGACCTGATCACAATTCAATCACTAATCAAGCTATTACTAAATTAAACGAGTCTTAAACTTTAACCTAATAAACATATCGAATTAAGCTTAATTCAAGTTAAACCCGACTTACACAATGTTCTTTCTCTCTACACGGTTTCTTGTGCAGAGATAATCCTGCTTCAATTCTCAATAATGCAGATGCTGTCGTTGACAAATCACGGCCCGTTATTATTTGCAGAATTTATTATTATAAACCACATCTCTAAGAATCTGTCACTTCGTGATGTAACATATATAAGGATATAATTTAGGGCAGCCATTAGAGATATTAGTGAAATGTATTTGCAAGTAAAAATTTATACATAATTTACAAATGTTGGGATGGGAAAAAAATTAATAAGATAGTAAGAAATTAATAAGTATTAAGACAACAAGCTAATCAAATTCTCTCTCCACCTTAACATGTGCAAAGTCTGTGAAAGAATTTATATGAACAATTAACATTTATCAAGATATTTTTCTTTTTATGTTAAGTCCAGATGAAGAGAATGATAAAAAAAGACGTCAATTCAGATTTGCTTGTCCTTTTGCATATAAATTAGCAGATACATTAATAATTATTAATTACAAACACCATTTAATCTAGTAACAAATCATGGAATAATAGTCCCACTGAATAAAATCTTGATAATAATTTTATAATAACAAGAAACATGGGAATATAATGGGCATCCAGCCATCCACTCCATCTTTTTTCTAACCCCTTTTCAGGCAAACGAAAGGACACTCATTCTTACTCTTGTCAAGGGAGGATGATGGTGATAGCATTTTTAACGGAAAAATAATTATTTTATATTTTTTAAAATGAGTGTAAATATTATTTATAATTTTTTAATAAATATGATTGAGTAAAAAATAATAAATATATATAATAAATAATATTAAATAAAATATAAAAAATATATATATACACTATTTAATGTAAAATATAATAATTATTTTTAATAACTCAAGTTGTCTAATACAAATAGCAGACAGTATTAATTAGATATTGAAATTCCTAGCTATAGTTTATTTGAGTTCTTAATGCATTTTTGGGATTGATTGGTTGAAAGAAAATTTTCTTCTAAACCTTCGGGATGATTAAGATAGTAATAGTCTGTCCAAAAGTTTGTTATAGACCTTACTTTAATTAATTAACTTCCGTTATACTGCAAGCAGAGTCTCTCAAGAATGAGCTTCTACGTGTTGATAGGGTGATCACGGGCCGGATCGGGTCGGGTTTGTAAAGAGAAAAATCTAAATTAATTAGATGAGATCGGGTTGGTTCGGGTTGAGTTTGTAATTTTTTCGAGTAACCCGAATCGAATCGGGTTGGTTCGGTTGGGTAATTGAGTTAATCGAGTTGGTCGGATCACCAAGTCGGGTTATAGAAATTAAATAAAATAATAATTGAATTTAAGTAAAATGACGTCGTTTTACGGGTCATCGAATCAGGTCATCGGGTCAGTCACTTAAACCCGTAATCCGAACTAATAAGAATTTGGATTTAATCGGGTCGATCCGAACTGATCCGAACACTCGAATTAACCCAAATATTTGTAATCGGATCGAATCGGGTCGATCACCCCTAGTTGACCATGTGCTGCATGTTAGTTGTTAGAAGTCATGCTAGTACACATTATCATTTTCCTTATCATTTAAGTCACCGTTTTTTAGCAGACATTGAATTCGTTAATTGGCCTGCCATAGCGGTGTTCAATTGTCCCGAAAGATTTTAAACGCAATCTAATGATCAACAACAATTGCCATAGATGTATTTATTGTTTTATTAATAGAATGGAATAGTGAGAATGGGTTAAAAAGAAAAGAGATAGAAGCGAATAAAGTTAACTATTCTCATGTTTTGAAGATTAATAAAATAGAATGAAACGAAACTCTATTATATTGTTTGAGGGTTAATCATAAATAAATGGAACAAAATATAAATAACTAGTTTTGACTTATAAAAGTTTAGTCCTCTATTCTACTTTAATTTTGGAGGAAAGAGAAATTAATTATTTGTATAGTTGTTTAACTTAGACCAGCCCGACAGGTCGGACAAAGAAACTCGTGACCTGGTTTATGGGTCGATCTAGTTCTTATACATTACGGGTTAGCATATAGTGACCTGGTCAAACTCAGATGACATGTCCGAACTGGGTTGACTTGAGTTTTTATACATATAAATTTTTAAAATAACTATTTATAGGATTTGAACTTGATATATAAAAGACTTTCATAATTAAGTGTATTATGTCATTAAACTATATGTTTTTATTGAGTTATGTTCTTAGTTTTTTAATTTATATTATTATACTATTAATCTAATTTTCAAACATGAAGCTAAATTATTATCATTGTTAGTTTGGTTACATCATATAAACTATTTTTCATATTGTTTATTTTATTATATTATTTTTTCATATAGTATTTTTTATGTGAAATATTTTTTATATAGTATTTATTTTAAGTTTTTTAGATCGACCGCTTGACTCGCATATTAGACCGCTGACCCAATGACCTATCCTTTTGATCAAATCAACCTTTGATCTGAATTATACAACAGTAGTTATTTGAGGAGAAGTGAAGGAGAATAAATCTCTCTTAATTTTATCATTTTCTTATCTATTTTAAACTCCTCCTTCCTCCCATTTCTTTTTCATTTCCCTTGTTAACTCTCATATAAACAGTGTTAATGAAATATAATATATAGCCAATAAAATGAGAGAATAATAAGGTGAACATCTAATCTAAATTTGGATATAGTTTGAGGGAAAAAAAATAGACAACTTTTTAACCAATCCCATCGTGCATTTTTGTGAATTTTGCTAATCATAACTTATTATAACTCCAAATTAACTTCATGTATTATTTGGTCTTTGATTAATGTATTCTCACAAGCATTATTATAAGGCTAACCTTTAGATTGATAATGATAATTAAATAAAGTCTTTCTCAAAATGACAATTTCAAAATTCAAACTCTTAACATTTAAAAAACAATTTGTTTGGAGTCAAAAGAAAAAATAAACAAAAACTTATCTCTCTCCACTATTTTTCTTGCTATAACTAAACCCATTATGCAAGACAAGACAAATAGACAATAGGTTAATTGACCAAAAAATTGAAGGTTTAAACTTTAAGAACACGTGCCAAAGGTTCTATTTCATCTCAGCTCTAGATAGAAACTATGATGGTTTTTGCTAATGGAGTTTTATGATTTTTCTTGCCAAAAGTCTCTTTCTCCTTATGGTGATTGCCTTTTATAGAGATAATTTAGGTGAAGAAAGTGTGACCTCACCTCATGACTTGATGATCATGAGGTGGTTAAAAAGTACTCTAATAAAAGTGTGATGATCATGAGGTGGTTAAAAAGTACTCTAATAAAAGTGTGTTATGTGACCTCTCACTCTCATTCTCTTATAACTAACTTAATTCTAAGTTCTCTTCTCGTGCCAAATGGACTTAAGGCTCCTTCTTGCTCCTATTTTTTGGACCTCTGGGAAGAGATACGGTCCAGGTTCAATCTTCCAAAATTCTAATGAGTGCCACACTAATCACGAACTTGTACAAGCCAATTTGGTTCAAAATTCATGACTCCACATTTTTCCCCATTTTCAATGACATTAACATAATTCCTGTAGTAATAAGTAAATTAAAACAACATCATCAAACTCTGATGCATTCAATATCCCGATCAGCTAGATTTAAATGGAGTTAGAGTTATAATAGTAATGTTAGAGTTATAATAGCAAGTTTCATCATGGACATCATAATACAAATTTAAAAATTATAAGAGTCTTATTAAACAAAAACGTAAGGACATATTTGGAAACTGCATAAATTATAGGAATTACATGTAATGTATATGTAAAACAGATGTAAACAAAAAAAGTATTGATGTAAGCTTTTTGTCTACCACTTCATACAAAATTAAACAATGTGATGTCAAGTGATGATAATAACCCAATTTAAAGGCGATTATGAAATATGAGAATAATTTTAAACAGCTGCCACGGGCATCAAGCTGAGCTCAGTGAGGGATTGAGGCTGAGGAGGAATGGGAGTAACCTTATATATGGTTCTTTTTTGTGTTTAGGCAGTTTGGAAATTCTCAAAAGTGATTCTGTTTATGATAAATTAGTCATATAAAATTATATTATTTTATAAACAATTTTAATTTTTTGATAGTTTGGTTAAATTTTTTCTTAAATGGGTTATAAAATTCAAAATTTAAATATTAAAATAGAAACAAAATTTCAAAACACGAGAGATATAAAAAGAACAACAAGGATGAGACATAAATGTTACAAAGAAAAGGATGAGTGTGTAAAAAAAGTTATATTAGAAAAAGACTAACTTTGAAATGAGTTTTTTTTAAAAATTAGTTTTATGTCAAAATTAGTTTAGATGATAATTAATTTTTAAAAGTTTTAGTAGAACCAATTTTTAAAAGTTTTAGTAGTTACCAAATACCTTATTTAGTAGTACACACACAAACAACAATTGAGAGAGAAAGAGAGCCCCCTTTCAATCATGATAGAAACGCAAAAACACAGCCTTTGGAATTGGTAGCAATGTACCTCCATCACCCTCATTTTTTCAAGGAATCATCACCACCGTATCAAAGACCAAACAACCACTCGAACTTCAACCAAAACCTAGTAAGCCACTCATGTTTTCTGCCCTAACACCTAAACACCTGCAACCACAGTCATAAACTGTTGGACTTTATTATACAGATTTATTTTCTTTATTGTACAGATTTATTTTCTTTATTGTCCAGATTTGATTCTTGTATTATGACATATTTGTTTCCTGTAATTTAGATCTATTTTAGGCAAGTCATTATTGTCATAAACCTATATAATGTAAATCATACCTGTACAATATTAATCAAGAAATAATATTCAGAAATATTCTGTCTCTTTCAAGTTGGTATCAGAGATTCCGATCTAGGAGTCTCTATTGTTGCCGTTGCAATCAGCCTTCATTGCTGATCGAACCAGCCTTCATTGCTGGGTTTTTTGGCGGCCTTCATTGCTGCCTCAATTAGATCAGATAGCCCACGTAGCCACTGCTCCACCACCTACCTACATCGTCACAGATCCTTGTCCGTTGTCCCCTACCACAAAGCGTTACACCAGTTCGTCTTAACCGTACAGGAGGGTTCAAGAGTTTGCAGCAAAGTCAGGTAAATATGACTACTTCGGATTCTATGCCTCTGGACTCAAATGTGAGTGATGAAGTTCCAGCCCTTAGTAAAAATGAGCTGGAGCGCTTGCGGACTCTCATTGACTCTCTCAGTAAGCCTTCATGCTTCGTTTCTCTAACCATGACCGGTAAGAATTTTTGTTTTCAATCGTTCAATGCTTCGTGCGAGAATTTATGGATTTTGGACTCGGTGCTAATCATATGACCTTTTATTCACCACCTCTATTATCTTATCAACCTTCTTCTAGTAAGCATTATATAACCGTAGTGATGGCTCTTAAACCTCGGTTGCGGGTTACGTACTATTACACTCAAAGACTCTCTACACTTAAACAATGTGCTTCATGTTCCTAAGCTTTCCAATAATTTGATTTCCATTCATAAACTTATTAAAGACAATAATTGTCTTTGTAACCTTTTTTCATTCTCATTGTGTCTTTCAGGATCTTGTCACGGGGAGGACGATTGGAGTTGCTAAGGAACAGGGAGGGTTGTACTATTTCCTTAATATGCCACCTAATGGTGGTCCTGATCAAGTTGCTTCTTTCTGTCATAAGTCCAGTTCTGAGTCTATTGCTGCTCAAATTTGGCTACAACACAAGCGGTTGGGACATCCTTCATTTTCTTTGCTTAAGTCTATGTTTTCGTCTTTATTTTTAAAAGAATCCATTGAGTCTTTTCATTGTGATGTTTGTGAGTTGGCCAAACATCATCGTGTAACCTTTTCACCTAGTTCTAATAAAAGTGTTGAGCCTTTTGCACTTATCCACTCTGATGTTTGGGGTCCTGCATCTATCTCTAATATTTCAGGCACTAAATGGTTTGTTTCTTTCATTGATGATTGTACTCGGGTAACTTGGCTTTTTCTAATGAAAGATAAATCAGAGGTGTTTCAATTGTTTGTCCACTTTTACCACATGATTCAAACCCAATTTGGAAAATCCATTAAGCGTTTGCGTTCTGATAATGGTAAAGAGTATGTCAACCAAAATTTCTCTACATTTATTAAAGAGTATGGCATTGTGCATGAACTTACATGTGTTGATACTCTTCAAAAATGGTGTTGCTAGAAAGGAAAAATCGTCATTTACTTGAAATCACTAGAGCCTTACTATTTCAAATGTCCATTCCTAACTCATCGGGGGAGGTTTGTGCTAATCACTACATATTTAATCAATCGGTTACCATCTCGTGTCTTGGGTAATGTAAGTCCTATCCAACTAATGACCTCTCACTTTCCATCTGTTCTATTATGCGAGTTTACAGATCTCGTGTCTTTGGTTGTGTGGCTTTTGTTCATGTACATCGCCAACATCGCAACAAACTTGATCCTCGTGCTGTCAAATGTGTTTTTCTGGGTTATGCTCCTAACAAAAAGGGGTACAAATGCTATCACCCTTCAAGTCGTCGTTTTTTTGTCTCCATGGATGTCACTTTTCATGAAACAGAATCCTTCTTTACTCGTCCTCAGCTTCAGGGGGAGAACACTCGGGAAGCTGAGACTGAGTTCTTCTTGCCTGGGCCCTTCCTTCCTTTACCATCTGACTCTACACAGGAATTAGCATCTTCTTCTGGTACCCCACTTGAACTGGCCCAACAACAACTTCAAACGTCCGAACCAACGGTAAGTACTAAAGATACAAGTTTTTCTATCTCTGAACTTCCTATTTTTTAACCTAACCCAGATAATACTATTCCTGAACCTGTTAACATGTCTTTGAATAATTGTGAACCTGTCCTAGATGACTTACCCATTGCATTAAGGAAAGGGAAAAGGTATTGTCCCAATCCAAAGTACCCTATTTCTCAATTTGTCTCTTCTAAACATCTTTCAATGCGGCACTGAGAGTTTCATTTTAGCCATAGATTCTATTAAAATCCCAACATCAGTACATGAAGCATTGAAGGATAAAAACTGGATTCAAACCATGAATGAGGAGATGAGTGCATTGGAAAGGAATGAAACATGGGAGATTGTTGAAAGGCCAGGTGACAAAAGGCCAGTTGGGTGTCGATGGATATATACTTTGAAATATCGATCTGATGGTACACTAGACCGGTATAAAGCAAGGTTGGTGGCAAAGGGATACACTCAGACTTATGGAATTGACTATGAGGAGACATTTGCGCTAGTAGCCAAGATGAATACTGTAAGGATCTTTCTCTCCCTTGCTGCTCACTTTGGGTGGGAATTACACCAGTTCGATGTTAAAAATGCTTTTCTTCATGGAGACTTAGAGGAGGAAGTTTATATGGAAATTCCCCCTGGATATGATTCCACTAATGAAAGGAACAAGGTGTGCAAGTTAAAGAAGGCGTTATACGGGTTAAAGCAATCTCCCGTGCTTGGTTTGGAAGATTCACCAAAACAATGGTGTCCCCTGGGTTACAAACAAAGTCAAGGTGATCATACTCTCTTTTTTAAACATTCACAAGAAGGTAAACTCACGTTTTGCTTGTGTATATTGATGACATCATTATATCGTGATGACTTAGTTGAGAAGCAACTCCTAAAGGAGAAATTAGTCACGAGTTCGAAATGAAAGATCTTGGAAGACTAAAGTATTTCCTTGGAATTGAAGTTGCCTACTCTAAGCAAGGTATTTTCATTTCACAAAGAAAATATGTCTTAGATCTTCTCAAAGAAACTGGAAAACTCGGGTGTAAGCCAACTGGTGTACCAATTGAGCAGAATCACAAAATGAGAAATGATGAAGAGAGTCCCAAGGTAGATAAATCTCAATATCAGAGGCTAGTTGGGAAACTGATATACCTGGCACATACCAGACCTGATCTAGCATATGCTGTCAGTATTGTTAGTCAATTCATGCATGATCCGAGGGAGAGACACATGCAGGCCGTGGATCGAATTCTACAATATCTTAAAACCACGCCTGGAAGAGGACTACTATTTAAAAAAGGGGGAAACCTGTCCATGGAAGTGTATACGGATGCTGACTATGCAGGTTCGGTTACTGACAGGAGGTCAACATCAGGTTATTGTATGTTTCTAGGTGGAAATCTAGTAACATGGAGAAGTAAAAAACAAAACGTAGTGGCACGTTCGAGTGCAGAAGCTGAGTTTCGAGCTATGGCACAAGGAGTTTGTGAGTTGTTATGGATGAAGATCATACTAGATGACTTGAGAATAAAGTATGAAGCACCTATGAAGTGTTTTGTGATAACAAATCGCCATTAGCATTGCCCATAATCCTGTTCAACATGACAGACAAAGCACATTGAAATAGACCGACACTTTATCAAGGAAAAATTGGATAGTGGGCTCATAGCCACAGCATACGTTCCTTCGAGACATCAGTTGGCAGATGTGTTAACTAAGGGACTACCTACAGAGCATTTTCAAGATCTTACTAGCAAGCTGAGAATGATAGATATCCATTCACCAGCTTGAGGGGGAGTGTTGGACTTTATTATACAGATTTATTTTCTTTATTGTACAGATTTATTTTTTTTATTGTACAGATTTATTCTTTTATTCTCATTATTAGGGTAGATTTGATTCTTGTATTATGACATATTTGTTTCCTGTAATTTAGCTCCATTTTAGGCAAGTCATTATTGTCATAAACCTATATAATGTAAATCATACCTGTACAATATTAATCAAGAAATAATATTCAGAAATATTCTGTCTCTTTCAAGTTAAACATAGGCCACAAATACAATCAAGCCATCATTATCAAAGTCCCAAAGACATGAGTTCAAGAGTCACAAACCTCAACCCATTCTTCTTATGGAAAATCACCCAAAACCCAAAACAGAATTTCAAAGAAACCTAGAAATCAGCCCTCTACTATCACCACAACCATCTAGACCCCTTCTTACAAAATCACATTACCACAAATCCAATTTAATTATTCCAAAATAGAGTATCCCATAAATCCCCATTCCAATTCAAAATCACCCATGCCCTTTTGAATTAGAAACAGAGTACCAATGCCCCATCATCACCGTGAGCAACCCCGCAATTTCCATCTTTTATGCTATAAACTCACATAGTGAAACCGTATCAGCAAACCGTCAAGCCCTATGAACCATTCAACCCTAAAAAAACCACCAGCATCCGTCAAGCACCCTACAGGATTTGACCATGCATCTCTCAAGCCCCTCCACACATTTTTCCGATCAAGCTCAAGCCGCAGTCTACTTTTATCGGAGCTAAACCGCCTCTGTCAGTGTTTTGGACAAGATAAATTCTTTCCTGCATCCGGAGGAAGGATTTTCTTCCTCTATAAAACATCACAACCTTTAAATGTACTTGACTTGTATTGAGTTGGTGAGTCCCATTTAAAATTTAATGGTCAAGACTTTGCATGGGTGAAGAAATTTTCTTCTTCCGAGAAGATATAAGAATTTATGTTTGGACAATCTCACACCTAAGTTTTCATATGACGTGGAGGAGTGAGATATGCCACCTCACAGCCACAAGGCAAGTGAGATGAAAAAAAGTATTAATCAATAACATTAGTTCCTAAATTTTTAAAATTAACAACTTGATCCTTGAAACTTCAAAACGCCAATCATGTTAATGTCTGCGTCTTTTTTCGTCAGTTAAACTTAACGAACATGTAAGCATGACACGTTAAGTGCCAAGTTGGATGCTAATGTGACCTCCTACTTCCTCCAAAACAAAACGCAGTTTCGCTTGTGTCCTAAAAAATAAAGGTCTCAAGAATGAAACGATGCCGTATTAGAGGTGGAGGGAAATTTTTCAGATCCCCCCAATTGCAACACTGAAATTTATGATGATGATCAGCGTTCATCAGCTCTTAATCTCAGAGAAAATATCATAGCACCTGCTACTCCTTCTTGCTATTTCAGCACACTCGTCTCCAAACTAGGATTTGATGAAGGGTTCTGATGGATCAACAACTTGGTCTCGTGCATGTTGTCCAACAACTTTAGCTGCTGGAATGAGAGTTGGAGTTATGCTCTGGTGGCAAGAGGGTGGTTTCCGAGGAGAAGTTGTTCTTGGAGGGTTTGTTGTTGTTGGAGCGTTTTGATGAGTTGCTGAGTGATGAGTTTGAAAGAGTTTAAGGAGATAAAATATCATTGTAATTGGGGGAAAATCTTAAAAATTTAGAATAAACGTTCACTTTAGTCCTTGAATTTTAAAATCTAAAAAATCAACACAAGTTTCTGGGTTTGTTCAAATCAACCACAAGTTTTTAGATTTGTTCAAATCAAAGACAACTTAGCATGCATATGACTCTAGTACCTTTTTTTATATCTAAAGCTAGTACCTTTTTTTTAATTGGGTTTAGCAATCTCATAGGTGAGGGAGAAGTAGGGGGAGAGAAGTAGTAGAAGAAGAACATTGCACTAGAGGGAAGGAACCATAGAGCACTTGATGAAAGCCATGGTACGAAACTCAGATTTTGTAGACATCAACTGATATGGTCGTAGGGGTCTATGAATTTGATAAGCAAACATGACATTAAGATTGTGTTGTTGGCCTGAAAGCATTTAGATCCATTCAAATCTTCAAGTGGGCACTTGTGGTTAAGCTCAAGTTTCAAGTCTTGGTCTGAAAGCAAGAATGAGGGGACGACAGAGTAGGGAAAGAGAAAACAGAGGGAGTGTTTTTTTTCAAGGACTTTGAGACAATTTTTTTTTACCAAATTTGTAAATACAAACTTTCACACTATAACTTCGTGTGAAACTGCGGCGTTTTGAGGAGGTAGGAGGTCACGTTAGCGTTCAACTTGACACTTAACGTGTCATGCGTGAGTGTCCGTTAAGTTTGACTGACGGGAAAAGATGCAAAGACTAATGTGACTAATGTTTTGAAGTTTCAAGAACTAAGTTATCAATTTTAAAAATTTAAAGACTAATATGACCGATGCATATAATTTTAAAGATTAAAGTGATAGTTTACTTAAAAAAGAAGTCATGTTTGCTTTTGTTTACCAAGTTAATTGAGTCAGCAAAGGTGTTATAACCACCACTAACGGTGAGGACTATTTTGCTAAGGATTAAAAGACTTTTTTTTTTTAAAGATTAAATTAAAAATAAGTATAAATTATATATTAACTAAATTACAATTATTGAGTTAGAGAATTAGAGAAGAAATTACATGACAAGAATATATAAGAATCGAAATTCAAGCCTATAAAAAAATGAGAATTTTTAATATAATTATAAATTGCTTATCAACTAAAAAATTCAAAATTTGAATCAAATAAAATTCAAAAATTATTGATAAAAAATATTAATAATATTTTTTATATAATTTTTTAATATTTATTTTATTATTAATTTATTTCATATATTTAAAAAATTTATTAAAAAATACTAATAATACTTATTTTTTAAATTAATAAAAAAAAAAAAAAATGTGTAAAAGAATATTAGCATTCTTCATCGATAAGAAATTTGGCAGCTGAGTGGTGACATGGCACTATTCGACTGGGTGTTGACGAATTGGAGTGAGTCTTCGTCTCCCTGTAGTGTGGTCGGGACTCGGTACCTTGCGTCGCTGCAACGAACGAACCAGTTTATATTCATCCTCTTCCTCTCACTCTGACTCTTGTTGCGATCTTCTTCTTCTTCTTCTTACATGGTAAAACTTTCTTCAGCTAACTAATTAGGGCTATCGTTCTTTCTTTGGTTCCCCTTTCCGACACAATAATACATGTTAGTTAGGTTTTCGAATTCAGTGCTGTTATTTCTCTTCATCTTCTTTCTTTTTAGTAACTTAGCATGCCCTTTCTTACTAACACACTATGATCTGGGTCCATTTGTGGTGAAAACTATGGTTTGAAAGTTTAAATTTTGATTTTTGAGCGATTGTTCCATGGTTACATGTCTTATGAATATATTCATTGCGTGCTTTGCTTGTATCTTCCCGATTTACTGACTGTGATATATATATGTAGGCAAATCGCCACACAATTATTCTAATGCAGGCCTCTCAGAGCAGAGCAACTAGGACATTCATGGATTTTGAATCAATAACTCAGGCCATGGATGGTATGTCTTACGTGTCAGTATAGCTTGGTCATTTTTCTTGCAATTTTTTATCACCCTTCAAACCATATTTATTTGTTACTACTAGTACTACTAGTATCTCTGACATGTTTTTATTATGCTCCTGCTATTTAATAGCTTGACATCACTATAGATGCTCTGGTTTTCCTTATCAGACTTGAATATAATACTCTATGCAATCTTGTCTACTGAAAAGAACAGAATGATAGGCTCAACCTTTTGAAATGAAATGTGCTGATAAATTGTCTTTTGTTGGAGGTCTATATTTTCTTGTATTCTGCCAAAAACATCATTGGTCCAAGCGAAAGTGCTTACTAGCCTTGAAAATTTGGTTTGTGTTCACACTTTCATTTAGCAGGAATGTAGTACCAATTGAAGTATCCTGAATATATACATCTGCAAATAAAATTGCAAATTTAGATTAGAGAGGGACCAAATCCTTGTAATCTGAATAATTCTGATTAAAATGTATCGAAAATAGCAAATAACACGCTGATAGCGAAGAACATCGATAGCAAATTTTGCAGAATAGGAGTTGATAATCAAATGTAAGCCACCAATCAGCTGTTGAACAGTTGAAGTAGTTGTATTTGCAAGAGGCTGATTCCACAAATTGAACTTGTGACATCTGGGTCACATGGTGTCAATGCCAACTATTGCACTAAGGCTTCCCTTCATATACACACACACACACACACACACACATGCATGTGTGTGTGTGTGTGAAGTGGTATGCAACTGTGGTTATGAATAAATAATTGACTTCTACTGCTGATATAGTTTTGTTATTCTTTGTTGTTGCTAGTGGCTTTATATGGATCAATTTTGACCATTAAGTAGAGACTTTAATCTTGTGCTTATACAGGTATATGTGCATTTTATGAAAGGAAACTGAAGGAGTTAAATCCAGCTGTCAGAAATCTCTCTTATGATGTTACGGATCTCTACAACTTCATAGATGGTCTTGCGGACATGAGTGCTCTAGTGTATCCCTCTCTCTTTCTAAAATCATGTGCATACATCGTGCTTTAATGCTCTCACAGATTTGTTAGTACAAAGTATATCTATGATTTATCTGTAGTTTATGTTTTTTAAAACTTTATAGAAACAGTATATTCAGCCTAGAAAAAAAAAAGAATAAAAAAAAGAAAAAGTGAGAGGATATACCAATGCAATGCTTTGTACTCTCCACAGTTCCAGACAAGGTTTACTACTCAGTAGTAGCTTGCTTATTTCACCTAGCTTTGATCCTGAACTAGAAGCTTAATCTGTTAAAGGTTCTGTTCCTTTTGAAATTGAAATGTATAATTTCTAAGGAAAATATATTGAATTATATATATGTTGGCTTTACTGGTGTAGAGAGTTTGCATTATTTTTTATCCGCTAGTCAAGTGAAAACTAAGATCATGGATGAGAAAATTGATAGCAATTACGAGTCTTCACAAACTGAGTAGCTTGCTCATTCCTGGTTTTTTTTTTCCATCCCTGTCTTAAACCGTTAATAGAATTGGGGTTGGAGAAAAAAGAGGTTAGTAACACTCCCTGCCCCTTTTAATAAGAACCTGAATGAATCATGGCATTGCTGCATCATGTGCTGGCTCTACCTGCTATGATTCTCTCCAGGAATATTTTAAAAATGAAGTATCCTCATGTAATACCTTAACTCCAGTCTATGTATATGGTTGACTTTTTTGTATGTTGGGCTTTCTTTGTGTATGTGTTGCCATGGCAGTGACTACTATGACTCTTTGGTTTTTACTTGCAGTTATGATCATTCAATTCATGCTTATTTGCCACATGATCGACAATGGATTAAGCAAAGAACCTTTCAACATTTGAGGAAATTGGCTCATTGATTGATATATGGTATCCTTCAATCCTCTAATTTTTAGCGATTTAATGTAAAGATAATCAGGAAGTGCAGAACCTGTCTGTTAAGTGGGCTGTGCTCTGATGTGTATGTTGTTTAGCGTGAACACTGTACTTGCTCTTGGCACATATTTCTAATATCAATAGCTGGTGCTGCTGAAGTTTCAGAAACAAATGACTGTTATCTCGAGGTTTACTTTCTATGTATAGAAAGGTTGTCCTTATTTAAAATCTTTATCCTGCACTATTAAATAGTTAGTTGCCTTTATGATATCTGATGAATTGAATTAAATTACCTACGCACACGTGTTTCACAAGGTCAACTGCATACTAATTTTGAGAGTTCAAATCTAGCATGTCTTATTTGCCTTGTAGTGTAGGGCGGGTGCTATTATGCACCTTGTCACGTTTGGGTGTATACACCCTCCGTTTTACCGGCAACAGTATGTTTTTTCTTTTTTTTTTTTTACAGGTTGCTTTTTTTTTTTTCAAGCCACCATTATTGCTGTCAGCCGACTGGTCAACCACCACCTGTCGCTTCCGGCCACTGCCATTGGCCGTCACCGCTGGCCACCACTGCTGGCTGCCGGACGGCCACCACTGCTGGCTGCCGGACGGCCACCACCAACCACCACCACTTTTTTTTTCAATTATACTGTTCATTTTTTTTTTTTAATTACACAGTTGTATAAATAATATTTGTTAAAATAATATTAGTTAAAATTATATTAATTTTTATATTTTTTTTAAAACAATTATGTATACTAAAATTTTATAGTATGTATAAATATTATCATTTAAAATTTATAAAGTTTTTAGTATGTATAATTGTTTATTAAAAAAATTGGTACAGTTTTAATTAGTATTATTTAATTAATATTATTTATATAATTGTGTAACTTAAAAAATAAATAGTATAATCTGAAAAAAATGGTGGCGGTTGTTGATAGCCTGTAGGTGGGGTGGCTGAAAACTTTAAAAAAAAACAACAAAAAAAAAATGAAATATATTTAAGTCATTAATATTTTTTATAATTAAATTAATAACTTAAATCAAGTGAGATACCATAGGAGGGTATATATTAGACAACACTTGTTGGGTAGATGGGATGGTTATGGTTGGGATAGCAAGTGCATGTAGCCAAATCATTACAAGGCATGCTATCTTTAAGATTAATAAGATTTGAACATTATTGCATATTTCCTTTAGAAAAAATAGAAATTTTAGAAAAGAATCAATGCACATGTACAGACACACAAAATGGCACACCCTTCTTATGTTAGTATTTGCTGCTGTGTCTCAACAGCTGTAGGACAAATTTATGCTAAAACTTACGATTGAAAGTTTGAAAATCATATTCATAAAGTTTCATGTCAAGTCAATATTACTTTTGGAGAGGGTTAAATTTGCATTGGTATAAGTTAAAATTACTCTACACTATTAAATAATTTTAATTTGGATAGTCTTACACCAGTAACAATTTAACTTTGTAGAATGAATGAGACAAGATTTCATAGTATTATTTAGTGTAGGCCATAAGAATAATTTAGAGTTGTAAATGACGTTATATAGGTTCGGGGTTGCCTTGCTCATGCCTACACCCAAAATCATTCGGGTGTGTTTTAATTTTCTCACCTAGGGATAGGCTGAAAAGAGAATAGAATGAACGAAATAAAATTATTTTTTTTTATATTTAGAAAATTAATATGGGAACAGAGTGAAATTTTATTATTTTCTTTGAGAGTTAACTCATAAAGGAATAAAATAAAATATAACATGTTTATTTTTAATTATTAAATTTATTTTTTTCATTATAACCCAATTTTAAAAAAGCAAAAATTTGTTATTTGAAAGGAAAAGAGAGAGAATAATTTTCTAAGATCTCATTTTTGTACTTATCTTGTACATATCTTTTAATAAACTCTCAAACAAAAAAACTATTTCTCTTTTTTTTTATTCTCTTTCTCTTTCCCTGTCTTCCAAACACAATGCTAGGAATGAAATCTTATGATCTCATTTCTTGTCTCATAATCCAAATGATTTTCACAATACCTCCAATATTAAATATTTAAATAACAAAAACTTATATATTGCACCTAAAAGAAATCGTAAATTTTTATTTCCCTTAACCGTATACATGCCCATTTGGTTGCAATCTTTTTCCCTTCAGGCACAACAGTACTTGAGTTGGATAGGACAAATGGCTACCAAATTGTACTCATTTACATCTGTCCACAAATTATTTTCAAACAAACTTGATTCATAAATTTAATTATGCTATAAGAAAAAAATGCAATATTAAACGATGTTGAAAGAATCATTTTTCATTTAGGTTATGTTTGGAATGAATAAAAATAAAAAATAATTTTATTTAATTTGATTTAAATTGATTTGATTTGATTTAAAAATTAAATTTTATGTTTAGAATTAAAAAAAAAGATTTGAATTGATTTAAAAATCAAAATTTGTATTTCAAATTCATTAAAATGAGAATTAATTTGATTTGATTTTATTATTTTATATTTTAATTCTTATGAGAAGTAGTTAAAGGTAATTACGAAGAGTAAAATAGTCTATTTATTTTAAATCAAATCAAATCAAATTCTATCAAATTTGATGAAATTTCTAAAACATAAGAAATGAAATCCATGAAATTTTAAAATTAAATTATTTCTTATTTTTTAACATTCCAAACACAAAATTTAATTAGATTTAATTTACAAATTAAATTATTTTTTATTTTTTTACATTTCAAACACACTCTTAGTATTTGTTTGATAAAGATTATATTTTGCAAAAAAACTTTTTTATGGATTAAAGTGATGTTTAGATAAAATTGATTAAAGTGATAAAAAACTTTTTCAAAGGTTAAAAAGTAGCATATTTGAAAAAAAATTAAAATAATTATGTTATGTTTTTACTAAAGTAATCTTAAAACATAAAATATTATATAATATATATATATCTTTTCGTATCCTTTTTAATAATTTATTATAAAAAAGCATAAAATATTATATAATATAAATAAACCTTTTCGTATCCTTTTTAATAATTTATTGTAAAAAAACAATTTTTTCAGACTATTTAAATTAAATATATTATCTTAAATTTATTTTTTAACTAATATATCAAAATATAAAATTAATTTTATTTTAGTCAATTATAATAATAATTAATTATATATAATCGATTATTAAAATATATTTTTTTCATAGCTAATCCAGTCAAACCTTTAACAAGGAGATGCATGTCTTATCAAATAAAATAGGTACTACTAATATCTAGAAAAAAATAATGAAGTCAAGAAGCGCCCAAACTTAATCAACCAAAAAGACTTTGGGGCATAGGAGTAGTACAACGACAAAAGCATAGTTCCCTGTATTATATTTCAACAAGAATTTTGCCACTGACTAACAGAATAGTTATTAGCTTAGAACCTTCAACAATAAAAATTTCGAAGTTACTTCAAAATTTCCCAAAAACAAAAATAAATAAACGCTTGAGCTTATGTTGCACTGTACACAGTCACAGTTCACTTTGGTTTGTTTCTAAGACTATACAAGGACTTTGCCAGAGAGTAAGAGGAAAATCTCTACAAGGAAAAGTTCAATCTAGTACAGAAACTTGCGAAAGAAAGTCAAACGCAAACAACCATAAAAGAGTCCAGGCTAAGCTTGTATATACAGTTAGGCATGCAGGTACTATTGACGAAGCTTTCTGAGCAACCACTTCTTTCTCAAAGAGATATCCAAGGCTAAAAATATCTTCGCCTTTCTCTCATCTTCCAACAGATCACATGCATCCATTACTAGCTCCTCATCTATGTCCGGCACAGCTTGAAGTGCACTTAAAGCATTTTCAAGTAATTTATTGTTGTTTTTCTCTTTCCTATTCATCAGTGCTTTGACAGCACTTGCCATCTCAGACAAAGCTTCTTTCATTCTCAGGTCCTTTTTGGGAGGTCTGGAGTCTAATGGCATCGTACTTAGCCTTTTTTTAACAAGGCGTGATATTTCATTGTTGCCACTCATCACCAAATTTCCACATGTTCCATTTATATCCATTTTGTTTGGCCTAATTTTATCTCGGGATAATATTTGAGCGTTGCCACTCGCAACCAAATTACCAGATTTTGCATTCATATCCATTTCCCTCGGCCTTTCTGTATCTTGCTTTGATATTTCATTGTTACAAGTCACATCCAAATTTCCAGATGTTCCAAACATATCAATTTCATTTGGCCTTTCTTTATCTTGGTATGATATTTCAGTGTTGCCACTGACAACAAAATTTCCAGATGATCCATCCATGTCCATTTCCCTTGGCTTGTCTGTATCTCGGGCTGATATATCAGCATTGCTAATCACAACCAAATTTCCAGATGTTCCATCCATATCCATTTCAAAGGTAATATCGTTCACTTCCATCAACTGAAGCTGATCCAGAGCATTCACTCTTGCATCTGATACTTTGTTTCCGAAAATCTTGCACAAATCATGGTAAAGATACAAAAACCTGTTTTTATATGAGATGACATCCGGGTGATCCTGCAAATATCATTCAGCAACAAGCAATCATAAAATTGTGAGAAACAGTAGTTACAAACCAAGTTTCACATATAGTCCACTTATGCAAGCAGACACCTCTAATTAAGAAAATGGGGTATTTGGAAGAGGTGGGGGGGGGGGGGAGTGTTAGAGCACTGATTGAAGGCAACAACAGAGAACTGCAAAAAGCATGATATCAAACAAATAACATTTTCAATGGAGAGAAGACAAACCTTAATGTATGCGTCCCAGATATCATTCTCAGCAATTATCATTTGCAGGGTTTCATCCCATGCAACTCCACTATGACTGAGAAGATTGCTGATGTCATCATGCTGTTTCATCAAGCAGAAATATTGATCTACTAGAAACTGCTTCTCACATTGGAGTCCCAATTTAGCGCTAAATGCTTCGGTCATATGAGTCCAAGCTTGCTCATTGAATAAATTTCCAATCCTATTTCCTCTATTTACTTGCTCAATCATAAGGTCAACAAAACAGCATTCCATCGATTCTGTCCACTCTATTGTAGAAGCAGCATCATAGACATTGGGAAAAATGTCATTGTTCTGTTCACCTTTAAATTATAAATTTCCATAAGAATACAGAATACCATCTAAGTTTCTCTGGAAAAGACTTGATTCCCATAAATTCCAATAAAATTGGCCCTCTCAAAGGATTGCCATGACAATGTGATATACAAGGATGTCAAGCATGGCTTACATTCCTAGAAAAGAGTCAGATTAACCAGTTTACTCAGTTTGGTTCAGAATTTTGAACATCCCATTGGTCACGAGGGAACAAAGGAAAAGAGTCAGTAGTGAAATAGGGAGTCCTAGGTTGCTGACCTGAGAATTTGCTTAGAATCAAAAAATGGTTTATTGGTAGGTAGCTAATAGGCAATTGCGAATGTAAACAAAATAAATAAAATCACACCATACTCATCAATCTACCAGCCAATGTTGTCCTAGATACTGCCTTATTATTGTAAATAATGTGAGAAACATACCTGTTATCAACGTCGGTGATTCACTACTGGGATGTGCATTATGTGATAAACGGATGTATCTTGTATCAGAACATTCCTCTCCAAATATAACACACAATTTGCGATAGCCTGGCAAAGTTTTAACTCTAAGTGATCGAGCTTCAGGGTGTACCTGCACAAATTGTATATTAACCACAGAACAACTGAGACACCTGATTAGTGTACAAAATAGCTCACCTTTGTATAAGTATCCCAAACATGATCCTCTGCAGCAACCATTTCTCTTGTATCATCCCATGAAAAGCCACTCTGCTGAAGAAGGCTGTCTACGTCACTGAACTGTTTCCTCAAATGTTTGTAACGATTCTTCAGAACATCCTTGTCATATTGAGATTTGAATTGTTCATTGAAAGATGTAACCATGTCATTCCAAGCCTGGGTAAAGAACGTCTGCCCAAGTTTATTTCCACTTTTTACATGATCTAATAACAAGTCAATGAGGAAACGATCCATTGGGGGTGTCCAATATGTTCTAGTACGATCAGTACCACTTGGGTTGCGACGTCCTTTTCCTTCACCTTCAGAAAGATACATAATCATGGGGGTAACTACTCAGTTCTCCAAAGATCTTGAGGCCTCAAATATAATCGTAACATGTAATACATCTTACAAGAATTACTTTTCCTTCCTAAAAGAATAGCTGGAAAGTACTTTCCTTACAATTTGTCACTTCAGACACGTTTGTTGCAACGAAATCCAAAGGACATGTTTAGTATGTGGGCATTATAATTTCTCAAGTACTTGGAAATTTAAATTTATGACATCTAATTATGATATATATGTAAATAAAATCAATATGTTTGAATGGCATACATATCTGGCATGGGGGTATTGAATTTTCCATAATATCATATAAACCCAAATATCATATATCTTATTTTTGAAATTCTTGGGAAGTTAGGATGTCCACTTACCTGAACCCTCCTAAATTTTGGAGTATCTTGGAAACCTAGGAGTAGATATTTTGCTATAAGATACATAAATATTCAAGAAATTACAATTGCAACAAGGGGATCCCAGATTCCCCTTGGGAGTAGAGAATTTAGAACCCTCACGTACCAAAAGCCTTCTTATAGTCTTTTCATGCAAAAAAAAAGATCCAGGAAACATTTATGAGAATGACGGAAGATACAAAAAGCATGGACGACTAACTTAAAAGTTCCACTTCTTCAATGTTTCTGCATTCGATTACAGCTCCAGACAAGTGTACTGGTTGATTTTCCATGAGTTTGTCATGACATGACCATTATGGACCAAGTTGTTAATTTTATTAAAAAACATGCAAGGCAGTAACATAATAACTTGAACTGGCTGATAGAAAGCTTTTAGTTGCTACTAACCAGCCTTTATCTCTGAGGTGACATCTTCGTGATTTTGCTCCTGATGCAAATTACTGATCTCGTCATCAGACACATTTTTGAATATTAATTCTAAATCACGATAGTTTGGCAAAGTTTTCAATCTATATGTTCGGGCATGTGGATGTGCCTACAAGAATTTTAAGTCAGTCAGCTTCAGGAAGCATGAATATGAGCATATACTCCTTCACACACCCCCTCCCCCCCTCTCACACACCAGTCTTCGTGATCATGTACCTTGACATAAGCATCCCAGACATCATCATCAGCTGAAAGCATTTGTTGTTGTTCATTCCATGAAAAGCCTTGTTTTAAAAGATTTGTTATATCATGGTAATACTTCAACAGTTTCTTGAATCGATTCTTTAAAATCCTTTTACCATGTTTAGAGCCAAATTTAGCATTAAACATGGCAAGCATATCTGTCCAAGCTTTTTTATTGAATGTATTATTGACTTTATTGCCCCTGCCCAACTGATCAAGCAAAAGCTCTATAAAAAATTGATCCATTGAAGCAGTCCAATCTGTCTTGGGACGCTCATTACTTGACACAGCAATGCTTCCCATTCCATCACCTACAAATCACAGAATACATAATTAATATCAGCTTCCATTATTATTGGATAAATAAATATTTATCTTGCCTAAGTTGCAGTAACCACCAGAAAAACAATTTTGTTGAGGAAGATTACAGATTTTAATTTATTTTCAACTGTAATGGATATTATATGCCTACATAACATAAGCCTCCCAGAATAGTAAGAAAGAAGGTACTGAAAGTAACACTCACCCAAATTTAATCCTTGCACTTCATCATCAACGTATGCATCATGGCTTGATAAACTGTATCTTCCATCAGCAACCGTGTAGCCATATATCAAACACAAATCATCAAAATTTAGCACTGATTTTGTTCTGTAGCATCGAGCATCAGGGTGAGCCTTGAGATAAGCATCCCAAACAAAGTCATCAGCCACCACCATTTGGCGGGCAGCATCCCAAGAGAAACCAAAGTGACAAAGAAGGCTCTTGACATCATTGAATTGCTTCCATAAATTTGTATAACGACTTTTCAGAACATCTTTGTCATATTGGGATCCAAATTTAGCATTGAACATGGTGAGCATGTCTGTCCAAGCTTGCTTGTTGAAAGTGTGGCCAACCCTGCTTCCTCTATGCAAATGCTCTAACATAAGATCAATGAAATAGCGTTCCATTAATGGAGTCCAATACATCCTTGATCGATCATTGCTTGAAGCAGTTTGGGTACTCATCATTACTCTTCAGTCCTTACATAAGAAAACACAAATTTTGTTGTTAATGTTAATCTCAGGAACAGAATTCATTAACAACGAAAAGCTTTCATCTTTAAGCATTAAACAATGCCCAGAAGAGCAATTATGAAAAAAAATTGGAGCTTTTACCGGTGGCAGTGGGTTTGGATTGTGGTGACCACTGAACTGAGAGTGTGAGACTCTGATTGCAAGTTTGCGCGGTGTTGAAGAGTTAACCCTAATCCGGAATAAGGGGGAAAAAAGCCCTAACCATGTTTGTTTGGCTATACATGCATTGTAACCACTAACTAAGAAAAAATGAACACAAGTGCCGCATTTTTAAAATGGAACAAAGGAATGGGCTGGGCTAACTACTGGGCTTTCTTTTTTGCTGTGGTCTTCAGCCCAATCTTGTCTACATAGAAACTTCGTCGTAGAGGCCTATATATGCGACAGAAACAAAAAGCTTAGCATTTTTTTTCTTTTTGTTTAAGAAAAATAATTTAAAAAAGATAAGCTAAAAGAAATGTTTACAATTAATGACTGGTTATTCAGCTCAAAGAATAGTTAATTTTTTTACTATTATTTATATACCTTTAAATTTCATATTTATAACTATAAATTTGGTTGTTGGATTTTAGAAAAATGTATGATTGAAATATTTCAAAGAGAGCTTTTGAGTTAAGTGTAAATTAAATTAATTGAAATATACTTTATATTATATAAATTGTAATAGAGAGACTTACATTTAAAATTTAATAATTAAATGATCAATATTTTGCTTTTAAAGGTTTTGTTTTTTAGAAATTACTCTTCGTGACTTTTAAGAAAAATAATAAATCGTCTCTTTTGGAGTTTTTATTTTTTGTTAAAAAAATAATATTTAAATATCTTACTATTTTTTTTGAATTTTTTTTTCCTCTAAAAAAACCCAAACAAACGGGACTTTAATAAGGCTTTCTTTTATAAATGTCCAACCATATTTCTTTTTTGTCTAAATTCATTCTTCTCAATCTCGCCAAAAAAAGAAAACAATCTTCTCAAAATCGCTAGTTCAAACAGACCATTAAAATATGTTTGGTTGAGTTGAAACAAGTGAAATATGGAAACGTAAACAAATTTGGAATCATAAAACTGAGCTCAAAATGTTAGTTCATTCATTATTCACCCTCTATCTAGTAGCAAACTAGCAATGAATAAAAATAAAAACATTTTCACTCGTCTCCATTTTTATAGCCCTTCTTATTTTTCACCTTCCCTGCCAACCATTCTGCACTCAGATATAGTGTGAATGTATTTATAATCAGGTTAGAATCACTGACAAGAAGATAAGGAGAATATACAGCATACATCAAACTTCTCTCACTACCACTCTCTCTTTGCTGGCAACTAGTTGACTTTTTATTTTGTATTTGTAACTAAAGTTAGATGCAAAACATTGACTTGTTGCATTAGATATTGAATATGAAACATTGTACCCAAAAAAAAAAAGAATATGAAACATTACAAAAAATAAGGATGTAATTGTAAATGCAACAATAGTACATCAAAGCCACCTCAAGCTTTCCTCAATTTAAAGCAACATTGGCTTGGTAGTTTTTGTGTATTTGAAGTTGAGAATCTGAAAGAATGTTTTTTGCTTGCCTATTTACCATCAACATTGTTTACAAGGGAGACCAATTCAATATTCTCCGTTCCTAAAGTGTCAACAGCCACATTTGAAGTCAAGCTTTCGCTTGTAAGAATGGAAGAGTTTGGATCAGCTTTCGGTACCAAAAACAGCAGGCAAAGTGGAGTGATTCTTAAAATGTTCCGGATCAAAATAGCCAACCAAAGATTATCAAACTTTGTTCTTGTAATCTTTAGTACGTGGAGTAAAAAGCCTCCTCCCCATGATGCTGAGAGAAGTCCAACATTATCAATTGACATTAGTAGTGCAAAAAAAGTGCCTTCAATACCTGAGGGGCAAAGCTTTGAGCTGAGTACAAGCATAGGCATCCACTTGAGTCTAATAGTCATTTGAGCAACACTTTCAACGATCACAATAAAGAAATAATCTGGTATACCAAACTTCAGGTTCAATCTCAAGACCATAATCAGATCTAGCATGCCTGACAAACCAAAAACTAACTGAGTCCAGAAGAGCAAGTCTCTGAATGCATAATCCTTTAAAGCATACTGGTATAGTATTGCTCCTAAAAGGGAGCCCGCTGAACCAATTGAAAACATAAAACCGATAGTCTCCTGTGTAAGAAAAATGAACCACAAAGGTTACTAGCATTCTACACCTCTTTTTTTCCATTTAACAAGATTCATATAACAAGAATAACACTAAATAGTCAACAAAATTTTCATTTTGACCTTGGCCAAATAGAAAGCTACTGTCAACATAATTTGATTATTCAAATGTAGCACAACACCACAAATGATGATAGAATCAGTAGAAAGGAGTAGATAAAATGTATAGGAAAAGTCTTGGGAGTTCATAGCAATAGAAAGGAGTCTCGGCTGGAGTGATTTTTCCCAAGGAGACTCCACAGCCAGGTAAAGGAGAAGATAAGATATACATACTACTTCCCCTTTTAAATATGCTAATATCAATCAATATTCCTAACCAAATACCTGAGAGAAAGATGGCCCAGCCTTTGTGTCTGTATACCAATAGAACATTCCTTCAAGGATATTCAAACTCAACGCAAAGGATAAATACATGTATAAACAAGGCCTCCATACATCTTCGTTCTTCAGTGTTGTCCACATAGCCTTGCTAGCATCAATAAACTTTTGGTTTACCTAGACACAACATGGAATATCAGATTATGTATGTATTAGGATCATGGAAATGAATGACGTTAGTTAATTATACCTGTTTGTAAGCGAAGTTAGGCATATGAGGCTCATCAAGCAGAAAACCAAGCAAAATTACGAGTCCAAATGGGATTGTCATCAAACCAAACACCCCCTGAGGAAAAAGTACTCCTATTAGCATACAACTAATGAAAGACACGAAAACTTCTTGTAGATTTATGAAAACCTAAGTTTCAAGAGGCTAACCATAGGACCTATAAGGTGAACAAAGATACCACTAATGGAGAATCCTAATAATGCTCCAACAGAACTACTGAAGGCACATAAACTTTGCATGTCAGTAGCAAGTGAAGGATGAGAGATACTGTTCTGTGCCACACAGGCATCAATGGTCACGTCTGCTATAGCTACCCCAGCACTTCCAGCTGTTAATGACGAAAGGGCCAACACAAGATGCAGGTTTTTGTGCAAAGATAACAAAAGCATGCCAATCACTCCTAAGAAACCTGTCACAATCAAAGAGGGGCTAAAATTTAGGCTAATGTGTTAATATGAAGCAATTTCTAAATGTCTCCATCAGCCCTTGAGCAATCCTATCAGGCAGCATAAATTGGTAAGGAAGGACAATATTAATCATCAATAAGAAACATATATAATGAAAACATAGTTATGTTACAGTACTGGTTGTAACCCTTTTAAAGTTGTCTGAAGAAAAGCTCACTTGTACCTTTGCTTTATACAATTTGCATAGTAGTAAAAGTAAACATTCATCTCCATATATATATATATGCTACATCACTTCAATCCCTGGTTAAGGATATGATATGGCAAGAATAAATTACTTAATCTAATTGGGAATAAAAAGATAGAGGGCAGTAAATATTTCAGATCATATCCTCATAATTCCCCATGACAACATTTGGAAGTCTCGTAAGTTGAAAATAAGGTACATAATGGGCTTCCTGAGTAAGATAAGGTATGAATTTGTGTGCATATGCAAATGTTGTGTAAACTAGTAACACCTGATTTTTCCACCTTGTTCGCAAACAGAGGAGTGTGCCATTAAACCCAATGCACCTGCATTGAGATGCTTATCCACTGATGCTATATTACAGAAGTAAGTAGCTAGTATGTTATTGACAGAGAGAATCCTATATCAAGCACACTGAGTCAAAGACCATTGACCAATGTTCCACGGCGCCTTAGGAAGTCCAGAGATAGTGGCCCAATTAAGAGACATTATCTCATATTTTCCAGCTTTTAGATATACAATTACAAGCCCCAAACCATTTAAATATTGCTCAGATCCAGATAATGCTAAAAACTAAAAACGAAAAGTGACAGAAGTAAATGGTTGACTAAGGCTCCAACATATCTGTCCAAGAAAATCTCAATGCAATTATTATGATCACCATCTATTACCAGCTTCAACTCTGTATACTATGTTAACAAATCACAACATATAGCATACCAGTATCACCTGAATCCAATGAAATTCATTTAAACTGATAGAGATCTAGGAAAACATGCAGAAGAGGGGGGGGGGGATTGAAATTTTGAACAAATGAGAGAAGATATGCACAATGGTAATGTATTACATACCAGCCAAAACGAAATAAGGTCGCCTGCGATATCCAAAAATTGGGAGAACATCAGTGAGAAGACCCCACAAAGGCTTGACAATCCAAGGAGCGTATGTAATTCCTGCATAAACCTGTGCTTCTGATGGCTGCACCTTCTGAACATCTTTCATGTAATACTTGGTGCCAACACCAGAAAGAGCTCCACCAAGTCCCTGACTTACTCCATAAACAACTATCACCCCAAATACAAAGCTCCAATGCATTTCCCTTGAAAGCATGCTGAACCAATGCACGGGAATGCAGAGACACTCACAAACCCCCTTTCGTGGTTCATCTTCCTCCACAACTTCTCCACTGGGATCCTTCAGATTTTGATTTTCCTCCTCCTGCATCACTCACCCTTGAGATAAAGACTTAACAACAGCAAAGAGTCAGGACCAAATCCCAGAGTCAGTTGAAAGAACACCCTCCAAAAAAAAATTTTATTTTCTAGTCCTTAACATGGGGATCTTGCAGGTTTCAGCTCATTTCTTTGTGATAATCTCAATGTTCAACCACTATACCCCCAAAGAAGGAGGGATTTTGAAAAGGAAACGTTGACCTGGCCTCGGTGGTAGTGGGAAAAATAATGATGAATGGAGCTAGGTTTGTTCTGCTTCTGTTTATAGCATCATTTTGAATCTGACCATATGAATCTGCCTATATGAGGAATATATCACTGCTGCTGTGCATATTAAATCTTACGGCAACTTGGTGGTCACTGAGGGTAAATCAAATTCAACGCCACTGACGTTTTAAGGTCACAAATGGGTGTTTTGATTTTTCCAATTTTTTACCAATCAAACGAAAATACCTGCAATTTAAATCTATCTATTTTTCTTCGTTATTTTCCCCTTGTTAATATGTGGATATTGTATGGTAGGCGATGACTAGCTTACGTACTAAAGATTTTTATTTGTGGGGTCTGAAGCTCAAATCTTATTTATACCTTTCATAAATAAGCAAACCTCAACTAAGAGTAGAAATAGAACAGGCTAAATCACTTAGTTTATATTTTAATTATAAGACTTAAATTTAATCTGCGAGTTTGTAATAAGTTAATTTTTAAAATTTGACATAATTTTTTTAAAAGTTTAACCTGACCTAAAAGTCTATTTAAAGCCTATTTTGTAATAAGACTTTTAAATAGGTCAATGATCTTTATATAAGTAATGTAAACCTTATTTTAAATAAGTCAACATATCTTATTTAAACT
The DNA here is from genome assembly GCA_029884595.1 of Ormosia semicastrata. Classification (NCBI taxonomy): domain Eukaryota; kingdom Viridiplantae; phylum Streptophyta; class Magnoliopsida; order Fabales; family Fabaceae; genus Ormosia; species Ormosia semicastrata. The sequence goes on along the minus strand of JAQQTO010000046.1, from coordinate 12,103,772 downwards.
AATAGACCTATATTTAAATAAGTCAATATGTCTTTACATAAGTTAACAAGCCTAAGCCTTGAAATAAGTTAACGAACCTACTCAAAGTCAATAAGTCTTTGTTACAATTCAACACTTACCTTCTAATTTTATAGATGTTTACCACTTTTTTACTCTAGTATTTGATCGATGTGAGACTTGAAGATATATCAAGTTGCTCATTTTCTTATTCTAGTCTTTTAAGTCACAAATCGACCAAAGATCAGAGTAAGAAAATAGTAAACATCTATAAAAATAAAAAATGAGTGTTAACTTATTATTTTTAATCTAATAAATATATTACATTAAATATATTAATAAATACATTAATAATTATATTATTTTTATTCTAACTTATTAATTTAATTTTTTATTATTGATTTTTATTAAAATTTAATTAAAAATATATTAATATATTATAACAAATTAATAATTATAATTATAATTATAATTATAATTATTATAATAATATATATTATATATATATAAATAAACCAGATCGATCTATTTGTCGACTTTTTAAAATATTTATTAGATAATCTAAAATTTGATATTTTTAATTAAATAAATTTTTAAAAAATTTTAATTTAATTTATTTTATAAATAAGTTAAGTTAAGTTAAACATAGATCGACCAGACCATATACCCCTGAAAAACAATCAGCCGTATTCCCACTTTTACTTCAACGTAGGTTTTTTTTGCCCTTTTTTCCACCACAAGTGTAGCACATGTATATTATAATAAATTGAAATGTATAAAAATTTCCTGACATGTCTTGAAAAAAAAAATCTGTGGGTATTGTAATTAAGTTAAAGGAAATGGTAGGATTAATCAAAAAATAAATATAGGTAAATAAAATATATTTATATTTTTTTTATAAATAAACGTGGAATTACGGCATTGGGTGCACTTAAAGTGGGGCCATCAATAAGATCTTGTTCCCACTATCGTGAAGGCGGCTGCTGACCTACTGTGTCCGAAACGAGGTAAACTACAAAAGTTAACGTGCACGCCCGTCATATAAAAAAATTAATATATCGAATCAAGAATGAACACGTGGATATCAATGTGAATGCAAAGTTCAGCCTGAGGAGAGATTCTACCTTGTACTATACCAAACTTAATTACATGAAGCCAACAATATTGTAAAGATATCATGTGTTCAATAAAAATTAATGATTATGTCATTATTTTACTAGTTTAGTGCATCTAAATTAAATATATTATATTTATGCAATAATTTCTCCAACATATACGTATGTATATATGGAGACAAATAAGAAGATGGCTGTCTGTGCTTAAATATCTTCGAATCTCCATTCCTCCAACTTTGATATTTGTTAAAGTTAATAATAAGGTTTAAAAGGATTCAAATATTTCCCTTAAAAAAATTAGATTCAAATTTTGCCGTAAGTCATCGTTAAAACTCTTACTAAGTTCAAAGTAGAAACACTGATTGTGTTTTTGGAATATTATGTTTAATTCAAATGGCAACTTCTCTGTCCCAAATGAAGCTTGTTAAATGACTGCAAACTAATTAATGAATTATTTGGTGGTGATTGATGTATGGACATTTCACTCCAAGCAGGTTAGACATGAGTAAAATTTTTATATTTAGCATACAATTAAGTATGGGATAATTATAAATATTTTATATTTTTATTTAACAAAAATATTTATTTATTTATTTTAGTAAACGGGCCAAAGTACAAAACACAAAACAAAACTAAGAAACAAGCCTTTCAAAGGCAACCCCAACAATATCTTCCCTAAGAACAGATCCAAAACTAGGAGGAGCTTCATAAAGCACTTTAGTGCCCAGCCGTTGTGAATGTCCCCAACGTGCAAGACAGTCCGCTGCACGGTTAGCTTCCCTGTAGATATGCATCAAAATCACTTGCCAATTTCTACACAACAGTTGACAAATTCTCCGAGCAATGGCAAAAGCAGGATGGGTACTATCTTAGCAATGTCAGATTATAGATAAGGCGCTCATTGAATCCAACTCTAATCTCACCATTCAGTAGGCAACATCCCAAGCTGTGTTTAGGACAAGGTAGGCACCCCACTAAAGTATTTGTTGTATGTAAGCATGCGATTCTAATGCCTTTTTTTTTTTTTTTTTTGTAAATTACTAATTTTACTCCTTTTTTTAAATTTTCTTATTTTATAAAATATATTTTAGTCTTATTTATTTGACTCACTATAGACAACAAATATGTAAAGCCATTGAATTGTATATATATATGTAGATTTATGTAAAGTGATACGAGACATGCAGCACAAATAAAAATAATAATGATATAAACAAATTTATATAATTTTGTCCAGAATGATACTAAATTTTTTAAAATATTTTTATATAAAATAGTAATATTTTAATACGAGGCCTTAAGCCATTTTTTAAACATTTTTGTTATGATAATTGAGAAGATGTTTTTGCGTTTCGTTCATTAGTATCTTTCTTAGATCGATCTAAGTAGATTATTCTACATTGTAGTTAATGAATTTACAAACATAATAATAATAATAATAATAATAATAATAATAATAATAATAATAATAATAATAAAATGGTCCATAACTTCGCAACTGATTTGAATTCAAAAATAATAATAATAAATAAAATAAATTTTCTGTTTAAACTAATATTTATTAGTCAATAACTTCGTTGCAATAAAGATATTAAAAAACTTCTGAGGGTATATAATCCCTTAAGACCTCAATTTGGCTGTATTACAGCTAAGATTCCAAATGGATTAAGATAAACATGCAACTTGGTTAGGTGGTTTGGCTGTAACTTGGCTACACCGCAATCTTTCGTTTTTAACAGTATTTTTGTTTTTTGAAGTATATAGAGGGCCTTAAGGCCCAAGGAAAAGACTAATCACTAATCAGCAATACTACATCTACGGGGCAAAGAAGCCCCTGAAATATCAGCTTACTATAGTATGGTCAATCCACTAGGAGGAGAAATCCATTCTTCAGTGTTGTAATCCAGATTCATAGCCCAGTAGGCCATGAGAGTATGAGACAAGATGATTTCCATATAAAGATACCATCATATTGCTCACTAATATGATAAGGATATGTCGTGTGAGAGAAATATACAAATTTTGTTATAGTAGGATTCATTATTATTTATAAAGAGTCTATTAATCATGTTTTTGTATTTTTCTTTTTTAATAACATAACTTTTTTATGTTAATGAATAATATGAGAGAATTCTAATCCCATGATTCTCAATCTCTATTCAGGTCTACTCCCTTATATGGTTGGTGAGTCTCTCAATTTGAGATTTGTTAATAGAAACAGTACCCTCTTTTAATTATAGCTTTCTTGGTTATGCATGATTAGAGGTATTTCATTGGGTGGGTTTTGGGTATTTTTTTAGATCCAACCTGTTGATTAAATCAGTGAGTTTGGGTTGAGTCAGGGCAAGGAAAAAAAATTTTCAACCCAACTCAACTGGACCTGTTTAAGAGTGGGTTGAGTTGGTTCAAATTTGTGGATCTAATATACATTAAAAAAAATGATGTTAAAATAAATGTTGATATACGAAATTAAATTTTTGTAACACATATGTCTTAATTAAAAACATTATATGTCTCAAATAAACTAAAATGTCACACAATCAGTTTTACGCAAATAAAATAAGTCTAAATAAACTAAATAATCTTAATAAGTCATATTAAGTTAACATAAGTTTGAAATAAACTAAAACAAGTTAACATGTCTTAAAAGTCATAAACAACACATTACATTAACTAATTGAAGTCAATATCATTACATATAACATATGGATTAACATAATCATTTACTTCATTTTTGATTTCTCAAAATATTCTTTGTCATTCAAGCAATCTAGTAGATTTTCATCACAATGGTCTGTTAAATGCTTCATGAGTTTCTAATTTTTATTTTCTTAGTCACACACAATAGTTACACGTAAAATTAAGTGACACTACAAAAAAGTCATGAGAAAAGTAACAAAAAATGTCATCATAGCTAAATGACTTTTTTAAATTAAAAAAAATTACTTGGGTGAATTGAGTTTGTATGGGTCTACACTTTTCAAACCTGTTACCCAACCTGTATCTTATGAGTTTGAATGTTTTTCAACCCGACCTAAGTTGCATACCCAATCCAATCCTCATTTTGTGGGTTGAATTAGGTCAAAACCCACAAGTAGGTGGGTTGACCTAATCCACCAAACACTCTTATGCACTACACATTTATTAACTCTATATATATTATATTACTGTAATATTATTCTTACACTTAGATTTATATTTTTTATAAAAAAAGAAAAAAATCTCACTTTTTTCCATAAAAAATTAAAAATAAAATACAAAAATTTAAATGTCAGAATAACATTTTTATTAGTTTTGATGCAATTGATGAGTCTCGACTTACTATTTAAAGCAATAGTGCAAATTAATTTTTAGATTAGCATTAATTTTGGGCTAATGCCTTTTCTCTTAGGGTTTGATTGACATGTTGTATTAGAATTGATAGAATAAGATAATACAATACATTATGATTTTATTAGTTATTTAGTATAAATGTTATATTATATAAGTTTATTTATCAAACTCCTCTTATACATTAAAATAATGAATAACTTAAGCTATGTTTGGATTAGTGAGATTGAGTGAAATGACTGAGAATGAAATGCAATGGAATAGATATATGTTTCATTATTTGATTATGTTAAAAAAGGATGAAATGAGATGGAAGTGTCATCACATCCCACAAAAAATCATAATTTCTTCCTCCACCCCCTAATTTGGAGGGTATGAGATGAAATCATCTTTATTATTATTATTATTATTAATTAGGATTCCATTTCATCCCAACAAAAATCATCCACTTTCTAAACAATAGAATGATAGCATTGCTCAATTCTATCTTAAAATATCCAAACAATACAATGATACTTCTATCACATTCCATTCCATCTCATCACATCCCATCTCATTTCATTATATTCCATCAATTACTAAATATCCAAACATAACCTTAATCAAGTATTGAGGGTGGAATTAGGCCTAATTGAGTTTTGATATATAAGCTCCTATAAAGACTTTTTCATTATAATTTTAAACACCCTAATATCTTCAACGCTTTGTATTAGGCCTTATACTATCAAGTCAAATACTATCAAGTATTATCCTATCATTCGTACCTAACACACACACACACACACACACACGTCTTTAAAATGAGCAAGTAAAAGTGTATCAATCTTTAATTTGATAAAATGCATCAAAATATTAACTCACTAAATGATTTTAAGGTGGATACACATTTACTTGTTCATTTTAGAGACGAATTTACTTTAGAGAAACCTTTTTTTCCTTGATGTGTAATAAGCATTTTTCTTTTTCCTTACAACTTCTCCTGGTAAAAAAGAAAAGAAAAGAAAAGGGAAAGAAAATGGATCCCACCTCAGTTAATATTTCTCATAATTTTATTCTTAAATAGTTATTTTTAGTGTCTGTTTAGTATCACGGAAGGAAAGGAAAAGAAAAGAAAAATGAAAAAGTTATATCAGCCTGCCCTTATTTGGTATCATCTAATAAAAAAAAAAGAAACTCATTTTCTTTTGTTTAGTTTCATGAAGGAAAAAAATAAAAATATATATATGAATTTAAATATATGTAAATATATGGTAAGATTCACAATATCCTTTCATTTTCATCAAAGAGGAGAAGGATGAAAAAATGCTCGAATCGATGAAAATATTATCCTTCCAATTTTTTTTTCTATCATAAAATGTGATACCAAATAAAGGATGGTGCACTTCTTCTACCTTCTTCCTTTCCTTTATCTTCTCAAATGTGATGCCAAGCAAAGCAGGTTAACATCTTCAAACATATAACCCATTCTTTCAAAATTTATTTTTTTAAATAAAAGTACGTCATACTCAAAAGTAATTTTAAACAAATTACTCAAAGAAAGACAAATGCATAGACTAAGGATGTCAAAATTATCCGTACCCGCGGGAATCCGTGGAGATTACCCTCGATGAGGCGGGGGATGGGTATCCGTTTAATAAATGGGGGTGGGGACGGGGATTATAGTACCCGCCCCGCGGGTATTCGCAAACCCGTTAAGCATACTTTTTTTATCTAATATGTATCATATATTATTTTTTTTTCTTTTTTACTTTGAGATGAGATGAAAATACATATCTTTTATTATTTTGAAATGATTTTTTTATTGAATGAGTCCATAATGATAAAACTTGTTAAAAAATATTATTTATATAATAGTTATTTATGTAAATTGATTATTAAAAATATAATTGAATTTAGTTTATTATTTATAATATTCTTTTAATTTTGTAAGAATCTTAGATTGTTGAACAAAATTGTAGTATATGGTGTTAAAATTTATTTTCTTTATGTTTTTTTTATAATTTTTAAGATTTTATTTTAAATTATTAACTACCCGCGGATACCCCCGCCTACCCGTGAGGATTATAAATGGATACCCGTAATGAGACAGAGACAGGGGCGGGGGAAGCACTATCCGCACCCGCCCCGCCCTATTGTCATCCCTAGCACAGACGGTGCATATGAAATGGATCATGTTAGTTAGACACTCTTTTTCACTCTTTACACTTTTTTTTTTGGGTGTAAAGGAGGGCCTAAGGCCCAAAAAGGAAAGATTACAGAGCTACTAAAATTGAGCAGGACAAAACGGCCCCAAAAACATCATCAACAAGAAAAGTGATATGCCCCCAAGTGGTTCTCTCCTTATTTGGAGACATCAATGTTATGGTTCCATGCCCAGTTGGCCATCCAATCGGCACAATGGTTGGCTTCCCTTAAGGTGTGAAGGAATTCCAGTTCCCAATCTCTGTTCCACCAATAGATGAGTGGAGGTGGGGTTGTTGATAAGATCAATAGCCATCTTAGAGTCGCTTTACTATTTAATTTTAAAGCCACATGACAACACTTTAAGTAATATTTTTGAATGAATCAAAATTTGAACATATCTTATATTTATGCAATAGAAATATTATCCATATCAAAATATTTTTTTTCCTCACATTTGCTGTCGATGAAAGTCTTCTTCATCTGGCTAGTTGAGTTGAGGTAAGAAAGAAGGAAAAAATGAAAGTGAAAAGAGAAATATCTGCGTGGTGGCCTGCTCAGAATCCTTACCTTAAGTGCCGAAGGACTGAAGAAGAGTCAATCCTAGTAAATGCTGCATCAAGGAAGGGTCAGGTCAGGTTCTACTTGCTGCTAGCGGAAGCGGAAGTGTTGCTTCTGTAAAGTTTGCAGATCGCTACCATTATTGATTATATACAGATGAGGATGAATGACTGAATAGTCTAGCTAGTTGGAAAAAAAAAACTATGTGATAGTGCTTCACATTGAGCTTTTTGGACTGATATCATGGCCATTGACTCATGGCCCCATTATCATTGAACACTCTTGACGAGGTAATGACACAGAAATATTGGCATATTTGTCTCTACATAGTTAAATGATGAGAACACTGCTAATGTTTCATGGAACATTAGACCAGGTATGTAGCTCATTTAATTTTTTAAGTCTAGTGTACATGTATGCAAGCACAGCATAATGTGAATTTGTCTCAACCTTACGATGTATGATTGTAAGATTGAGACAAGTTAACATGATGCTGTGCTGATTCATATTTAATATGTATGTACAGTTGAAGATTGCTAGAGGGAGGGCTCTCTGACAGTCTATATATAGAGGTGTATTGTGCGAGCATGGGACTTCAGCAAGCCACTCTTTGTTGCACCGGCCATGAACACTTTATGTGCAACAATCCTTTCATACAACAGCACCTCATCTTCATTGATGACTGATGAGCTTGGCATTTCTCTCATCCCACCTGTTACAAAGAGGTTAGCCTATGGGGATTATGGCAGTGGTGGAATGGCTGAACCTTCTGCCGTTTACTCAACTGTAAGTCTCTTCTTCGAGTCAAGGGCTCAGAAAGTGATAAAGGTAACGGTGATATTTAGTTCTGATACTTGTGCGAGGATGGATATGACATGCCCTTGGCCCTTGATCTTGTATTGCTCATGTCATTGTTTTAAGCACTTATGGCTCGTCCGAATTTAGAATGGTCATAGTTGTTGTGTATTACTCCATGTATTTCAGAAAGAAAAATATTGCACATCACCATGTCTCATACTTCTCACATCTTGGAATATGTGGCAGAATCAAAGTATAGGTGCGTAGAAAACAAGGTGGGATCAATTGAAATCAGACGACAAAAACTGTGCAAATATGATATGATGCGTGTATGCGAATAACATTATTTTTTAGGAATTTATATATTTAGGAGAGAAGGTAATTATGCAGATCGCAGAGCAATTTCCAAAAATTTCTCCTTGATTGTGGCTTGCACACTTCGGTGTATATGTTCACGTAGCATCATTTGTTATGAAGGAAATTGTTTTCTAGTCTGTAAAATGGCCTCAAAATACTTACATTACTCAATGGCAGATGGTCAGGGGAAGCAGATTGGTATAATTTGGTAACAAAAATTTTATGAATTAACCATGTAAACCTGCAGAGCGGAAGCTGGATAGTCTCCCATCTGATAATCTTAGAACTATGCCCCTTCCGTTAGTAGCAACAATCAAATGATGCATGACATTACATGCCTGTAAAATTCTCTACCTTAGTACGACAATTAACTGTTGTGCTTACCATATCCGAATCAATCATGCTAATCTTTATCTATATTAATTTAATGGATCGGGGGAATATCCTTTGACATTGCCTCTCACAAACTACATAATTCATCACCTTCAGGATAGCTACTCGATGTTGTTTTCTTTTAATCTTTCCTCTTCTGCTGTGGAGTGAATATGGTCCTTAAAGATTAGTTATTTCATTGGTGCAGTCTGCCATTAGCAGTTGATAACAGCCAGGTAACAAAGGTCTTTTTTTATGATTTATCTAGATATTTCTCCAATGTTACTATTGTTATTGTTGGCGCAATCTTATGAATTCTTCAGTATTGCGATAGGTTTTGTTATCAGCATTCTATAAGATGGGCAAAATTTTTCTACAATCTTTGGTCCCGTTTGGAACTCTCAAATTTCAATAACTCAGATCTTACTTTTATAATTTCCTTGTTTGGAACCTAGATTACATTAGAATTCAATATTTTATTTAAAAAAAAAAGGATTTGGTAGGATTTCAAATTTGGGAATTCATTGTGTTTCCAAAGACTATATTATCCTGTTATTTTGGATTTTGGGTTAAGTGGCTCCCCATCAATTCCTGCGAATCTGGAGTCCAAGACCATAACAGCCCTTTGTTTCTCCCTGTCTCTCTCTCATTTGTTATTTATAACCCAATCAATGACAGCTATGGAATTACAAGAAAGAAAGAAAGAACGAAAACTGGTGGATCATTATTTTGGACTCTTATAAAAATATTTCACATGAAGTGTTAAAAAAACTTACTAGAATATTAATATGTATAGAATATAATTGATATTGTTGTTATAAGAATATATATATTATTGTAAAGTTAACAATTAAAAATAAGAAAACACATTTCAAACAACAAAATTCAAATGAACATGATGACAGATGCCCAAGAAAACAAGATTCTGAGAGCACAAGTATAATCAAATAATTCCTAGGGTGCGTAGGAACAATTGGAGAAATATCAATTCTTTCATGGCTGGTCAATTTTTGATTTAATTCATACACACATGAACAAATGCAAAACCCAAACCTTGATGAGCAAAAAGCAACAAATTGAAAAACACATAAATCCGCGTTTATGAGACACGAAGGGGGAACAAGAAGCCAGAATTGGATACTAGAAAGTTTTATTATTGAGATGATGGGGTGATTCATGGTGCATTCAGCAACAGAAACAGAAACATAGTTTGGTTTCGAACAAACACATGTAGGCACAGATACAATACAATGATGATATTAAAAGACAAGATTAATTATTATTAATTAAGAACACGAACTGAAGAGGATGATGATTTACCTGACTCTCTCCGTCGGATCTCTTCACTAAGAACCAAGTCACGAATATCATCAAATTTTAACTTATTGCTTCCCGATGAGCTACTCACAGCCGTGACAACAGCATTCCAATTTTCTGGTAGAGAAGACAAAAGTATCAATGCTCAGACTTCTTCTTCAAATTCAATTCCAACTGAACTCAACTGGGTTGTGACTGTATTGAGTTCATTGAGATGCTGAGCTACCAATGCGCCTTCCGTCATTTGCAAATTGAATAACCGCCTCATCAAGTGCACTTTGTTAGAGGCCGACGACTTCTCATACATACTGGAGAGAGCCGCCATAAGACTCGTCGTGGTCTTTTCCTTTGCTATATTGAAAGCAACATTGCGGGATAGCGTCAATCGAATAACTCCAAGGGCTTGTCTGTCTAGAAGAGCCCAGTCTTCATCCTTCATACCTTCTGGCTTCCTTTCTGAGAGAGGTTGATAAAGCTTTTTCTGGTACAGATAATCTTCGATTTGCATCTTCCAAAAGTCAAAGTCCGCACCATCAAACTTTTCAATTTTCACTTTTCCTTCGTCTGCAGCCATCGCTCCCACTCAAATCTGACTTCCTCAGGATCGTTTCTAACAATTTCTGTGAACCACTGTGCTTTAGAACACCTCCGTGGATAAATTGGTAACGCTGACCAATTTTTATTATTCACAAAATTTACTATGCATGAAATTTACTATTCATGTGAATAGTACCCACTTAAAAAATTAGCAGAAATAACCAACTAGCTCTGATGCCAGTTGTTGGGAAATTACGCAAAATTTTTCTATCATTAAATTTGTAGAACGCGAAATAAATCCAGAATAATAACATACAAAAATTGATAACGTAGTTCGGTCAATTGTGCCTACGTCTCCGGGCTGCTGCAAATATTTTACTAATAAAGGAAATATAAAAAGTATTTATAAAACACTCAAAATCTCTCACAACTCACAACCCAATTACACCCAGAAATTAAAGCTTTTCTCTAAACTTTTTCTGTTTCTCTCTCTAAGATTTTTCTCTCTTTGTTAGAATGAATTTTCCTTCTGCAGAGGTTTCTATTTATAGAAGTTGAAATCCTCCTTCACGCATTTTTGCCAACCAAAAATTGGTTGGTTTCCTTCAAATTATTTCAACAATTACTTTCGGTGCAATTAAAATTTCAATAATTGATGATGCACTTTTTAGTGCTTGATTGAATTGGGTGGGGGGGGGAGTCACAATTTGACTAATAGATATGACATGCCCTTGGCCCCTGATCTTGTATTGCTCATGTCATTGTTTTAAGCACGTATGGCTCGTCCAAATTTAGAATGGTCATAGTTGCTGTGTATTATTCCATGTATTTCAGAAAGAAAAATAATGCACATCACCATGTCTCGTACTTCTCACATCTTGGAATATGTGACAAAATCAAAGTATACGTGCATAAAAAATAAGGTGAGATCAATTGAAATCAGACGACAAAAATTGTATAAATATGATATGATGTGTGTATGCGAATAACATTATTTTTTTAAGAATTTATATATTTGGGAAAGAAAGTAATTATGCAAGAGCAATTTCCTTAATTTCTCCTTGATTGTGGCTTGTACACCTCCTTAATCACATTTGAACTCTTATGCACACTTCGGTGTATATGTTCACGTAGCATCATTTGTTATGAAGGAAATTGTTTTCTAGTCTGTAGAATGGCCTCAAAATACTTACATTACTCGATGGCAAATGGTCAGGGGAAGCAGATTGGTATATCTTGGTAACAAAAATTTTATGAATTAACCATGTAAACCTGCAGAACGGAAGCTGGATAGCCTCCCATCTGATAATCTATTAGTCTAATACTATGCCCCTTCCGTTAGTAGCAACAATCAAATGATGTATGACATTACATGCCTGTAAAATCCTCCACCTTAGTACGACAATTAAATGTTGTGCTTACCATATCCGAATCAATCATGCTAATCTCTATCTATATTAATTTAATGGATCGGGGGAATATCCTTTAAATTGATGCAGTCTGCCATTAGCAGTTGATGACAGCCAGGTAACAAAGGTCTTTTTTTATGATTTATCTAGATATTTCTCCAATGTCACCATTGTTATTGTTGGCGCAATCGTATGAATTCTTCAGTATTGCGATAGGTTTTGTTATCAGCATTCTATAAGATGGGCAAAAATTTTCTACAATCTTTGGTCCCGTTTGGAGCTCTCAAATTTCAATAACTCAATTCTTACTTTTATAATTTACTCGTTTGGCACCTAGATTACATTAGAATTCAATATTTTATTTTAAAAAAAGAAAAGGATTTGGTAGGATTTCAAATTTGGGAATTCATTGTGTTTCCAAAGACTATATTATCCTGTTATTTTGGATTTTGATTGAGTGGCTAAGTCACTTTGAAGAGGTTTAAAAATGATTTAGTTTTATCTCTGTTTTGACTCTGATCATCTTCAAGATTTGTAACTCACATATTCAAACAGCCATATTACAAGAAATAAAGAAATTCTAATGGATCATTATTCTGGACTCTTATAAAAATATTTCCATGACGATCAAAAACTATTTTCTATAAATATCATCATTTATTAAGTTTTTGGTTAAATTCATTTTATCATTACTTATTCTCTTTAACTTACTAAGGTTACGTGACTTAAAAACTCTCAAATGAACATGATGACAGATGCCCAAGAAAAAGAGCAAGATTCTGAGGATTTTCGTATAATCAAAATAAATTCCTAGGGTGCGTAGGAACAATTTCAGAAATATTTCTTTCATGGCTTCATTTATTTGATTTAATTAATACACACATGAACAAATGTTACAACAATCTCAAAGATTATTCAACAAATTGAAAAACACATAAATACTATTCATACAATGTTTAATTTTACCCAGAATTAGATATATTTTTTTATTATTTTTCCTACAATCTCAGCAATCAGAAATATAACTTATTTTAAATACAAATTTTTATGAGGAAATAACACAATGATGAAAAAAGAGAAGCTTAGTTATTTTAACGTAAACACGGCCAACAACAGGGTACTTAGCTTGGAACTTGTTCTTCCACGTTGAGAACTTTCTTTGTGGTGTTTGCATGTGGTGCTTAGAGGTCATGTGTTCTTGCTCATCTTGGAATGAGGCAAAGATTTTCTTTAGAAAATGTTTGGCTTCAAGGAGATCAAAGTTGCAAAAGCAAAACACACAAACCCTCAAACTCGCCCTTCAGAGTAAAAGAGATTAAAGTCGCCACTATTGGCTTAACTGCTGGGGTGTCAGCCACCATTGCTTTTTTTTTTGTTTCATTAAATTAAAAAGAGAAAAAGAAAAAAGTAAGCACATTTAGAGTAAGATTAATGTTAATGGTTAAACTTTATAGGTCTTCAGGGTAATGCACTAATTTTGTGATACGTGGTTTTGTTGTTTAATTATGTTTTGAATTTATGTTAATGACTTGGTATAAATATATTAAAGTGTGGGGGTGTCTAACTAAAATTCTTTACGTGAACCAAAAAGAGAATATTTTCTTTTCAATTGTGTGAAATAATTTTTTATGAAGAAAAATACAATTTTGTTTATATCTCTCTCGGATAAATTCTTTTTATGTTGAAATTGTTTTAAATTCAAAATCATGATTTAATGAGATTATAAAAAAGTTAAAAGGCTACTTAGTTTAGAATATGATCTAATATATATGGTGCATCACAATCAATATCTCAAATATTGGTAGCATTTATTTATTTTGTATGTTTAAATAAATTGAATAAAAAGTAATGGGACTTACACAAATATAATCTTTATAATAGTTTATGTAGAGTTTGAAAATTAATATAGAAAAGCATTTAGAGCTTCATATATTGACTTTCTACATTGTATCTCATATATCCTTAATTATCTTTGAATTACTATTAACTTGGTTACTGTGACATGCATAGTCCATATATGTATAGATTAATGATCATAATCCATGATCTAGATGATGATCAACGCAAGATTATGCTTGCATGAATAATTCCATTCCCTATTATTATGAGATTAGATGAGACTATGAACCAAGAGCCATGGTGTTGAATTTGATATGTGGACAAGATTTATCATAATTTTAAATAAATCATTGATTCAAATTAGACAAAATCCACAAGTGAATTTATTTTTAACCTCAATGGAGGTGATGTCACTTGAAGTCATCCAAGTAGACTTGTATAGTTAGATCTAAAATTTTAGAGGTCAAAATTTATTAATTTGGTAGGATCTGAGGTTGAGTGGTAAGAAATCTCTTAAAGATATTCCTCTTTTATTTTAAACCTCAAGATAGATTCTTCAGCCATTATTATAAATGACAAATAATTAATATATAAAAAAAAATGTTTTTATAATAAAAAAATAGTGACATATATATTTAAATTCACAATTAATATATTTAAACATATGCTAAATTAATTAAATCCATTAATTATGTGAAGTCATAAGGAAATTTTATATAATCTTCTTAACAAAATATTTGTGTAGAAATTTAATATATACCACATCGAGGGAATGAGACTTAAATAAATTCTAAACTAAAGAAAGACAATCTAATCTATTTATGAAAAAGATCCCATTGAAAGAACCTTCATATGTACACTAATAACAAGTCACTTTAATATAAGATAATGGATCTAGTTGAATTCCTATCTTTGTGAGATCATTAAGTCGTACCATTTATCGTGAGGATAAACTATATTTTTTAATGAATTTCATATCCCTGTTTTTTATTACTGTATAAATTTAAAGATACACTTTATTTTTTATATCACTTATGAGTTTGAAGTATTTCTCTTCATGAGATAATTATATATATTTTAAAGCATTCATGAACAATCATAATTTATACTACCGAAAAATATGTAAATAAAATATGCTCTAAAAAAAGAATGTAAAATAAATGAGGTTCTATAAATGCGATCAAACGAGATTCTAATTTACATGAAAAATGTTTTTTCATGAAAACGTTAAACTTTACCAATTACATAGTAGAAGTTAAAATCCTTTTATCTAAAGTGAGATCGCATAAAACTGACAAATTCGTAAGAAGAAAATCAAAAGTCAAGGGGTTGTAATCATTTTAAATATTTCATGATAATTAACCCGTTATGTTTTTAAAATTATTGATTTTATTTAATATTCTTTTGAAATATGTATAGGATTGTTTGAAAACTTTTATTTCAAAAGAATTTTGTCCTACATTGGCTTGAAAATAAGTTTTTGAAGAGGTTTAAAAATGATTTAGTTTTATTAAGTTTTGATCATCTTTAACCCATATTCTAACAAAATTCCAATATTTATTCCAATTTTGAAAACTATTTTTTATAAATATCATCATTTATTAAGTTTTGTATTTGAACTTCATCTTCATCATTCTCCACTTCTATTCTCTTGTAACATCTTACGATTTACGAGTGACTTAAAATTTAAACGGAAAAAATTCTTATAAAAATCATCAATAAAAAAATTTTTAAACCACAAGAATTTTCGTTATAAATTTTAAATAACTTTATAATTTTTTAAAAAAACTTAAAATTACGCCAAATTAATATTTTATTGCTTCATTTATTTATTCCATTTCGAAGAATTAAGGCTTTTTATAGGGTTATAACACATTGTGTTTCCAAAGACTATATTATCCTGTTATTTTGGATTTTGGGTTGAGTGGCTCCTCGTCACTTCCTGTGAATCTGTGGTCCAAGACCATAACATCCCTTTGTTTCTCTCTGTCTTTCTCTCTGTCTCTCTCTCATTTGTTATTTGTAACTCAATCAATGACAGCCATGGAATTACAAGAAATAAAGAAAGAAAACTGGTGGATCATTATTCTGGACTCTTATAAAAATATTTCACATGAAGTGTTAAAAAAACTTACTAGAATATTAATATGTATAGAATATAGTTGATATTGTTGTTATAAGAATATATATATATATATTATTGTAAAATTAACAATTAAAAATAAGAAAACACATTTCAAACAACAAAATTCAAATGAACATGATGACAGATGCCCAAGAAAACAAGATTCTGAGAGCACAAGTATAATCAAATAAATTCCTAGGGTGCGTAGGAACAATTGGAGAAATATCAATTCTTTCATGGCTGGTCAATTTTTGATTTAATTCATACACACATGAACAAATGCAAAACCCAAACCTTGATAAGCAAAAAGCAACAAATTGAAAAACACATAAATCCCCTTTTATGAGACACGAAGGAGGAACAAGAAGCCAGAATTAGATAATAGAAAGTTTTATTATTGAGATGATGGGGTGATTCATGGTACATTCAGCAACAGAAACAGAAACATAGTCTGGTTCCGAACAAACACATGTAGGCACAGATACAACACAATGATGATATTAAAAGACAATATTAGTTATTATTAATTAAGAACACGGCCAACAACAGGGTACTTAGCTTGGAACTTGTTCTCCCAATCGTTGAGAACTCCGATCTCTTTGTCGGAGAGGCCATCGAGGGAGGGGGAGATGTCTTCGTCGTTCTTGCTCATCTTGGCCAGGGCTCTGCTGGCGTCTTTGCCGGCGAACATGGCGTAGGGCCCACCGGCGCCGTAGAAGGATTTGCCGGCGGTGACGTCGTACACGCGCCCCTTCACAGCCACGTAAATGGGCTTGGATGGGTCGGTGCCGTTGTATTGGCTTAACTGCTGGGGTGTCAGCTCCATTGCTTTTTTGCAGCGTTGATGATCACAAACAAAGATCAACTGCAAAATAGAATCAACAAGTTACAACTAGTTGTTTGTTTCAACTTTCAACTACTTATCCTTTTATATTCTTCAATTTATTCACATCACCTCCACTCACGCAGCTACTTTTTTTTTTCCCTTTTTATCCCTTATCATCATTGATATCATTTTTTATTTTAAGAAATAATAAATAAAACGTGTTAAATAAAAAGTAAAATATTTAATATATTAAAAATTTAAAATATTTTTCTTTTCATTTGCAATCTGATTGATATTATGAAGGGAAAAAAATAAAATAAAGGGAAAAAAAACTAAGTAAAGGAGTTATAACTCTCTTTTTTTATATTATTTAATAAAAAGGAAGAGATATTTTTTATTTAGTTTCATAAAAAAATAAAAATACATATGAATGAATACAAATATATATCAATATATATGGTGGGGTCTATATAATTTTTTTATCTCTCTTTATTTTTTTTTCTTTCTATTTAAAATGGGAAAGATAAAAAAGTAGTGGGACTTATAAAAATATTATCTCTCAAATTTTTTTCTTTTTTATCTCAAAATATGATATCAAATATGAGAAAAGGTAAATCATTAGACACAATTATTGACTTTCTACTCCAAAATGCAATACTAAACAAAGCCTTAATTATTACTTGAGGAGGTGGTTTTGGGTCTACTTCATGTCGTCCAAAAGTTGCACATTAATTTGTCAGTCAATCCATCGATTAGAGATTGACAACGCAAGGATTATTTCCTTTCTCAATAATTTTTTTTAAATTATTATAATAGTAACTTAATATGTATGATAAATTTAAATTAATTTTTATATAAAATTTAATGTATTTTAATTTTTTTTTTATAATGTTAAAATTTAAATTTATAATTTTAAATTATAAATTATTTCTTATATTGTAAGATATAAATATTATTTTATTTTTAATCAAATAATTTCTGTAATTATTATATATTTATTTTAATAATTTAATATATAAAAATAATTATTTTTTATATTATTCAAATAAAATAAAATAATTTAATTTTTTTAATTAATATATTTAAACATAAAATTAATTCTATTGTAATCAATTATAATAAATAAATTTTATATAATAATTAATTATTAAAATAATCAAATTTTTATATTTATCTAAAACACGCATTGAATAAAGATTCTAGTAAAGAAAGACAATCTAATCTATTCAATCAAAAAATAATTGAAATACACCTTAATGTACACTAAAATACGGGTGTGGCCTTATAATATAAGATAATGGATCTAGTTGAATTGACCCTATCTTTCCCATCATTATCGTACCTTTAAAAAAAACTCCTTTTTTATTTTACTTTATTTTTTTCTGTTTTTTATTATCTTTTACCAATTTGATTTTTTATTTTTTATATCATTTTTTATATTTCTCTTCATATCATTAATTATATATATTTTGTATTATTTTTTAATTAATCATCATTTTTAAAAAATATGTAAATAATAATACACTCTAAAAAAGAATGTAAAATTAACATTTCTCATCTTCTACTTTATCATTGATATAATCATTGTTAACACACTCCATAAAAATATTAAATTTATGAAAACGTTATTTTCTTTATCAAAATATACTAGTAGAAGTTAAGCACACCCTTACATAAGAGAATGAGATCGCATGTAAAACTGACAAATTCGTAAAAAGAAAATCAAAAGATCAAGGGGTTGTAATCATTTTAAATATTTCATTTTATAATTTTTTATGTTTCTTTATTGTTTTTATTATTTTACTAGCACATTTCTCGGCTATATGATATAGGTTTATTTGTCAACTTTTTATATTACAAGCAAAACTCGGTTTGGTACTTTAGCATGGCTAGAAAATTTTTATATAAATTTTAAGTTAAATTAAGTTATAGATCTTTATCCCGTCAAAAAAAATTTATAGATATTTATATATTTTGAAAATTTTAGAATAATTTCCTATAGTAAAAAATTTGTATTTGAGTTCTTATGATTTTAAAAAAGATTTTTCTAATCCTAGTAACATCTTACGATTTAGAGTGGATTCAAAGATTTAAACGGAAAAAATTATTATAAAAATATCAATAAAAAAATTTTAAACCACAAGAATTTAATTATAAATTTTAAATAACTTTATAATTTTTTAAAAAAACTTAAAATTACAGAATAAATTAACCTAATTTTATTCTTAATTTTTTTTGATTCCATTTGTAAGAATACATCAAAACAAACTTGTTTTTATAGTTCACGAAAAATACTTGATACATATCTCTTAGAATTACATCATATCACATACTTTATTTATGTGTGAGGTGATAAAATTAAAATATAAATATATAAAAATAAATAAAATTAATTATAATTAAATTATGAAAATTATGCAGACATTAAATGATATTTGTATAAATTTGTGTTTTATATTATTCATGGTTTACTTTCACATGCTTAGTGGAGAGCTGATAAGCATCAAAGTATGTGGTGAAGATTTAAAAACGAAAAAACAAAAAATTGATGAGAAAAAGTGAGAAATATTTGGTGCCATGGATAAGTCAAGAAATTCTAAAGTAGTTTAAGAGTAATATTTTAATGATTGAGCTTTACTTCAAAATTTATCAAATAATAGTTTAAATTTATTCTAACAACTTATATGATTATTTGATTTACATATTACGATTTTATGAAACTGAGTATATTACACTCATCATCAAACATTTGAAACGATAGGGAGGTAGGATAGGATAAAGTTCTATCATATCCTACTTTAATTTATATCAAGTTGGTGAAACCAATATAAACCATATGTTTATGATATATTTCTCAAAAATAAATAATTATCCACACAAAATATCCTATCCTACTCACTAGTTAAAATTTTATTTACGTAGAGGTGAAAATCATTATGGAGCTAAGTAGGATAGATATCATTTTTCTTTTCCACTCCAAAGGATCCATTACTGAATGTAAACGCCACCTCCCCTCAACCTTCTATCTCCATCAACCCACACCCATTAACCAACCTTCATCACCTTCATCATTCACCCTTTAACCATCTTCCACGTGAAACCTCATCCAAACCATCACAAACACCACCCATCCACCGTCCCAATCGAGACCACCACCATAGTGGAAGTCCAACCCACTCACCTCCAAACCAACATTCAACTTCCACCCAAACAAACCTCTACATCTCAGCCACCAAGCTCGGAATCACCGATCGCCACTGCTGTTCCCGCTGTCGCTGTCGCAGATCCGTCCACGTCGCGCACCAACACCGCGAGCCGTTGTTGGGTCGCGCCTCTGTCGCGTCGCGCCTCCACGTCGCAGATTTGAGGCCACCATCGTTATCCATGCGCCATTCGTGTCACCTAAGACTGCTCATTCACCGCGAATCAGCCACCTCTTCACGCTGCAGCCGTAGCAACCCAAGCACCATGCCTCCCTCCAAATAGATAGCCCTATCTCCTTTACCTCTGTTTCTTCTTGCTTTCGTTTTTATTCTATCTATTTTGTGCATTTTTTATATAATTTTTTATAATTTAAATGTACAAAATGTAAAAAAAAGTAATTTTTTTAAAAGAAATTCTGATATAAGGGTAAATTTCTCATTTGCATATAATTTATATCATATACTGATAATATCTGGTTTACATCAAACACAAGACAAGATAATATAATGTTATCCATTGTTGTTTATCCATAGATGGACATCAAACATCATATGTGATAACAAGGAGATCCTTCGCTCATATCCTATCCTACTCCTATTCTACTCTTTTATCCTATCCGTTCTTATCCTATCTTGACCACTAAACAAGCCCTCAGAGTATCTAATAATTTCTTATATAAGTGGACCATTTTGATTTATGTATTTAATTGATTATTTATTAAACTAATTTATTTAATATTTTACTTATAGTTAATTAACATTTTTTTAAATTTGTAATTAATTATATAATTTATTGATTCAGTTAATTTAGCAAATAATTAATTAAACACGCAAACGAAAATGTTCCACATTTTTAACATTTTAATTAATTTTGTCAAAATAATTTAACTAATAATTTACCTATATTTAACCACAAATCATAATGAGAAAATGTCAGTTAATTATAAATAAATTTGAGTTTTGGTATTAATGCTTATTTGTATAAAAATATTAACCAAATCAATTTAATGACTAATTAATTAGACATACAAATCAAAACGTCTCACTTCTACATACCTATTTTTGATCTTAATAAAAGAGTATATAATTTTGTATTCAATATCAAAATTTATGTATATAAAAATAATAATATTAAAAAAATTATCATTTAAACACATAATTATATCTTAAAAAATTAACCTTTCGTCCTTTTAAAAATTAATCTCTTTTGACGATGAATGCTCTCAACGAAAGAACTGCAAGAAAAAGACTTCTCGCTTCTCCAACACATCGAATATTTCAGTCCTTTTCCCAAAGATGAACTCTCACCACAGGGGAAAAGGATAAGGCAATTCCATGATGTGAACTTTTTTTTTTCATTCTCACAATTTGGCTGCAAATGATATTTTACCATGTCATTCTATTCCGGTCAAATATATTGTCCTTTTTTTGATATATAATCTGAAATATTTTGTCTCTTTAAAAATTATATTTATACATAATTATATTTTATATATTTCAGAAATTATTTAAAATTTTATAAACTCTACTTCATTAAAAAATAATAACTTTATATAGATGAGAAATGTTAATAATATATTATTTTAAATACTTTTTTAATATTTATTTTATTATTGAATTAAAAGTATATATTACTAATATTTTTTAATAATTATTTTTATGAGATGAATTAATAATAAAATAAATATTAAAATAAATATTTTTAATAGTATATTATTAACATTTCTCTTATATAGATTTTAACTTATTTTCACCCTACCAAAACAAAAGAACATTTCACCTTTTATAAGAAATGTCGATCTAGACATTTACGTAATTTAAAATATATTTAGATTAGTCATGAAAAAAAAATTAATAATCGATTATATGTATAATCAAATTTTTTTATAATTGATTATAAAAATATCAATTTTATATTTGAATATATTAATTAAAAAATTTAAGATAATATATTTGTTTGAATTGTGTAAAAAATTATTTTTATATAATAATTTTTTGTGTAAAGATTTTAAGTTCTAATTATAATAAATAAATATAAGCAAAATACTAAAAAAAATAACTTTTTGATTATAATCACTTTGTAATGTAAAAAAATTAATCTTTAGATTATAATTAATTTTACATACTTTTCTCAAGCATCCCACATGTTACTCAAAAAAGCTTTTTTTCATAAAAAAAATGCAAAAAAAACTGTTTTGAGAGAAAATTAATAATTCCCAAACATAACCAATAGGAATGTTTTCACAAAAAAAAAAATTAAATAATTCCAATAGGACTACAAAGCCAGACGTCTACTCATCAGAATTCGGATTCTCTTCAGGAGGTCTAACAGTTAAAATTTAGACTATTTATTTTTCATCCAACGATCTAGTTTTTTATTTTTAATATTAAATTAATACTTTTTAATATTAATCGTTGGATAAAAAATAAATAATCCAGATTACTGCTGGTCCAGCAGCCTGGAGAGAAGCGAGATCCCTACTCATCGGGCAGGCTAACGAGTTACAAGCAGCTCTGCAAAGGTGAATCAACTTAAGCATACGATAACTCCGTAGTGATTCATAAATGTAAGGAACATTATTTTAGCACGTAATTCTCCATTTACATGACTCTTCAATCAAAATTGTACAGAGAGAACTGATGTAAAGGTGATGTAGAAAATATAACGAGCAAATGTTAAGATGCCAAATATAAATAGAACAAAATTTCGTAATTATCCAGAGCACTTCTCGTTGTCTGATAGAATTGGTCACATTGCTCATAAAACATAAACAAGCCAAGTCTCAAGTGGTCCATAGACCATAGTGCCCAGTAGAATATGCTATTGGGAAAAAGGCGCCAAATCCTTATCCTTCATTCAAATTCCTTCCAACACAAGCCGGGCCTAAAAAAGAACCCACACATCAACCCCAATTTAGAACCCCATCTGAATACTCCACCTCCTGAAGATAAGAAAAAGCATGGTTAGAACTTAGAATAGAAACACATGAAGCAAATAAACTATGAAGTAGGTGACATGGTAACCACTAATAGATATATTTTCAACATCAACCCTCGCGACTGAAATTGGAAATAGATCATATCATGTAGTTGATATAGGGAACTTAAAGCACATGTTTGTGCGTTCTAACTAGAATCTAACTGCATTTCACCAAACCTTTATCATACGTTTCTTCGCTACACCATAAAACTCACCATGGTGGTTCTATAACTTACACCATTACTTTACTACTTCTGATGCCAATTTCACCTTAATATTGGACAACAAATTGTGGTTTAAATTTGTACTATCAATAAGTAAGCAATTTCAAATGTATGATTACCAACACAGAGTGTAGAGCTCCTAGATAATACTCCATCTAGGTGTTTTGGAAGGTAATGGAAACGTTTTTAATGTTCCTAAAAGAGTTTGAAGCATGATGTTCCACAATCTTTTACCGTTTATGTTGTGAAAAAATTAATTGAATTTGTAAAAAAATTAATTAACGACTCTTGTGTTTGACTTGCAACCTTATTAACAAGTAAATAATAATCAATCTCTTCCTGCTTTCAAGCTTCTTTTTTTTTTTTTGTCATGAGATTCTTACATAAAGAGCAAAATTTCAAGAAATAAATAATATATGCATATAATTATTCAATTGCGTAAAATAAACTATATAAAATAAATTTCCAATTAAATTGACTTTCACAACCACCTCTTACGACGAAGAGTTTCAGACGTGCAACAAAATCGTCGTGCCATGCTGCAACCATCCTCCACTGCGTGCGACCCCAGCAACCACACACGAACCACCTCCTCTCTCCAGCCCAAATCCATCCTCGCCTCACCTGCAAAGCCGTCACCGTCAACCGACGCACCACATCGAGCCAACCCGGAACAGAGACTCCACCGCGCGCCTAATAGCCTTCTTTGTCGCACCACCGCGTGCGACCCCGTAACCACAGCCGCAGCCCCTTACGAACCCAGCAATCGGCCACCATCGCGCTATCAACCATGCTCATCAGAATCGGTGACCCAGTTTGCAGCTCTGTCGTAGGGCGCACCTTGTGCCACCCACCCGCCGTCCTTCTGTGCGCTTCCGTTAATTGTCGTGACGGAAACAATACTGTCGGCCAAGGGTGTGGTGGAAAAAGAGGAGAACAGTGAGAATGAGAAGGTTGGAGAGAATAAAAAAGAAGGAAGAGTCGGATTTTTACTTGTTATAACATAATTTTGGTTGAAGAATTGATGCTCAAAACTTCAATAGAAGCATTGTAAATGGCTCCAAGGATAATGTATGTACTATGTAGTCACGTTGTGCCTAAGGACTTTCATCATCTTATAATTTAAATTTCAAAGTAAACGTGTCATGTGTGTATGTTCCATCTACCTTTTTTACTTAATTCATAACTGAATGTCCTGTTCTGCAGCTCAACGCATTGGGGCTTCTTCCTACGCACACATCAGACTGGGTCTCAAGTTTACCACCTTCTTAGATTGGATTTGTGTTTTTAACAAAGTTAACTGCGTGTTGTTTTTGTTCTAGCTGTTTTGAAATATCTGAGCCCTCTCAAAATAAAAGCTTAAAAAGTTAGAAACATTATCTTGCTGGCTCAAAGGCATTATGAAAAATATGCCCAAGAAGCTCCACTTTCCTGTCTCTGTAAGGCTAAAAAACTGCACAAAATCAATAGGATGCATTAGTGATCCTAGAACAAACAAGAAGTCCTACAGTAGATGTTTCGTGAAAGGTACAAGGCAAGAATAATTTAGAAGGTTAGAAATTGGAAAACAAAAACGCAATGTAAAGCAGATTCTTTAATGTGCAACCATAATATTAAACGTCATTGGAAATGTGCAACCAGAACATTAAACATTATTGGAAATAGAACAATTCGTAGTTAGCATATTGTATGAGATGATAACTTGGCCTACTAGCTGTAAAAATCAAGTTCTATAGATTCTAGTGGCACCAATTCATAGCTATCAAATTAAATATTTTCTGGCTCAAATGAGATGACAGGCACTTTAGTGAGATGATATGCAATTCTTTTTTTCAAATAATTAGCATTACCAACATGAATCAGAATGGGAAAGAAAAATCAGGTGATATTATGGGTTATGAACATCAGAATCAGTTATTCACAACAAATGTGCTTTAAATTACACCAGAACCGAAAGCAATTGCTATATATAATTGGGAGCTAAACAACTGGAAGCAAACCAACATTAGGACAGACATCAAGGGCCTCAAGTCACCTAAAACCTTTTAAACTTGTTCCCCCTGTTGTTTATTATTTGTTTGATTCAAAGAATTAAATACAGAACTATCATTTGAACGACATGGAAGGGAAGTGTAGAAAATTGAAGAGAAACAATAAAGATCCATGTTAATTCTTACCTTTGGCAACCCTCCTGTAAGGCACTGATTGGCTGCCCAAGAGCTGAAAAGGTAATAGCAATGCTAAACAAGTGAACTGTGGAGCCAGCCATCCATATCATGAAGGCCATCATGAGCAAGTTCTTGAAGGGGGCCTGTGCCACTTCCCAGGCTTTCTGTTTACAAAATAGATAGATATATCATTGAAGCTTTGAACATTAAGTTACTGTTGATCATCAGATCCGGTCCACAGGACAAGCAATAGAAAGATAACGGATATATATTATGATACTTGCGAAACAAATAATCCAGAAGATTGTCATCAATTACTCAGACTCAGAGTTGTGTTGTGCACCCTCAACTTCCTTCCAAATCCTTACCATGATTGATTGGGGCTCTAATCATAAATAAAAGCTTAAATTAAAATTTTGTTCACTATAGTTTAAGTTAATTTTCAATTTGATTTTTATAGTTTTCTTTTCAAATTAATTTTCAAATTTATAAAAGTTTTTAAAATATTTTTTATCATTTATTTCTATTTTAATACTATTAATTTAATACCTACTAAACATTTTATAAAAAACATATAAAAAAATATTTATTAAACAAAAGAATACTTATTAAAAAAAATACTTATTAAAACAAAAAAACACCTTATGTTATATAGAGAAAGAAAACATTTAGAAACCTATATTGAATAAAAAAATATTATTTTATTAGTCAAGTGAAAATATTATAATAGTGTTATAATAAAAAGAATTAATTTAAAATTTTTTATAAGCATGAAAATTGACTTAAAAAATTATAAAGATTAAATTAAAAATAAATATAAAGTATTATAATCAAAACTTCATTTTAACCATAAATAAATAATATAAATAATAAAAATAAAGAATGAATAAGAAGTGAACCTGGGCTTCCAGGTGGAATGAGCATCCTGTTTTGGTGACTGAGAGAGGAATCGTCCTACAATACAATAATGAGATATGATTTTGTTTAATTGAATTGAATGCAATGCAATAGAAGGAATGAAAATGAAGGGAAGGCCCGGTGGAATGTAGTGCGAGAGAAACCTGGAGGATCAGGAACGTCCCAAGAAGAAGGACAAGTTGATTTGTCACCGAAATCAACGCCTCATCTTCGTCCATCCCATCACATTCTGATTTCTGATTTTTCTGATATACCTGGTCTCCACTCCCTTGGGATGCTTATTCAGATTCAGAACAACCACAAATTAATATGATTTTGTTTATAAGTATCTTAAAGACATTTAATATATAAAAATAAAATATTTAATATATCAAAAATCAAAAAATATTTTTTATTTAATTTTTTAATTTTAATATCTTTAACAGTTATCTTAATAAAATTTCAAAAAATATGATTTAATTTTCATCCATTATCCATGTAAATTTCCTTTTATATACTATTTTCTCTATTTTTTTTATCTGTCATTTAAAGAAATGACACTAGCATTAAAAAAATAATTTAATAATTTTAATTTTAAGAAAAAATAGTTGTAAAAGCTAATAAAAGATATAATAAGTGAGAGAAAAAAATTAGATGAATAAATGTTAAAAAATTCTAAAATTTAAATAATTAATAGAGTAAGAAAAAATAAAGATATAATTGATATAAAATAATTAATTATGTGTTAAAATTCTAAAATGATATCTAATAACACACAGAAAATTTCTAAAACAGCATATAAAAAGAATAGAAGAATTATAAAAGTATAAACAAGCTAGGTTTAGATTTTTAAAAACTTACTTTTTTTTTATATGAGAAAAGTACATATTTTTAACTGCTAGTCACAAGTCCACAACAAATAATTTGAAAGTTAAACTCTAACTAAATCATAGTGTAAAACTTAAAATCTTATAAAATATGTTTGGAATAATAAATTTGTAAAATTAATTTGATTAATAAATAAAATTATTTATTTTAAAAGTTATAAAAAAAATTAATTTGATTTTTAATTTTTTAACTTAAATAATAAGTATTTAGAAATTTACTCAAATTTAATTAAATTTGAATACATTTAATTCAATTTTAATTTTAATTACGTGAAATTGACAATTTCAATTTTATTTATGCATTCTATTCTACCTTGATCTATAAGAGCTTCCAACCTTGATCTATATTCATTCTATTCTACCTATAATTTTTATCAGTATTTCTATTTTTTTTAATAATTATGCCATCATTCTTCAACGTAAATATGAATTCTGTCACAATCTACAGCCATCATTTATAGACCAAGACTCTGTTACATAAAGTCAATGAATCGTAAAAGAAGTAAATATACAGAAGCAGAGATTATCATATGTCAGAGCATTTCTAACAAGCCAAACAGCTCCACTGGTTCATATCCATTACATAACGATATGGTATCACTTCTGTAACAGAAGTTCTGTACCATAATTATGCTCTTCCCTCACCATTTCACGTGTTAAAATGGCCGCAGATAGTTTAGCTTCTTGGCTGTGTATTGAGTTTAGCTTCTCATTAAGTCCAGCGGTTAACTCAGCCTCATTTATTGAAAACTTAACACAAAGGTTTGCGAGAATAAGTCCTGCAAAAACCTGTTTCCAAATGAACCCATCAATGGATGTTTAAACAATACATAAAAGCCTATATAATATCACTGGAATACATAATTACACATTATTGAAAATACACAGCGGAAAAGAGGAGTCAGACTTGAATGCATCCAAGTGTTAGTCTTACATCGTTTGTCTTAATTTTTTAGGTGCGGTTTATATACTTATTGAATCACTCTACTTAATATTAATTAATTTTAAGTTAGAATCTTATATGACATCCGACTCAAAATTTAAAACATACCATAGAGTTACCAAAGACATATAATCTAACAGTTTTTTTAAATTTAACAGTTTCATGTCTATTATGCACCATTTACCATATAGGATTTTGTTAAACTTGAGTAATATTTAAGCTTACCATGGAGCAAATTTACCATCTTGTAAGAACTAGTGTTGAAACTAATTCCTCATGTCCAAGTTTTTAATCCAACTCAATGAGTGCAGGCTGTTCAACATACCAAAAATAATCTGAAATCACGCTCGAACAAAGGCTATTTGCAACCACAATCACCCCAGTGGACATTGAACTTGGAAATTCGAAAACAGGTTCAATACCCACAGCATTTAATGGCCATGCTGCATAGAAATTGCAAGAGCATCGGTCAGATATTTCCACAAGGAAATACAACAATAACAAAGTCTTTTTCCCCATTAGGTGAGGTAGGAAATTCTTTAACTACTTAACTACTTAACAATTTACAATCACCAAGTTATCCAATTAACTGACTAGTAGGCAAAAATCAGTGTTCTAATAATGCATTAGACTAATGTATTTGATGCATAAGATAACTTAGAACATATCCCGCTATATTTGAAATACATGTGTTTACGATGCATTCGCCAAAAGTTTTACTGTTCTAGGATTGGAATATAAGCAACATCATTAGGATAATATATTCAAATGTCAAGCATCTAATTTAGATGGCTAGTCAACATTAGACTATGTATCTCATATTGATGCGCTTTCATTCTTTTTCAAAATTAATGACACATTAATTTACTAAAAGAATCATAGTGACTACCGTTCAAGGTTACCATTATTAAAGTTACTAAGATTGGACTAGTGGTAAGCGGTTTGAGTAGTATGCATAAAATTTTAGGTTCAAATCTCAGTGCCACCATTGTAAAAAAAAAAGAAAAAGGTTACCATTACTAATGGAATTCTTAAATCTTATTTATCCAACACCCAAAAAAAAAAGCCATACCTAGCCACAAAAAACCAAGAAGACAGTAGTGACCAATACAGCCAAAAAATTTTTGCATGTCAACCTTGTGTCCTGATCCAACAGAATTCTAGAGCAGCACTGCAGTTAATCAACCAACGATATGGAGAGTTAGAGTGCCATACAAATTATCAGGTTTAAGCTAACCATATCGGAAACCGACTTGACATTAAAATGGACTGCCAGTGCCCAGTTAGATATGTATACCAGTGAATAAGCCATAACATATTGCTGAGAGTAGACCAAAAATGTCCCCAGTTGTAGAATGCTTTCCAGTCCTAGGCAACAAGAATATCCATTTTCAGAAATTGAATGAATGATGACAAGAACATAAACGGGGAAATATATAGTGTTTCCATATAGAACCACCAATAAAGAAAGTGAAAAAACATGAGTAGCCAAACCTGAGTAATTTCCGCAGAGGTGAACCATATTAACACTAAAGCTCCAATCAGCCCCAACCCGGCGTGGTATCTCCAACCCATTACTGGTAATAGGCTTAGATATATATGATGCACGGATATGGATACGAATATTAGATATGATACGGATATAGTATAAGAATACAATTTTTGTTAAAAAATTAAACTAATATTTATTAAATATTTAAATATCTAATATGAATATGAATACATATTTGATATGCGTAGCACAGAGATTATGAAATATCCGTAATTCATTATATAACAATGGGTATGAGTAGCATATATAAATGCTGAGTTGAACTCTGTTTTTGCTATAAAATCAGGATAATAGGTGGTGATTATTGTTTATATCTGCTTTGGATGATTGTAGCAAATAAAGTAACATGTTATTTACTATATCTGCGGTATTCAAGAGATTGGAGGTGGCGTTTGTTCTGACACAGACTACACGATAGATGTCAAAAGTCGTTTGTCTTTAGGGCGTTAGCGTTTAGTGTTATTAAACAGAGAAACACATGCCGTTGCATGCACTCTGCAAATCTCTATCGTGGCAGCAAAGCCATTCCTATTTGATTCATGGGCCCACCAATCTTCGGAAGATTCTTATCCTCACCCCCAAAATTATCAGTTTTATTTAATTATTTTCACCACGCATTCATTTAAAAAAAAAATCCACCATCCATTATTTTGTCAGAACTCAGAAATTTTAATACACATCGGGTGTATTGTAGTAAGTGATTAGAACAAACAAGCACATGCCTAAACAATGGTATACCACAATCAAAGCACGTATGTTTTGCACCAATTAGTTAAGATACTGAACTAATGATATTTATCTGCCCACGAACTGAATTTATAAAGGAACAAAGAGTTGCATGAACAAAAAAAGTAAAAACTATGTATTATTTTCAGAAGAGCATCCTAAACAATGATATAAAAATGGCAGAAGAACAATCATACTTATATTAGCGATACATTTTCACTGCCTTATACATCTCAGAAACAATTGTACCAAAAATTGCCTCAGGGCTGCCTTAAGCTGTACAAGAGTACTCTGGTAGGAAACTTCTTTGTCTCACAAGCTCATGAAGGTCACGAACAATCTTGAACACAGCATCTGGCCTTGCTAGCCTCAATGAATTTTGTGACATTGCCTTTAGCTCGCCAGCTTTTGGACCAAACCAGTCGGCAACAATTTTTGCTATCTCCTTAGGAGATTTAGAGAACTTCCCACATCCATTTTCAACTACATAGGGTACATTGCCAGCTTCCTGTAAGGAAGGGAAACTGCAGTTAGTTCACCATTTTTTGATCTTGTATGAGGAGAGTGCTGGGGCTCAGTAACATATTTACATGTGACTGCAGCCTCACCTGCCACGTACACTCCAAACCAAGAACCAAAACTACAACAGTATAACATGAATTTCTACTCCCAACAAACTCACTATTACAAGTATACATAATAGAACAATTTAGACGAGTAATTGTTTATGCAGCACTTAAGTTGTGTTAGCAAATTCTTTGTGGGCCATTCTACTAGTTTTTCCCTAATCTACTCACGTACACATCCCTACTAAACTTTCAGAAGTAAGCCTCAAAATTACTTACATCCATGGACAAAATTGAACCAGCTAGATACTTTCAGTTATTCATAAGGTTGAGAAATATAGCCAGAACCAAAATACCTGCCCAGCAATATAACCATTCAAAATAATAGGAAGGCCTCGGATCATGGCCTCTGCAATTGTCCCTGGGCCTGCCTACAAAAGGGAAAATTGATTAGTTGCTGTCATATTGAGGTAGGAAAACGTTAGTCATCACAATGAGAACTTACCTTTGTAATGATGCAATCACAAACTCCCATGCATTCCTCCATTTTGGTGACAAATCCCTTGACCTATATATTGGTAAACAAAATAATTCAGTGGCTTCCGTAGACATACTTGACAATAAATGCTTCATTCATTTACCTGCTGATATGTCACCCACCCCCGGAAGGAAATATTTTGCCAAACTCGATGCATCAATTTTACACACAAATTTAATATGGAAGTTCCACACCTGAGCATCCTTAACTCAGATTTGGAAATAAAAAACAAAACAAATACTTTAAATTCATTTAATCACAGATAACTTTAGTGAGTATGAACTATTAGACATATTTATTGCAGAAGGTATAGATGAGAACCTATAACCTACACCCTAGATAATTGGGGTCAATTATGAGTCCCTTCCTAGAAGTTCCCTAACAGAAATCAGTCAATCAAAAACTATATCTACACTCAAAACTACAAATTTCATAATTATTTCTTCTATGTATTATGGGAGCCCACTTATGCTCTTCCTTTTTCCTATTTGAGTCACTCCCCTTTTAACTGCAACACTTGTTACACATAAGTCACACAGTCATCATTAGTTCTTCTATATCCTACTTTACACAACATGTTGTTTATTTTGTCTCAAACAGATAATTCAAAACTTAGAAGTTCGAACATCTGAAATCTTATGAGAATCAGTTCCTAAGGCTAAATATTAGTTCAACATGTAACTACACATGACAAGAGTTATGCATTCCAAAGTAATAATCAAAGTACACAGATTGAACACACAAATACTACTAGAAGTCAGTCACCATTGACTGCTGACAGAGAAGTAAATTTTTAAACATAAGTAGGTATAAACACAGATAAGGAGGGAATAGAGTGCAAGTGCACACATAAACATTCAAACACACATTCATATGAAATTCAGAAAGCATAACTAAGGGACTGGAAAGATTGAGGGCATCAATACCTGCACAGGAACCTTCCATTTAATTGAAAGCAATTTGTTAGCAAGCTTCTTATTACGACCACAAATAACAAGAATTTGACCTATGGGAGCTCCAAGACTCTCATCGTATAACATATCACCAAGTGCCCGAGCAGTAGCCTCAATAGGGCCCATTCCTTCACCTCCCCCCATCAATAATACAGCAGGAAGATCCTCATGCAAGCCTAATTCTCTCCTTAGTTCATCCTACAAAATAGATTAAAAATGCCAAAGTTAGTCAATATTACCTGATGTAATTAATAAAATCAAATTCCAAAAATCATGCCACAACTATGCAGCTTTGCTGGTCACTTAAATTATAGACTCCAATAAAGAATGCGTTGAAACTGGACACAAGTCAAATATCTGTAGCATATTAATTAGTAAGATAGGATTAAGATGAAAAACAATGAACCTACAGCCCAGAATCAAAATTTATATTTTCAACGTAGGTCAAACACATGCCTGCATATCCATCAGTTAGCTTCAAGTAATTACTACTGCCTAACAGTGGAATTTGAACCCATACTAAACAACAAATCCATGGATTTAAAAATTTTACCCTTTTAAAAAATCATTTGCTAATATTCTCTTTTCTTTATGCTAAAATTGGACAAAATTATGAAATAATAGCTGAAATAGTAGATGACGCTTAAAGGCCCACTCTTTGCACAATTAAGCACAGGTGACATAATTTCAGAAACCTAATGATTTCAATTATTTGACTCCGACTGGATAATTCATATTATCCTATCTCACTGTATAAAACAATGAAGTGAAGGTCACTTAGGAATAATAAATATATCACCACATAATGTATTCAAGCTCTAGAATTGTAAGTGGAATAGCCATCCAACTAAGGCCTACAATAACATGACAAACCTTTGACCGGACAGGCTTAACAAAGGAAGGTCGCACAGGTAGACCATAAATCTTTATTTGAGATTGCTGGAGTCCGGCTTTGAGAGCCCTTTTTGCAAGGTCTGTTGTTGGACAATAGCATCTAGTTACAAGCTTATGAAACCTGAAGATACAGGCAATATTATGTCAAAACTAGACTATAGATATGGTTCCTGAAATAACATAAGAAAAAAATCAGAACTGACCATGTAGGATGGCAGGTACTTAAATCTGTGACAACTGTGGTAAAAACAATCTTCTTTAAAAGACCCTTTGCCCTCAAAATACGAAGTGGAACATGTTGCATCAGTGGATGCACACTGATTATTATATCTGGCTGATATTTCATTAGCCCCTTAGCAACTTCACTGTAAAAGAAGATAGGATATTCAATATTGACATGTGATACTACACCATATTTGTCTGAGAAGAGCTAAGCATGTGCAAAAAAATAAATTATATAATGAACAACATCTGCATGGACAACTCCAATCAGAGAGAGGTTGTTCCTGAAAAGCATGAACTTTATATTTGTAATGCACAAATTTCAAATTAGAGCCACGCTGAACTATGCTAAATTTCAGATAAGTAGTTTTGCAAACCCTTTTTCCATATGCAAACGGCAAGTAAGTATGCATTTTTTTCATATATCAAAGTAATCTGCCAAAAAAAAACAAGGGTAGGAATAGTTATTTAAAGGCAATCAAAGTCTGACCGAGCAATGAATGTTGAAGTTGCAGCAAAATTAGACTGATGCACTAAACGTGGGGCAGTTCCATAGTAGGCCATTTTCCACAATGGCCCATGTTTAACCAAAAAGCTATAGCTCCTAGGAAGTTGATTGAATGGCCAAGGCGTGTGATCAGACCACAAATCAGTAACAAACACCTGTAACATGAAATCCAGTCTGAGAACCTTTTTTTTTTTTAAACATATATTCACTCATGCATTCATTTGACTTACAGTAACTTTCTTTTCTTTTATTGTTGTCAATGATGGAAGCAATGCAAAATGGAAAGAACCAAACCTGGTATTCGTCTCCAAATTCTTGATAAAAAGCGGCCTTGATAGCTTCTGCGGAAGCTCGATGGCCACCGCCGGTGTCACT
Source organism: Ormosia semicastrata (assembly GCA_029884595.1). Taxonomy (NCBI): domain Eukaryota; kingdom Viridiplantae; phylum Streptophyta; class Magnoliopsida; order Fabales; family Fabaceae; genus Ormosia; species Ormosia semicastrata. The sequence goes on along the minus strand of JAQQTO010000046.1, from coordinate 12,069,372 downwards.
CATCAAAATGAGAACCTTTTTGGGGTTATCAGCCTCAGCAGCATTCAATGGCAATCTATCATCCTCAATAACGCCACACCCATCTTCTCTCAGGCCACTGTTGTTATCGTTATCCCCAGAATCAAGGCGGAGCGAAGCAAACCCAATTGGAAATTTCTGACAGTGAAACCGAATGGCTCTGTTGAAGTCATTCAAAATCCTCCGGAAACCCAAATTCCCTCTACCTCCAAATTTCAAGCTAAGAGAAGCAGGCGCAGTGTGGTTTCTGACCCCTGCGCTGTTGAAGTACAAGAAATTGGATAGAACAGAAGAAGAGCAGGTATATCCTGAGCCCAAGTTGAGAAACCTGGAATCAAGTGCAAAACGTCCAATTTGGGATGCGAAATCAAGGACTAGACTGTGTTCTTGTTGAACACTGGTTGGATGATGCATGGCTGTGTGATGTGCTGATTTTGGTTTTGCGTAATAAATAGGAATTAGCCAAAGTTAACACAAAAGAGAACATTGGAGAATGAAGAGGTAAACAGATGAGAGAGGAGGTCGTTTATTTAAGGTTATGGTGGACGGTGACGGTGGTGGAGTTTCAAACCGTTTACAATTTACTCGTACAATGGTGAAATATTATGTGTTGGAAAGGGTTTTGTAGTTGTACGGAGAGTCAAAGTCAAACTCTGAGAGAGGAAGAGGACTTTATTGGATTTTTACTCTATAGGCATTATACAATGTTTGATCGCGTCGCGTGACACCGGCCTCCAGTTTCGGCCCCACCTCACCAATGCCTTCTTCCCTTAGATCGACTGGACCAATAGGTCACGGCCACGTTGGATGTCAACTCAATCCCTAAGTAAGAATTTATCACAAACTTTGTCAATTTCCTTAACCCATGCTTCGTATTCACAAATCACGACCCTAGAATCTAGAGTCCACATTGCGTTATCATGTTTCCATGTTTTTTTTATGGGTAATTTAATAATTATTAAATATTTATTAATTATTTTTTGGTACAAAATATTGAGAGTATTTATTATTTTTTTTTTATTTGTTTATTGTTACTTTTTATAACTAATTTTTCTTTCATTTTTTTATAATGCACTTTATTAAATTTTTGTGCTAAACTAGTCACTAGTTCACTGTTACTCTTTTATACATAATTAAATTTCTAGTTAACAATTATCATAATTGATATGTAAATGTAAAATTCACTTTCAAACTATAATAATATTTTTTAAAAAATTTCAAAGTACCTTAAATTTATAAAACTAAACTCAACACTACAATACTAATTAACTCAAAAGGTGGTGGGAGCTCCCTCTCATACAATTTGTAAACCTCTCATTTAAACATAGTACTTTATACTTATATTAAATTAAAATAGCATGTTATTATAAAAATATATATTTATTGAAACAAAAAATTCAAGAACTTAAAACAATTCTTTTATTTCCATTTTTTTAACCACAAGGAAAACGAAAACATATAAAATCTAAAATGGTTTGTAAACTTGTAATTGTATTTTACTGATTTAATTAAAACCTTTTCATTTATTAAATAAAATAGAGGGTTGTTATTTCTTACCAAAGTTAATTTTACAAATTTTATGAATAGGCAAAACAAGAACGCATTTAGGTAAATCTCACCCCATGTTTACTTCTACAATCTCAATTTTCTTACTACAATTAACTCTGCATGAGTTAGAAAACAAACTGTCATCTCATTCTTAGAATTTTGTAAGATAAGTTTTAGTAGGAATTAGTATTATTTAATAAAATAATTATGAATTAATTTTTATATTTAAGATTAATTATTATAATTACTAATTAAAAATTTAGATAGGTATAAGATTAATAATAAACCACTAATTTAACTAAACTACTTAATAAAAAGATATTTTAGGAAGATGAATAAAAAAGTTAATTAAAGCAGAATAACAATCGACAAATATGAGTAACAATAGACATTTTTTAAAATGTTTATTAATACATTTCAAGTATTTATTGTAAAATAAAAAATAAAAAATGTTTAATAGCTTATTTTAAATAGAAATAATAAAATTTATCGTATAAAAAAATTAAAAAAGTTCTCTCACCTTAAACTTTATTATACCAAAAAAATAAACTCTTGGCCGCCATGTGATTCGCATGCACTATGTACTGAATGCACATCGAGCCATGAAACATGATCCAAATGCCGGCCAATGGAACCTCATTTTTTTTTTTTTTTGGGTGCATAGGAACCTCGTTATTTACGTAAAGAAGTGCACCAAGGATGGATATTCGATTCCCAAGTAACCAAGTTTGCTGCTAACCGGAGAAGAGCGAAATGGATACCTTGGGCCTTGGGTCTTAGGAGTTAGGAGTCAATAACATACCATACGGGTTTTTTGGGTTCCTCTTATATTGTTGAGCCCAAGGTCCCTCAACATAAAATCAGATGGCCCATTCTTCCAAATAATTTGAGGCCCGAGATTCTCCGAGACAGATGAAACCAAACTAGCAGTAGCAGGGTAGCTGAGTCCTCGACACCTTAAAAAGCTGCTTGACTGATTGAGGGTCAGACTTGGCCTATGTCTGTGTGCTGTGTCCCAATCAATCCCAATTCAGGAATTTCAAACGAAACGCTGGCTAGTGTAGTGCCTTATGCCTATGCTACGCTACCAATTTGAGTTTTTTTATCCCACAATATTATATAAACAATATATTTTATATTATTATATTTGATTTAAACAATTATTTTATATAATATCTTTCCTTTTAATTTTACTTTTCATTAAAGTTGGAACTTGGAAAAGCAAAATTGATTTTGGTTTCTCCGTTTGCACAAGAAAAAAATATCGCAAAAAATAAAATGATATATTTCTGCAAACAAGCAGTGGGCCCAGTATTCTTGTTGTTGACTCGTTGAGTATATATATCTTGGCTGGAGAAAGCGTAGGCTTTTTGCGCCGTAGGAAACCAACAACAATCACGTGACCGACCACCTTGAGTTCTATACGATTATTCAAGGTTGAAACTTGAAACTCTCGAAAATGGCCACCTGTGGATCTTGTAGTAGTGGGTCTGCTCTCGTTTCAGAAACAATGCTCACTAAAACTTTCATATCACCAATACGTATTGCGGTTATTGTGCCTAGTTCCGCCAACAATAGGATTTCTCGCATCCGGGTCCGGGCTTCTACGGTGGATTCCTCCTCTGATTTCCTTAGGCGCATGGAACGAGCCTGGTTAATCTCTCAGGTTTAATTAAACTTTCTCTTTCTATTTCTATTTCTATTCACCAAGTTTCAGAACTTTCTTCCCATGGTACCCTGATATTATAAGATCATATTTATATATATTCTCCAAATTTCAGGATTTTGGGAACCCAATTAGATTTGGGGCATCCAACCCCAATTTTGAGTTATCCTACCAAACATACATCATGCATATGCATATCTATATAGAGCTTTAGGTTTTTTTTTTTTTTTAACCATGAAATTATATCAGATTTTTTTGAAGAGGAACATAAGTGTCTCTGCGCCTTGCAAACCATAACTGCAATCCACCATGTGCTTTCCCTGCTTTTGTGCTGCTTAATTCGGGGTCTATCAATTTGATCAAAGGATCCCCTTGCCTCTCTTATTCTTACCTTGACATTGCAGATGCAAATGTAGCTAAACTTTGTGGATGCATAGAACTCTCAATTGTCAAGTAGCCCTCCTGTTCAATTCAATGGTTATCTAAACTTGGTGTTTTTAGGAAGCTTTTTAAAATCTTTGTCCACAAAAATTACATTCATATGTGTACTAATAAGTTCCCTTTTCAGAAATTTGATTTTCATATCTATTTATTTTATTTCAACTGTTCTAATTCATTTAAATTGCTTATGCATGACAAGTTCCTTCAAGCACTACGATTTATGTTCATTGTTTAGGTAGATTAAGCCTTCAGCTATGCTGATCAGTTATCCAACAAGTTCCTTGTTTAATGCTTTGGCTACTGACTGATGTTTTTGAGTGATTATAGTCAAAGCGTTGTCACTTGTCCATGGTTTTATTATTTTCTACCCTGAACAAGTGCTTTGGGGACCAAGAAAACTATAAGTGAAACCATTAAAAAGGATTTAAATTTAAATGACCTTTTTGAGGATATAGTTTATGATAGAATACAATGACATTGTTCGATTCATGTAAACAACCCCATATAATGATAAAAGAGTTTGTTGTTGTTGTTGTTGTACCCTAACAAGCCTATATTGTGTAGGTTGCATCAGGTGTGACTTTGAATAAATTCTAGAAACACCTGCAAGTTTTATTTTACATCATTTATTCAGAACAGTTGTGGCAGAATAAGAAATAAAGTAAATATAACATTTTTAAATCGGCTGATCCAAATAAATGTTAAAAGGACACCATTTTTATCACTGTGATAAGTCATTCTGAGTATTAGGCATACCTTTGTCATATGATTACATCCTTAATAGAGTCAAAAACTCAAACATAATTCCTACATAGTCATTGCAGTAGAAACGAATAGTTATTTCGTATGATAAGATGATTTTTCATAGTCTACCTTGGTAACTGCGAACTTAAAAGTTACTGCTGGCGACAAATAAATGAAACCATATACCAAGTTTACTTTATCTCTTACTCCTGCCCCGTGGAGTACTTTACAGAGTAGTCTAAAATTAAATACATTTTGATATTTCCATGCTGGTCCTTGATTTCTATCATATTTATGATGCTTGCAGCAACCAAGGCCAATCGTGTGTTCATCTTGTAACTCAAAAGGGCATATTGAATGCAAATGGTGTCGGGGTACTGGTTTTTTTATTCTTGGTGATAACATGCTCTGTGAAATCCCATCCAGAAACACTACCTGTATTATTTGCGCTGGAAAGGTACCTTTATGATGAAAGATTAATCTGAATTCAGTTCACCAATACTGTCGCCCTACCTAACATTATTCTTCGCTGTACATTCTCAGCATACCATTTTACAAGATACTTATTGTGTTGTTAATTTGTTATTATTCAGGGATCAATGTGCTGCTCTGATTGTCAAGGAACAGGCTTTCGTGCAAAGTGGTTGGAAGAACCTCCTACTTCCTAGTAGCAAAACTGCTAGTCAAATGGTGAGTTGTGACTTGTGAGATATTGAAGTTATATTATACCTCATTTACATCTGCCTGACAGATGCAGCAACCTCTTTAACGGTAGATTACTTCTACATTGAACATGATTGTCTAGTTGCTCGTGTTTTACCAAACGCTGACATCTTACTGTATGCAATCAATTATTTACATGTACAACAATACAATTGTCATTGTTTTACAAAATGCAATGTAGAGGAGCAGCTTTGAAACCATTGAATACACAGGAGATTCTATTTCAACATGTAAACGCTTAAGTTCCGTAGGAGAATTCATTATACGTTAAATGTATCACTTAAGAAGATTTTTTCCTCTTTTCCTTGTGTGGCTTAAATAATAACAGAGAAGAAGACGAGATGTCATGCAACCACATTAATATATCATTAGACAAACTAGAAGTATTCGTATGAAAACGACCGTCTTTAACAACTTGTCACTCACAATCTCCTATGAGTCCTAATAAAGTTTGTTGTATTCATTGCAATGGCGGTTGAGCATGCATAGATTCCAACAGAGCACAGCGATGCAGATACCAGCAGAAGGGCTTTCCATTGTCTCCCAGATACCAGAATTGCCAATGCGGCTAAAGCAATGGCTATAGCTGAAAGGGCATTTTTCCAAGCTTGGAAAGCTTTGACCACGGTTCTACATCCTTTGCAATGTATTACATGCCTAAAATATCTATTAGCTAAATTTGGGGCATGCATTGTTCCAATGCCCCCCTTAGCAGGTGAGGAAGCTGTTAATCCTGCAATGAGTCCAGCAGGCGCATGTTCAACCACAGCAGGCACTTTGGGCAATGAAATAGTGCTGTGACCAAAATGATATGGCATCCCATGCCCCACTTTGTCCATCCACTTCCGGTATTCAGCAACCCATGTGTCTGATGATTTTAGATTCAGGTATAGTTCCTTTGTAGGAACCTTTTCTTTCAATAGAATTTCATTTTGGGATGATAGGAATCCCATGTCTTGCTCAAACACCTTGCTTGCATTCTGATGGAAGTACCATTTAGGGAACAGTTTTGCTAGTGGGAATCTCTTTGTTCCTCCAAACCTCACTATCAACATGGATTTCCCTTGCCCAGTTGGTCTACAAAGGAACAGACCAGTGAAGTAGTTTTTTTCACCATTTTTATCAACAATTTCCCTGTTATTTTGTAGAACACAAGGAGCCTCAAACCGCAAGAAGTTAGGCATAGACCCATCTTTCTCTCTGCCCCACCAACCTGCAAACCCTCTATCAGTTCGTTCAGTCACCTCAAAACACAGTGGCTGTGCATCCTCTCTCTTTGCAGTCCAATCTGTTCTATCATGTGAGATTGGGATATGAGCAGGGTCCATAAGGTTTTCCAGTAGAATAGAATGATCATATGGGAGTTCATGAGTTGTTGAAACATCTTGAAACCCTGGCCTTGCAAAGTTCTCAAACCAAGGAATTTTGTTGACATTTGGAGGTGTCTTTCTAGACATCCATACCCAAATAACACCTTGAGAGTCCCTCACCTCATAAGTTTTAACACAGGCTGACCGAGGGATTTTGGCATCAGCTGGAAGCTGTTGAAAACAGTAAAAAGAATGATTAACATCGTGTGGCATTAATCTTGGAAGCAACTGTATGTGTATTTGATTTAGCTGAGGATAACTGGAAGTGTGTAGCCAACCTGAGGTATCTTCACACATTTGCCCTCCCCTTCGAATTGCCATCCATGGTATAGGCACTCTAGCCTTCCATCAATCAACTGGCCTTCAGATAGTTTTGCTAACCTGAATCATACAAATGATAAGGTCCAGCATTTTGACAAATTATGGAATCAGAATTTCATTGACTGCCAAGTTTGCAGGCATCTTTATCTCATTTGGCATATAATTTCAACTACCATGTCAACTCAGAGTGCAAGGTCACTTCATACATAGACATCAAACAGTAAAAGTTGACATAAATTTGTGACACTGACACATCACACATCTCAAATTAAATTCAGGATTAACATCCAAATCCTAACTATCAATCCGAACCTGTTGGGCTGTTTTTAAGGCTAAGACAGGCTCAGGCTGACCTTAAGTCAGGGTTGACATCCCACTTTACCATCTCTTCTCTCCTAATAGGAGCACTAGTAGTATATACTGAGAAAAACTGATTGCATGCGGCTTTAACTAATCATGCCATTTGCATTTAATCAAATTGCGTGCGGCTTTAGCTAAATTAATTATGAATTCCTCGTGTGTCTTCCTTATGGGATCCGATCACAGATATATGGCACTTGAAAGCAAACTCAACCTACAACTATAATTATAATGTTAGAACAAAGAAGTGAGCTGACCTGTGGGCGCAGCGATCTTCATAACAGCGAAACTGGTCATTGCCATCCCTGAACAACACGAGCTGCTTGTCAAACACAGTGAGACCGAGGGGTGAATCGTGGGGCACATTCTGAGTGAGGTACAAAGGGTACCATTCTTCTGTCCAGTCATAGTCCGCAACCACCCTCTCACCTCTCCGCTCCTCCTCGCTGGTAGGACCCACAAGAACCTTGTCATCTTCCCTCCCATCAACGAAAGGTGTTGCTTTGGTATCTGCCACGGCGCCACACTTGCCGTGCTTCCTTCTTGATGATAATGGTTTGAATGGATGGGACGAGAGAGTCCAAAGTAGTACCAGTGGTGAGTTTTGCTTGGATGGTGGAGCAGAAAGATGCAAAGTCAAAGAACTTTGGGTGTGTGAGAGAAATGGATTCACCAACGCCATGGCTAGTTTTAGTGTTGGTTTGGTTGGAGACTGAAGGAGGTAGTATACTATACGCTGAGAAAAGGAGGATTGAAAGAAGAGAGAGTTGTTAATAGTTGTCGGCTTCAGGTGGGTCTTACAGTAGCTTGCAGGATTCGTGTGGCATTAGTGGCCACACGTTACGTTCCTTTTTTTATGAGATCCACACATTATATTATTAGAAGAAAAATGATCTCACACACTATTTTTTAATATTATTTTATATTTTATTTATTTTCATAATACATATATATATTAAGAAATTTTTATTATTATTTAAAAAATAATATAAAATATATATAATAAAAGCAGTAGGTAAAAATTGAGATTTTTATTAAAAGTTGGATAAAGATATTTTTATATCTCTTTTTAAGAATATATTATTATTTATATTATTTTTAAAAATATGATTAAATAAAAAAATAAAAAAAATATATAATAAATAATATTAAATAAAATATAAAAAAATATATGTATTATTTAATATAAAAATATAATAGTTGTTAAAAGTTAGACACATGATCACCCAAAACAGGAATGAATACTTGTCAACTTTACTGTCTCAGGTATACAACAGAAATTTTTCTCTTTTTTTTGTTGGTGTGTATTTATTATTTAGCAGAAAATAAATATATATTTGCTTGCTCGTCCCCTCACTACTTTTAAGTGTAATATTGCTTCATGCATATTATAAGCTATTTCATATTTTTCACATCTACTTAAATTATAGAATAAGAATGAGAATGTAAATATAAAAAAAAAGGTATAATTATAATTACATAATAATTTTTTTTATGATGTGTATGTAAATATATATCTAATATTACTCTTTTAAGTGGTGTAAATGTCTTTCGTTTAAGATTTTTTTTTTTATATTACAAAATGAGATTCTATTATTCTAAGTTGGTGACTTCAATGACAAGGGCAAAATCTAATCTTTGGAGGTCTTATCTTAGACTCAGTTAATAAGATTTAGGTTTATAATTTATCACTGAACTTTAATGGAATACTTTTAATTCCAACGAAGACTTAGTCTCAAATATATCTATTAAGGTGAAATGATTTTTGTCTAACTTAAATATTTTTATCGTATGTTTATTATATATTTATGTGTGAGAGATATTAAATTAGATTGTATATTATTGTAATTTTCTCACGGGATACAAAATAAATTTGTGAGAAAATTAGATGAAAGTTAGAGTATTTTAATTGGATGAATAACGCTGCTGTCTATTAAGTGACTGAACTCAAAATTTAAATCTAAACACCTCACAAACGTGACGTAGGTTGTGATCACTTCGAGTACAACTCTTGGTCGTGTTTAAGTTCTTTTTTTTTTTACAGCAATCATGCATTTAGTGCATATGAAGGAAATCTTAATTTTTAATGAAAATTTATTTAGTCTAAAGTTTTCTCAATAAAATTTTAATTATAAATTATTTTAAATATAAACTAAGTTGATTCAAACACACTTAATAAAATAAAGTATATGACATATGTGATTAAGAATAATTCTAAATCCTTTTACTATTCTTCTTAATTATTAAATAAAAAATATTAAATATTTTTTATATTTTTAACAAAATAAATGTATTTACTTTTTTATTTAATTATTTTTTTATTAAGTATTAGGAATATATATTAAAACTCATGTGAGTAATTGTACTTTGATATGTGTTTGATGCATGGTTGTCGTGATAGATTTTTTTTTTTACTGAAGTCATGTAGTGTTTGACCCAACTTGAGCGCACATTGATTAATCTACTTCTCTAAACTTGTACATAATCTGGTCATAAAGATATTCTTTACAGCCCAGTCTTAATAAATTAGCGTTGTTGAAATTTGAACCTATGACTAAGTGCCTACGTATACACCATATGCTCGTCTATAACTAGGTTAATGTGTTGGGGTTGCCATGATAGAAATGTTAAACAAACATGCTATAATAAATTAAGAAGATGATGATAAACTCTTATATAAACTTGAAGTATGTACGTTGGATGTACTAAGTCAGTCATATTATTAATTAATATATGATTTATTATAATTAATTATCATAATCTATTATAATTAATGATATGGTTGACTTAATACATTAAATTTAAATACTATGAATCTGTTTAATATGAAAGATAAGATAAGACCTGATAGTATTAGACTTGATAGTATAAGATCTGATAGTGTAAGACCTGATAATATAAAGTCTAAAACATAAGGGTTGAGAATATTAAGCTGTTTAAAATTATAATGAAAAAGTATTTATAGAAGTTTATACATCAAAATTCAATCAGGTCTAATTTCACCTCTCAATACTTGATTAAGTTATCCATCATTTTAATGTATAAGAAAAATTTGATGAATAAATTTATATAATATAATATTTACACTAAATAATTAATAAAATCGTAATATATTATATTACTTTATCTTATTAAATTTAATACGACATGCAAAATAGGTCTTATAAGTTTATGCAAAAATTTTTAATAATAATATAAGGCTGCACATAGGATCAAATTGATCCGATGACCAACCCAACCCAGCTCAACATAAAAATTTTGGGTCAATTCAGCTCATTTGATTAGTTTGGGTGAAATATAATAAATATTGATTTTGGTGATGGGTTCAAGAAATTAACCCAAAAACTGATCTGATGACCCAAGTAATCAGACATCGTTTTGCCATATTGTTGCCATTTCCTTCGTTTCTTTTCGTTGAACCCGATCCATCCAGTAGCGATCCTCTTCTCATTTTATTTCAGCCCCTGGGAACCCTTCCTACCTGATCCTAAGCCCTGCTGCATCGCACCCATCGCTGCTCTGCTCTCATTCTCAGCCCTCTCTTACTCTCACTAGAATTCCTCCTCTCGTCTCGGCCCACCCACCACCGGCGACGAGTTCGTGACCAGACCACCTGTCCTTTCGTTTCGTCTTAGGGCCAGCCACCACCGTTGCTGGTGCTGCTCTCATTTCGTCCCAGCCACCACCTCTGCTCACACAGCACCACGACGCGACGTCTACGAGTAAGTAATTTAAGATTGATCTAAAGGGGTCTGTGTGGATTTGAATTTAAGTTTAAGCGATGAGGTTTTGAAGTTTGGGAGGACTGAGGGTCATGTTTTTCAATCTGAGTTGTATATTTGAAGTTTAAGCTTAAGTTTGGGAGGAGTAAGGGTCATGTTATCGTTCTTGAGCATAAGAAATTTCAGCCACCAATTTTTCTTTCTGCAACACTGTATTCCATTTTTCTGTGCCAATATAATGTTCGGTCATATTGTTTTAATTGCACTTCTAAAGATGCTTTTCAAGCTGTAGATACTAGTGTAGTGGTCAATGAAACATGGTTTTTGAATGATGGTAGACATGGAGGGCATAGCTGCCTGTGTGAGAAAGATAATTTCCTTGCTGGCAGGCCGAAGAGTCCCTTCTCAGCTGCATCTTTCTTTTCTCACATAGCTCGTAGCTGCTATCAAGTTCTTATTAAGTTCTACATTTTAATGTCTCAATTTCTCAATTCAATTTTGCTTTCTATTTTTTTTTTTTTTATTTGTCATTACTTTTTGTGATCTTGAAGTAATTTGAGTTTCAAATTTGAAAACTGATTTAAAATCTGCCTGAAGCAATGGAAGAAAATGGCTAGTTTTATGTTGTCAGAATTCAGGTTTTCATAAATGGCTTGTACTGAAGTTTCTGGTTTAAAACTTGGGGAATAGGATATTCATATTTGAATCACTAAGGTAGTATACAACACTAAACAACTTTCAACCCGAAAATTTTCACTTGGTAAACTTAGCTATTAGGGCCTAGTCCTCAATGTTACAACTTTTGTAATGTTGTGCCATCTTTAGATTTTTATTGTGTGGTTCAATTTTATTCTCAGTTTTTAAAGTAATAAATAAATTGTGTCATCTGCTTTCTCATTGGTAAATAAATTGTTTGCTTCAAATTCAATTACAAGAAGATTCTCTGTCTGAAGCTTAAAGCCATAGCCTTTTTGTACTGGTTAAGAAGCAGAAAGCAAGCAAACAAGCAAGCGGTCATGACGGATGTTATGGTGATGAGAGAGATTGAAGCCACCGCATCTAGGCTCGGAGTGGATCTTTCTAACATTGATCTTGACTCTCTTCGCCTCCCTCCCGATGACGATTTTGGCATCAAAAGGTAATAACTTTTCCCTTTTTTTTACAAAAAGAGTGAAGACATGCATCATGGGTAGTTAGCTTAACGGCCTCTTGTTTATGTTAGAACACTCTATTTGATTCCTACTGTGATTCTCCCTAGCTAGGGCTTGGGAGTTTTGGTTTTTATAATGAAATCAATCTATGCTCTATTTTGCTTTTCAATAATAAAACTTCATTTTTTAAAAATGGCAGTGATGATGATGATATTTATCAAGAGGACAATCTGGAGTTTGAGTCTGGATTTGGCAACATTATAGTGGTGGACAATCTCCCTGTTGTTCCTCGCGAGAAGTTTGAGAAGCTTGAAGGTGTAATACGAAAAATCTATAGCCAAATTGGCGTCATAAAGGAGGATGGCCTCTGGATGCCTGTTGATCCAAATACTGAAAAAACTTTGGGTTATTGCTTTATTGAGTATAATACACCTCAGGTAGGTACAAGTGCATATTTCCATTACTATTATCTACTCAATTGGACAAGTAATAAATAAGTTTGGTTGCTATGTACATATATTCAAAGGTTTTTAACATTGAATGATACATACAAATGAAAATTATTTGCTACTGCCTACTGATATCCAGTTACTTTTTCTAAATTGCTAGCCTAATTACTTCTTTTTTTCTCACTAATATTCATTGACCAAATCATTTTTTTAAGCCTTGTTTTGTAAAACGAATAGTCAATTGCATCCACAGATGTGTTTTTTACATTTGGTGCAAGTCTTGTGTTTATGTGTTGGTTTCGCATTCACAGTTATGTTTAATTTATTAAGCTTTCTAAAATTTTGTCAAAATGTTGGCTGCCACTAGGAATACATGTACTTGCTTTCACAAGTTGACAAAAATCCCTTTATAACACAATCTGCAAGATAAGTGTCGTTTCATGATTTCGTCTCTCTGATTCATTTTGGTTGTCATTTTAGGAAGCTGAGCTTGCTAAAGAGAAGACACATGGATACAAGTTGGATCGTTCGCATATCTTTTCTGTTAATATGTTTGACGACTTCGATAGGTTCATGAGAGTTCCAGATCAGTGGGCTTCACCTGAAAGTAGTCCATATACACCTGGGGTAATATATTTGTCAATTATGTTCTTGTTGGATTTTCTTACTCATTTTGTTGTTGTTCGGTAGATATAATTTATATGGTAAGATTAACTGGCAACCCAACAAACCAAAATTAATGCAAATTGTGTTCTTTTGCGGAAGTTGTGAGGCCTATGCAGATTCTCTTGATATTCTGTTTGGGCTTTGTCTTAAAATTATTCTATGCTTCAGGATTCCATGAATTTATTGGCTTCAATGTTAATGATGTATATTTGACCAAACTTCTAATAAGCAATTCTTTGAAAATTTTATATTTTTATATTTCACATGGCTTAATTAGGTTGTGGTCCTAAATTACACAAATTTGCTACAATAATTAATCATGTCTATTTGATATTGATATAGTACTTTGCTGTGTTACTCTTTTTTCCTGATGTGTTTAAATGTCGGATTAAGAATATTTCCCCCTATAGGTATAGATAATGTTACTCATAGTCATACCTTTTTTTTTGTTCCTGTACTCTTTTAATCAATACATTTTTCCGTAATCATCCTGCCATTCATATTATGGTCTAATTTTGTGGATATCATAAGGTGTCATCAATGATATGCATTAGCTTCACTCATGTATCTGTCTGTACATCAGCATGCATAGTTATGTTATGCTATGTGGTTTAGAATATACCATTGGATCTCTGCAATAATATCACCAATAGATACATCTTTCCTTACAAGCTCTGCTATTTAACCTGTTGCAGGAAAATCTTCAACATTGGCTGACTGACACAAAAGCCCGAGACCAGTTTGTGATTCGTGCTGGTTCAGATACTGAGGTGTTGTGGAATGATGCAAGACATTTGAAGCCTGATCCGGTTTATAAGCGTGCTGTGAGTGAAATTTTTTGTCCTCCTATATTTCGTTAATATCACCGTCCTATATTTGCACGCTTCGTTGCTTTGTGATTATGCTTGTTTACAAGATTCTGGGTGTTCAAATATTTTTTCATTTGCAGTTTTGGACTGAGAGTTTTGTACAATGGTCCCCAATGGGCACATACCTGGCAACGGTACATAGGCAAGGAGCAGCAGTTTGGGGAGGTGCCACAACATTCAATCGTTTCATGCGTTATGCTCATCCCCAGGTTAATTTTGGCTTTTGGTTATGCCTTGTTTGATATGTACTATGTTCTCATTACTTAGCATTGAATATATATCAACTGTAGGTTAAACTTATTGATTTTTCACCTGGTGAGAAGTATTTGGTAACCTATAGTAGCCATGAACCAAGCAATCCTCGAGACGCAAATGTAAGCATTTTGCTTCTTTGAATTAACTACTTTTCTGTTTCTTATTGATTCATTGGCTCTATTTCTAAATTCAATTTACTCTTTAGAGGGTTGTGATAAATATATTTGATGTGAGAACTGGAAAAGTGATGAGAGATTTTAAGGGAAGTGCTGATGATTTTGCTGTTGGAGGTACTGGGGGTGTTGCAGGAGTGTCATGGCCCATTTTCAGGTATACTTTGGTTCTCTGGCCTGCATGATGATGATAATAATAACAACAACAACAACAACAACAAACAACAGTTGTTTTATTATTATTTTGCTTATGTCTTATTGGCTTAGTGGAAGAATGTTATTGTATTTTTAGATGGGCCGGAGGAAAGGATGACAAATACTTTGCAAGACTCGGGAAAAATATGATCTCTGTCTATGAGACAGAGACATTTTCTCTCATTGACAAGAAGTCCTTGAAGGTTGAAAGTGTAATTGATTTGAGCTGGTCACCAACTGATCCCATCCTTGCGCTTTTTGTTCCCGAATTGGGTGGTGGAAACCAGCCTGCTAGGGTAAGCGCATTTTATGGATCTGCCTTTTATGCATGGATGAACTTGGGTTGTGTGAGTTAAGAAGTATTAATGTCACGTATTGCCATCTTTTGTAGGTGAGTCTGGTTCAGATCCCCAGTAAAGAGGAACTCAGGCAGAAGAATCTTTTCAGTGTCAGTGATTGCAAGATGTACTGGCAAAGCAATGGCGAGTACCTCGCTGTTAAGGTTGATCGTTATACGAAAACCAAGAAAAGCACATACACAGGCTTTGAGCTTTTTCGTATAAAAGAGCGAGATATACCCATTGAAGTATTGGAGCTTGAGAATAAAAACGACAAGATCATTGCATTTGCCTGGGAGCCCAAGGGCCATAGGTTTGCTGTGATTCATGGTGATAACCCAAGGCCTGATGTCAGTTTTTACTCAATGCGAACCACTCAAAATACTGGTCGAGTTTCAAAGCTCACTACTCTCAAGGGCAAGCAGGCAAATGCCCTTTTCTGGTCACCTGCTGGCCGCTTCATAATACTTGCAGGATTGAAAGGTTTAAATGGACAGCTCGAATTTTATAACGTCGATGACCTCGAAACTATGGCAGCAGCTGAGCATTTTATGGCGACAGATATTGAATGGGACCCTACTGGAAGGTAAATAACACGGAGTAGAAAAATATCTGCAGTTCAAATGTTTCTGATATATATAGCAGAAAAAAGGTTCCATTATTTTGTTTTATGGGGTGGATCTGATTTTCTTCTAATAACCTGTATGCTTCTGTAGGTATGTTGCAACTTCTGTGACTTCAGTTCATGAAATGGAAAATGGGTTCAATATATGGTCTTTTCATGGCAAGCTTCTTTATCGGATTCTGAAGGATCATTTCTTTCAGGTTCTTATTCCATCAACTTGGCTTTAAACCGTCTGTTTATGTTTCTAAAGCACGGTCACTGCAATTCTAGGGTCATGTACAGTAATTTAAGTGGTTATATTAATTAATGCTTAACAATTGGAATACCTTGACTTATGTTTTAGAAGGGAAGAGGTATACTAACCTTTTCCATAGTGCATGCTATATTTGAATTGATTGTTTCTTTTAATAATTTTATCAATACATGATTGTTGAGGTATAAAAATGTCCTTTTCAATGTGCAAATTATGGTAGGATTAGATTATCATATTGGGATCCCTTTGATTTGTCTTATCTCACAGTTTAGTTAGGAAGCTGTTTGGAAATTTCTGTTCGTGCAATAATCTGTGTTCTACTGAGATTTTGTATCGATCCAGCAATGACATATTCTCCTGGCTTTTTTAATGGCAGTTCTTGTGGCGACCAGGGCCACCATCTCTCCTGAGTGCTGAGAAAGAGGAAGCGATTGCTAAGAACTTGAAGAAGTATAGCAAGAAGTACGAGGCGGAGGACCAAGATGTTTCAATGCTGTTGAGCGAGCAGGATAGAGAGAAGAGGAGGATGTTGATAGAAGAATGGGAGAGATGGGTGAATGAATGGAAGAGGTTGGATGAAGAAGACAAGTTAGAGAGACAGAAGCTTAGGGATGGAGAAGCAAGTGATGAAGAGGAGGAGGAGTACGAGGCCAAGGAAATTGAAATTGAAGAAGTGGTTGATGTCAGGGAGGAGGTCGTTCCCTTGGACTATGGCCAGGACTAGGAGTGAACGTGTTACTATTTTTGTACACATTCGTTTTTTCCCAAGTCGTACATAGCCTTTCATTTATTTTGTGATTTGTGATAATACCTTTTCATAGCTAGAGCCCTTGCTTGTCCTATCTGGATGTCAACAATCCTTCTGTTGGCGGTCTGGGGCGTAGTATTGTATTTTACTTGGAGCCTTGCCTTCGTGGTTATCGCATTTACAATTTCCACATGAACCACTCACGGTGAAAGGTAAAAGCTCATGTTCTTGTAACATTATATGAATCGCCCAATGAAAGTTTGTTGCTGTTATGGAGAATTAACCAGGGCAGTACCATATGCTACTCTTTTGGGATTGGGCCAAGCACACCGTTAATGGAATCAATTCCTCTATATCAAATGACCAGCAGACTTGCATGGCGCAGGCAGGAGATTTAACTCGAATCCAAGACCGCTGTTAAACGGAGAGTATTACTATTGAATACTTTTATTTTCAAAATTGCTAAATATTTTTATTTTTACTTAATATTTTTTATTTTGAATATTTAGAATGATGCAGAAGATTCTGTTAAAAAGATACGCCATTAGTCAACTTTTTTGTCCTAAGGAAGAGCAAGTTTTATTGAATAGCCCTTTGTGAGTTTCAGAGTAATTGGTGTCCACGTTTGAGGCGTCCATTAAAATTGAGTATGCAGGTATCACTTTCCTTAGCCACAGTCAACATGTGGCTCTGATTATGTTGACATTCAAATGCCAATAGTTGTTCTTGGTAAAAATAAAAGTGAAGAAAAAAAAAAGAAGGGAATAAAAATGGAATCAGGTTGGACAGCCTTCTTCTCCATGTGCTACGTTGCTTCGTATGACTGTTTACTCTTTAATGGAGCTATCCAAAAGTTAGAAGAAATGGAGCTAGCCATTTCCAAAACATTTGTGACAATTAAAAATGGCAAACGGCCATTGTTGATGTTGATCCCACATTGCGTCGGCATTAAATTGGAAACACACAAAATGAATAATACACCTAAGAGACAATTCTGATTAGTATACGCTTCCTTGGTGGTGTAAGGAAACTACGATTAAATTAAAATTTGTATTCATATAGTTTATACTTATTTTAAATTTAGATTTTATAATTTTTTTAAATTAGTTCTTACACTTTCAAATATATTAATAACAATTTCTAATATCATTTTTCATTATAACACCGTTAATACAATTTTAACTGAACATTTTAAAGAAAAAATTATAAAGAATCACCTACTAAATAAAAGAATAGATACCTAACATTTATTCAGCAGAAAAGAATACTTATTAGATCGAAGGAGCATGTTTAGCAGACGTTTTAATATATAAAAAAATAATTATTAAATAAAAGAACACTTATTAATGATAAAAGTTATTTTAAAATATTTAAATATATAAAGTGTAATTTAAAATAAATTATAAGAATTAAATTAAAATTGAATGGCAACAATAATCTTCAAAATTTTAATTTAACTGAGAAACTATTTAATGGTAGTGTAAGAGAATTAATTTTTCCTTTTTGGCAGTGCAAGGTAGTAAATACTAATTCTGATTTTTTTTATATTATTTTTATATTACTTCCTAGATCATTAGATTAATATTTACATGTCAACATTTTTTTTATTTAATCATAATTATTTAAAAATGTGATAAAAGTGTGGTAAGTGAAAAAATATAGTGAGATTAATATTTTTCAAATACTAACAACCATGTTTGAGACAAAGAAAATTTAATATGACGTCTAAAAAAAGTTCATAGATGAATCATAACTTTAGATTAAAAGGTAGATTTTATATAGTAACACTCATATTTACACAAAAAATCAATTAGATTATTTTCTTTTACAAATAATTGTAAATATAAAAATTTTACATATTTTAATTAATAATATATATATATATATATACTGTTGAATAAAAAAAAATAGAGGGTTGATTCATAGACCCAAACTTGATGGGTGGATGATAGACTCCTCCTTGAGACAAATCATAAAAAAAGATGGGTGTGCCTAAGGTTTAGTGTTTGCGATGTGTTGCTAGTGGAAGTGGAAGTGGAAGTGAGAAAGGATGAAGATAGCGGTGGAAGGGTGTATGCACGGTGACCTCGACAATGTCTACAAAACCCTTCAGCATCTGGAAAAATCCCACAACACCAAAATCGATCTCCTCCTATGCTGCGGCGATTTTCAGGTACAATGACAATTACAAACACTCACTCTTTTCTCAGTTTTCACCTTCTCAATTCATAGCCATTAATTGGTGTGTGGTTAAATGGTGTATGCTGCAATTAGGCTGTTAGGAACGAGGAGGACTTGAAGAGCTTGAATGTGCCGCCGCGCTATCGCTCCATGAATTCCTTCTGGAAGTATTATTCTGGCTTGGAGGTTGCCCCTTATCCCACCATCTTCATCGGTGGCAACCACGAAGCTTCCAATTATTTGTGGGAACTGTGAGTAGTCACCCTTCTTTAACCTCTCATATTGTTTTTCTTTGTTTTTGTCCTTTGTGGCTCTATATACTTAGTGGTAACTTGTTAGTGATACTGATTTAGGCTATTGATAATTGTTGGATGTGTATTTTAGGTATTATGGAGGATGGGCTGCACCTAACATATATTTCTTGGGAGTTGCTGGGGTGGTCAGGTTTGGGAATATCCGAATTGCTGGACTCTCTGGAATTTATAATGCTCGTCACTATAAATTAGGTTGCTTATTTGTTCTGTATCACTGCTCATGAACTATGGGTTTGTGTTGGTGCCTTCTCAACTCTATGTTGATTTCCTGAGTTAAAAGCTAATGTGTTCTTGTCAATAAGTGAAATGTTTCGTAAGCTCTATAGTATTGAATGTGGCATTTGTCATACAATTACAATATAATATAGGTCTTTTTTGTGAGCAGGACACTTTGAGAGGCCTCCCTATGATCAGAGTACCATCAGGTCTGTGTATCATGTTCGTGAATATGATGTTCGCAAACTCAGTCAAGTTGAGGAACCCATTGATATTTTTATTTCACATGATTGGCCGCTGGGAATCACTGATTATGGGGATTGGAAGGAGCTTGTTCAACGCAAGCATTTTTTTAAGCAAGAAGTAAGATTTATACTAATTTTTAAGTTGATTGGTAAATGAAGTGAGAAGCTTTTAGTAATTATTATTATTTCATGTCTTATGCTTACCGGGCATCAAAGTTATTGGTTTTACCCCTTTTTTTTGGGTTCCGGGGGGGGGGGGTTGGTGGTCAAGAATTCAGCAACATTTCAACTCAGAAGGCTGAAAGTCAGGATACTAGTCTCAGAATTTTTCTTTAAATAGAAACATAGATTTATAAGAGGAGAAAATGAAGCCATCATATGCATAGTCACTTGCAGAGCAGTCATATAGTCTTTGACAACATGCTTCGTCTTTGTAAATGATGCATGTTGTTTCACAAGAATTGCATAACTAGTTCCATATTCAGTTTTGTTTGGAACCCCCCCCCCCTCCTCTATCTTATTTCTGTAGCTGATAATTTTTCCAGATAGAGGAAAAAAGACTTGGGAGCAAAGCTGCTGCTCAACTTCTAGAAAAATTGAAACCACATTATTGGTTTTCAGCTCACTTACACTGCAAGTTTGCTGCTCTTGTTCAACATGGGGAAGGAGGTCCACTGACAAAATTCCTTGCACTTGATAAATGTATTGCCGGGCGTGATTTCTTACAGGTATGGATGTACGGTCATAATGTGCAGGGCAATCTGTAATAACCGTTTGAGTTAGTGACTACGATCATGGCATGTTCTGTGTCTGTAGATTGTGGAAGTTGAATCAGAGGCAGGACCTTATGAGATTCAGTATGATGAAGAATGGTTAGCGATAACACAGAGGTTCAACTCTATCTTCCCTCTGACAACCAGAGGTGCAGATTTCGGGTGTGTGTGCATGTGAAAACACCTTAATTGGCATTTAGGATTTGAGTCCTCATATAAAATCTTCTGTTTTTGTCCTGCCTTTTTCTCTCCCCCACCAACAACAAAAAAAAAAGGAAGAAAAAAATAATGCTGTTTGCACTTGCTGACAGAGGTGTAAATCTTGGGATGGAAGATTGTCGTCAATGGGTTAGAAGGAGGCTACAAGAGAGAGGGTGCAAACCTTTTGAATTTGTTAGAACAGCTCCATGTTATGATCCTTCTCAATCCAACTTTAATGGTTCCTTTGCTGGTATTTCTTTGTTTCCCTGAACAAATCTTAAATTGTAAACCACAAATTAACTCTTCTCTTCTATCCTTTTGACCTCTTTGTATTCACACCTTTTACTAATTAATTTTTCTGACTTTTTTAAATATAGTTTTAGCTTGTGAAGAAGGAAAAGAAGGACTCAGTTCTCTTCTAATGATTTTTGCCATGGTTTCATTGTACCATGTTTTTATGGTTTAAGATATAACTGAAGAAGAGTTAATTTTATTTGTTATCTCTTTGATTCCTTGCAGTGTATCCTCGGAATCCTCAGACAGAATCTCTTTTGCAGCTTCTAGAACTTCCATATCTTCTTGATAGCAATCCTGAATCAAAGGACTTGTCACCTTATCTTTCTCCCTCAATTCAAAGAGGTAATGATTAGCCTTTTTTAACTTTTTCCTTGCTACTGATGATGTATAGCCAGTTGTTGTTGTTCAGTATTCCAAAGTGAAGATATTTAAAGGTAACGGTGTGTAAATTTTTATGAGTTTAGTTACATTTTACATTGTTAATAATATATGTATTTAATTATTTTTTTCGTTACCTTTAATCTATTTATATGTTTACTCTACATTGGCAACATAGTTCTTAATGTCATGTATGCAACCAGGTTGCTATTCAATCCTGATATCCCCGAAGTGGTAGAATTAATTATAAGTTTATAACAAAACAGAGATAAAAGATACATGTAGAATTAAAATCTAAAGTTATGAGCAGAACCCCCTAGGTTAACAATTCCCCTTTCAGCTTAGCGTTGTCTTAACTGCTATGTCATCCTTGGTAGTGGTTTTGTATAAGAGTGGGTTGATGCCAAGGGGAAACCTTGTGATGTTGCTTGACAAATATTATAGTGACATTTCTTTCACCTGCCCGACGTAAAGACGACTTCTTAACATGTCTTTCTCTTGTCTTGATTGGCTTTTGCAACATAAAGTGGATAAGTTATCTTGCTAATTTGCCTAAACTGGGTCCTTTGACAAATTTATTAAGTTTGCAATGCTAATTTTAAGTAGAATAAGTGAAACAGTACGTACACAACACTGCATTTTCAACTGTATACATGGCTATATCTGCGTTTAATATGCAGAAGTTTAAGCGGTGCCACTTAAAACTTAGTTGAATTGGTGTGCAGTTGTAATTGCAAAAGTTGCGTTAATAGCATTACTCTCTTATTACAAGAATTATTTTTATCTTCTTCCCTTTGAGTTAATATCTTACAAGTATTTTGATACATTTCTAGGCGCCATTGGTTATGACAGTGAGGACATTCGCATTGATGAT
The DNA here is from genome assembly GCA_029884595.1 of Ormosia semicastrata. Lineage (NCBI taxonomy): Eukaryota > Viridiplantae > Streptophyta > Magnoliopsida > Fabales > Fabaceae > Ormosia > Ormosia semicastrata. The sequence goes on along the minus strand of JAQQTO010000046.1, from coordinate 12,047,258 downwards.
GTGGAGGATGATGATGGTGATGAGCTCCCAAAAGTTGATGACGTGGAAACTGAGACTTTGAATTTGTGAATCGTCATTGCAATTAACATGCTGAATTGCTAATGATCTGCGGCTAGCATTTTATGCCTAGTGCTTACACACAATATTCTCTCTCATGATGCGTATTCACGAGAGATTGTGGATTTTCCACCCACCAATATGTAGTTCAGTTGCATGTATGTTAACTAACGAAAATTTAAAAAAAGAAAAGAAAAGAAAAGAAAAAGCTTTTAGGCCTTTCCAATAGTTATAGTTGTGGTTCTCCATCGAATATCGTCTCTCGAATCTAAGCTCAGGCCACCAAAAAGTAAAATTAAGTGATGACCCATGCATGATTTTGCTACTTGCATTATTACTTCCAAGTCCAGCTGGATTTATAATTGCTGACAACTGCCGTTGTTCTCAACAACCTCATGAGTTGAGCAAATTTGTTCCATGTCAAGGGATTTGTTGCATTAGTTCTGTACTGTTGTTCTCCTTCCTTTGTCTCTTTGGCATTCAAAGACAGACTCATTTTGTTTTGGATTTTAAAGCTTCATACAGGTAAAGGATTGAAAAATGGCATTGAAAAAAAATGTAAAAATATGTAGGAAGAGTGAGTCCCTTTATGAATGCCTGTATGCTTAAGAAACAGAATGGAGAAAAATTTTATAAGGTTATTTTTAAAAATTGAAATAAAATGTTATAGAAAAAATAAGAAAGATGGGAAGGTGTAGAGTGAGAGAGAATGTGATAAATGCAGAAGTATCATTCGAGTTATTTGTTGTTTCAATCAAAATAATAAATAGTTGTACCCAAAAAGAAAAATAGTAATAATTACTTGTAAAATTATGTATATGTGTTTAAACTTAAGAACATGAGCACGGGAATAACATTCTGGGCAAACTTGGAACATGAGTAAAGGCTAAATATCACGTGGCTCTGTAAATTGTACCATGGCTAATCTGGTGCTTCTGTAAGAGTAATGATATTTGTAGTCAAAATTCCTATATCAATGTATACTTTGCTTTTTTGGGTAAAGAAAGGTTGGGAGAAACAATATTAGAATGTATGTTTTTTCTTATTTTATTATCTAAAAAGAAGTAATGTAAGAATGATGTATTTTTTTATGTGTAAATATTATTATTGTTCTCTTTTTTCCTAATCAAGTAGTTGGTTAAATTTTCTTAGGGTATGTTTGGAAGGAGTTTGAAGAAAAAGGAAAGAGAATGTTAATTTTTTGTGTCTAAATTAAGATATTTATAAAATGTTAATAAAAATGAATAAAGAAAAATTGAATGATTATATGATAATCTCTCATTTTATACCTTTCATTTTAAAAAATTATATATAATATATAAAGAGAAGGTACATGGTTTTAAATCATGACATGTGTCATTCTGACATGACAGAACATGTATAAAATTTTATCATGTGATAAATATGTGCTTTCAATAACTGTCATGTGGCATATCATGCTACAATTTAAATGAAAAGTGCAAAAGTATTGTTACATTAGAAAAATCATGTCACGCTGAAATTTTTTTTTTAAGACTAGAAAATAAGTAAAAATTAGAATTTATTTATTAACATTATAAATTATTAAAAATTTGAAAAAAAGCTCAAAAGAAAATAAGAAAATAGAAACATTAAATATCAATGAAATGAAAAAGATTCATTGAAGGGAAATTTGAAGACTCACGAATGCCCTTCTGCATTGAACTTCTGACATCGAATTCAAAGTTCATCTCTACAAAAGTTCATCTCTTCAAAATATTATAGTACGATGGCTACCATCTAGGTCCCCGTTTCCTTCGCCGTTTTCAGTTGATGGGTCTTCATCCCTGAAATGGATTAAGTTTTTGTGTACGATGACATTGAGATTCCCGTTTCCTTCGTCGTTTTTGGTTGATGGGTCTTCATCATTAAAAATGGTTAAGCTTCTGGGTACGATGGCATCGATGAGTTTTCATCTCCTCAAAGTTTATCTTTTGTCTCTGAATCATACAAAGAACACTCGATGAGACCTTCAACACATACTCAAAAGTTTATCTCGAATTATCACTTTGTTTCACCGTATACTCATGGTTCACCTTCACATTCACTTTCGTCCTTTAGAAGAGCTACTTCTAACTAGCTCGCCGGAATATCATATCTGGATAGTCTACCACTTCTTTCGCCTGAACTCTTTCCTGGTGATCATGTTGTAAAAAAAAAAAGGTCATTCAACTAAATCCCAGCAAAACTTGCAACATGTTCATGGCAAACCCATAACAAACGAATGAGGAAGATGTAATTAATTAATTTTCTAAAAATGTCTATAAATTAGTTAATAAATGGATTACATTTGAGATTCAATTTTTTTTCCAAAATTTAATTTTTATTTGATTGATTTCATTTTTATTCCGATCAATTATGATACTTTTAATATGAAAAATAATGATCACTTACTTTATTTTGTAATCACAATATTGCTGCTAATTAAATTTGAAAATTTTTCAATCACTTATTTCAAATTTGAATTAATTTTCACCTATTTCAAATATGAAAAAATATTAAATGGACATTTATTCTGAGTTAAATATGAAAATTTTTTGTTTAATATTTTGGTTAAATAATTTTGGTAATTATCCAAATTTATTTTAAATTTATTTTTCCTGATTGGTAAACTCTATAACCAAATATTATGTTGTTAATTTAATTACTATACTCCAATTATTACTTAATACATAATTATAATTGTAATTGTAATTTCTAATAAAGGGAGACCATTTAAGACATTTGTCATGCTTTTCTTTTTATTTATTATGTTTAGTGAAAATATATTTTTTCTCTTAGTTTTACTTAATTGTAATAATTATTGTCAGATTTTTAATATGAAGCATTATCTTCAATTTCAAATTTATACAGCTATAGTCCTAAAAATTACAGCAATTAATACATAATGTCACTCAATTTAATTGTAGAGTTTTAATTTTATTATTATGAAATTTTATATTTGTTTCATGTTTTCAAAGGGGGAAAAAGGGTCGTAAGGAATACGGAAATAAATCTAATCTATCTCACATCTCTTACTGATTCTTTTAAGTATGATTAACGTTGAGCCTCATAATAAATGACATTCTTTTTTGTGTTGTGCAATATTAGAAATTTTCTTATATAAGAATAAATTATATTAATTGAAAATATTTATTATTAATTAGTTTTTATATCAAATTTGGTATTTATTGTGCACGGTCAAATATTTTCTTTGTAGGTAATTTGGTATTTAGTATTTATTGTATACATGGTCAAATTCTTTCTTTGTACCTAATCTCTTTTTGCACATAATAATTAGTTTTATTTTTTTGAATCATTATTATTGTTTTAATATTTAATGAATAATAACATTTTTTGAATCATATTGTTTTACATTTGATATCATTAAAATGTCTCTACAAAGTTTGGGTGACAGTTTCTTATATGTTATTTGCTTTATAAATTTTTTTTTATGTTTTAAAGTGAATTTATCTTATAGCTTCTGAAATTTTTCATTACGATTTATGTTTTATATTTCATATCTCTTTTTAATTTGCTCTTCTGCTATGCCTTATTTTAGTTAATATTTATTTGTTTTCATGTTTATATTGCAAGGGGAAGACATGCTATCATTATTAAGTTGTCCAACTGTTTTTTTTAGTAATATGTATCTTTATTGCATCTTTTAAATTTGATATTTAATTTGTGAAATTTCACCAAGTGACAATATTAAAGTTGAACACATTTTTTTACCAAATTCTAACTCATTCTACCATATGTGTAATCGTTTAGCATATATTAATATTGAATACGTGTCTTTCACCACATGTTTTTCATTGGTTTTCCTATTTTGATTCCTTTTTATTTTATCTATTATTTATTATAATATATAAAAGTAATTTCTCACAAAGATTTCTTTTATCGTTATTTAATTTTATTTATTTTTTATCAAATTTTCTAATGATGTGAAATAAAAATATCAATCATATTATTATATATTTGTAAAGCTAAGTGACTGGAAACAGTTTGACGAAGACTTTTTATGATATTTGTTTTCCAATTTTGCTTCTTTTTTATTTTATCTATTATTTATTATAATATATAAAGTGATTGTTTTATTACATGAATTATCTTATATCATAATTTTATTACATATTAATTTTCTCATACTATCTTTTATCCATTGAATTTTACAATACAAAGTGTAGTTTGTCTATTACTATGTTTCTACTGTAATTATAATGCATATATTTTATTTAATATTATTATTTTTATTACTTTTATCTATAATTATATTTATTCTTTTATTTAATTCATTATTCACCCTGTACATTACACAAATGCAAAATTTAATTCTCAATGAAGTGAATGTTTACTCAAAATAAAGAATAAGCCTTTGTATCATTTTCCTAACCCCACCATCCAAATATTCTCATGGTTCATTGACCTATTATGAACCTTTATATTCACTAAGTTTACTCTATCTTGTAATCTGACGAAGTGTTTAACCAGATATAGAGGCCTTTATACTTCACGCGTGGCTGAAGTAACTGTTTCTATTACTGAAGTATAGTATTAAGAGTTACCAGGAAGCATCTTAAATGCTTGATTAGAGAAGTCATCCAGTAATGGGCTCAAGGGAAAATGCATAACCAAACCCTCCATCTACCTATTGACTTCACCCAACTACATAAATGTAGTTTTAAATATGGACAATTAATATCATGGCCACCTCTGCTGTATCTCTTTTATGATATGTTTCTTTATCAAGTGAAAGACTCTATGCAAGTATGCATACTGTAAACACAGTGCTTGAACCCCAAAACGACTAAAAACTTGGTTTTATGGAGACAAGAGCAGTAATTATTTCCAAAGCAGTCTCTTCTCTTTTTATCTTTTCTTTTGCTGCCTCTGTTTCAGCTACCCTCTCTTTCAACTTCTATGCAGCTTCATGCCCATCAGTGGAGTTTATCATAAGAAACACAGTCAGCTCATCCTCTTCTGCTGATCCTTCCATTCCTAGAAAGCTCCTTCGCTTGGTTTTCCATGATTGCTTCGTGGAGGTTAGTGTTAGACTACTACTCCTTGACCATGCAGCCAACACACAGTGTTAGACCTTACTTCTTCTTCTTCTTTCTTCGCATTTTCTTTTTAATTAGTTTTATAACCTTTGCTGAGGGACTCATCTAGTTGTTCCTGGCTAGAGGCTCCTAATTAAACATTCAATAGATACAAAAATGATTGTGTGATGGAAAATTCAAATGGGTTTGATGTTGAGATGACCTCAGAGGCTGCATGCAACTCAATTATGACTTACAATGGTCATCCACATCTTCCTTGATGTAATCCATCATTTAATGATATGTATATATGCAGCGATGTGATGCATCTTTGATGCTACAATTACAAGGGAATAATACAGAGAAAAATGATCCAGGGAATAGGTCTGTTGGAGGATTCTCAGTTATAGAATCAGCCAAAAAAGTCCTTGAGATCTTCTACCCTGGAATTGTTTCTTGTGCAGACATAATTGCTCTGGCTGCTAGAGATGCAATTGAAATTGTAAGTTCTCCCTCATTACATTGCTGATATTCTTCTCTACTACATTGACATCTCTCTTGGTACAGTAATTAACTGAAGTACACTTGAGAACAAGCTGGTGGACCAATGATTTCGATTCCTACAGGTAAGAGATATAGGATGGTTTCAGTTGCTTCAAATGTCAGACCCAACATTGTTGACATCAGTTTTACAATGGATGGGATGGTTAAGCTCGTTTCCACTAAAGGATTGTCCTTACTTGATCTTGTTGTCCTTTCAGGTGCATGTTCTATGTCCAAAGCGCAAATAGTTGCAACTCTACAAAGGAATGATCTTAATTATTAGTTTTCATCTCTTTAACAATCATCTTTCCTTCCATTTTTAGCCTCTTAATATCCTGAGTTGAGATCTATATTACTTACATTCTACAAATTACTTGGACTTTGACTTGAGTTTTTTAGTCTTTTGTCTTCAATTAAAATCCCATAGAGCAGGACATTCTGTTAGGATTCTGTTTTGTTAAACGATGACAGCACAAGGAAATTAGTGGAGGATTTTGCAAATGATCAAAGAACTTTTCTTTGAAAGTTGGGGTCAGTCGTTCTTGAAGCTCACCAATGTTGGAGTCAAGACAGGCAATGAGGGTGAAATCCGACGTTCTTGTGCAGTAACTAATGCATAAGAAAAAATATGGTGCAACAACCATGGATCTATAAGCATAATGGAAAATATGTGTTGTTCTACTTCTTTCTCAATTTTTTGTTGTTGTCTGATCTGCTTTTCTTTGGAAGTGGTCTCTAATATATTGACATCTTATGATATAATAATGGGAACTAGAATTGCATCGTGTATACTATCTATAGTTTATTAACTTTCTTTTTAAAGAAGATTTTGGACAATTTGAAGCCCCGATGAAAGTTTAATCCTTATAATTGGCATTTCTTTGAGTTAGTGGGGAACTTAAAAAAACTACTATGATTTATAATGGTAGACAAGGTCACAAGGTGCTACCTATCACTGCCGCATGGTGCAAAGGTGGAAGCATGCCCTCTTAATCTTATAGTTGTTTTTCTCTGAACTTACCGTATCGATGTCTGTTGTTCTTGCATGAATAAGGACATTGGTAAGCCGGGAGAGTTCATCTATTATTACTATTACTATTATAATGGGATTCACTCATTTACTATCCAACCTTTAGTTTCTTCGAAATGTCATTATTTAACTATTTAAATATAATTGAGAAAAGGGATAAAAACAAATAAAAAAGAGGTAAAAATTGGCTTAACATATTTTTGCAGTTACAATTGACGTCGTGTTAACCGACTATAACTACTTCATAGGAAATTATTTCAATTTTTTTATTATTTTAGGCTGTTATCCTCATTTTTTATAGAGGCCCACAAGGAAAAAAATTTCTATAAATAAATAAAACCATATAAAAAGCGGATAGACAGGCACTTCAGAGAGAGAAGATATAGATAATGGATTTATTTGCATAAATAGCATTGGCATTTTGGAAGAAACCATGTACACGTAAAATTTATTTCTGTTTTTTTTTTTAAGACTTAGTACTCACTCTATATACTTGTAGATAAACCTTTTAGTGAAACCCCTAATAGTCTCCTAGTAAGGCATGAGAGAAGAGGTGGAGGATAAGAAAAGAGAAATTAAGATAAAAAATATTTGTGAAGATTAAATTTTATTATTCTCATTATATATCCTTATCTCTTACTAATTGAACAATCAACACGAGATTTTTTCATTTTTTTATTTTCATACAAATTAGATAAAGAACTCCTTACCAAAAAAATTAGATAAAGAACCAAGAGGTTAAGGTTGTGTTTGGACAAAAGATTTCAATTGAGGAAATTTATTATTTTTAAGAGGATTTAAAATTCTTTAATTTGATTATAATTTAAATCATAAATATAATTTAGGTAAAAAAAATTACTTTGTTTATTTATTTATTTATTTTTGCATGCACACATAAGTTAACGAATGGAAAAAACATATGCTATTTATACAAAATTTCTCAAAAACTATCAGGTGCTTGAAACTTGCAACTGTGTTCACATGAATTTAATTTTGATAGAATTAATTGAATTCATACACTACCATTTGGCAATTTGTGAGAAACAAGTTTGTATACATAATAATTATTTATGAGAAAACATGGGTTGATTTTGGAGTCATTCTTAGAAAAATAATGATCTAATTTATTTATGGATTTACGCTTACGAAATTTAGTACATGTTTGGATTTTTTTTACTGTGTAAATAGTTTTTTTAACAGTATTATAACATGTTTAACAAAATCAACTTTAATTTTTACATAAAATTCAATGTATTATAAAAGTTTTTTAAAGTTAATTTTCATAATATTAAAAATTAAAACTTATAATTCTAACTTATAAATTATTCATTACACTTTGAGATGTAAATATCATTTTGTCCTCAATTAAATAACTTTTTTAATCATTATATACCTATTTTAATTATTTAATGTATAAAAGTAATTCTTTTTATAATATCAAAACGAATCATATTAACTTAAAATCGCTTTTAACTAATGTATTCAAACATAAAAATAAATTGATTATAATCTATTATAACAAAAACTTTTATACAATAATCGATTATTAAAATAATCAAATTTTTATAATTTTTCCAAACACACTTAAATCCAAAGCATGAGAGTTCTTAGAGTATGTTTGGTAATGTTTTTACCAACTTGTAACAATTTTTTTTTAAAAAAAATTGTTTTAACAGTGTTATAACATATTTGACAAAATCAACTTTAATTTTTACATAAAATTCAATACATTATAAAAACTTTTTTTTCATAATGCTGAAGATTGAGACTTGTGATTCTAATTTATAAATTATTCTTTACACTTTGAAATATAAATATCATTTTATCCTCAATCAATTAATTTTTTAATCATTTTGTACTTATTTTGATAATTTAATGCATAAAAATAATTTTTTTATATAATCCAAATAAAATAAATTAAGTGTGTATTTTAGATAACTATAAAAATTTAATTATTTCAATAATCGATTATTATATATAAAAACTTTTGTTATAATCGATTATAAGAAAAAAGTTGTATATTTAGATATGTTAATTAAAAATTAATTTTAACTTAATTTATTTTATTTAGATGATATAAAAAATTATTTTTATATATCAAATTATTAAAATAGGTTTTAAATAATTTAAAATTTTATTTAATTATTAAAAAAATTATTTAATTAAAGACAAAATATTATTTATATTTTACTATTAAAAATAATCCTAACAATTTTTTTTAAACAGCTCAAATTTCAACTTTTTCATCAATAACTTTTTTTCCTCAAAATAAGATGTTGATTATTTTTGTCTTCAAACCCAAATATGACTAGGTAGGCACCCAATAGCTTTTTCATTTTTTTGTTGAAAAAAGCTGTTGAGCGGCTGCAACAATCCGAAACAAATACTTTTTAATTTAAAATTATTTTTTAATTAATATATTTAAATATAAAAAATAAATTAATTATATTTGATTATATAAAAAAAATTATATAATAATTAATTATTTAAATAATCAAATTTTCACATTGACACCCTTAATTTTACAAAATTTCATCGCTGAAAATCGAAGAAAGAGAAACAATTGTAGTAAAGTTTTGGGCGAAGCCTGGTTTTAATCCAACAAAAGAAACCCTAAACCCAACAAAAACCCCTCTAGAAAGTAGAAGCCCAGCACAGCGCAGCACAGGAGCCTCAGCTTTGTCCACTGTTTGCATCAAATTCAATTACAAGAAGATTCTCTGTCTGAAGCTTAAAGCCATAGCCTTTTTGTATTAGTTATTAAGAAGCAGAGAGCAAGCAAACAAGCAAGCGATCATGGCGGATGTTACGGTGATGAGAGAGATTGAAGCCACCGCGTCCAGGCTCGGAGTGGATCTTTCTACCGTTGATCTTGACTCTATTCGCCTCCCTCCCGATGACGATTTTGGCATCAAAAGGTAATAACTTTTCCCTTTTTTTACAGAAAGAGTGAAGAAATGCATCATGGGTAGTTAACTTAACTGCCTCTTGTTTATGTTAGAACGCTCTATTTGATTCCTATTGCGATTCTCCCTGGCTAGGGCTTGGGAGTTTTGGTTTTTATAATGAAATCAATCTATGCTATATTTTGCTTTTCAATAATAAAACTTTATTTTTTTTAAAATGGCAGTGATGATGATGATACTTACCAAGAGGACAATCTGGAGTTTGAGTCTGGATTTGGGAACATTATAGTGGTGTACAATCTCCCTGTTGTTCCTCGCGAGAAGTTTGAGAAGCTTGAAGGTGTAATACGAAAAATCTATAGCCAAATTGGCGTCGTAAAGGAGGATGGCCTCTGGATGCCTGTTGATCCAGATACTGAAAAAACTTTGGGTTATTGCTTTATTGAGTATAATACACCTCAGGTAGGTACAAGTGCATATTTCCATTACTATTATCTACTCAATTGGACAAGTAATAAATAAGTTTGGTTGCTATGTCCATATATTCAATGGTTTTTAAACATTGAATGATACATACAAATGAAAATTATTTGCTACTGCCTCCTGATATCCAGTTACTTTTTCTAAATTGCTAGCCTAATTACTTCTTTTTTTCTCACTAATATTCATTGACCAAATCATTTTTTTTAAGCCTGGTTTTGTAAAACAAATAGTCAATTGCATCCATGGATGTGTATTTTACATTTGGTGCCGTGCAAGTCTCGTGTTTATGTGTTGGTTTTTGCATTCGCAGTTATGTTTAATTTATTAAGCTTTCTAAAATTTTGTCAAAATGTTGGCTGCCACCAGGAATGCATTTACTTGCTTTCACAAGTTGACAAAAATCCCTTTCTAACACAATCTGCAAGATAAGTGTCTTTTCATGATTTCGTCTCTCTGATTCATTTTGGTTGTCATTTTAGGAAGCTGAGCTTGCTAAAGAGAAGACACATGGATACAAGTTGGATCGTTCGCATATCTTTTCTGTGAATATGTTTGACGACTTCGATAGGTTCATGAGAGTTCCAGATAAGTGGGCTTCACCTGAAAGTAGTCCATATACACCTGGGGTAATATATTTGTCAATTATGTTCTTGTTGGATTTTCTTACTCATTTTTTTGTTGTTCTGTAGATATATTTTATATGGTAAGATTAACTGGCAACCCAGCAAACCAAAATTAATGCAAATTGTGTTCTTTTGTGGAAGTTGTGAGACCTTTGTAGATTCTCTTGATATTCTGTTTGGGCTTTGTCTGCAAATTATTCTATGCTTCAGGATTCCATGAATTTGTTGGCTTATTCAATGTTAATGATGTATACTTGACCAAACTTCTAATAAGCAATTATTTGAAAATTTTATATTTTTATATTTCACGTGGCTTACTTAGGTTGTGGTCCTAACTTAGACAAATTTGCTACAATAATTAATCATGTCTATTTGATATTGATATGGTACTTTGCTGTGTTACTCTTTTTTCCTGATGTGTTTAAATGTCGGATTAAGAATATTTCCCCCTATATGTATAGATAATGTTACTCATAGTCATACCTTTTTTTTTGTTCCTGTACTCTTTTAATCAATTCATTTTTCCGTAATCATCCTGCCATTCATATTATGGTCTAATTTTGTGGATATCATAAGGTGTCATCAATGATATGCATTAGCTTCACTCATGTATCTGTCTGTACATCAGCATGCATAGTTATGTTATGCTATGTGGTTTAGAATATACCATTGGATCTCTGCAATACTATCACCAATAGATACATCTTTCCTTACAAGCACTGCTATTTAACCTGTTGCAGGAAAATCTTCAACATTGGCTGACTGACACAAAAGCCCGAGACCAGTTTGTGATTCGTGCTGGTTCAGATACTGAGGTGTTGTGGAATGATGCAAGACATTTGAAGCCTGATCCGGTTTATAAGCGTGCTGTGAGTGAAATTTTTTGTCCTATATTTCGTTAATATCACCGTCTTATATTTGCATGCTTCATTGCTTTGTGATTATGCTTGTTTACATGATTTTGGGTGTTCAAATATTTTTTCATTTGCAGTTTTGGACAGAAAGTTTTGTACAATGGTCCCCAATGGGCACATACCTGGCAACAGTACATAGGCAAGGAGCAGCCGTTTGGGGAGGTGCCACAACATTCAATCGTCTCATGCGTTATGCTCATCCCCAGGTTAATTTTGGCTTTTGGTTATGCCTTGTTTGATATGTACTATGTTCTCATTACTTAGCATTGAATATATATCAACTGTAGGTTAAACTTATTGATTTTTCACCTGGTGAGAAGTATTTGGTTACCTATAGTAGCCATGAACCAAGCAATCCTCGAGACGCAAACGTAAGCATTTTGCTTCTTTGAATTAACTACTTTTTTTTCTTATTGATTCATTGGCACTATTTCTAAATTCAATTTACTCTTTAGAGGGTTGTGATAAATATATTTGATGTGAGAACTGGAAAAGTGATGAGAGATTTTAAGGGAAGTGCTGATGATTTTGCTGTTGGAGGTACTGGGGGTGTTGCTGGAGTGGCATGGCCCATTTTCAGGTATACTTTGGTTCTCTGGCCTGCATGACGATGATAATAATAACAATAACAACAACAAACAACAGTTGTTTAATTATTATTTTGCTTATGTCTTATTGGCTTAGTGGAAGAATGTTATTGTTTTTTTAGATGGGCTGGAGGAAAGGATGACAAATACTTTGCAAGACTCGGGAAAAATATGATCTCTGTCTATGAGACAGAGACATTTTCTCTCATTGACAAGAAGTCCTTGAAGGTTGAAAGTGTAATGGATTTCAGCTGGTCACCAACTGATCCCATCCTTGCGCTTTTTGTTCCCGAATTGGGTGGTGGAAACCAGCCTGCTAGGGTAAGCGCATTTTATGAATCTGCCTTTTATGCATGGATGAAGGGCTGCTTGGGTTGTGTGAGTTAAGAAGTATTAATATCACGTATTGCCATCTTTTGTAGGTGAGTCTGGTTCAAATTCCCAGTAAAGAGGAACTCAGGCAGAAGAATCTTTTCAGTGTCAGTGATTGCAAGATGTACTGGCAAAGCAATGGCGAGTACCTAGCTGTTAAGGTTGATCGTTATACAAAAACCAAGAAAAGCACATACACAGGCTTTGAGCTTTTTCGTATAAAAGAGCGAGATATACCCATTGAAGTATTGGAGCTTGAGAATAAAAACGACAAGATCATTGCATTTGCCTGGGAGCCCAAGGGCCATAGGTTTGCTGTGATTCATGGTGATAACCCAAGGCCTGATGTCAGTTTTTACTCAATGCGAACCGCTCAAAATACTGGTCGAGTTTCAAAGCTCACTACTCTCAAGGGCAAGCAGGCAAACACCCTTTTCTGGTCACCTGCTGGCCACTTCATAATACTTGCAGGATTGAAAGGCTTAAATGGACAGCTCGAATTTTATAACGTCGATGACCTCGAAACGATGGCAACAGCTGAGCATTTTATGGCGACAGATATTGAATGGGACCCTACTGGAAGGTAAATAAAATGGAGTAGAAAAATATCTACAGTTCAAATGTTTCTGATATATATAGCAGAAGAAAGGTTCCATTATTTTGTTTTATGGGGTGGATCTGATTTTCTTCTACCAACTTGTATGCTTCTGCAGGTATGTTGCAACTTCTGTGACTTCAGTTCATGAAATGGAAAATGGGTTCAATATATGGTCTTTTCATGGCAAGCTTCTATATCGGATTCTTAAGGATCATTTCTTTCAGGTTCTTATTCCATCAACTTGGCTTTAAATCATCTGTTTATGTTTCTAAAGCACGGTCGATGCAATTCTAGGGTCATGTACAGTAATTTAAGTGGTTATATTAATTAATGCTTAACAATTGGAATACCTTGATTTATGTTTTAGAAGGGAAGAGGTATACTAACCTTTTCCATGGTGCATGCTATATTTGAATTGATTGTTTTTTAGCTGCTTTTTATAATTTTATCAATACATGATTGTTGAGGTATAAAAATGTCCTTTTCAATGTGCAAGTTATGGTAGGATTAGATTATCATATTGGGATCCCTTTGATTTGTCTTATCTCACAGTTTAGTTTGGAAGTTGTTTGGAAAGTTCTGTTCATGCAGTAATCTGTGTTCTACTGAGATTTTGTATCAATCCAGCAATGACATATTCTCCTGGCTTTTTTAATGGCAGTTCTTGTGGCGGCCAAGGCCACCATCTCTCCTGAGTGCTGAGAAAGAGGAAGAGATTGCTAAGAACTTGAAGAAGTATAGCAAGAAGTACGAGGCGGAGGACCAAGATGTTTCAATGCTGTTGAGCGAGCAGGATAGAGAGAAGAGGAGGATGTTGATAGAAGAATGGGAGAGATGGGTGAATGAATGGAAGAGGTTGGATGAAGAAGACAAGTTAGAGAGACAGAAGCTTAGGGATGGAGAAGCAAGTGATGAAGAGGAGGAGGAGGAGTACGAGGCCAAGGAAATTGAAATTGAAGAAGTGGTTGATGTCAGGGAGGAGGTCGTTCCCTCGGACTATGGCCAGGACTAGGAGTGAATGTATTACTATTTTTGTACACATTCGTATTTTCCCAAGTCATACATAGCCTTTCATTTATTTTTGTGATTTGTGATAATACCTTTTCATAGCTAGAGCCCTTACTTGTCCTAATTTGGATCTCAACAATTCTTCTATTGGCTATCGTTTATATTCTATTTTACCCTTTTTCTTTCTTTTTTCTTCTCTGGGGCCTAGTATTGTATTTTACTTGGAGCCTTGTCTTCGTGGTTATCGCATTTACACAACTTCCACATGAACCACTCACGGTGAAAGGTAAAGCTCATGTTCTTGCAACATTATATGAATCGAAGAGGCCCAATGAAGGTTTGTTGCTGTTATGGGGAATTAACCAGAGCAGTACCATATGCTACTCCTTTGGGATTGGGGCCAAGCACACCATTCATGGAATCAATTTCTCTATATCAAATGACCAGTAGACTTGCATGGCGCAGGCATTGCCCGTGTTCCCAATTTGGTGTATTCAGCTAGAAGAGATTTAACTCGTATCCAAGACCGTTGTTAAACGGAGAATAGTACTAATGAATACTTTTATTTTCAAAAATATTAAATATTTTTATTTTAAATAATTAGAATGATGCAGAAGAATCTGTTAAAAAGATACACCATTACTAAACTCTTTTTTCCTAAGGAAGAGCAAGTGTTATTGAATAGCCATTTGTGAGTTTCAGAGTAATCGGCGTCCACATTTGGGGCGCCCATCGAAATTGAGTCTGTAGTATCACTTTTCCTTAGCCAGGGTAAACATGTGGCTCTGAATATGTTGACATTCAAATACCAATAGTTCTTCTTGGTAAAAATAAAAGTGAAGAAAAAAAAAGGGAATAAAAATGGAATCAGATTGGACAGCCTTCTACGTTACTACGTATGACTGTTTACTCTTTAATGGAGCTATCCAAAAGTTACGAGAAATTGAGCTAGCCATTTCCAAAACAATTTTGACAATTAAAAATGGCAAACGGCCATTGTTGATGTTGATCCCACATGGCGTAGGTTTAAATTGGAAACACACAAAATGAATGATACACCTAAGAGACAATTCTGATTAAAGTTATAACTGGAGTCCACTTCATATATTATTTTATAACAAATATTCTGCTACCAAACAAAGCATCCTGGCTGTCCATTCAATCCAGAATTAAAAAAAGAAAAAGAGAGCTTTAAAGCTATATTCTGAACAATATGGCAACAGGCGGAGAATAAAATAGTAGTTATCGTCGTTGTCCCATAATCCCAGCATCTCTCAATGTTATCGCTCAATGGTTACAATAGAAGGTTCTTTACACAACGCAAAGAAGTATGTTTCGTTTTCTGTTTGATTCTCAAAATTAACAACCTGTATTTATCCATGATTGTCCTTTGTCCTATAATCCCACTCCGGCAGAATCAAACCGCTACATTGTATTTGTATTGATTCATTAGAAACCCAATTTTGTTTTAACAAATAGAAAAACATTTTGGTCTAACAATTTTTAAAGACAAAATTATTAGCCAATGCTATTGAAAGCACTCTATGATCCTCTTTTGACACAGGACCCGACCCGCAGCACACCTCAAGGTGCAGCTGCAACAAAGAACAACCCTCCGACCCCAATATCAAAAGAGTCCCTATCAATAGCACCCGAATAAAAAGTCCCAATCAATGGATGATATATATCATACATAGTCATACAAGGAAATTTTCAACATGCCTTCATTCCAAGCCATGAAACAAAAGTGCTGTGCTTTATGCTACTTTTCCACAGTGAGTGCGATTCCATTTCCCTTCACTAATTACCCATAATCCACCCACAGACATAATTCCTCCCTCTTCCCACCAGCCGCCCACCAATCAAAGATTCACCGACCATAGTTGTATGCTGTAAAGTAAAGCTGCACAATGCAATGCACTAATCTAATCCTTATTTTTACCAAAACCAGTATCCCCAGCTGCCTATAATGTTTTTTCCTTTCACATTTTCATTATTTCAATTTTTAAATTAGACAAAGAAATAATAAACTAGTGCCAAATAAATATTCCAATGGAACCCAAATTTCGGCTAATAATTTATTAACTCTCTATTCACCAATTACACTAACAAGTGAGCTGAGAACCCAGAAAGATTTTAAGCAGACGGCAAATTAACTGCTGAAAACCAAAACTCTTTAGAAAAAGAAAAAATTAACAACTGCTGAAAACCCAGAAAGGTTTTAACTTTTTACCACTAAGATTTATCATGGTGATTCACCTTGTTCAATCCTATCCCACGCGGCAAAGGCGGCGCATCCACGACGGTGGCGGACGACATCTCCATCTGGCAAACCCTAACAGCTCCTATCAACCTCTCCGGCAACTCCTCCTCCGTCTGCGCCTCCACCACGAACCCCATATCGATGGTGACGCTGGTCACGTACCCCAACGCAAGGCGCAAGATAGCGTTAGCGATGGCGCTGCTCCCAATGTCAACGTCAATTTCGAAATAGTTGGGTCCTCTATGGTAACTACACGTCAAAGCTTTCCCCAACAAGCACGCGCTGTAGTTCCCCACCGCCTTCTTCACAATCCACGGTCCCTTCACGATCCGGTTCACCAGCTTGAACCGCTGGTTCCTGAAACTGTCGTCCCCCTCAATGAACCGCCCCAGCAGCGAACCCGAAGGAACCGGATCCTCCGTTGCGAAGTAGAACACCGCGCTGTGGTGCTCCTTGCCGGGAACCTGAAGGTTCACGGCGAAGATGAAGCTCTTCATGGACTTGCCTTGTGCTTGGGCTCTCCGAAGCGCGTTGGACACGCGGTTATCGGGGCGTGAGAGCACGTTGTCGAGTTTGGAGGTGGATTTGAGCCAGTCCATGCCCGCCGGCGAGAGGAGGTAATCGCCGGCGGGGGTTTTTTGTCGTTTGGTGAAGTAGGACTCGGAGCGGAGGGGGAAGAGGTCGCCGGGGGGAGAAGCCCAGCCGTTGGTTCCGGTGTGGAGGTCGACATGGCGCAGAGATCCGGCGTTGATTGTGTCGGAGATCCAGTCGGCGGAATCGGAGGATCCAGAATCGGAGTCGGAGTTCCCGCGAGTGTGGTTGGTGGGGCACATGATGAGAGATGGCGGTGTTGTTGTAGAATTAGATTAGATTAGACGCACGCTCATTTCATGTTATTATTGTAATTGTAATTGTAATGTCTACACTGAACACCACACCTACTCTCTTTATTGTTGGATGTCATGTGTTGTTTAGGATTGAACATTAAGGAAGGAAGAAGGGGCAAAAAAGAAAAATAGCCTTATCACCAACAAAAAAACAAAAAGCCTTGCGTTTCGTTGGAACCTACGAGAATGACACTTGTATGATATGATATGGGCCACCTCAGCTAATTCGTTGAGTATTCGATTTAGGATCTCCTATTTTATCTCTTTAATAATTTTTTCTAATTATTAAATATGAAAAACATTAAATGTTATATTCTCAAAATATGAATGTATTTATTTTATATTTAATGTTTTTTTATTAAATATTAAAAAATTTATTAAGAAGATATTTTCAAGAATATAACAAAGCTCTAGTTTTAGGTATGATACATTACACGGACGAAACGCGCTGGCTTCTATTTTTTTTTTCTCCTAACCGTTAATCACTAGCATACTAGTTAGTATACACGTGTTTGTTAATATTTTAATGGATTTAAATTTATTAATTATATATCTCAGCGTGTTCCTCTGTGTCAGTGAGACTTTTATTGCCGTCGAATTTTGTAGAAAATTTGTTTTTATATAAGGGTTTTTCCAATGTGATCTTAAAAATATTTTTATTTGACAATTTAGAAATCTTGATTTATTTATTATTATATGTTCATTTAAAAAATTAAAAAGTATCTATTAATTTTTTTCATTCTTATCTCTTTATCTGTACTAAATTTAATAAATACTTATTAATTAATTTTTATAACTTCTTAAAATCAACTATTGAATTCAATAAAATGAGAAGAGAAGAGAGAATGTGAAAATAATAAAAATAGAGAGAAAAAAATATTAATTTAATGAGAGAAATAATAATTTAATTATATTAAATTATATTTTTTATCATTTAGAATATTTAATAATTTTTTTAATCGGTGTGTATTAACTTTAACAAATAGATAAAAGTAAACTAAGAATTATTAAAGAGAATTAAATATTTTTTACTAAATTTTTTAGATTATTTAAAGAAAATAATCATAAATTTTTTTATGTTAGTAACATTTATTTTTATTTTTTATCTTCAATTTTTAATTTTGTAGTCAGTGTCATAAGGACATTATTAGAAAATTGCTGTACATAACAAGGCATTATTATTTGTAACTATTTTGTTAAAAGCTTTGGAAATAGTATGTTCATTAGATTCATTGAAATCTTTAAGAAGGCACCAAATCTTCGATTTAATTGTTATCCATAAGCAATAAATGTAATTAGTCAAGAAATAGAAATATGGTTTTTTTCAAGAGGTTGAATTTTTTAATTGGCCCAATTGTTAGTGTTGTAAGATTTTTTAGAATATTTTATTTTTCCCGTATAATTACTCTTTACCAAATTAAGATAATTGCGCAATTTACTTTTATTTTCTTTATTCTATGCTTGACTAATTTTTTACATCAAAATATTTTTTTAATTTTATTTATATTTTACGTCCAATATTTTTGTGTTGAAGTGCTGAAACTTACTCATTCACATATGTATAAATTATATACAAATTTATTCAAACACACATTTAGTTTTTTTTTGTCTTATTACAATTTTTTATTTATTCTTCGAGTGTGAAAATAATTTTCATTTCGAGTATTGTCTCTCCCTACAAATATTTTTCCTTAAGTTTGAACTTTAATATTGTAAAAACCCCTCATATTTAGGCAAATTTGAAGTAATAGGTTTAGATATTAATGAAGTTATAGCTTAATTGACACTAGCTACAAAAAGTAGTGGGCTGAATTTATGTTACTAGACCATTGATTTAGTCTCTTTGTATATTTAAATTTTAAAAGATAGTTATTAAAGTTTAGATTCTTCCAACAATCAGTAATAATTAATTGAACATAATTAGTATTAAAAAATATGGCACCATAGATTTTGTTTCAATAAAACAAATGAAATATATGATTCCTCTAACCTTTAAGGACAAATTGGAAGAGGATTCATTGCAAAGTTATGTATAAGTTTATCATCGTTTAGATTTTTTTTCTAGAGTTTTTCATATTTGATAGGTGAAAAAATAATCTCTCAATATATAGTTAGTTGTCTAGGTAAAAATATTTATTAACAGTATTATTTTCATATACATAAATTCAGGAATTGAGTCCAAGATCACATGTTTAAGAAATCTAAACGTCTTCTATTCAAACCAATACACGTTAGTATTGTTTAAAAAATTTAAACTCAAGGTATTAATTCATTATTATGCTAATGCTAGGTTTTGTTCATTTGCAATAAATTTCAGGTAATCAAATTTGATAATTATTAAAATAAATTTCATATTCGATTTGAAGGAAATTTTTTCAATAAAAATTGAAATTTCCTTTTTATTTTGACTAATTAGTAAATCAATCAAAATTTATAATTAATTTCAGATTCGATTTCAAATTATAATTAGTCAAAATCAATTAATTTTTTGTATTAATTTCAAATTTGAATTAACAAAATAATGAATTAAAAATAAAATTAAACCAATTCAAGCAAATCAATTTATCCTAGCAAATCAAAATATTCTACAAACAACAATGAATAAAAATCATCAATTGAAGCAAATCAAATTTAAAATTAATATAGAAAAATAATTATTTTTTACTACTTGCAAATTGAAATTGAAACTGAAATTAATTACAAATTTTGAATATTTTACTAATGAGCCAAAATAGGAAGAGATTTCCAATTTTTATTGAAAAGATTCCCTTCCTAATCAAATATGAAATTTATTTCAATAATTATCAAATTTGACTATCTAAAATTTATTACAAATGAACAAAATCTAGCATTAACATAATAATGAATTTAAAACAGAATTAAACCAATTCAAGAAAATCAATAAAACCTAGCAAATCATAATATTCTAGCAACAACAATAAATGAAAATTACCAATTGAAGCAAATCAAATTGGGAATTAATATAGAAAATCAATTTACTTGTTTTAATTAAATTAAATAAAAGTTACTTTTTATTTTAATCATCATCAATGTTATTGAAATAAATAACCCGAAAGATATATATTATTATATATTTATGTAGAAGAATCAAGTTAATTTACACAACTAAAATAGGAAGGAAATATTTTGGGTTAATTATCCCAAATATTTGTATAATAATTGTCTAATGTTACTATATTAGGGATGATTTCAATTGATGATTAAACTATAAAGCAAATAAAACAAATAGAAAATTACTATATACAACAATGAATTAAAATTAGCAAATCAAGAATTAAACTATATAGAAAATAAAATAAAAAAAAGGATAGCTACTTAAAAGTTCTCACGTAAATCATTATTTTCTTATAAATCTTTTATATCAAACCTTTTCTTACGAAAATCAAAGAAGCTGAAGAATAAGTAACTCTTCTCCTTTTGATTATTGTTATTGTTCTTCTCATTGAAGTTTCCTTGTAGATTGATGTCCCAAAAAGTTAAACCTTGTGTTTGATAAAACAAAGTTATACTCTGCTTCAACTCATCATTCGAAGTCTCATTGATAGCACACACTATTTTTAATCTCTTATACTTTGCATGGCGTTACCGAGTGCTCATGAATCTAATAATGGTTGGATCTAGTTGTGTGATTAGTAACAAATTCTTTTTTTAATCTTTCATACTATACAAAGATTCTCTAAGTGCTCGTAGATCTAAACATAGTTAGATCAAGTCGTGTGAAAGATAAGATTTTGATTAGTAGATTAGCAATGTATAAATGTGAAAGAAAAAAGTTAGAAAAAATGGTCGTTCATGCCTTCCATGACGTGAATCCCTCGATCTTCCATTTGATTATTGTGATTTTCATGTATATCGAATTTTCCCTTACGCAACTTTCTTAGCTAAGGTTTTCCATCAAAACCTATAACATGTTCATGACAAACTCAAAACGAACAAATAAGTTAAAAATGCCTATAAATTAGTTAGTTGACGAATTGCATTTGAGGTTGATCAATTTTATTTTTCAAAATTTAATTTTTATTTAATTGGTTCCATTTTTATTCTGATCAACTATTTAATTTTTAATATGGAAAATAATGACCACTTATTTTATTTTTAAATAGTAATGGATGCTGCTAATTAAATTTGGAAATTTTATTGTTTAGTTAATTTTTTCCTAATATGATTTCTTCAGATTAACTTTTATTTGCATGTGATTGATAATTCTTTCTTGATATCATCATAATTTTTGATTGATAACCTTAGATAGACAAACATGATATTTTACAATTGTGTTCATTTTTAAATATATTTTTACACTTATGAAAACAATATGTTTTTACAGTTGTGTTCACTTTTTAATATTTTATTTTAAAAATATTTTTATTTTATTACTTTACTTCTCTAAAAGAAGTATGTTAAAGGCTATTATAATTGAAATCAGCTTTAACGTTATGTTTTTAGAAAGCTTTCAATTTGTGATTAATGACTATTAATTATAGCTTTTAATAGCTATTTATCGCATGTTAATGACTATTATGACAATTATAACTTAAATCAATTTAATTTTATATGTATTATCATGTTTTCTTATTAAATTCTTTCTTTCTAGCTAGTAGGTATATATTTAAATTGATATTGACTTTGTATTTTGAGAAAAATTTGTATTACACATTAATTACCTAAGTGATTATAAATCAATGTTTGATGTGTCAGAGTATATCTTGGTAAAATCTTGAAATGCTTTAATTTTGTGTATAAAATCAGATTATACAATTTATTAGAAATTGTGAGCGTTAACCTATTTCTCATAGAAAAACCTTTAATAATTTGGTATTTATTATTAATTTGGTGTTTTTATAAGTGTCTCTACAATTTAGCTGTAATAATTTCAATTTTTAAATTTCTTTAAATATATTTGATATCATTAAATACTCTACAAGCTCCAACTTTCAATATACAGCTCCCATTTGTCATTTTTGGAGCAATTTGAACTAATTTACAAGTGTGATATCACAATAATTCGATAAATAGTAGTATTTTATTGTGTTTACAATAATTAAAACAAACTTATTACATTAATGTCTTTATTTTAGCTTAAGATTTGTGTTTTTATCTTTATATTATATTAATTTTATATATTGTATCTTAACTATACCCATATTCTATAATTTATAAATTTTGCTTTATCAATGCATTTATATCGTGTCATATTATCCCGTATCAAGTATTCATACTTCCTAACAAAATGGACTATAATGTAAAGTCATGTTTTTTTGTGTACATTAATTTTCACATTATATTTGAATTTGAATACTTAGTATAATAATTTTAAATACAATAATCTTCTCATATATAACCAATTCAATTAAGATATATAATTCTTTTAAGTTCTTACTATTTTTTATGTGTTTATTTATTTTTCAGTTGTAATTAAATTTAAAAACTAATTTTTTATTTATAATAAGCTTATCTTCAATTCAAATTTTAATATGAAATTACAAAACAAAACCATCAAAAGAATTTTTTTTAATTTTTTACATTATTTTTAATTTTAATATTATTCTGTGTATCGTACTGGTGAAAGGCTAATATATATAAATTCTGTGATTAAAAACAAGATCATATGTATAAAGAACTCGAACTTCTTCCACCCGAACCAATACATATTAGTATTGTTTAGAAAATTTAAAGTCAAGGTGTTAATTCATTATTTTTCTTTTGGTTAAAATTCATATTATTTTTTGGTAAAGGAAAAAAAAACTTAAGTATCAGAATAGAAAAAAGAAAAAAGAAAAAAGAAGACATGACAACACAACTTGAGACCGGGATAGGTGGTGAAAATAACTTAAAAGAATTATTGTGTATTTATTTTATGATTTTTTTATTTTATATTATTGGTTATGACTTATGAGTAGTATTGCTATTTAAACTAACAATTGATTTATGTACAAAAAAAAACTAACAATTGATTTGATTGTCGGTTGTTGGTTCTCGATACAGAGGTAGAGTCATGCAGCAGATTCATCGAATAACGTTGTTGTAATGTTGTGGAACTTATCAGTATCAAATTGTGCTAAGGGCCATATATCACGAATCAAGATCCTCTCCATTTGTAAAACAACATCTCCATTAATAGGAGAGGATTATGTTGTTGATCCAATGGTTCACTTTGATGCATAGGAAATAGGTGACCTTCAAATATTGTGCTTTCTTCTATTGTTGAATCATTGGATCAATAACAAGATCCTCTATTGTGCTTTCTTCTATTGTTTTACAAATGGAGAAGATCCTTATCCTATATCACGGTCTGATAGTTCGGCTTCTTCCATACTCATAAAAAGTTAGCTGAACATGGATGCCTAAATAAACTTAACCATTAATATATTATATAAAAAAAAAGGTGGTTGACATTTTTTACCTGTAACCTCTTGAGTGCTTTTACCTGTTCCTAAGATTAACCCAATCTCAAACCGAGAACTGTGAATCCATGAACCATCAAATAATCTCTCCCATCACCAATAACACAGAACTCCTTTTGCCAACTTTTCCACCATATTTTCACTATAATAGAGTTACTATAAGACTCATGATCACACACCACCATCTTGCTCTCCATCACCACCCAGCATTTCAACCCTACCCCTAGACTCACATGTGCAACAACCATAAATCAACACTAACCCCAAACCAGTATGAGCTACAACCAGACATTGTCTAGCAGAACTCAACGCCCCCAGTAGCCATGAAATCACTGTCGCCACCACACAAAGACCTTTTCCCTCCATCATACCACCGCACAGTATCATAACAGATCCCCAACCTCATATCATACCTTTTTAACACCAAAACAGCCCCCATGTAAGCAACTCAACACCCAAACCACCAACTTAGTCACATAATCTATCTCTACCATGATCTTCAACTCCACACACAAATTCCAGCAACCGAGCCATGATTTTAAATTGCGACCGTAATATTATGATTTTCGTGGTTTTCGCAACCGTAAACATTTTTTTACAATTGGCTGCAATATTGTAGTTTTAGTGATCTCTGCAACTACAACCGTAATTTAAAACTATGAACTGAACCATCACCCAGTAGTCATGCCACCCTCGACCCCTATTTCCACCACCTTTAACGAGCTTAGAACTCAAAATTTGCCTATACTTCCACCGAGAACCCAGCCATGCCACCAGGATCGTAACCACCGTGAAAACCACGACCATCACCTGCCGCCACCCGAAGCCATAATCGATCACCTCACCTTGGCTCAAACCCACTGAGTCGCCTCTATTTATGTCAAACCGACACCCAACTATTACTCTCTGAGGCTCTTCTCGCACGCTCCTTTTTTTGGGTTCAAATACCAAAAAAAAAAAATTTACATGGTAAAATAAATTTAAAAGCCATTAAAAAAAACAATTCAGCTCTAATTATTGTCTCTAACTTGAATTAATCCCTTTTTATATATTTATTAACTTAATTAAATAAAATTAAAAGTAACAAATGAAGAAAAATTAAATAAAATTAAAGATAATAGTTAAAATCAAAGGTTAAAACTAATTTTTGTTCTTAAAAAAAAAAAATCGGTTATCACCGGTGAATTTCACGGAGTATCCATGCTCTACAAATTTTTATGAGCATTGAGCTGATGCAAATATTTATATATGAACATTTAGCTTTTTCGTATTGGCAATTAATTTTTTTTTAACAAAATTTTTGTTACATTAAATTCTGAATTTAAATTGTTATGAACTCTAATAGTTAATTAATGACACTATAATTTAATGACTACTAAAAAAAGATAACATTGTAGAAAATGTATGTTTATTTTGAAATAAAAAAAGAGCAATAAAATCACGATGCCTGACTTATTTGACAAACATAATTTCATAGAAACAAACTTTACTTTCACTACAAGAGTTCGAATTTCATTGCAAACACTTTGTAATTAGGGTAAATGTTTACGTTTGAAGAGAAATTAATTTCATACTTAAAAGTATAAAAATAAAAAATATTTAAAAAAAAAGTTAAGTACAACCATACAAAATTTAGGATATATGTTAAGGTCTCACATTGATTGAATATATGAATAAAAAATTATTTATAATGACTTGAATAATTATTTTTCTTTAAACTAACTTTTAGAGTAAAGTTAGGTTTAATTATTTTAATATAATATATTAAATTTTACATTAATTAAATACATTAACAATTAATTATTTATAATGACTTAGACAACCTTATTCTGTTGAACTAATTTTTAAAATAGAATTAGATGCAAATATTCTAATAATATAAGCATCAAATCACAAAAACAAAAAAACGAAAAGCGAGGCTGAGGATTTTGAACATATCGGCATATGGAAGTTTTCTTTTGCTTATACGGGATGCTGTGACAGGACTCATAAATTTTAGGCACTGTCGGTAAAGATAATGTTATTAATATAGAAGTATTAAAAAAATTAATAATTATATCTATATATAAAAATATATATTAATATAAAATTATAAAATATTAATTTATAATTATTTTCTTCTTATTTTTATATGTTAAAAATGTTGAATAATTTTTTATTATTAATACTATCAAATATTTTTTCTACCACTAAAGCGTAATAATAAAGAGAAAATGTGAGAGAAAATTTTGATGTTCTGAATTTCTTGACAAATTTAATATTTTATTGATTCTAAATTACATGGAAATGATGAAGTGTTTTAAAAAATAATATTAAAAAAATAAATTTTATTTTTTATAGTTAAAAATTTATTAATTTATTTATATAAAAATAAAAATTATACATATACAAAAATAAAAAAAATAAATACATAATAAGATCAAAATAAAGTTTATAAGGTCGGTGGAATCATGAATTCTCACTCTTTTCTACCTGGTCTATCCACAGAATGTCAATTATTCTTTCATTTAAATAAATCACTTTGGCCAATTTATTATATAAAATTCATTAATAATTTATACGTTTAAAAAAAAAAAGCATTATTCAGGATGGAAGAATTTTTCATTCCCTCTTCTTCTGTTTGGGGTTGTCGTAGTAGTTTCATGACAAGTCCATGGATAGCAACGTAAATTAAACAGTAGTATACATTGAAGTGAAGCGTGGGAAAACGTCAGCGTTGACACTAAGTTGGACTCTACCGATGTTGATGATTAAGATAGCGACACGTATAGACAACAAGGACGGAAAGTGCATGAAAACATCTCCCAATTCAAAGAAGTAACGCGATGTGTGTCACAGATGACCATTTGATTACATATGGTTATATATTATTTTTTTTATAATTATATTTTGATTCTCTCTCTTATACCTTACATTTAATGACGTGCATTTAAGAGATAAAAACATAATTTTTTTATCTAACTCAAATACGATAAATATATATTTATTATATATTTATATAAGATAAATATCAAATTAAATTATATATAAGTGTAATATTCTTATAAAATATAAAATAAATTTATGAATAAATTAAAAAAATTAAAATATAAAAATTAGTTGAATAATAAGATTAAAAGAAATATGCATAAAACATTATTCAATTCAAAGCAACGTAATAATCGATAAGCCCACTGGTTCATTTTTCTTTTTAATATGTGGTCATTTAGATTTGAGCTTAAATTTCGTGTAAAGTATCCAAATCCCTCTCAATTACCTCATCGGAAGTCTTTAGACCACGTGGTAGATCACTATCGCGCTTAATGTCACCGTCGCCCGGCCACCCTACGACAGACCAACCAGCTCAGCATAGAGTTTCCTTGACGAGGCTTCCTCTCGTCCGTTTGTTATCCATAACGACCCATAATCATAACAACACAAAATAAATTAATATTTTTAGCCATCAAACCAAACTAACATGCAATTATGGTGGCTAGCCTAGTGACACACATGGAACAGCGTAAAGGATCATACACATGAGAACATCAACAATGATTTTGTAAAGTGAATCATCATATGGCGTTGGTATACCAAATAACTGAGAGCTGGTCTTGGGGCAATAACTGTCAAGTGCTAAGATATGTTAGACTATTGAAAAAAATGATCATATATTTTTTTTAAGAATATATATATTATTGATATCATTTTTAAAAGTGTCAAATGAAAAAAAGTGATAAAAAATAAATATAATAAATGATATTAAGAAGAATATGAAAAGAAATATATGTACTATTAATTACAAGAATATCACAACTTTAAATTTTTATACAAGTGGAGTATTAACAGCTTCTTCGTTGAGATAGTTGGGCTTTGCTTTGGACTTCCCCTTAATGTGGGTTCATTCAAAAACGCTGTGCTGTAGACAGTGGACCGCCCCACGTTTCCAAGTACCCCCTTCAAATAAGTCAGAAAGTTATCTTCGTTTTTCTTCACTGCTTGGATGATTTAGGATTATCGCGATCAACTTACAATCTTACGTCTAAAGAATAAACGTACCATCCCGTGATAGTAAATAATGGGTCAATGTTCTACTATCCTCAGACAGAGGCAAACCAACAAATCAACAATCATATTCTTCAGCATTCTCATGGGGTTTCTAATGCTGCTTTGCCTTCACTAATCAACACATACAACTGGTATTGGGATTATCAGCATCGCCACCTCATTGCCGTTCGAGGTAATCTGGTTTGATAAATAGGTTGCTCCGTCCATGTTTACACTTAGGAACACATACTTTGCCTAACACTACAGGCCAGTTGGAGTATCTTTTTTTTTTTTAATCTCTCTTTTGTCTTCCTTTATTATTTGCACTATTTATTCTACTGCCCATCCCGTTTAACAATAAATTCTACTAATGCAACCTTTTTCCCCAAACGAATAGAAACTTCATCGACTCAAATTTGTCTGGATACATAAAGAAGGATGATCGACTGAGAAACAACCAGTGACTAGTAAACATATAAGGACCAAATATAGACCCCAAAATACACCCTAAGCACACTACAAAGCAGTGGGCGGTTTAGAGTCCCCACTAAGACCTTGCTCCATTCCAACAATCTTAGAAGACCTGGAGGAAGACGAACAAAATTTAAGTTTGCCGCTTCTGTGCAATCCCAATTTCCCAAGGCAGTCAGCAGCAAAATTTCCTTCCAGGCAGGTAACTGGTTTACTGCAAATATTTAGCAAAATAAAACAGGGTTTACAAGATAATAAATCACTTTGCTGGACAGACGTTTCAATTTTAATTTCCCAGTTTTCAAATCAACAAGTGATAAGTACTGCCTTCGTTGGGCTATGAAAGGAAATGTATCGCACCTAGTGCACAGCATACACACAATAGATAACACAAACTTTAGGCTGCCTCTGAAGTTAACTACAGATGGGTCAAGTCGAGTTAGCTGACTTAGCTCTTTATAATACAATCTAAGACAAATCTGATGTCACACAGATATGTAAATCTTACAGCTATGATTGTTGAAACAGTCATTCACGTCCATAAAAACTGCATGTGATGTTTGTTATAAATAATGACAACAATTACATTGCATAAGCTGAAAAACCTTAGTTTGGGAATACCTGTATTAAATTTCCAAAAAAATAACATCACACATTTTACACCAAAAGACTAGCATATTTGCTCAAATGTTCTTCCAAATTTTATTATAATCTATCCATTATTTAGGTCTGGAACTTCAAAGAACACCATATTTAACAACAATAAATCCCAATAAACAGGATACTCAGTTTCAGAAAATTAAGTGAATGACAATATATCATACATCATATAACCAGCAGGAAGCAACAGGTATAAAATAGACAAGATTTTTAGATATATATCATTTTGGATGCTTCATATTAACTTGTACACACCTTCATACTTCCAATATTGACTGGCCAAGTCTCAAAAAATGCAACAAGGCAAGAAAAATGAAAACTCAAGTAAGGACAATTTATTGTGAGAATAATATTAGCTAAACTCCCAAGACATGTTCGGGCACTAAAGTTATAAAGCATGTTCCCTATAGACATAAACTACAAGGGGTTGACTTGGCAATGAACGAGCATGTGATGTATGGATAGGTATATAGTCACAAGTTCGAATCCTAGCTATGGTAATTACTTAGGGCCTAACTACAAGGAATATCCTTGTGAATTGCTTATTCCTAGCATTGGTGGCCTGCCTTTGACTGTGCTGGGGAGTTGGATTAGTCGAGGTGCGCAAGTTGACCCAGACATCACCTGATACTGTTACCAAAAAAAATAAAACTATAGACATCAAATAATTTCATGTAACAAAAGTTTATAAGGCAAAAGTTAGAAACCCATCACCCATATCATTAACAATTATTGATTAAGTTTATTGAAAACATCTTTAACTCACTTCATTTTGACACTTCATTAGTGCACATTTATAGGTCATTCTCATTGCCTGTAACATGATAAGGCTACCTTACACAATAGATGCGTGCCACCGCCAACATGCATTTCATAATTTCAAACTTCTAGACAATCTTTGGTATCATATATCTTTCTAATACATCTAAAACTGATATCAACTTGAACTTGTTGCTTGCAAAATCATGGTAACTAAAGCCAGACTATTTCTCTAACACAGACTGGACCTTCAATACTTAAAACACAAACTGAATAAAACCTGAGCTCAGATGCAGCTTGACTATATTCCACATAGATTATTTCCTTTTGCCACAATAGAAACCACTACCCTTGGAATTGCACAGAAGCAAACAACCTCAATAGTACTCAATATTAAAACACTCAAAACTCTCATTCTTCAAGTTCAGGGTGCACAGAAATATCTTGGGGGCAGCATGTCATCATCTCCAACTCACCCTTGAATACAATTCCAAATGCAGGGAAAAAAACAAATAAGGAGGGGAAAAGCAACCTTCAGTACTGTACACCAAAGGCAAAAACAGATAATGCCTATTCCCCACCAATGTATTCTTTCATTAATCTCTTTCTTCAATATTTTTTTTTCTTTTATCAGAAAAAGGTATTGTATGCCAAAGACATACTTAAGTCACACTGGGCTATTGTTGCAAGTTTTATAAATAACATCAAATCATATTTCAAACTTGTTCATATGATCTAATAGTCTACCCTGCCAAACAGTTTGGGATTTCCCATTTGCTCATGCATGCTTCACGTCATTAAACAATAGTACAATACTCATTCATGCAAACCTAAAACTATCAGGCACTAAATATGGAACCAGATTTTGAAATCAATTTCATCACTCCAAACACGCTAATGCAATTCTATAGGTGCTAGGCAAATTATAAAGAGGTAGAGCAAGAACAATTTATAGTAAATTAATCAAATTATACAAGTTAACAATCTGGTTAAAAAAAAAACTTACTCCAAAATAATCTTCTTCATGAGTAACTTACTTAATAGAAAGAATACTAGTTTTCATTTATATATTTTTTTTTGGGGGGGTGGGGGGGGGGCATTATTTTGAATTAGTGATTTCCATTATATCTTCGCAGTTGGCACATTCTGAGAAATCAGAACGCAGAGGTATACATCATACAGAAACAGCACAGGGAAGGAAAGGGAAAAAAACAAAAAAAATTGCTCAATTCAAAACTTGCTCCATAAATTAAAATCCCAACAACTTAAGCAAGTGTACAATCATATAATGAAGCAACACGAACATGTTGCGTATGAACTTAAACTTGAAACCAATCCATTTGCACTAGTTCAAATTGTAAATGCTGTGATCAACGCCTATGAAATCAAGAGTAACTACACTGCCTATGGAGCAGGGGAACAATAAAAACTTCCTAGGAGATCAATTAGGGTTCACCAACCGTGTTCTTCGCCTTCAGTGAGCCTTTCTCCTCTGCTGGGGCTGTTTCTGGGTGGCTAATCTATAAATCCAATATACCTACATACAGTAAATCCAATAAACAAACATAGAGTTATTAGATTAGAAATTATCAGGAATTGAAATGAAGAAGGAGAAAGTGGAGAAAAAAGTTACCACGGCGAGGACATGAGCTGCTATTAGAATAACCACTAATAAAGGTACTGCATCCTGGATCCATGGTTGCGTCGACGAGTATTGCTCCTTCGCCATTCTACACTACACAGAAACTCCAAACCAGGGTTTCGTTTTACCTCAAAGTTCAAACACGGATTGAACGATTTTTTTCTTTTTCTATTTTATTTTCCTTTCCCCTTCTTTTCAAACCACGGAGATTCCCTTCACCGCCAAACCCCAACTGAACCCCGTGCAACGAAGTGAGTTTTTTTTTTTTCGTTTTCTTTTGGGAAAAGAGAAGGGAAATATACTTGCATAAATATTTAAGTTACGTGAATAATCTCGATCGAGCAAAAAAAAAATATAGAATATATAGAAATAAAAACATAGTAAAACAATGGGCACAAGGTTATCATAAACTCATTTTGTTTTGGTCTATGGATAAACTATTTTTGTTATCTGATAATATTTATATACAAATTTGAATATATATAAAATTTATCGTTAAAATTTATAAATTAACTTTGTATGTACAGATTATTTATAAAAAAAATAATTTGATTAAATTTCTAAGCGAATATGAGTATTATTGATTGAATCTAACTTTTTAATCTCAATTATTAATTTATTTTAACAATAAATTAATTGTTATTTTTGTGTTTGGTCCATCCATGGACTTAGAATTCTCCAAACCATAGTGTTATCCAATTGTTTACATAGGATCATGTTTGTATATATCTTTTTGGGTTGCGTATAAGATGGACTCGATAAGTTCAAATCCATCAATGGACATTTGATTGTAAGCCATTGGATTAGTATAAAAATAGATGGACAATTGGGATGAGTAATTTGCAATCGGATTAGAAAGTAATCAGGAAAATTTCATATTTACATATCGATCCCTCTAACCTCAAACACCTATGCAGAGGACGACGAGGACCTTGTGGCTTGACGGCCAACGATTGGTGGTAACTGTTTGATGAGGGTGGCTGCGGATCTGGGAACGATAGAGGACAATGAGTAGGGGTTCGCTCGACCTTGGTGGTTGCAAATTGTTCCTTTTAACCTTCTAACCTCCACACTTGTGTGTGTGGGGGTTCGCTCGATCTTGCTTCTTCTGTGAAAATTTTTTGTGAAAGTTTTTTCTCGTGGTCGTGCACCTCGCCGGTGGTGGATGATGCTGGCAGGCTTTGTGGGGTGGTTGCGCACCTAGGCGGTGGCGCAACTCGTGGTTCTGGTTTGGGGTCGTGCACGGGGTTTTGCGACGACTCAAATCTGGTGCATATGGGGATTCACGGCCATGGCAGATCTAGGTGGCAGTCATCAGGTGTGACGTCTGCAGTGAGACATCTTGGCTGTGG
The DNA here is from genome assembly GCA_029884595.1 of Ormosia semicastrata. Taxonomy (NCBI): domain Eukaryota; kingdom Viridiplantae; phylum Streptophyta; class Magnoliopsida; order Fabales; family Fabaceae; genus Ormosia; species Ormosia semicastrata. The sequence continues at coordinate 12,014,619 of JAQQTO010000046.1, read as the reverse complement.
TGGGTCAGAGAGGGGCAGCGTGTTGTTTATGGCGGCTCGCGGATGGCGAGAATGGTGGCATGGAGTCAGGATCGCATAGTTTGGTAGCAAGAACGAGTTCATAAGGTTAGTGCAGTTGGCTGATCGAAGTTCTTGCTAGAGTTGTTTGCCAGAGGTCCAAATCTAGATAAGAAGGGAAGACAAAAAGGAAATAGAAAGTTGTAAAGGACTAAAATAAAAATTTATTTATTGTATGACCAAGGTGCAAATAAACCAAAGGACTGTTTTGTAAATACCAAATACCTGCTACTATAGGTTTTTTTGGGGGTGCATGGATGTACCCAAGACTAAAGGGTCCACCATAAAAGCCACCATCTTTTTTTACTACTGTATGTAAGAAGTTTATAATGGTACATCTAAAAAAAAAGTTGTTTACGTCAGTTAAATCCTCAGTGGTCAACCGTCACCCAAGCAGAATAAGGGCTATATATAAAAGTCAAGGGAGGGTCCCTGAATTTCTCCTCGACTTGGATCAGCTGAGACAAAGAGCGGGCGTAAGTGCTTTAAGGCCAATGATGAACTCACTTTGTGATGTTGATCTCATTTCTATTTATAACTAAGTGCAACGGGATGGGGTGCATCATGTCCCCGTCGCACTTGCCATGCGTGGGGGGGAGGTGTATTATGCACCCTCCTCACGTTGATTGCGTTCAGTCTTTTGGAGGGAAACTTTGTTAGGAAATTTGCGTATTAAGTGCTGCCACGTGGCCTATTTGTTTAAAGGCGTGTTCTGGAACACTCCTGAGACGGTTTTGGAGCATGGGCTAGGTTATATGTTACTGTGTATAGTCGGAGTACATCTAAGCCTAGTGGGGTGATCCCAGCTAAGTGACGAAGCGAAGGACTTGTCGAAGCCGTGGTATGGTGGTGGTCTCGCTACTCTGGTACTCACCCACATCTGAAGATTGGTTATGGATGCACCAATCTCGAAATAGTCCAAAAGTTTATAATGGTAAATTTATGCAATAACTATTTCTCAATTCAATAATTATTTGTTCAAAAAAAAAATCTATTAGTTATTCTTTATTATGCATAAAAAAAAGGTATACTCATAAGGGTTTGTTGAAATAGGACTGGCAATGAGTTAAGCTTTGCCAAGTTTAGTTGAGCTCGAGTTCAACTCGATGAAAATTTGTTTAGCTCAAACTCAGCTCAAAAGGATAACATTGGTGGCTCAAGTTCAATTCACTATGAGCTCACGAGTAGCTCGATCTCAATGAGCCAACTCATAACATAAAGAAGACCGCCACCAACTATTCAACTTATGGGTGGTAAGGGTGCATACGGTGGTGGAGTGAGGGTCATAATTCGTTTGAGTTTTAAGATCATTATCTAGTGGTAATGGGAGTGAGAGTCACTTGACCAGCAAGACAACAAGTATAAAATAATATAAATATTAATTAATAAAAAAAGTATTTGTATGTATATTTAGACAATAAACGTGAGATATAGGAAAAAAAGGATGGGTTTTTAAGTGTATATATATATAAATCAAGCTAACTCACAAGTTAATGAGTCGAATTTATGAAAGTTCAATCTCAACTCATTTATGAAATGAGTCAAAATTTCAAACTCAAGTTTAGTTCATAAGTTCATGAGGCTAGCTTATCGAGGTGTTAGCGAGCCAAGCTTTGAGTAGCTTGTGAGCCAACTTGGTTCATTGTCAGCCCTATGTTAAGAAGTATTTAAGAAATAAGTAGTCTCGATACTACGAATTTAAGATTAACCTCACACTTCCTTAGTATAGCTAAAGTGATTAGAACTTTGAACATTTAAGAAAATTGGGAAGCATTTGATTCCTTTCATTACTTTTAAACCTTTCTCCTTTCTATCCCCTTCCTCTATCCCAACCTTGCTAGGGCCATTCAAAGGCCTTACTAAGCAGTCCTTGATCATGTCTCACATAGTGGAACTTATGTATTAATAAAAAGGTACATATTTAGTATATTTTATTATAATTTATTCTTTAATGAATTTTTAAATTACATTTTCAAATATTAAATAAATTAATTCAGACATGTTAAGTTGATTGTTTTTTACAATATAATATAGAAGATACTGCAAATGACTTAAATAAATTTATTTTTAATTTATTCATTAAGAAAAAATGTATCATGGAAGGACCTCAATTTTGAAACTTATTAATTAAGGATGTTAACTTTGTTTTAATTACCAATCAAGGATCTCAATTTTAATACAAAATTTATTTTAATAATATTAATTTATTAAAAAAATTAAAACATATGTTCCATATAATTTGTTCATATTATAAATTATTTTTTATTTAATAATTGAATATTTTTATATTTTAAAAAATATTTTTATTAATATAAATATAAATATATTTTAATAAAATAAAGGTCTTTAATTAATAATAAAAAATATTTAATCTCTTAATTGACTTTTCATTAAAAATTTATTTCTTTAAACAATACTTTACTAATTCATTAAGGTTAAGAACGCGAGAAAGAAATCGTTGGGCATTTGCAATTTCCAAACAAAGGGTGGAAATTACGGTCCTGGAAAAAAGGCATGAAGGGAGAACGAATACGTCGGCTTGACCGGCATAAATAAATAAATAAGGGTGTAAATAAGTTAGGTTAAATTTTATCTTAAACATGTTTGATTTGTATTTTAATTATAAAGTTTAAGTTTGTTATGTGAATTTGAAATAAGTTAATTTTTAAGATATGATCTGATTTTTTTTTTAAGTTTGATTTGGTTTAAAAGTTTATTTTACAATAAAACGTTTAAATAGGTTAACAAACTTTTAAATAGACTAATAAAATTTTATATAAGTTAATAGATTTACATTTAAATAAGTTTAAATAAATAGATTATTAATAAACTAACATTTTTAAATAGTCAACGAGTAAACTTTAAAATAAACCAATAAATGTAAATTTTTAAAATAATATTATATTAAAAGTTAATTTAATTCAATAATTTAACATTTATTCTAATTTTTATAGATATTTATCTTTAAAATATTTAATATAAAACTTAGAGATATATTAAATTTTTAAATAAGTCAACAAATATATAATTTTATAAAATACTATATTAAAAAGTTAATAATTTAATTCAATAATGTATGTCTAATAAATTAGTATATATTTTTTGATTATAATTTAACACTCTTTTCATATTATTATAGATATTTATTATTTTTTATTCTAATATTTATTTAATATAAAACTTAGAGATATATTAAATTGTAAAATTATTGATATTTCATGTTTTTCAATCAGGGAGATATACCTAGTATAACTTTAAACATGCTTTAAACTACCCTCTATCTCAAATTTCACCTATACCACCAAGCTCCACCGTCAACCACCACTTCCCATGGCTGTTCACGTGAGCTGTTGCACCTCCCTATTGTCTATGGCATCCCCAAAGCATTCTCTTTGCTATATACTCAAGTAACCATACAAACCAATAGAACCCTGTCTTCACACACAATAGCCACCGAAACCCATAAACCCAGGCATCCACCGAACTCTCAATACAAACCAATAAAATAAACGCATACCATTCCCTGCCTTCCCACAAACTGAATCATCAAGATAACAAACAAGAAAATCATGTTGGGATTGTTGCCTTTCATGGAGATGAAGAAATGAGGATAAAGAACAACCTTCGAGGGGTAGGAGGAGGAGAAGGAAGATGTATTGGGATTGCTGTTGTTTAAAGTTATAATTTCATGTTTAAAATTATATGTTGGTGTTTCATGTTAGTAATTAGAGAAAAGTTGGTTTGATTTTCATGTTTTATAATTATATATTTTTAATAATTTTATAATTTAGTATATTTTTAAATCTCATATCAATGAATAAAGATTAGAGATAAAAAAGTCATAAATATATATAAAAATAAGAGATAAATATTAAATTATTATAATATAATTTTAATATTTTATTTTTATTTTAACTTATTAATTTAAATTTAAATTATTAATTTTTATTATAATTTAATTAAAAAATATATTAATATATTATAATAAATTAATAAATTATAATTATATTATATATAATTAAACAAACAGACGAATCTAAAATTATTTTAGATAACTCAAGAATTAACCTTTTTAATTAAATGAATTTTTAAAAATACTTTAATCCAACTTATTTAATAAAACTCAAGTCCCCTCACTTATTTTCACCCTGTAAACAAACTGCTCCGACCGAAAAAGAAAAAGGAATCCTTCCATCCAAATCCAAATCCAATAATAGGACCTGGCCTGAGGGCGGTTCGTGTTCTCCAAAACTGCCAAGTGCTTACAACACTACACCAGACGTGGACGTGGCTGTTTATTCTGCTTTCAACTTCCCAACTCGCAAGAAAAGCACAACACAGACGCTCACTCACCACTTCTATATATCGAATCAAATCAATGGCTGGCCGGGGTCCCTCAACCCTCAAGGCTTATTGGTTCCGCCTATGCATTTTTTCAAACAGTTGGTGTTCCCATGCGTTCCGTTCGTCAATTCTGTTCCACTGATACTGAACTTGTTACCTCTACATATCAATGAGGTGGAATGCCTTCGCCGCTCTCTACCGTCACCGCCGGCGCCGTGCGATACCTATCTCCACAAGTACTATTTCTCTCTTAACTCTTCCTGCAATCTCAATCTCCTTTTATCCCTATTTTCATTTCATCTTCTGCTTCCTTTCTCTCGCACATTGCAATACCTTGTTCATTTCATCCGATCACTACAGCCTAGAAATTTTCCAGCAATTCAAACACACGCTAACCGCATGCTTATGCGATTTAGTTTTACTTGCTGAAATGATTAGAATTGAATAGTGGTTAGGTTTATTATTACTATTACTATTACTATTATTATTGTAGCCTGTGTCCTATCATCTGTGCATTTGGTTATACTTATATGGAAGAATAAGTTATCTATCGTGGCTTTTGTTGCCGCGTAGCTCTTGTTGTCTTTCTTTACCTGAACTGCAGGTCACTGTTGTTGTGGTCTCATTATGAGAGTGAGAGTGCTTTTTTATTTTTCTTTCAGATTTACAGCACGAGAGTGCCACTGAAATTATCTTACGCAAATGCAAGCCACTTGGATGTCTGAAACACATTGAGGTTGTCAAGAGGCTGGATTGCTGGTCCCCGTCTTGCTTGGTGCACCGAAATTCGTGAGTTGGTTTACCACCTCGCATCTGATCCTATTTTTGTCCATATCATGTTTTATGATTTTCAAATTTCTGTTCTTTGGGGATGCTGGTGCAGATATTCAACTGGTTTCACCAGTGTGCATGGTGAAACGCCATCTGCTGAGTATGCAAGGATGAGGAGGGAATTGCTGGAAAATCAATTTGGGCATGCTCTTGGAACTTATAGCTCCAAGAGTTTCAAAGCCACCTACCGGTTTGGCCCCTTTCTGGCTTTGTACAGGGCAGCAATTATTTCATTTCATGTTATAAGGTTAACAATATGGCAGTTGTTCGTTCAAGACATTAAAAAACGTGCAGTTAAGGTAACAGATTATCATTTGCCGATGCTTTCCATACACTTTTGGAGAAGTACTTAGGGAACACATTACTGTTGGTTTGGGATAATTGGCTAATCCGTTTAACTTAAATTATGATGAACAAGACTTTGAATTTTGATTTCGTAGCATGTATTTGATCAAGATTTAATCACTGAACATAAATTTAATGAAAAGATTTCAATGAATATGCCGGAAATAAAAGTGCCTTGATATTATAGAGGATTAAGACCAACTTAATATGCAAATTCTACTTATGCCTATGGATTATGGTGCCTGTCTCAAGTGTAAAAATATTTGCTCATAGAGTGACGATAATTTCCTTTGTTCTGAGATAAATGACTTATTGCCAAATCAATTTTATGCTGTTAATTTCTTCTTCATTAATACGAAAGAATGTGTGTTCATGCTTGTTTTGTGGTATGTCATTTTATTTAGTCACTTAATGTAGATAGTTTCTCAGTTTGACGTTACAGGTGTTTTTATTAACTGTCTAACCTTTTATTCCTTTGATACCTGATGGATTTTTTTGAAACCCAAGACTATAAATTTGACTGTTGTGCAATTTTTTAAATGAAAATTGCAGCCATGTGTCAGCTTTATCTCTGATAATCTGGTTGGCAATGTAAAAGACACCCCTTTCTTCATTTTTGGCTGTAATGTGATTTCAAGTATCGACTGTGTATTTAAAAGCATTATAAGAACTACCAAACCGCTTATATTTCTCTCATCGACAATTCTTCCAGCAATAGAGTGTGGATTCATTCTTTTATACTTGTTAGGGAAAAAACTGACAGGAATGAACAGTGATTTCCATACAATTTTTTGCAGTTTCGTGAAACTCTAATACGCTTGGGTCCTTTCTACATTAAGGCAAGTTTCTTTCACGGGTTATTGCCTATTGGTTTCTGCTTTCATCATATCTGTCTCCTTCATTCTTTGCATTCCTCTTTTGGTTATAATGTTCCGTGCTGAGGTTGCCAGTTTGAGATATACACTTTACATGAGCATTATTTTCTCTTTCTCATACAAAATTATTCTACTCTGAAATAACTTTTTGTTTGGTTCCTGATGTAAAATAACTTGGCGACAGTTTCAAAGGCTTTTGATATACTTTCTAGCTCACAATATTTATTTTCCCCATTATTTGTTTCAGTTGGAGATATATCATTCGCCTTTGTCCACTTTTACCTTTACTCAAAGAAATGCAATAATCATGCTTCCAATTCTTACGCTCTTCTTATTAGATTTTTCTTATGGTTTCATATTTTCTTTTTCGGAAGCACTTGAATATAGATAAGAAGCTTTTCTCTTTGTGCTCCTTTTTTCCCACATCATCATGACTCTGTCATACATTCTGAATGGAGCAAGAATTAATAGTTATCTTATAATGATTTCTTAGAACAGTTCTTTTATTTGACTTAATCTACTCATGATTACAGCTGGGGCAGGCATTGAGCACTAGGCCTGACATATTACCAACAGTATACTGCCAAGAACTTGCTCGGTTACAGGTACAGTGGCTTCTTCCATTATACTTCAGAGCATGTAATCAAATGCTGCAGATGCATCTATTGACTATTGTCACGCTTCTACTGTTTGTCAACTTGTATGGATAAAGGCTTATAATTTTGTAATTCATGCTAGGATCAAATACCCCCATTTCCAACTGATGTTGCAATCAGATCTATTGAAACTCAGTTTGGTGTTCCTATTGCTGAAATTTTTAGTGACATTAGCCCAGCACCTATTGCTGCAGCATCCTTAGGGCAAGTTTATAAAGGTTAGTTGCCAGCAAAGATAACTAAGATTTTATTCTGATTTGACTATTTCTTTGGCTTTTTGTTCTTAAATTTGGAATTTTAGAGTAATCTTGACATGTTTGAGGAAGATTGAAGTGTTTACTTTTGTTGCTTCAAGTGTTGCAGCTCACCTGCATTCTGGAGAGCTGGTAGCCGTAAAAGTACAGAGGCCTGGTATGTCACTTTCATTAACCCTTGATGCCTTGTTATTCCATATGATGGGGGGCCAATTAAAACGATTTGCCAAGGCTCGCAAAGATCTATTAGTAGCAGTAAATGAGATGGTGAGTTCCTTTACTATAGAGCACAAAGATCTCTTGGTTGCTTTGTATATGACCTATTTTTTCACCTGACATTGACAAACTAACATCTGAATCCCATTTCAGGATATAATATTTTCTTTTGTGTGTGTATGTGTTTCATCATTACACCAGCTGACTATTATGGAGACTTATATTTCAGTTTATATTGCAATTGCTTTATGTATTAGTCATTGTGGATTAATGTAACAGGTCAGGCACATGTTTGATGAAATTGATTATGTCCTAGAGGGAAAAAATGCTGAGCGCTTTGCTTCTCTCTATTGTTGGTCTGCAAGTAAGTTTGACGGCTGTGCCAAAAATGCTACGTGCTATTTTCTTTGATGATAATTTTGGCTTGTCCATAATTCAACCAGATGTTTTAATCCCAAATCCAAATTTTAGATAATGCTCAATGCTCAACCAGATATTGTTACTTGAGGCATTTCCCCTAGAGTTATAAATATTAGCTTCTGAGTGATATACATATGAAGATCCCTGCTTGTATTCAGAGCTGATAATTGTTCTTCAAATATGAGAGGGCAGTGTTCACGTGTTAAGTTATGGACTAAACATTTTGGTCACTTAACTTGATTAATGATGCTTAGTTCTTTAGCATGCAATTTAGAGTGGTGACTAATGAACAGGGCCAAAAAAATGCAGGTGGAGACAATATTAAACACAAAAGAACAAAGTCCGTTAAAGCTCCAAAGATATATTGGGACTATACATGTACCACTGTATTGACTATGGAGTGGATAGATGGAATTAAGCTTACAGATGAAACAGGCTTGAATAAAGCTTCTTTGAACAGAAGGGAACTCATTGACCAGGTATAAAGCACAAAAATGTTCTTGGTCACATGCTTTGACTGTTCACGTATATGATATATCTCTTTTATGCCATTGCTTGTGTGTGTCCGAGTGCATATCTTTAAGTTAGTATGCTTACATGTATTTAGGAATAGTATTAAATGCAGAGTTACGTTATCTTTTGGCTACAGATTAAATGCATGATTACTTAATATACTAAGCACTGTGAATTGATGCTCCTTGCCTCTTTTTTACGGCTTTGTAGGGATTATACTGCTCCTTGAGGCAACTGCTTGAGGTTGGTTATTTCCATGCTGATCCTCATCCAGGAAACCTTGTTGCAATAGATGATGGATCACTTGCATATTTTGACTTTGGAATGATGGGGGATATTCCTAGGCATTACCGGATTGGACTTATTCAAATGGTGAGAAATATTTAAATATTTATTTGCTGATGGTGAAACTCGTTTTAATGGATGTAACTTATTGATTAGTCCATCATAATTTCCACTACATTTTATGGCAATTTCTTAGTGCCAAAAATACGTTTGAAGGTCAAATTGCATTAAGGATGTTAGACATGTCTCTGGAGAAGAGCCAAAGGATGTGTTATATTTTGACTGCTTTATGAGTTCTTATTTATCATTTGCAAATCACTTATTCATGATCTCTCTCACAGAATATCTGTGTCTCTAACTTCTGAGTCATGGTTTCTGAATTTAAAGTATTTGAATAGTTATTACATAACTTACATTGGAAATTTCTTTTATGATGCTTATGTAGATGATTTTCTGAAATGTGAGAGGTCCTTTCATTCGTTGGATTCAGATATCGATATATCTGTTTCCCTTGTACATGCATTGTCTGTATATATATATATATATAGGGGACATATCTAATGAGATGGGTTTTTATTGTGAGATGGTGAGAGGAGTAAATCTTGACCATACAACCATACATGGATGGTTAAGATTAAAAGTTACTTGAAGGTCATGTGACCACTTAAAAAAGTCACATGCATTTATATTCTAATCTTGACCATTCATGAAAGATCTAATAGTCAAAATTCACTCCTCTCACTTTTCACAGTAAACACTCCTCTCACCTAAGTAAGATCTTATATATATATATATATATATATTCCAGTTTCTCCTCTTCATTATATTACACCTTCTTGCAGAGATACAGAATTTCCCTGAGTTGTCTGTATCTAATACTAAGTTTTTCTCTCTTTCAGATTGTGCACTTTGTTAATCGTGACTCTCTGAGTTTGGCAAATGACTTTCTTTCTTTAGGATTTATTCCTGAAGGGGTTGACATACATTCAGTTTCTGATGCACTGCAAGCATCATTTGCTGATCAGACCGGTGAATTTCAAGATTTCCAGGTTTGTTCTTGTGTTTCATCCTCCTTCTGGGATCAATTGTTTGCTGGGTAATAGCTGTAACTGGTGTTAGATGTTTTGGTCATCAGCCTTAATATCCCAAAGCAAAGAGTTTGGAGCATTTTCACATACCTCAATTAAGAGGCTTTGTGGGGAACTAAAGAGGGAAAGACTGGCGGTGCACAATTTATGTTGCCATTATTTGGTGCTTATTGCTGGAGAGGGATGCTGGAATTTTCAAGGATAGTTCTTTGATGCAACGTCTGCTTTGGGATTAAGTAGTCTCTGAGCCTCTTTATGGACTGTGGTGTTCAACCAATGGCTATTTCAGAGGGTTCTCTCTGTTGATTATGCAGAGAGAGACTGGCGAGCTTTGCTTAGTTAATCAGCTTTTCAGCCTTTTCTGGGTTGATTTATTCTTGTTTTTGTGTTATTTGTTAGTATTCTCTTGTACTTGTTTATCTCCTATCTCCAATAAATTTTCTGTCTCTCTCTCTCTCTCTCTTTATATATATATATATATATATATATATATATATATAAAGATGTAGCACACTTTGCAACTAGCACAGATCTTTCATTTTGGTATTTAGGCTTTCAATAGTTATTGGTGCTGGGATCCAAAGCTTCAAATTTATTTCCTAACGTAATATTTTACATATCCATTTCTGATGATGTCTTTAACAACGAGCTCTTTCTGTTTATGTCTATTTGAAGCACTAATACAGGGTATCGTAGCACTTTGTATTTTAAAGTTTAATCTTGCTTTGGATTTCAGGGAATTATGAACCAACTGTATGATGTCATGTATGAATTTAACTTCTCCCTCCCTCCGGACTATGCTCTTGTTATAAGAGCATTGGGATCACTAGAGGGCACAGCTAAAGTTCTGGATCCTGATTTTAAAGTCATTGAGAGCGCATATCCTTTTGTCGTTGGGAGACTTATAGCAGACCCAAGTCCTGATATGAGAAGAATTTTGAGGGAACTTCTCATTCGTAACAATGGATCCATAAGATGGAACCGGCTAGAGCGCCTAGTATGATCTCTCTCTACTTTTCTACTCTGCTATACAATGTAATTGTTATGTGGATATGCTCATTCCAGTATTGCTTGAAAGAAGCTCACAAGTTTAAAACTGAAATTCACAAGGTTGAAGTATTACTATCTACCCTATCTGTATCATAAGGATCATAACTTCTCCACATAGAATGAATTGCTCTTTGACATTTGTGCTTCACGTAACATAAATTTATGGACTATCTGTATTTGTGCACTTGTTCTTGAAAGTTTGAAACCCTATATCACTATATTAGTCTTTTTACAATTGCTGCCTAGTATGAATCGCGTTATAATTTCACAAGCGGAATTATGCTCTTTTTCCTTATTTAGAAGTAAACATGCTTGATTAGAGTTAAAATTCCGAAGACCCTACCCCTTTGCAGTAATATTTTGGAGCATTACAAATGCAGGTCCCATTTATTTCTGCACTCAATTTTGAATACTCTTGTATTCTTGTGTGTGAAGTTATTATACAACTTTGGACTATATTTAATATGGATGCCATTCTTGTTTCAGATAGCAGCAATATCTGAACAGGCTTCTGAGTTAAATGGAGACCCTACTTCTGAAAAGTTTTCAAGCCCGTCCCTTTGGAAATTATTTGACATGCATGCTGTAGTTGATTCTACTGAAGATCTTTTATTATTCATATTATCAGACAAGGGTCTGAGAGTGCGTCTTTTCCTTCTTTGGGATATAGTAGAAGCAGCTGATGCGTTTCTGCAAGATGAAGTGATTGATTGCGTGTTAAATGAGAAGCCTCAAGGCCAGAGGATATTGCCATTTGAGGTATTGTCTTTTGTTAAATTTTATCTACATCTAAGTGTTTGTGTGTGCGCGCGCGCGAGTATTTCTAGGGGAATGCTTAGTTCCTAAGCTCCTCACTTTTGCATGGAGTTTAGCATCCTTCACAAGACAAAAACCCATCTATTTGCATTTAATAACACAAATTAAAATGACTTAAATATCCAATAATTTTGTGTTACTAAAAAAAGGAGTATGTGTGTTGTCCAACTAAATATGTTGAGGCTGTTCACCTCCACATAAAGGTGAGGAGGTTACCATTTCCCATATATCTTCATGTATTTATGGATGTTAAGTGCTCGCATTTGCTGTGTCCCCGCTCTTCATACTGACTGCTAATCACTCCTACCAATTGAACGATCTAGTGAAGTGTGGGGATCATGTTGATATGAGTAGTTTGTTAATGGCAAAGGCGGGAGATGTATGGTGAATCTTATCATTTAGAGGAAGGATAAGTCATAAAAAGGTATTTTTTTTTAGATTGCAGAGGAGGTGGTGGTGTTAATGGAATGGGTGTGGCAGAAGTTGGGTGGTGGAGCTGGTGGTGGGATGGCGCAACAGCGGCAACAGTGGTGGGATAGTGGTGCATTTAAATTGTAGTTTGGAGAAGTGTTCTCAATGGTGACCAAAAGGGGCCTTGAAAAGGGTGTGAGCGTGAGAATAGCATCTTTAGTGTACCCTGTGTGTCTACTGTTCTTATAGAAATTTTGTTTATCTGAACCCAGAACCCCCAATCCTCACCCGCTCATTCCTCAAGGATAAGGTATTTGAGATGCGTTGAGTTTTACTCTGCTTGTGCCAAACTGCCAATTAATGTCTAGTAGAAGAGGTGGAGAAACGTAACGGCAGCGTTATTCGTCCAACTAAAATACTCAAACTTTCATTCAACTCACTCATAAATTCATTCTGTATCTTGCAGGAAAGTTACAGTAACATACAGTTTGATTTGACATCTCTCACACATAAATTTATAGTGTAAATACGGTGTGCGTATTTTGGTTATACGAGAAACATTATCTGAAGCGTAAACTACTATGGTCTTAGTGTGTACAGCGATGGCACCCGCGCAAGATGAGGGTGCCTGCTTCCCGTCCGCGCCTCCCTAATTTCTGCTTGTTTCCGCTCCTGGTTCCTGTCTCGGAAGAAAAATTTTCCTTATCCTCATTTTTTTGCGGGAGGCATGGACTTGCAGAGACCACAAAATTATTAAAACAAATCAGAAAAAAAAAAAAAATATATATATATATATATATATATATATGAAGTTGTAGACAGTTTTAATTTAAGTTTACAACATCAACAAATTAAAACAAGTTATTATATAGTAGTATTTTATATTTTTTAAATTTTAAATTAATATAAAAATATAAATAAAAATTACTAAAAGAAATAAAATATTAATGCATATATATGATATAATTATTGAGGATAACTTAATAATTTTTTGGAGACAGGATTCTTACATAGCAGGTCCCTATCCTCCCATCTGTCTTGGGAGGATTTTAATCCTTGCCTTGCGGGAGAAAATTTTTTAAATTTGAGTCTCCAAATGAGACAGTCTTTGCAGTGATATTTAAATGTTGGGAGATTTTGTCATTCATGAGGGTTTATCTTTGTGCATGATTGCTATACTGAATATTCAAAACTAGATAATTTTACTCCGTCAAATGGAGGTGCCTACATGTCGAAGTTTTTCATTATTGTGCATCGCAGGAGCGTGCTATCCTCGCTAGAATTCTAAAGGGCTTTCAATACATCCTTGAGGTGGTGAAGTTGGCTCCCGGGGAGTGGACAGCAATGCTTCTACGGATGGCGGTGAAGCCTGAGGTTCACAAATTTGCTATAGACATTATTTCAGCTTTAATTTTGAATTCTAGCCGCAAATTGCAGGAAGCTTCTTGGCTCTATTTATCAAGACTTCTTCACAAATTGTCAAACTGAGGTAGAAATATAGCCGTTGACTTTGGTGAACAAAAAATGAGCGAATATTTCCTTTTACATTCTTAGCATGAAGATTCAATTCTATTTGTCGTACACGCATTCCAAATTTCACTTCTTCCAGATTTTTTGACTGTTCATAAAGAAAACAATTTGATACATGCAAAAAAATTTTTGGTTGATATTTTACCAATTTTTTCATTGATGTATAGATGGACATTTTTAGTTTATTGATGAAAGTGTGTTTTTCCTTTTCGAGAAAAAGGAGGAAAATTAGGATCGTCACGCTCCGATTCACACATTTATAATTTTTTATGGTACATTATTAAAAAAGGGGGTGGTGTATTAATAAATTATTTATAATTTTTTTAAAATATTTTAATATAAAATAGGATTATTTTTGTGCAGTAAAGTCTTAGATCTTGCCTGCCATAACATCCAATTATGAGAATAAAATATGATTAAAATGGATTAGTAACAAGCTACTGCGTGCAGGAGTGGAAAACATTCCCATTTAGAGTAGGGCACAACCCTCTCCCCCCCCCCCCCCCCCCCAAAAAAAACAAAAAAAGAGTAAGGGCACACCAGCACATCAAAATTGGGGAAAAGAAAAAGAGAAATACCCTTATTGAACGAAAGTCCTACCTAGCTGTACCAATTGTAAAACACCCCTAAAGTTTAGTTTATTTTCATTTGTCTGTCTGTCTTGTAATATATAGCTTCATAACCTTTCGTAAAATATGAAATTTGTAAATGAGATATTAAATTTAATGGAAAAACTATAAACTGACAAATAACCTTCTTAAAGAATATGCACTCAAAAATAAAAATAAAAACCTTCTTAAGGAATAGTTAATTTTCATCTTAAGTACCTAAAGCCCAATTTTTATATATTACTCTTCCATTTGACACGTACATGTGTAACTCTTCATTTAATATAACATCTTATTTAATAATTTATATTTTACTAATGTTTAGGAGATTATCTGTTATGACACAAATTTTGTGCACTAAATGTGAAAATGAGCCAAACTTTAAAAGGTGTAATTTGTATTTTACCCTTCTTGTATTTGCACAAATGTTACCAAATAGAATGGATTGCATGGAGTTAATGTTTAGGGAGATGAGGATGTTATTCCATTCTTTGATCAAGGTATATATTGAATTTTAACGAAAATTTATAGTAATACTTACGAATGATTTATTAATTAGTAAGTCGCCATTATAATACATCTTTTTTTTTAAAAAATAATGACTTTAAATTATATTTCATTAGAAGTTTTGATGTGTATAAATTTAATTTAGTAAATTTAAAAGTTGATTGAGTAGGTTGGATTTGTAATTGATATTGAGAAGTAATAAGCTAAATGAAAGTAAATAGAGAAAATTAACATAAAATATAATTAATGTAGAAAAAAATACGTGTCATAAAAATATATTCTACTCTTAATAAAAAAGAAAATATATTAAAAATTATCTTATTTTCAAGAATGACTACTCTCATTTATAAGATAGTAGTAGATAAAGTATCACTAATAATAATTGACGCCAAATATTTTGATTGATTATTTTTAATTCTACTAGTTGAGGCTCAATGACGTTTTAATTAATGCCACTGTTCTTAAGCATATTAAAATTTAAGAAGGGGGAAATAAAACATTGCAGTTGATGAACATCATGTTTTCTATCAATCAAAGATGACAAAGAAGTAGGAGAATGTCAAATTAAGTTAGCCCCAATAACATTTAATAAGGTATCTGTTCAACTCAAGGATTCCGATGTTTCTGGCCACAGGATTCCTTGTAATCAAAATCCAGATTCATTGTTGATCCATCTACTAGTCTTGGCACAAGAAAAGTATACAAAAACTGTGCTGTCCGTAGAAAATAATTGTATATCACAACAAAAAATGGCAACATAGTCATAGAATATAAAGGCCAACAATAAGAGTTTTTAGTCAACTTCAATGGTGTAAAATCTAGGAAACGTCATAACATAACAAATAAAAATGTCACTGTTATTTCTGCTTTTGTTTGAGGGAAAAGAAATTTTACGGACTATATTTTATCTTAAGAGGTTTTAACTAAATAGCAAAGGAGAGAGTGAAAAAGAATATCATGATAAGATTTAATAATAATGTATTTAGAAATTATTTAAAAAAAAGAGTAAAATAGTAAAAGAGGATTAATGAATCTTTCTCTTATCACTTAAAATTTTCATTTTTTATTCTTTTAATTTAGAAGATAAAAAAAATGACTTAAATTTTCCACCCTCTTTCTTTATTACATTAAAATATTACATATTTAATTTTATTCTATCTTTTCTTTTTTCATCCTGTTCAACTCAAAGATTCCGATGTTTCTGGCGACAGGATTCCTTGTAATCAAAATCCAGATTCATCGTTGATCCATCTATTAGTCTTGGCACAAGAAAAGTATACGAAAGCTGTGCCGTCCATAGAAAATAATTGTATATCACAATTCACAATAAAAAATGACAACATAGTCATAGAATATAAAGCCCAACAACAACAGTTTTTAGTCAACTTCAATGGTGTAAAACCTAGGAAACGTCATAACATAATAACAAATAAAAATGTCACTGTTATTTCTGCTTTTGTTCGAGGGAAAAGAAAATTTACGGACTATAGTTTATCTTAAGAGGTTTTAACTGGACAGCAAGGGAGAAAAAAAAAACAAGTATGGTAAGATTTAAAAATAATGTATTTAAGAGTTATTTTAAAAAAAGATAAAATAATAAAGGTGTGTCAATGAATTTTTTTTTATTACTTAAAAAATTTATTTTTTTACTCTTTAATTTAAAAGATAAAAGAATTTAAATATTTCATTTTCTATCTTTTATTAATTTATTAAAATACTACATATTTAATTTAATTTAATTTAATTTATTTTATTTTATTCCATTAAAATACACTTCCTTCCAAAAATATCTTTTAAGTTTTAACTCTAACCCAAAGGCAAGGGATCGTTATAAATTGTGATAGAGCTCAGGCTAAGAGGCGTATCACGTATGTGTGGTTGCGAAGCACATAGGTGACAGGTGTCAGTACCAGCTGACGAGTAGACTGCTTCATCGGAAACAGTGCTAATTTGACGTTGACTCGGTCGCACCGAAAGCTTCGCTCATCTTCCGGCGCCGTGTATGCAGTGCAAGGCAGCAACTATTTTTAGTATATATGATATTTTGATTTCATTTCATTTCATGACTCACCAGACGACCTTTGAGCTTCAAATAAATCACCAAAAATCAAAGATTAATTATTACATAGTCAATTTATTTTTTTAATATATTTTTCATTCTTTGATTAATTCTTCTTATTAACCCGATAATTTTATTTTTTTAAAAAAGATGTTCAACTAATTTTCAAGAAGAAGATTATGTATGTTTGAATGTCTCAATGGGGTTGAACGAACAATGAGTTGCCTTGAGCTAAAATCAAACAGAATACCCTTTGCTTTCCCAACTCTCTCTCTCTCTCTCTCTCTCATGGGATTTTTTCTCTCCTCCTTTCCTCAGGTACTCTCTCTCTCTCTCTCTTGTTCAATAAATCTTACCAAATTCCAATCTTGTTCAACCTTGGATTCATTATCTTTATGCGTTTAGCTGTAACAATAGCAAGATCTATGTACAAAGTTTATATCTTTTTGTGCTAATTTTGCCAAGTCTTGTGAAATTAATTATTACAGTTTCTTCCTTGCGGTGTTTTGTATGCAGGTTAATCATGAAAGCCAGTGATTTCAAAATGACCCCACTAATGTTATGATCACTTGGAATCGTTGACAGGAAAGAATACGCAATAGTGCTCTTGTTTCTTCATTTTCTCCTATTAGTGTTATCTGGGTACCCTGAATATTGAAGTTGTAATATGGGCTATCTCAATTCAGTTCTGTCCTCTTCAAGCCAGGTTCATGCTGCTGATGATGCACCTGTCAGCGGTGGGGGTCTCAGGTTAACTTCTTTTCACATATTCATCTTTCTATAGATCTATAGTTGGGTGATTTTTTATTTTTTTTCGGGGTCATTGCGTTTAATACTTACCATTATTGTTATTGGTTAATTTTATTCATACTTGGTAGTCTTAGAGAATTTCTGTCGATTATATCCACGTTGTGTTGATTTTCTTATTCATAACTGTGTTCTGTGTGATTCTTGCTTTCACATGAATTTTATATTTATGATTCATGAAGCATATATGTTGGAATTATGATGTATTCATTGTACAACAAAATTCTTTGACAAGGCCTTTGTTAATCTAGTACAGCTTGATTTTTTTCCCCAAAAATGACTTTCTCTTCTTTGTTCTTCCTGCCTGTGTTATTCTCCCTCTTCTCGCTTGATTATTAGTACAAAAGTACTACCTTGATTGTTGATCTTTATTGACTAAAATTGCAGAGATTCTCCTTCTATCAAATTGAATATGCTATCATATCTGTGTCACAGTTGGGAAATAGGTCTGAGGATGCGTGTCCTTGCTTGATAGTCTAATTAAATTTTGTTTTCGTTATATATATGAGTTGTGGATTTTATGCATTAATAATTTCATTCATTCGTTGATTAGAAAATAAATGGTACTGCCTATTTAATAATGCAATGAAATTCGATACCATTATAAAACCAAAATAAAAAATAAAAAAATCTCTGGCATTTCCTTTAAAAAACAAAATAACTAAATAATGAGACTGCATGAGATGATTGTGACACAATTTTTTATGATTTGTGCTTCTACAGTCATAATGGCAAATTCAGCTATGGGTATGCTAGCTCTCCTGGCAGGAGATCTTCAATGGAGGATTTTTATGAGACAAGAATTGATGGTGTTGATGGTGAAATTGTTGGCCTTTTTGGAGTTTTTGATGGTATATTTACATCTTTCTCTCCTCTCTGTATCCGGGTTGTACACTGATTAGAAAATATGCCAAAATATTGCCCATAGAATTCATGCTATGTGATTACTACTATTAGTATTTTTTTATTAATTTGTTTCTTTTCTGGATTTTCCCTTTCTTAAAATAGTGGGAAATTAATTGATCAATGTAACTTATTTCTGCCATATGCAGATGCTTGTGTACTTATGAACTTATATGCAATACATAGCCAGTTTTTGTATTTTTATCCTGCATTTTCAGTCTTATTAGTTTTGTGCTTCTATTTTCTCAAATATACATACACAGAGGAAATTTTGGATGTTTACAGTTGTGATCTCATCTCACCTTTGACCCCATGTCAATCTGATTGTGGACGGTTTGATTATTCTTTTTGGCTATAGTATTGTTTTCTGCACACCATGAAGGAAATTTCTCTGAAGGTTGCCCATCTAATCAATCTTTCTGTGGGCACAATTTCCAGATGCTTCACCCTACTCTTCTTGAATCCAAATTTCTCTTTAGTATTCTTTGTTGTGACTGTAGTACCTTCATTTATTCCCTGTATGAGCAATTATCAAGTGTAGAGTGTTTCTTTATTCGGCATTCATTTATTCCCTAAATTTAAGCATATAGGAAGTATTTCCTAATGGCTATAACTATATATAACCTATACTTGATAGTATTTTTATCTACTCAGGAATGTAGAAAGTAGCTGCAAGTTTCTTGTTTATAACTCTTTCAGGTCATGGTGGTGTTCGTGCTGCTGAGTATGTCAAGCAAAACCTGTTTAGTAATTTGATCAGTCACCCAAAATTCATTTCCGACACCAAATCAGCTATAGGTATGTTATCTCCCAACTGTAGCTGTGTGATCCTTTTACCTGATGTTCTCCAATTTGCTAAATCCTGAGAATAACTTTTTTTTCCTGCCAAACTTTTCTTTTCCACAGCTGATGCATATAACCATACCGACTCTGAATTTCTGAAATCAGAAAATAGTCATAACAGAGATGCTGGATCAACTGCTTCCACTGCCATTCTAGTTGGTGACCGCTTGCTTGTTGCAAATGTCGGGGACTCCAGAGCTGTTATATGCAGGGGTGGTAATGGTAAGGCTATTAGCGTTATACACATACATAGATTATACACGTTCTTAGATGTGTGTAGTTAATTACTTATATAGTTAAATTGTTTCACATGAATTATAATTTTCTGACACCTCAAGAGGTCATAATTTTTTTAATTTTAAATGCCAATATTGAGGATTATTGTCTATTCTTATCAGTCTCTGGTGAAAGGCTATCCTGATATCATTTATTATTGATAAAATATAAACGGCATTCATTTGTTTAAGTGTGTAATGTTAGTGCATGTATTGTATGGTTGTATGCATATGTCTGGCAAGTTCTTGTGCATCTGCTGTGAGAGAATCACTTCAACCTTCCTATGTTGAATGATTACTTAATATTTTCCTTCCAATTGTGGTTTCCTCTAGCCATTGCTGTTTCTCGAGATCACAAGCCAGACCAAACTGATGAGAGGCAAAGGATTGAAGATGCAGGGGGCTTTGTTATGTGGGCTGGTAAGCTCATCATGTAGTTAGCTTTTATTATTTAATTTTAATGATTAATCTTGTTTATCACGATTGATAACTTAACGTCACATTTACAGGAACTTGGAGAGTTGGTGGTGTTCTTGCTGTTTCTCGTGCATTTGGTGATAGACTCCTGAAGCAGTATGTTGTTGCTGATCCAGAAATCCAGGTGTGTGTCTATTATCGTTGTTGACTTCCATTCTTGGATATTTCATATAGTTGTATAAGATTCATCTCAACCTTTGCCTGTTTAGGGTGAATGATTAAGTGTATGGTTCACATTGTTTGCATATAAGGTGATAGTCAGTAATCTGGTGTTCTGGTTTACATTTAAATGTAGATTAAAAGTGAGCCAATGAGAGTTGCTACTTAGAAAATGATAATATAGATTAGAAAGAGCTTCCTACCAATGGGTTTTTCACTGATACTGGAACCCATGAATTTGTTCTGTAAAAAGAAAAGTGACGACTTGCATGAATACGTGTAATCATGCATGCAGTTGTAATTGTTTGCACAATGATCTATGACATTTTTGTGTTTTGAAATTCCCACAACTTATGTTGGTGAAACAGTAGTATGAAGTGGTAAATCTTATATTGTTATAGCTATTCTGCAATTAACCTTGTACAGTAGCATTTTAGAGCTTCTTTTTGTGTAATATAACAGACGTAAAAGAGATGTCCCCTGTCCTGACTGATCTTTATTCTGGTTGACATGGCCATAAATCCTATTTGTCTTGCCTCCTTTATGTATTTAAGCTACAAACATGTTTGTGCTTTTGCAGGAAGAAAAAGTTGATAGCTCTCTTGAGTTTCTTATATTGGCCAGTGATGGGCTATGGGATGTTGTCTCAAATGAGGTTTGCAATGATTATTTTCATTTCTTCCACTTTCTTCTCTTTGATAATTATAGTGCTCATAACCACTAAAATTTAGATGTATTAAGCTCTGATGAGAAGACTCATTGCCATGTTTTGGTTAAGTCAATGCCTTCTTATCTAAAATGTGAGTCAAAGATTGCCTACACCAACAGATGAAACAACAAGAAGAAGCAGCAAATCCTTTGCTTCTTCTTCTTGTTTCATGTGTTGGTGAGTAGGCAATCTTTGTGTGTTAAAAATCCACCAAGGGTCAGATCCTGGCTCTCTCCTTACTCTTTGGCATTCTTGCCATTCTCCATGTCCATCATTTTTGTGAAACGAGTGTGGCTCGTCTTTGCCACTCTAAGGATTCCATGATATACATGAGTCATATCTGTAATATACATTGGTTGCAAGACAAATAAAGTCAAATGCTACGAAGTCATATTTTTCCAACTTACTAAAAATTTTAAGCTTTCTTCAGGAAGCTGTTGATATGATTAAACCAATTGAGGATGCAGAGGAGGCAGCAAAGAAGCTGATGCAAGAAGCATCTCAGAGAGGTAGTGCTGACAATATCACTTGTGTTGTTGTTCGTTTCTTGATGAACCAAGGTGCTTCTTCTCATAGTAGCTCCGGGTAAAGCATCTTTCGGGAGAAGGGTTGTGCATTGCTGAGTGGTGGATCCAAAGATGGGACCTGGCAAAAATCAGTTTATAGTTGGTGATAGGCAATCCCTGTAGCTGTGTACCATACAAGAATAGGAAACAAAATCAAACTCACAATGGTAGCATAGAGCTGTTCTCACTGTCTCGGTTTCATAATTGGGCCCTATATGTAGCTAGGAAAAAATGGATTTGTGTAAGGAGTGTGGTCAGAGTTCTAATTGCACATGCTGCATTTAAACGTGGTTCTTTTTGTTCATCTAATTTTCGTAGTGTTAGTTATTCCAGTCCCATGTAACACTCTTTATCTACATGAATTATGGCTTGTATCAAGTGTAATAAGATAAATATAAGAAACATTGTTTTTTCTTGTGATTATGTTTAACTGTCTACTTTTACTTGGAATGTTGAGCCGATAAACCCCCTTGCGGGAAAAAGTCTAACATGTACCACCCTTCCATGGATGGACCAATGCTTTTATAACTATTGATTTATTATTAAAACACATGGAGATTAAAAGATTAGATTTTTATAGATTAATTAATAATATTCAAATTTATATAAAAATTTAGTTTGATCATTTTTTATTTTTTTATTAATAATTGTAAATACAAGAAATTTACAGATTTTAGATACTGTATATAGATACATCTAGATTTGTATATAGAGATTGTCAGTTAAAAAATCCATGGACCCAACGTTTTGGGTCTATGGTAGAAGGCTCCCACTTATGGAATTTGGTCTGGAGTTGGATTTTACGGCTGATTTAGGCAACACGACAGAGTCAGAAAGGAGTTAAAGGCCCAAGAAGGGGTTGAATTACACATTGAAAGCCCAAAAATCTCAAAAATAGATGTTACTTGAAACAAAGGATAAACAAAGAGAGCATGAATGCATGATAGGAAATTTTAAAGCAAACTGAACCATAATCACACAAGTGATAAATTACATGATTGAAAATTGTTTTGAATTAAAAAGAACAATAGTTCGACCTAAAGAGTAGCCCACATTCAGTCCTAAAGATGAATGTTGTTTTTTCAAGCCTGGTATCTCCAAGTTAAATAATTAAATTACAAGTGTTCTTTCGTTTATCATAGCCACCTTAAGCGTATCTGCAGCAAGCTCTATTTCTCAGGATGTCATTGTTCATCTAGCAGGTCCTCCTTTTGAACTCTTCCAAGGTTTGTTTTGATTAGACACAAGTAACGGTCACATGCAGAGGACAATTGCAGCTTGTCGTTCCCAACACTGGAACCTGTGATTGTGATTGTGTTTGTGGGAGCATGCTTAGGTCATCAGCAGAAATGAATCTTGAGCATGTTCAAGAGTAGGTTCTGAATTTTCTTGCTACAGGGCATTTGGCATGCTTGAGTAGACTCTTGAATAGTATTGGAGGTCCTTTGCGAAAAGAGTCTTTAAGAGTTTGCTCAGGAAGATTCATTTCGGAAAACTTTCTGCAAATTGAAAAGAGTGCATGCATCTCAGTCTTCCATTTTTAATTTCTTTCATCATTCTGCAGTAAATTAACAACCATTCTGGATTTTCGCAACTAAATGTCAAGTGAATCAAACATTTAATTTGTTAATAAGAATATGGTTTGCTAATCATAGAAATATATGTATGACAGCACGCAAGATATAAAGAGAGCTTAGGGCTTACATGGAGCATTGGTAGGATGGTACAGAAGTCAGGCTATTCTGTTTGTGTATACTAGTGGTTGAAGTGAATTTACATTTACTCCTACCTAGGAGTGTCCACGGGATTGGGTCGACCTACAAATTCGTGAATTTTGACCCAATTCAACTCATAAAATGTTGATTGAGTTAGATTCGAGAATTAGATTGGGTTAAAAAATGTTTCAACTTACATTATATGGATTGGGTAGCAGGTTAGAACACTTTCAACTTAATCCAACTCAACTCACCCACCATTTAAAAAAAAAAGTGACCTAGACAAAATTTGCGTTTTGTTTGAAAAATGCTTTTAAGGTTTGTAAATATCATCTCTGATATAGTTAGAAACAACGTTAGACCATGTAAATATGCTAACAAATAGAGGCACTTGAAAGAACTTGAAAGAGACAGAATATTTCTGAATATTATTTCTTGATAATATTGTACAGGTATGATTTACATTATATAGGTTTATGACAATAATGACTTGCCTAAAATAGAGCTAAATTACAGGAAACAAATATGTCATAATACAAGAATCAAATCTACCCTAATAATGAAAATAAAAGAATAAATCTGTACAATAAAGAAAATAAATCAGACAATAAAGTCCAACACTCCCCTCAAGTGGTGAATGGATATCTATCATTCCCAAATTTTGCCAAGATAGATCTTGAAAGTGCTCTTGTAGGTAGTCCCTTAGTTAACACATCCGCTAACCGATGTCTCAAGGAACGTATGCTTGTGACTATGAGCCCACTATCCAATTTTTCCTTGATAAAGTGTCGGTCTATTTCAATGTGCTTTGTCTGTCATGTTGAACAGATTATGGGCAATTAATGGCCGATTTGTTATCACAAAACAACATAGGTGCTTCATACTTTATTCTCAAGTCATCTAGTATGATCTTCATCCATAGCAACTCACAAACTCCTTGTGCCATAGCAAACTCAGCTTCGCACTCGACCGTGCCACTACGTTTTGTTTCTTACTTCTCCATGTTACTAGATTTCCACCTAGAAACATACAATAACTCGATGTCGACCTCCCGTCGCAGAATCGAACCCGCATAGTCAAGATCCGTATACACTTCCATGGACAAGTTTCCCTTTTTTAAATAGTAGTCCTCTTCCGTGCGTGATTTTAAGATATTGTAGAATTCGATCCACGGCCCGTACGTGTCTCTCCCTCGATCATGCATGAATTGACTAACAATACCGACAAAGATATGCTAGATCGTCCGGTATGTGCTGTATATCGCTTTCCCAACTAGTCTCTGATATTGAGATTTATCTACCTTGGGACTCTCTTCATCATTTCTCATTTTGTGATTCTCGCTCAATTGGTACACCCGCTTGGCTTACACCCGAGTTTTTCGCTTCTTTGAGAAGATCTAAGACATATTTTCTTTGTGAAATGAAAATACCTTGCTTAGAGTAGGCAACTTCAATTCCAAGGAAGTACTTTAGTCTTCCAAGATCTTTCATTTCGAACTCAAGAAGCTAATTTCTCCTTTAAGAGTTGCTTCTCAACTAAGTCATCACCGATATAATGATGTCATCAACATACACAAGCAAAAGCGTGAGTTTACCTTCTTGTGAATGTTTAAAAAAGATAGTATGATCACCTTGACTTTGTTTGTAACCCAGGGACACCATTGTTTTGGTGAATCTTCCAAACCAAGCACGGGGAGACTGCTTTAACCCGTATAACACCTTCTTTAACCTGCACACCTTGTTCCTTCCATTAGTGGAATCATATCCAGGGGGAATTTCCATATAAACTTCCTCCTCTAAGTCTCCATGAAGAAAAGCATTTTTAACATCGAACTGGTGTAATTCCCACCCAAAGTGAGTAGCAAGGGAGAGTAAGATCCTTACAGTATTCATCTTGGCTACTGACGCAAATGTCTCCTCATAGTCAATTCCATAAGTCTGAGTGTATCCCTTTGCCACCAACCTTGCTTTATACTGGTCTAGTGTACCATCAGACCGATATTTCAAAGTATATATCCATCGACACCCAACTAGCCTTTTGTCACCTGGCCTTTCAACAATCTCCCATGTTCCATTCCTTTCCAATGCACTCATCTCCTCATTCATGACTTGAATCCAGTTCTTATCCTTCAATGCTTCATGTACTGATGTTGGGATTTTAATAGAATCTATGGCTGAAATGAAACTCAGTGTTTGCATTGAAAGATGTTTAGAAGAGACAAATTGAGAAATAGGGTACTTTGGATTGGGACAATACCTTTTCCCTTTCCTTAATGCAATAGGTAAGTCATCTAGGACAGTTTCACAATTATTCAAAGACATGATAACAAAGTTCAGAATAGTATTATCCGGGTTAGGTTCAAAAATAGGAAGTTCGTAGATAGGAAAACTTGTATTTTTAGTACTTACCGTTGGTTCCTCTCAAGTTAATGTATGGGCCGTTAGGGTGCCGAAAGAAGATGCTAATTCCTGTGTAGAGTCAGATGGTAAAGGAAGGAAGGGCCCAGGCAAGAAGAACTAAGCCTCAGCTTCCTGAGTGTTCTCCCCCTGAAGCTGAGGACGAGTAAAGAAGGATTCTGTTTCATGAAAAGTGACATCCATGGAGACAAAAAAATGATGACTTAAAGGGTTTAGGGTTTGTACCCCTTTTTGTTAGGAGCATAACCCAGAAAAACACATTTGACAGCACGAGGATCAAGTTTGTTGCGATGTTGGCGATGTACATGAACAAAAGCCACACAACCAAAGACACGAGACTGTAAACTCTGCATAATAGGAACAGATGGAAAGTGAGAGGTCATTAGTTGGACAGGACTTACATTACCCAATACACGAGATGGTAACCGATTGATTAAATATGTAGTAGTTAGCACGCTTCTCCCCCAAGATATGAGTTAGGAACAACATTTGAAATAGTAAGGCTCTAGTGATTTCAAGTAAATGACGATTTTTCCTTTCTAAACACCATTTTGCTGAGGAGTATCAACACATGTAAGTTCATGCACAATGCCATGCTCTTTAATAAATGTAGAGAAATTTTGGTTGACATACTCTTTACCATTATCAGAACGCAAACGCTTAATGGATTTTCCAAATTGGGTTTGAATCATGTGGTAAAAGTGGACAAACAATTGAAACACCTCTAATTTATCTTTCATTAGAAAAAGCCAAGTTACCCGAGTACAATCATCAATGAAAGAAACAAACCATTTAGTGCCTAAAATATTAGAGATAGATGCAGGACCCCAAACATCAGAGTGGATAAGTGCAAAAGGCTCAACACTTTTATTAGAACTAGGTGAAAAGGTTACACGATGGTGTTTGGCCAACTCACAAACATCACAATGAAAAGACTCAATGGATTCTTTTAAAAATAAAGACGGAAACATAGACTTAAGCAAAGAAAATGAAGGATGTCCCAAACGCTTGTGTTGTAGCCAAATTTGAGCAAAGAATAGATTCGAATCGGACTTATGACAGAAAGAAGCAACTTCTGATCAGACCACCATTAGTTGGCATATTAAGGAAATAGTACAACCCTCCCTGTTCCTTAGCAACTCCAATCGTCCTCCCCGTGATAAGATCCTGAAAGACATAATGAGAATGAAAAAAGGTTACAGCACAATTATTGTCTTTAATAAGTTTATGAATGGAAATCAAATTATTGGAAAGCTTAGGAACATGAAGCACATTGTTTAAGTGTAGAGAGGGCTGGAGCGTAATAGTACCAAAACCCGCAACTGAGGTTTGAGAGCCATCAGCTACGGTTATATAATGCTTACTAGAAGAAGGTTGATAAGATAATAGAGGTGGTGAATAAAAGGTTATATGATCAGTAGCACCAGAGTCCAAAATCCATAAATTCTCGCACTGCGAAGCATTGAACGATTGAAAACAAAAATTCTTACCAACATGGTTAGAGAACAGAGCCGAAGGCTTACGAGAGAGTCAATGAGAGTCCGCAAGCGCTCCAAATCATTTTTACTAAGAGGCTGGAACTTCATCACTCACATTTGAGTCCGAGGCATAGAATTCAAGTAGTCATATTTACCCTCGACTTTGCAGCAAACTCTTGAACCCTCTTGTACGGTGGTGGCACAGTGGCTACGTGGGCTATCTGATCTAATTGAGGCAAAGACAATGAAGGCCGCTTAAAAAAAAAAGAATGAAGGCGGTTCGATCAAGAATGAAGGCCGATCGCAATGGAAACAATGAGAGACCCGGATCGGGAGCTCGATACCAACTTGAAAGAACTTGAAAGAGACAGAATATTTCGAATATTATTTTTTGATAATATTGTACATGTGTATGATTTACATTATATAGTTTATGACAATAATGACTTACCTAAAATAGAGCTAAATTACAGAAAACAAATATGTCATAATACAAGAATCAAATCTACCCTAATAATGAGAATAAAAGAATAAATCTGTACAATAAAGAAAATAAATCTGTACAATAAAGTCCAACAGAGGCCAAAGTGGGAAGCGAAAAATACATCAAAACTCTATCTATCTACTCCTTCTTCACTGGCCCCAGCGCAGCTAGTAGTTCTTTTTTCTCTGCAACTAGTTCTTTGCAGTGCAGTCGTTCTCCTAAGCTCCCGGCGTTTGTACCTTGAGTCAGTGACCATTACTTCTTCTCTCACCCAATCTCTCTATCCCAACGATTGCGCTATCGCTGTGAGTTCGTGACCATTGCTTATTCTCTCACCCGATCTCTACAACTAGTCACGCCACCACACAGCCACGCGTCCCTCTTCCCTCTTGCGGCTTTTTCAATTTTTTACACCACGCAGCCCTAACAGGTAAGCCTTCTTCCTTTGCTCTTTTCATGTATATCTGAAACATAAGAGGGAGTGCAATTGGGTACAATGCAGCTACACCGTATGGACAAGGAAGCTACAGGGGGCAGAGCAGATAGCAGAGCTATGGGTACGAGCAGAGTGGACAGGCGATGAATGTAGTATCGCTAGAGAAGAAGAAGAGTAAACTTGAAGTGTAGGATTGCACTTGCTAAAATGATTATCATTGATGAGCTTCTATTTAAATTTGTTAAAAATGAAGACTTTAAAAGTTTTTCTCAAGTTATGCAACCTCAATTTCAAGTTCCTTTTAGACAAATTATTGGTAAAGATGTTATGTAATTGTATGTGTTTGAGATTAATTTGTTATTTGAGTTATGACTAACTTTGTTTAATTTATTTCAGACTAAGTAAGACTTATTAATTATTAGTTTGTTATGCACTTAATGATTTATGGTGTTTAATTTATTTGAAATTGAGACTTATAATATTAATTTGTTAAATTTTATATTTTAACTTTTTTTCAAGAATTTTTTTAAAAAAAACACGTCAGATTTACGAGTTAGACCCAATCCAACCCACTCTTGAACGAGTCAGGTCGGGTTGAGGAAAAAAATCTTTTTGACCCAACACAACTTAATTTACTGCTCTTATGAGCAGATCAAATCTAAAAATACTACTAAACTCAATTAACTCAATACACAGACACCCCCACTCGTACCGTTTTCTTTCCAATATTGCGTAAGAATCGTTCATATTCTTTTTAAGAACATGACATAAGTGATTTGTTGTTTTTTGTGCAGTGGTTATTAAAGAAAAAAGTTTTTTATGCTATGATTCACAAATCCTGCATTAATGTATGCCGTTTTCTTTTCTTTAAAAATGATAATTATACCCAAAAAAAAAGTTTATCTCTAGTAGCAGTAGACTATAACCTCAAACTAAGTTAGGATTTTGAATCCTTACATCGCCACGCTTTACCAAACCATCACTTCTTGCCAGAATTACGTGAACAATTGCAATGAACTAAAAAAAATTGGAGCTGGCATTAAGTGTGTATTTAAAAAATTATGAAAATTTAATTATTTTAATAATTAATTATTGTATAAAAGTTTTTAGTTATAATCAATTATAATTTATTATAATATATTCATTTTTATGTTTGGATACATTAGTGAAAAATGATTTTAAGTTAATCTTTTTCATTTAGATGATATGAAAAAATTATTTATATGCATTAAATTACTAAAATAAGTATAGAATGATTAAAAAATTATTTGATTGAGGACAAAATGGTATTTACATCTCAAAGTGTAAGGAATAATTTATAAGTTAAAATCATAAGTTTCAATTTTCAGCATTATGAAAAAAAGCTTTAAATTTTTTTATAATGTATTGAATTTCATGTAAAAGTTAAAGTTAATTTTGTTAAACATGTAAGAATACTGTTCAAACAACTTTTTTTTTTCCAAAAAAGTTGTTGAAATAGGAAAATAAGTTTTCCCAAACATGATCTAAGTTGTAAAATTTTATGCACTACGCACATCAAACTGACGGCGTGTGCGTGATTGGTGTCATTTAGAGTGTGTTTGGATCAACTTTTTTTACTATGCAAACAGTTTTTTTAATAAAAAGTTATTTGTATAGTGTTATAACATATTTGACAAAATAAATTTCAGTTTTTGCAAGAAAATTTAATACATTATAAAAGTTTTTTTAATTTAATTTTCATAATGCTAAAGATTAAAACTTATGATTCTAACTTATAAATTATTACTTACACTTTGATATGTAAATATCATTTTATCCTCTATCAAATAATTTTTTTAATCATTCTATACCTATTTTAATAATTTAATGATAAAACGATTCTTTTTATACTATCCAAACGAATCAAATTTGTTTAAAATTACTTTTTAATTAATGTATCCAAACATAAAAATGAATCGATTATAATATAAAATTTTTATATAATAATTAATTACTGAACATAATTAAATTTTTACAATTTTTTCAAATACACGCTTAATCAAACTGCTCAGATAGTTTGCATTTTCTTTGTTGATGAGCCCGAATCATAAACGACTTCAAACAAAGAGATTTGGAAGAAAATTATTATTTTTAATAACAATCTCGTATACCTACTAATTCCTATTGTTTTGAGTAGTTTGATGTTTTTTGTTAAGTAATTAGTTGAAGCCTAATACAATTTTTGGAAATAGAGATATTCATAAAAAAGAAAAATTCACGTATAGCTCAAATCATAACCCACTCTGTTACCTACCAAAAATATCCCACTCCGTTACCTGCTGCTACCGTGCATGTAAAACCCAAATCTTAAAATAGAAATTTCTTGGTTTGTATTTTTCTCCAAATCAACCTTTTATTTAACATAATGACAAAGAAAAAAAAACATTTTATTTAACATAAAATTAATTGTCCATTTTGATTACAGATCATCGCCTTCCTATTTAACTAAAAATTAAACATAGGTCGTAACCTAAAAAAAAAAAAGCATAGGTGACATAAAGTACACGTAACAGATAAAATCTTTAACGAAGTTTGAAGAATGTTCTCGTGCCGTTTATAAGGTGCCGAGCTTCTTACAAAGTAAAAATCCGAAAGAAGCAAGAGAATATTTGTTTTGAGAGTTATAACATCAAAATGAATTACGATGCAGCGAGAATTTCCTTTTAAAGTTTAATAATCATGGTCTCATCTTTTTCTAGTGGTTAATCAACAACAAAAAAAAAAAAATCTTCTAGTGGCATAAGTGGCACCGCACACAATCTCTTTGCCTTTTTTACGTTTCAAAGGCTACAATAACATTTTGTTTAAGCATTAGGCAAATAAACCCTTTTATAAGTAGCTCATTTTAAACATCATTTTGAGTAATTCATGAAATATTTAGTAACTTATCAATCCAAATTATGCACATAACACATTAAAACAACTATTAAAATTTACTTTATGAGAATTCCCCCTCATATAACATGCTGCGTGCAACAGGAAATCCCGAGAAGTCGGGAGTCAACCATTAGGGGCTAATAAAAGGAAAAAATTAATGAGATAAAAAGATGGGATTAGTGATTAAACAACCATTTAATTATACGTCCTACACCATTGGCATTCCAGATTTTGATACGTTAATCCACAGGCAAATCTGCACAGCAGCCATAGCCGACAAGGAAGTGTTATTGCCATTCACCGTGTGCCAAAGAAACAAACTACGAAATTTCACCCAAAAACGAAGACACATCACAAACTACAAGATCGACCGCAAGTGTTTGCAACTTAGCATTGCATGATTCAATTTGAAACAAAAAATATATACAGCAAAGCATACTTAAGAAAGTAACCAACATATTATAGCGATTGATAAAATGCCGAAAAATTAACAGGTGGGAACGACACCGTATCCCGCAAGAGGATCGAGATCGGAGCGTTTGGCGAACCTGCCTTTGATCCTGGGCCTGGTTTCCGCATATGCTTTCCGGGAAGCATAACGAATGGTCTTCTCGAACTTTCGGTTCTTCCTCTTCTCCCTGTACCTCAACACCCTCGCTTCCCTATCCGCCGCCGAGAACACCGCCACCGCCACACCCTGATTCCCTTCCACCACCACCGGCTTGCTGTATATCTCTGACATCGTATTCCCATCTGGCACCACCCCAACCTCCATCGACGACGACGATACCTGAACAAATAAAACAACCACATGTTATGTCTCAATTCTCAAGGAACAAACAAAAAACAACACCTCAGGCTCGATCAGATTGTTCTTACACTATGACTCATCTGTGACTGTGACTGTGACTCTGTGTTGTACTTGTAACCGTAGCCGAAAGGCTCATTTCTCTGTACCGGGACTACTCCGTCGGTGGTGCCGGAACTTTTCTGCTCCGCTTTCGGATCCAAAGGTCCGTAATCCAGATCTATGTAAGGGACGGGTTCCATTTCGGAGAACAAGTACGGACCGGAGTTTAGATCTGCTTTTGGGTTGGATGGATTGGGAAGCAACCAGGAAGCGGCCTCGGCCTCTTCAGTGGTGACGTCGGCATCTGCATGATTAGAGAAGAAGCGGTGATCGTCGAGGAAGTTAACCGCGGATTTGAGTGGTTCGAAGAAGGGGGTGATGGGGAGGCGCTCGTGGCGAGCGGCGAGGGGGTTGGCGGAGTGGATGTCGCGGTCGCATGCGACGCAGAGAGAGGCGGCGTCGGCCTTGCAGGTGACGTGAGCGGGGGCTTGCTCGCAGACCTCGCAGAGGGAGACGCGAGGGTGGCGGGAGGCGAGCTTGTTGGCGGCGTGTACCTTGGAGTCACAGGCCACGCAGAGGAAGGCGGAGTCTGGGCGGCAGTAAAGGGTAGCGGTGGCGGATTTGCAGGAATCGCAGAGCTTGGAAGCCATGGCTATGGCTTCCTCCAAACTATCAATGTGTTTGGTGGTAGTTGAGGAAGGAATGTGGGGGAAGCGTGATTATGTCAAACAAGTCTATCTGGTGGGGCAAGGGAGATCTGGTGCATGGCCAATTGAGGAGTGACGCGTGGTTGAGGCTTAGCCAAAATCCACTGTGTACAAAAAACTTGACGATGAAGAGTAAGGAGTCCGTGCTCGTCTCAATCCGTAAAATTATAGGTTTTGATCTAATTTATTTTGTTTTTGAAAAAATTGTAAAAATTTAATTATGTTTAGTAATTGATTATAATATAAAAGTTTATTTTTATAATTGAATATAATCAATTTATTTTTATGTTTAAATACATTAATTGTAAAGTAATTTTAAATTAATCTAATTTATTTGATGATCTAAAAAAATTATTTTTATACATTAAATTATTAAAATAGATATAAAATTATTAAAAAAATTATTTGATTAAAGATAAAATAATATTTATATATCAAAATATAAGAAATAATCAATAAACTAAAATTATAAATTTTAATCTTTAGTATTATGAAAATTAGTTTTAAAAATTTTTATTTTGTATTAAATTTCATGTAAAAGTTAAAATTGATTTTGATAAATATGATTAATCACTATTATAATATTTTT
Source organism: Ormosia semicastrata (assembly GCA_029884595.1). Lineage (NCBI taxonomy): Eukaryota > Viridiplantae > Streptophyta > Magnoliopsida > Fabales > Fabaceae > Ormosia > Ormosia semicastrata. The sequence continues at coordinate 11,981,441 of JAQQTO010000046.1, read as the reverse complement.
TTTCAAAAAAAACTAATCATAATCCAAACTAAACACACTCTTAGAGCATGTTTAAAAAAGATTAAATCTTTTCAAAATAGCTATTTTTGGAGGATTAAACTGTTTTGTGAAATAATTATTATGTTTGGGTAAAAAGATTATTTAAAAAAAAATTTACACAAAATTTAATACAAAATAAAAGTTTTTTTCAGTTAATAATCATAAGTTAAAGATTGAAACTTATGATTTTAAATTTTATAAATTATTTCTTACACTTTAATATGTAAATATTATTTTGTCTTCAATCAAATAATTTTTTAATCATTTTATACTTATTTTAATAATTTAATATATAAAAGTAATTCTTTTTTATATCATCCAAACGAATCATATTAACTTAAAATCACTTTACAGCTAATACATCCAAGTATAAAAATGAATCAATTATAATCGATTATAATAATAATCGATTATCAGCATAATCTATAATTTTTAGCTTTCTCAAATAAACTCTTAATCTACAAAATTTAGATTGAGTTAGATTTATGATTTATATTGGGTTGAAAAATATTTTAATTTACAATGCGTGAGTTTGGTAATTGGTACCAACAGGTATAATCTGTATAAATTTGATCTATTTATTTTTTAATAAAAAAATTATTTAAATGATAAAGAATATATAAAAAATAAAAAATAAATTAAATGATTATATTAATATATATAATTTTAATTCTTTATATTAATTTATTATTTGAGAATACGGTTTAATTTTGTTTAATTTATTTTAAATTTAATAAAATTTATTAATTATTAATTTATTATATATTTATTAATTTATAATATTGAATTTATTTAAAATTAAGATTTATTATATTTATTTAAATTTAATTAAAATTCATTATATTAATTTATTAAATTAAAACTTATGATATTTAAAATTAAAATTTATAATATTAATTTATTAATTTTTAATTTTTAATTTTTTTAAATAATTTTTTTTTTAAAAATATATCAAACTCACCTATTCAATCTAACCTAACTTACTTTTAAAAAGTCAAATTAAATAAGATAAAACAAAAAAATTTCTCCAACTCGACTCAATTCATCTAAAAAACAAATCAGTCAAAAATGCCGCTCAGCGAACACTTGGGAAGGGAAGGACTAAGTAGCTTTCCAGGTTTAGCCTTTAGGAAATTAGAACCGTGCGGTGCCTTCCTATAATCCTATGCCATATTCCAATATCATTCATGCTTTGTCGCTTTCAATGTGGACCCCACTTCATGGCCTGTGGCGGGGGCAGGCACAGCTATGGTGCCCACCCTCAACGTTTTTTGGCATCTTTTTATTACATCAATTTCAATGATGTAATAACTCTCTTTAAGGTTTTTTTATTATAAATATTAAAAATAAAATTAAATAATTTTAAAATATATATATAATATTATTAAACTATTTTATTTTTTTATTTATTAATTTTATTTTCATTAAAAAAGATATAGTTAAAAAATTAATTAATATTTTTTAATATTTTAAAATAATACATAAGTTAAAGTAAATTAATTTTTTTAAATAATTACTAAGAGACAGATAAAATATGTCATTTATATCATGCATAAATTCATTATTTATTTAGAATTATATTCAAATAATTTTTTACAAACTTATATTTTAATTCTATCATATAAATTTAATATGCAAAATAAGGTATAAAGTGACATATAAAAACTATTATTTTTTATTATTATTCCCATATATCCTATAAATAATTTTATTTTATATTAATACATTTTTCTTAAAAGTTTATATTAATAATGCCTACCATATGATGTTAGGCGCAAGGAATAATAAAAAAAAAATAATGGTTTCAATATGTCACTCTTGCAGCATATCTCTCACATTAAATGTACGGCAGCGTTATTCGTCCAATTAAAATACTCTAACTTTCATCCAATTCATTTATAAACTCATTTTGTATCTCGTGAGAAAGTTACAGTAACATACAGTCTGATTTGACATATCTCTCACATAAATCTATAATATAAATACGATGTGTGTATTTTGGTTATACGAGAAACATTATCCTTAAACGTATACAATATAATTAAAGTGTAAGTATATACAAAATTATGTAAATTTAACTCTAAATATAACTCTATAAATAATTTCATTTTATATTAATATATTTTTCTTGAAATTTTATATTAATACTGCCTACCATATAATGTTACAAGAGTTGTTAACAAAGCTTGAAACTGAGAACTCCAACCAATTGGAATCAGTTTAGAACTAGCCAGGATGAACTGATATAGCTGTGATGATATGCAACAGTTAATTAGTTAGTTGACATGCAACAGTTAATTAGTTAGTTGGTAGAAGTTAGTTACAATAATATGTTAGAGTTAGTTACTATCAGTTGAAGTTAGTTATAACATTTGTTTACTTAGCTAGTATTCAGTTTGTTATAGTTGTTGTATATAAGGATCAGACTTAGACTCTATAACACAAATTGATTCTATCAGAAATTATCATATCATTTTCCATTTCTTTTGATATGGTATCAGATGGAGCTCTGCTACTATTACGTTTCTGATTGAATTAATTGGAAAACAGTGATTGTAGTGTATTGTTCTTCTGTTTTGATCACTGTGTTGTTGATCCATGGAAAATTCAATGCCAAATCAAATTCTAGATCCATCAAGTTCATCCTTCATTCATCCAAATGAAAATCCTAGAGTTTCCATTGTTTCTTCAATTCTAGTTAGCAAGAATTATCACACTTAGTCTCGAGAAATGATGATGGCACTTCATATGAAAAACAAGGATCAGTTTGTGAATGGATCAATTCCAAAATCATCAATTGCAGATCCTCTGTACAGAGCTTAGGATCTCTGCAACACATTGGTTCTTTCTTAGATCACACGATCATTGCATTCTTCCATTATTCAAAGTGTTCTCTGGATCAACATAACTCTTGAAGTCTTGAATGATCTTAAAGAAAGATTTCATCAAGGTGATTCGTTTAGAATTTCAGTTTTATTAGAAGAGTTTTATGCTTTTAAACAATGAGATAATTCAATAGCTGATTATTATACTCCACTGAAAAGTGTTTGGGAAGAATTGGAGAATTTTCACCCAATTCCTTCATGTTATTGTCAGATTCAGTGTAATTGTAATTTGATTCCTGTCATTAAAGGTTATAGAGATAAAGAATTTGTAATAAGATTTCTCAAGGGACTTAATGAGCAGTATTCTTTTATAAGATCCCAGATAATGTTGATGGATCCTCTCCCTACCGTAAATAGAGTGTTTTCTATGCTTATTCAGCAAGAAAAAGAGTTAACAGTAGAATTTGATGAACCAAAGATTTTGGCTCATTCAACAAATGTATATGCACCTCGAGGAAGAGCTAGAGGTGGTATCGAGCTCAATTTTTTGGTTCTAGAAGAAGTTTTGCAGGAAGAGGGGGTTCTTTGAAAATGTGTAGCTTTTGTGGTAAAACTGGTCACATGATTGATATATGCTATAAGAAGCATGGTTTTCTCCAGAATACAAAACATATAATAAATGAAATCAATATTCTCACCACAAAAGAATTCTATGATGAAGATGATGGGACCTATTCTTAAACGATGATGAATTCTCAAAAGGAAATTCAAGATGAATCAAGCATGTTAGTCAGGATGGAAGAACAGCAAAAAGCCATTCTGGCTTTACTTCAACAACACGACTCACAACTCATCACTCATTCAACAAATTAGATAACTTCATCGATCTTCTTCCAAACTTGTTGATTCCAATCAACAACACACATAAGGTATTTCTTATGTTTTTTCTTGTAGTGTCAAACCTAAACACTAGATTCTTGATACTGGAGCTACAGACCATGTCTGCTACTCCCTATTACAGTTACTTGTTACAAACAAATCAAGCCTATCTCAATCAACTTACTATATAGAAGCCAAGTAATTGTGGCATAGTAATTTTCTTTAGTGCATTCTATCCATTAAAAAATCAATAATAAAAAATAACTTATTTTAACAAAAATTCTGATTATCTAATCTATTTTTAACAAATACTTATGGTGTAATTTGGCCCCTTTTGTTCTCATGTAATTGTCATTGGATTATGAAAGAGTAACTGTACATATATACCCTCTCGTTTTCTTTTTTCTAGTGTAAAATATTATAGTTCACTCTGATACAATAATTTAACTTTTCTCTAAGATTTAAAAAAACTCAATTTTTTTTTTGTCATATATCTTTGCAGAAATGATAAAAATACAAAAGTTTAAATATAGAAAAAACAATTGTTAAGAGAGATTCTTAATCACGTTTATATTAAAAAATTAATTTCACAGCAATACCTACAAAAATAACTAGTCAAATGCTAAAAAATAATACAAAAACTTTTCTCACGAAAAAATCTTTGCAACCTACATCATGGCTTTTTATTTTTTAATATAATTTTCATTTGTTGAGAAAAAAATGTAAAATGAATGAATAGCAATACTCATAATAAGTTTTGCAAATCAATGTGTATTAATCTAATTAAAAAGAATTTTAATATTTTAAATATGTGATATTAAGTTTAATTATAAGATTTATATGTATAAAAATAATATTGTTAAAAAATTCTACTTAGACACCTGATTATATTTTAAGTGATTAATATTTTATTTATTGAGGGATAGATACTTGAGAAATAAAAAAATAATAAGTTTGGCAGAATTAATTTCATATTTTTTTCCCTCCAATAATCTCTTCCTTTAGTTATTACATTTTCGTATAATCTAAGTCAACATCCATTCTTTATTATATTTCTCTTTATATCTATCTGCCACGAATTCTGATATTCTCACGTAAGATTTACATATGATATGGCTCAACCAACGCTATATCAGAACTTCTTGCTCCAGGTCTCATCCATTAGTAGATAAAGCCCGAAAAACTCACAAAAAACTCATGAAAATAGTGTGTATTTGGATAAGTTTTGAAACAAAAAAAGTATGATATAAATTTTTTTAGAGTTTTATTTTTAAGCTATTTTTTCTGGCTTTTGAGAAAAAGTACTAAAACTACTTTTTTTTGTGTTTTTAATTTTAATTTTTTAAAAATTATCCAATTATTTAAAAAAAATAAACATTTATCTTTATTAAAAAATACTATTTTTTCTTGAAAAAACACAAACAAACGGGCCTCAAATTAAACTCTGTTGTTAAGGTAGAAGTTTATAAACTTCTAACTAGCCTCGAGTTTGGGCTACGCCGCTAGGAACGCAAAGGCTTACACAAAAACAATGTTACAAAGCCTGACATTGAATTGGAGAAATATAATGTTCCACTTAATTGGGCCTTTTGAGTTGGGCAAAGTTTATGTGTGTTCCACTTAATATAGGCTAAAAAAAAATTGGACCTACACGACCCAAATTTAAGTTTAGTTTTTTTTATTTTTGGTTAAAAAGTTTAGTTTCTTTGAAGCCTTGTCTAATATACATCCTCTTGTATGATATATATTTTATGAATCACACTCATTGATTATGCTGAAAAACATAACAACAGTTATGATAAATGACATGTAATTTATTGATTTATTTTTTTTAAGTTGTACAAATATATAAATATTATCATTTAAAATTTATAGAGTTTTTAGCATGCATAGTTATGATTTTAGGAAAAAATATTTTTTTTAATATTATTATGTGTAAACATTACCAATTAAAATTTGATAATATTATTTTTACCAGTTAAAATATGAAAACATTACTAGTTAAAATATATATATTAAAAAACCCCTTACACTCTTATACGAGAAAAATTGTAAGGAGTTTTTAAAAAAATATTATTGTGTGTAAATATTACCAGTTAAAATCTGTAGAGTTTTCAATATGTACAGTTATTTATAAAAAAAAATATAAAAATTAGTACAGTTTTAACTAGTATTATTTACGCAGTTGTGCAACTTAAAATAAAATCGAGTAGTATAACCTGAAAAATGGTGGTGGCAGCAGATGGTGGCCGACCAACAGTGGACAGTGACCGGTCGACAGTAGATGGTGGCCGACTGCAGTTAAGGATTGGGCGGTCGATCGGCGCGGTGGACAATGGCCACCAAGAGGGACATGGTCGACTTGCGACAGTGGTGGTGGTGATATGTAAAAAAAAATATAAAACTAAAAAAAAATTACAAAAAAAACTTATTATTGTAGATAAAATAGAAGGTATATCATATACCCTAATATAGTAAGGTGTATATTAGCAACAACCTTCTCTGAGTATACATAAAATTTGAATTTAGAAAGTATAAAATATGAAAGGGAGTTAAAAAATTAAAATGGAGTGATATATATGAAGCTAAAGCCTAAAAGATATGATAAGGTGATGGTTTTTACTTATTATTCCTTGTGAAAAATTAATTTCTATTAATCTGTATGCTGTAAGAATGAAGAATTTCAAAAGAAAATAAAGAATTCCGACCCATTTTTATGCTTCAGTTTAAAAAAAATACTAAAATGTTTATTATTGATAACTCCATAAAATATAATTATTTATGTCTTATCTCTGTACTAGTATGAATGCTTAGTTCTTGTTTCTAATGCATATTTGGAGGGTTTTATGCTTATATTTGTCATATTCTGATTCTAATGTCTTTCTATATGTTATTGAACAAATTGAACTTTAATTATTTATGATTAAGTAGATTTATATATGTTACTGATTTAGTGTTTTCTCCATGTTAGGAAGTGCTCCAAACAAAGTCAAATATGGAACATTTGAGCTAAAAGTCTAAGAGGAAGCCAAATCTGCCTTTTAGCAAGTCACCGTCGCGATGCGCGTATGTGGGGGCTGCGGCGTAGAAGTGCATCAGAGCCATGCCATACTAAAACCTGAGGCGAGAGGGCCGCGACCCATAAGAAGTGGGCGCCGCGGCACAATGAAACTGACCCTGTTGGGGCCGCGGAGTAAAGACGGCAAGCTGAGCCTATAAATAGAATTTTCACATTTTTCTCTATGTGATGGCTGCCTTATCAATTTCCTTTTTAATTTTCTCTCTTTTAGTTTAGGTTTAGTTAATTTTAGGTTAGAAAGCTTTAGTTAGATCTCCATTGATGGTGGATTGGAGGCTAGGAACAAGGATGAAGGAGGATTCAAGCTTCAGAGACAAATCAATAAGCTTCCTTTCTCTTTTTCCCTTTCTCTCTTCTCTTCCTTATCTTCCTTGTATATGATTTTCCTTATGTTTTCATGTTCATTGTATAGCTGAGCTGTATTTAGGGATATTTTGGATCCGTTTATATATATTAATGATGTGTTTTTCTCTAAGTTTGTGTGGATGTTTGGTTTTGTTCAATCATAATCTATGCTTAACGCTTGCTGTTGGTTGGCCATCAATTGCATTATCCTAATATTGCAAATGAATTAGACATAGGGATTTATTGATATGGATATGGTATGATTGATGCATGATCGACGAGTTCAATTGGCTTGGATAAGTTGATTCGTTAACGGGATAGAAATATACCTATTGGTCATGTATAGTGTGTGATTGAGAATAGATCGTTCATGAGTGGATGTTGCGCTAACTTTCAAGGAAACTTAGTGAGTTGGGCAATTGAAACTAAGGTTGATTGACCTAGACATAGGCTTTTAGCTAATGAAGATTCTCAAGCTAACCTAATCAGTGCATGCATGTTAATGAGGAGGATTGCATGTTGTTGGTAGATGTAGGGGGTGAAGAAGGATTTTTTGAAACCTAACCGTTTATCTTTATTATTTTTGTAGATTAGATTTAGTTTAATTTATTACTTTCTTATTTTTATGTCCTTGAATAGAATTGATTAAACTATTAGTTGGTACTTAACTTTATAACCAATTATCCTCGTAGGAATGAACTTTTACTTTATATCTGTATTACTTGAGCGATCCATGCACTTGCGGTTAGCAAATAAATTATGAGAGAAAACTCTTCTCATTTTAAGGTTAAAAACTCAAAGCAAACTAACAATTTGAGTTGCAGATCAATTATTGATGAGGGACTCAGAGATTCAAATCTAAACATATAGTTGTTATGAGCAAAATATCAATTAGGTGAGCCAAAAATAATCATTATGTAATCTGTGCAAATATTTTACATTTTATTACAGGTATAAAATTGTTTTAAACTATTTTTTTTCAAAAATTTTAAACAAGATCAAAGTTCAACAACAGTTATATAATGCTTATATTCCTCCTATCCACTCCGTGCATTGTAACTGCATACAATACGAATACTAGGTTGGGTGAAATTTTAAGCAGCTGATTGGACATGTATATGCCCTTTATTTTGAGACAAACGACAATCAAGTATCGAACCTATTCAGCAATATTATTAACGAGTATGGTCGAATTCAAGCATAAAAAAACGTCATTTCTGTTGTTTATAAGCCACATCCACAGCAGTGACAGCACACTCTCGATCAATCTGTCTTTTTTTAATTCCATGGCCATCTATACGGCCTGCCTTCGATTCATCCAGCTATCAAGGCAACAGCATATTTTCAGAGTATGTGCAATGCTCGTACATATTCCCATCGCAGTTTCTTGTCCACATCCCTTCTTAATTTAATTAACCTTCGTTCCATTCTCTACTTTAGGACACCTTGAAGTTGTTGGAGAGTTTCACGTTAGTACAATGGTGATCCACCAGTCAAATGTGGATGGGGTAGCTACAAAAAGAGAGAAAAGAGAAAAGGTAAATAAAAAGAGCCAACCTAAAATACGTCTAACCTTAGTTTTCTTCCTGCAACGATATATATAAAACGGAATCACATTAAAGCAAATCACACAAATTAAGTTGGAAAAATTATACATAATTTGATAATTTGCGTTAAAAAAGAAACCAATGGAGATGTCTAATGTTTGTCAATAATGGAAAAAGTAGTTATCGAAAAGGCTAGCCAAAGCCACGGATTGGAAGCATTGTTGCAGTATCTCCTCCTTTTCCGATTGTTCTTTTCATGTGTATATTTTCTTGACGTAGTATTTTTCCCTCTTAAGGAGTGTTTTTCGACTTTTGGGTGTTATTCACCCAATCCACGTGGATGGACGTGGATGATGGAGGGTGAGTAGAAGGCATAATACAACAAAACCAAGAAGAAAACAGCAAGCATATATCTAATCTACGTGTCTCGTAGTGTAAGGAAATGGTTTCAGGAGAGGTCCTGCTCGTTCGTAAAAGAAAAATGTTATCGCATGTGATATATGTTAAAAATGTATGTATTTTTAACTAATATGATCCTCTCCTATTTTATAAGAACATGAGAAGATCTTGATTCATAGTGTAAAGGTTGAATGAGGTTTTTTCCTTAAAGAAGGTAACTTTGTCCGCATATAAACTTATCCAATCCATAAAGCTGCGCTTATTGATTTGGTTAAAGATAAGAAAAATAATTTTCATATATTATTTTTTATATTTTTTTATATTATTTTTAATTGGTTGTGATAAGTAAAAGAAAATAATATAATTAATAATATAAAAAGTAATATAATAAAAAATAATAATTTAAAAAAATCAGAGTTGTAAGGATATGATGGTCACACAGAATAAAAAAAAGAAAAAGAAATAAATACAACTGATATAAGGTACATAAATTTATGTTAAAATGTATTTAGCAATGTTTTAAAATTTCGATATTAAATCAATCAGATTGTGAATTAGTTACATATTTAAGATTTGAATATTATTCGGTTTAATTATTATTTAATTATAAATTTAACTAAATAAAAAAATCAAATAATGATGCAAAAGTTTCGTAAACTTAATCTTCAACTCAATTTTCAATCATTGATATTTAGTCTGAATATATATTACAGACGGCGGAGCTGCCCGGTGTACGAAAATTAAAAGAATAATGAAGGATATCATTTCTCTAGGGAAATGACATCTTACAACGTCTATTCACGGCAAGATAATATATCCTAGATTGTTTTTTATTACGTGTATATATCTGTTGATATAAAAAAATTATTTAAGATAATTTTGAGGGTATATTATAAAGTTTAATATAAATGAAATTCACTATGTTATGAATGTGTACATTTTTTAGTTTTATTAGAGTATAAATTGTAGTAAAATTTTGAAATTATCTAAATGATAGTTTTTATTTGATATCAGAAATGATATTTTTGACTTTATATCAAAAGTAGTGACTTTGAATAGGTCTCAAAAATTAAAACTTAAAGAGTAACTACAGTTAAATTTTTTTGAAGAAAAAAGTAAAAAGTCTTGACTAGAAGTCAATAATTGTTTGAATGTTCAAATTTGAATTCAAATGATTTAAATTTAAAATGGAAGTTAACAGTAGTTATAAGTGTAAAATTAAGACAACATAAAGATTGCTAACAAAAATTAGTTAGTTACTTATAGTACAAGGATTGCTAATCAAGATCGTCTGGCGATTACTTGACAAGGATCACTAATAATTATTAGATAGTTTTATTTGTTTTAAATATGTGTCAAGATTATGTAAAAAAAAAAGATAGTTACTTAGAATGTCTATAAATATAAAAAAGATGAGAACATTTAAGAGTTAAAAATTCATTACTCACAAACATTTGTAATCATGCTCTCACGTTACTCTGACATTTCAGGCAATCACACAAGTCTAGTTAAGTATGTTTCTATCTAATTTTATTTTTATATTATTTACAAATTCAATACAACTTTAAATTCAAGTTTATTTATGCTTTCAGTCTTTACTTTCTTACAACATCTTTTCTAATCTAGATCAAGTGATTATTACGAGATCATTTGAGTTTTTTTAATTACTTTCATTTTTTTTTACTTTCCTACATATTTACTTATCTACAACTTTACTTACATTTGTCTTTACATTACTTGCTTTAAATTTCTATTTTTTATATTTCTGTACTTTTCATTACATGTCAAGTTTACTTCACTGTACTTTATTATTTTTTTCTTTACATTTTATGTCATTTAATTGCTGTCTTTTTACTATTTTATTAAGTTTAAAAAAATAATCTTTAACTTTTAAAACAATTTCTTTCGGATGCCTTTTTCATTCCTCTATTTATTTTTTATATTTTTACTAAGTTACTTATCAAGCTACAACACTTCGATTTCAATCTACAAAGTTTTTGTTTTATTTGAAGTTATTCCTGACATTATTGCTTAAAGACCAGTTTAAGTACTAGAGAATTCATTGAGAATGTAATTTTCCTTTTCGAATTAAGATCCGAAATCGAATTTGTACTTAGACAAAAGTTTATCATAAACAATATTCTAGTTAATATCATTATATTTGACAGAAAAAAATTGTTATTTTAGATAGATGTATCATTTTTATTATCACATATAAAATAACACAATTGGATCGAACTCGACCATAAAATAAATGATCTGATTATGTGTTCGGTCTATTTAATTGAAAAAATTGAAGGTGCTAAACATGGGTAAAAAACTAGTAAAACTGATAAAAATTAATAGTAAATTGATTTGAACTATTTTTTTTAAATCTTTAAACTTTTTAAAAATAATTTTTGAATTAAATGAAAGTTTAATATCAAATTATAAAAACTCACGTGTAAGACCTAAGAAAAATATAAGAAAGTTTGTCTCACTTTTAACTTTTAAATAGACTATATGCTTGGATATATTCTACTCATTATTTTATGTGAGACTATAAGTGTGATTTTTTTTTTAACTTTTATATATGTTCTGGACCGTAGATTGGGATCCTACCCAGAAAGGTCAACCCGGCACACGCTCCACCTTACTCCTCTATTAACACCCCGAAAAGTACTGTAGGATCTCAGAATGCATAATTCATGAGGATCAGGGATTCAACAGATCTTCGTAACTGCTATTACGAATCTCTTTGATTCTATAACCTTTCCTTTCAATAAATGACTATAACGTCCACATTACAATAATACCTGCATTGAATGATCTGACTCCAATCATGCTCCATAAAGATCAAGCTAAGTAAACCTAAACAGGTAATGATTATTGAGTAACAAACACCTTAGCACACTAGCTGACTTGAGCATCGAGTCCTTTTTGCAGGTACCACCCCACCGGACCTTGACGGTGGAACGCAGTTGCAGAAGGGAGGAAACCACCAAACCATACCATCAACAGGTATCCGTCTGAATTCGTTCAGAACATTTGGCACCGTCTGTGGGAATTCTGATAAATTACTATTCTCACGTTCATCATGGTGAGTACAAGGCAAAATCAACGAAGAGGAAGTGCTGTACATGCTGCCCCTGCTCACGGATAGGGCCCAGCGGTTTAGCGCGACCCTCCTTCCGTCGCACCACCAGAAACCTCCATTGTAAAGAGCAGGCCTGTTCTGGTAGAGACGCTAAACGGGGGACATGAAACTTCAACATTAACTGAAAGCCCAGTCCCCTCGCGAAAGGTCTCTGTCTGGGATAGACTTGTCTACCCCCCAACCGGAGAGAATAACGCAAATCAAGGTGCAAGGGTCCCAACGCATGCCTGCTTGGGAATCCCCAACTTAGATGCTGACTATTCATATTATGAGGACAACTCGCAATCTGGAATGACGAGAAATGAACTTCGAGAATTACTGCGCCAACAGACTGCACTGATTGACAACCAACGACGTCAGTTGGAGGAACAGCGCCGCCGTTTGGATAATTTAGAAAGGTTTGCGCAGGCTGGCAATGAGGGAGGTAAGCGAGTCGCAGTTCAAAGGGAAACCCAACATGTCGGTGCCGGGGTCATAGAAAACAGTGACCCGGTCCCCGGCCGTCAGCAGCAATTCTCCGATGCCTTAATGACATATAGGGTCCCGAGGAACTTCAAGCCTCCAAGCAATTTAGAGCCCTACGACGGGACCACGGATCCACAAGAGCACTTGGACGCTTAATCCCAGTCCATGTAGCTCTACGGGTATACCCCAGAACTGTTATGCCGTGCTTTCCCGCTCTTCTTGAAGAAGGATGCTCTTCGTTGGTTTGTGACCTTACGGACAAAAATTACAGGATGGGGGGACCTCACGCAGCGATTCTTGTTACATTATACCACTGCCAAAGAACGACCGAAGTCAATTGATTCTCTCTCTAGAATTCGCCAAAATAGTGATGAATCCCTGCGCAAGTACATCAAGAGATTCAGTAATGCTTGTGTGGGTATTGAAAACTTCGATGACAGGATAGCCCTCCATTACGCCAGAAATGGTCTACGAACTGATTCAGACTTTTTTCGGTCACTGGCAAAAAAGAAGCCGGTCAGTTTAGATGAGTTCCACTTACGGGCAGATAAGTACGTGGAACTAGAAGAGATTACCAGGGCAAAAGAAAGCCTCGAGAAAGGTGAGCCAGTTCAGAAAAAGAATCACAATTTCGGCTAGCCCCGAGATCCCTCTAAGAGTGAGCGGTATAGGCTTAAGTATTCTGAGTATACTCCTTTGAACACCCCTCGAGAAACAATCTTGAAGGTGGTCCTTCAAACCGAGTTCCAGGATATCAAAAGGCCACCACCTGTTAAAAAATAGTCCCAGAGGGATCATTCAAAGCATTGCAGGTGGCATAACAGTTATGGCCATGAGATCGAAGATTGTTATCAGCTCCGAGATGTTATCGAGTCCCTGATCAAAGAGAGGCGTCTGCAGAAGTACATTAGTGGTTTTCGTGGCAGTCAAGACCACGGAAGGAGAAGGAATTAGAGACGAAGCTGAAGTCCACGGCGGAGTCCAAATCAACATCGGCAAAGAACTAGTAGCCCGGATAGAAGAAACCGAAGTCCCGTCAGAAGATCTCGAACCCTGACACGCCGAGATGGGAAGAACAGATAATGGCCAAACTGGGATACCCAAGAAGGCGGATACCAGAAGGATAGATTAATCCACACCATCGCAGGAGGGTTCGCTGGAGGAGGAGTGTCAAATAATTCCTGAAAAAAGGCACTTCGGACGGCGATTTTAAGCGTGTCAAGTTCTTCACTAAGACCATCCGCCCGAAATAGTGGAGCACCTCCCATCTCTTTCTCCGAGGATGACTACGGCGATATCATCCGGGATCATGATGACCCACTAGTAATCTCCGGAGTAATATCCAACGCCGAAGTCCATCGAATTTTTGTGGATCAGGGAAGTTCGGCAGATATCATGTTCATGGATGCCTTTGAAAGGTTAGAATTCCCTTTATCTGAATTAACACCCTATGAAGGTGAGCTCACTAGTTTCTCTTGGGAGAAGGTCGCCCCGGTAGGATACTTTGATACTTTCCTGACCTTGGGTGATGACAGTGCATATAGAACCGTGAAGCTGAGATTCTTGGTTGTGGATTGTCCATCGGCCTACAACATCATTTTGGGACGTCCTACGTTAAACAGCATGGCCGCTGTAATCTCCACCGCCCACCAAGCCATGAAATTCCTTAACCGGGATAATAAAGTGGTCACGGTCAAAGGCGATCAGATTGCAGCCCGCAAATGCTACAACGAAAGTCTGAAAATCAGTAGGGCATCCAGAAACAAGAAGGCGCGCACACCCATCCTAACCCACCAAGTCAATATTTTAATGACCGAACTGGATACACGAGAGGAAATCCGAGGCACTAAACCCCAGCCCGACGGAGACTTGATCCCGTTACAGCTTGGTAATGAACCTAATCACACCACCAAAATTAGGGTGAACCTCGACGAGTAGGAGAAAGCTCAATTGGTAAAACTCTTGCAAGAAAATAAAGATCTTTTTGCCTGGACATCTGCTAATATGCCTAGAATTGACTTTGCTTTCATCTGTGATCGTTTATCTATTAAACGAGATGCAAAGTCGGTCTCTCAAAAGAAGAGGAAGGTTGGCCCAGAAAGGCAGCAAGTCATTGAAGGACAAGTAAAATAGCTCCTGAACGCCGGATTCATCAGGGAGATTTCATATACCACCTGGCTGTCCAACGTTGTCTTAGTTAAAAAATCCAACAACAAGTGGAGGATGTGTGTGGACTACACCGACTTAAACAAGGCGTGCCCTAAGGATCCATACCCCCTCCCTAATGTGGACAAGCTGGTTGATAGTTCATCAGGTTTCTAAATACTGTCTTTCATGGACGCTTACTCTGAGTACAATCAGATTCTGATGTACCCCAGGGACGAAGATAAAATCGCGTTCATCACCGAAAAAGTAAGTTACTGCTACAGAGTAATGCCCTTTGGGTTAAAAAATGCAGGAGCTACATATCAAAGAATGATGAACAGGGTCTTTGAAGATCAGATAGGGAGAATGTTAGAGGTCTACATCGATGATATAATAGTCAAGACCTCGATGTCAGGATCCCACACCTCGGATTTAGAAGAAGTGTTTGAACAGCTTTGGAAGCACAATATGAGGCTTAACCCGGAGAAGTGTGCATTCAGGGTCCAGGCTGGAAAGTTTCTGGGGTTCATGTTGACACACCGGGGAATTGAGGCAAACCCCGACAAGTGTAAGGCCATGCTCGACATGCACAAATTTAATATGAAAGAAGTACAACAGCTAAATGGACGGATCGCAGCTCTTACACGTTTCTTGGCAGTAGCCGCTCACAAATTCCTCCCACTTTTTAAATTGTTGAAAAAATGGGCCGGGTTTGAATGGATTCAGGAGTGCGAGGACGCATTCATCTCCTTGAAAAATATCTTGTCATCCCCCCTAATTCTCACAAGACCTGAGCCAGGAGAAACGTTGTACATATACCTCTCTATTCATGAGTAAGCAGTTAGTGCAGTACTTATCAGAGAATCCGAGGGTGTCCAGAAGTCGGTCTATTTTGTGAGTAAAGTATTGCAAGGCCCCGAGCTCCGGTATCAGAAGATCGAGAAGGTCGCATTCGCACTCATCGTTACGGCCAGAAGACTGAGACAGTACTTCCAATGCCACCCGGTGGTGGTAAGAACAGATCAGTCTATCCGACAGATATTGCACAAATCGGATTTGGCAAGAAGGATGATTGCATGGTCCATCGAGCTTTCCGAGTTTGGAATCACCTACGAACCCAGAGTGGCAATCAAGGCGCAAGCACTCTCGGACTTTCTAGCTGAATTAACCTCGGAAACAAATAAAGGTGAGGAAAAACAATGGACCGTGTTTGTTGATGGGTCCTCAAACCCAAAAGGAAGTGGAGTCGGGGTGATAATAGAAAATTCCGACGGGGTCACTATAGAAAATTCCCTCAGGTTTGAGTTTCTCACCTCGAACAATCAGGCTGAATATGAAGCATGCATTGCCGGACTAACGATGGCTAGGGACTTGGGAGCCACCAAACTTAAACTATGCAGTGACTCCCAACTCGTAACTTCACAGATCCGAGGCGATTATCAAGCAAAAGAACCACTTTTACAGAGATATTTGCTGAAAGTAAAGTAGCTTCTCTCAAGTTTTCAATCGGTACAGCTAGAACAAATCCCGAGAGAGCAGAATTCAAGGGCCGATCTCTTGTCCTAATTGGCTAGCACTAAAAGCCTGGGTAATAACCGCTCTGTGATCCAGGAGATCATCCAACAACCGTCAATCGCCGACGTGGCAATTTTCCAGGTTGACGGGGAGGAGTGCGATTGGACTTTGCCATTGGTGGAGTACCTACAGCCCGGCAACCTCCCTGATGACCCAAAGGAAGCTTCTAGGCTAAAGAGAATCGCGGTCAGGTATACTATCTATAATGGGCAGCTTTACCGACGAGAATTTTCCTTACCCCTCCTTAAGTGCCTTATGCTGAAAGAAGCCAAATATGTGTTGGCTGAAGTCCATGAAGGAAGTTGTGGACACCATCTGGGAGGGAAAGCCCTAGCTTTGAAGGCTCTCAGGGCAGGTTACTACTAGCCAACAATAGAAGTAGATGCTCTTGCACACGTTCAAGTATGTGACAAGTGTCAGGGGCATTCGGATCACTATCACGCCCCACCTGAAGAACTATCCACGATGTCCATTCCCTGGCCCTTTTATCAGTGGGGAATGGACATCCTAGGTCCGTTCCCTCAGGCTCTCGGGCAGCTAAAATTCTTGGTTGTTGCGGTGGATTACTTTACCAAGTGGATTGAAGCTAAGCCCGTAGTCACCATCACCTCGGCTCGAGTTCAGAAATTTACTTGGCGTCACATTATTACCAGATTCGGTGTTCCGGAGTCAATTGATACGGATAATGAGACGCAGTTTAAAGGCAAGGGGTTCGAAGAACTACTTTCTGGGCTAAAAATAAAACATCATTGTAGCGCAGTCGAGAGCCCCAGGACAAACGGGCAGGTCGAAGCTGCAAATCGGATCATAGTCCGAGGATTGAAGAGAAGGTTAGATGAAGTAAAAGGGAACTGGGCCAAGCAGTTGGACCACGTCCTTTGGGCCTACCGAACTGCTCCCCACTCCTCGACGAGCGAAACTCCTTTCAAGCTAACATTCGGATGTGAGGCCATGATCCCGGTGGAAATTGGAGAACCAAGTCTGCGTTCTCAGAACTTCTCGTATGATGATAACTCCGGGTTAATCAGGGAGGACTTGGACCTATTGGAGGAAATGAGACGTATTGCCCACATACAAGATGCCGTGATCAAGCAGAGAACGGCATCCCGGTACAACCTAAAGGTCATCCTGAGAAGATTACAGCTGGGCGACTTGATACTCCGCAGAGCCGATGTCGGCGGAATGAATGCCTCCCAAAGAAAATTAGCCCCTAACTGGGAGGGTCCTTACTGAGTTGTAATCAGTACCGGCAAAGGGGCTTATACCCTAGAAACTTTGACAGGGAGGCCGGTAAAAAATTTTTGGAACGCAGACAAACTTAGAAAATACTACAGCTAAGTGCCTTGTCAGGCCTAGTCTCCTAATTAAACTTTGTTTGATCTGCCCAAAATTGTTATGAAACGCACATTATGATATTCAATAAAGTAAGTGTTATTTTTTCTATTGTGTCGTTCTTCTATTCAATTTTCAAGTTTTTCAGTTACTTCATAGTACCAACTGAGGTGTGTTACCTAGTTCGTGCAGTAGAAAAATCTTATATTGGGAAAATTCTAGCACCAAACTAAAAACACGAAACGACCTCGACAAGGATTAGTCTGTTAAAACATCGTCGCGCGGTATCCTAAAAAGGACCCCGGACATTGTTTCCTACCTTTGGCATGGATCTTAAATGCCGGATTTATCTGGACATCGGTTCCTAAGTCAAGGTTTAAGTAGTTCTACAAAGAATAAAGAATATGGTATCTCGATCAACAAGAACAATGATAATTAATAAAACCCAAAATTTGGATTGATGTTTACAAAAAATCGGGGTACAGATAAACCAAGACCTCGCGCAGGAGGTTAAAAAAAAACCCTAATCTGCAGCTGAATCCGGACCACGGATGTTAGAGTCTTCGGCCAAATCTGAAGAAGCCACACGAGGAGCTACAAGAGATCCCTCCCGAACCACCTTTCCGGAGTCAAGCCCATCCAAAACCAATGCAACCCCGGGGTTGAAATGTTGAACTTGGCTGATAGCGTTGCTGAATTGATCTTATTTTATCTTTATGCACAACGATATCAGCTGGTTGACATTGGCCTGAAGAGAGGTAATTTTAGCCTCACACCACCGAGATTTGGCTCGAGAATTGTCACTTTCAGCCCGGAGCGCGGCAATCTGCTTCTGCTGCTCGGTCAGGGTGGCCTCCCTTGCTTTGATGGCATCCTTCAAAGCAATTATTTCGGTTTCTAACTCTTTTACCCGAAGTAAAGCTTCATCTTTGGCCTTTGAGGAATCCTCCAGATCCTTAAGAGCTTTGGTTTCACCACTCTTGGCCGCGGCCAGTTTGTCCACCATTTCTCGTTCATGATCTTCGAGGGCGAGCTCTAAGAACCGAGCTTCGACAGCAATATGGATCCCCATGTTTTGGAAAGCTAACAAAGTTTCCTTTGGCCTGCATCTGGCGAAGTGATCCACAACCTCTTCATCAAGAATATTAAAGTCAATAAATTCCTGGGGATCTGCTTCCTCCTGAAACAACTCTATTGGCCTAGAAATTTCTTCTGTTGCTATCCTCTTACTCCGGCCACTAGACTGCCCTTCTTCCAATGTCGCCCTTTTGCGTCCTCGAGGTGATTCAAGAGAGTCGTCCACATTGATAGGTTCCACCACCTCAGAAGGAACCTCGGCCATCGTGCTCATAGGGGATGGCATAAACCCCACTGGAGGACTCATTGGAACGTTAGAATTCCTTACCCTAAATGCCTCCAAAATAGCCAAAGAATCACCACCCACCATCTCAGCTAAGCTCTCTGCAAAACATAGAAACAAAAGTCAGATGCATTAAAACATTGGGCATTTAAATATACACCACGGCTGACCGACGTTACCTAGCACGATCCAGAGCTCATTGTCATCCGAGCTATCTAAAATATCTTTAGGCCGGATCTTGTCGACCTCTTCAACCCACATGTCGAAGAAGTTCACACATTCAACCTCTTCATCGGTGAGCTGGTTGATCTCCTTCTCAAACGATTGAGTAGGGATGCTCCATGCCGCCGGATTCCAGTAAAGACTGAATACCGTCTCCTCACCATTACCCAGCCAAAAGGGACGACTACCACTCGCCGCCTTCAATTTGAAGAATTTCTCTTTGAAGTCCTTGTAACTCTCCAAGTACGGCAAGAATACAGCCCTTCCTTACCAGGATCGAATTGAGAGCTAAGACTGCTGTCGAGCACGGGATCCAAGGGTTGAATACCGGGTATGGAAATAAAAGAATGCCCCGTCAGAGCATCGCAACCCCACTACCCGGCATATTCTTTCGAAGGCCAGGATGTTTGCCCAACCGTTGGGATGAATTTGACTGGGGGCAGCATGAAGAGTCCGGAGAATAGCAATATGAAAATCGTTGAAAGGAAGCCGTAGTCCGAACCGTGTGAAAAAATTCTCATAGAAATACATGAAGTGCTCGCCTTCTTCACGGGTCCAGCACACTCGTTCTCTCCCCGGGGACAAAATCATGAACTCATCGTCCCTTTCACCACCCTCGGTGAGCTCCAGGTATTCCTTAAGCCTATCTAGTTCAGCGCCGAACTCATAACGGGATATCCTGTCATAGGCATCGTCTGCAACCCAAGTACACGGCAACAAAGGACCTCGGTGAATCCTAATCGCCTGCTCCGCTTATTGATCCGAGGTCCGGGCAGGAGCTTCATCTCTTGGCCGCCTTCTTCTGGCCATTTAGTTTACTGGAAGACACACAAAGGCCTAGGGTCAGAACTAAAGATGTTCAAAACATCCAAACATGGCAGTGGGTAAGCAGTAAGCTAACACACACGCACCGGCCTCTGCACCCACCGAGACTTAAGCCTCGGAAGGACACCCTCGCCCGCCGTACGCGGCGCAGAAGGGGAGGTGCAACATCAAGCAACGCCGTTGGAAGGGGGGATGAAATTACTATCCCCAAAATTGATAGAAGAGAAAAACAAACAGTCCACCAGAAAGACGTTCACATGTTCAAGTTATCGGTAAAAATGGTGTTTAGAGGAAGAAAATACCTTGACAAAGGTTAGTAGAGGCTGCTTTAAAACGCAAACACCACCGCTGACAGCCGTGAAAACTTGTCGGATTTCCTCTCAGGCAACCAGTTTTTAAGCAGAAATAGTAAAATGTGAAAAATGGAAGGACGAAGCCCTATTTATAGAAGTTACGGTTAGGGGACATTTCCATCCATTCAGTCTTAATTTGAAAAGATGTTCATTATGGCGCGTAAAGTACTATGCATGAATCCTCAACCAGAGCAAGTCACGTGGCCCACGTCGCTGTCATGGCAGTTGAGGGGACGACCGCTCAGCAGAACCAACCAACCCTAGTATCTACAACGTCTACAAAATATTAAAGACCCGGGATCATTACATATCCCGGTAAATCCCTTCATGGTAACAAATACCCCGGTTTAGTTGCTTAAGCTTTGCACTTTGTCTGTCTCGGCAAAGTACAGAGCTGGGGGCATGTTATACAAGGCGAGCATTGGACACACCCCGGTACAATATAAATTCCACAAATCAAAAATGGTCAAAGAAGTTGCTTGACAATTCAATCAGATTTTATTTCATTTCATAC
Organism: Ormosia semicastrata; assembly: GCA_029884595.1. Taxonomy (NCBI): domain Eukaryota; kingdom Viridiplantae; phylum Streptophyta; class Magnoliopsida; order Fabales; family Fabaceae; genus Ormosia; species Ormosia semicastrata. The sequence goes on along the minus strand of JAQQTO010000046.1, from coordinate 11,960,401 downwards.
ATCGTCATACATCAATACAAGGAGAAGGAAAACAAGGGATATGAAAAGGCTAAACAGCACTGACGAGCTCGGAGGCCAACTTTTTGCTGTGAACTTTCACATCCAGATTCTCTAGAGCGCACACCAGTCTCTTCCCTGTTGAGACTTCTTGAAAAAGTGGATTGACTTCAAAAAACTGAGGATAATCGGAACAGAACACTGCCGCCGGCTCAGGAAATTTATGCCATACCACTCATCAGTTCCATTCACAAGGATAAAAGAAGACCGACGTATGTCCTCCTCGGTTGAACGAAGTTTGGGCTGGTCATGAAGAAGTTCATTCCACTGGAGCCAGACCAATTTTATGATCATTCCAGGACGCTTGGAAGCAATTACTTCAATGGTCCCTCCGGCTTATGTAAAAGGAGGACCAAGAAGGGCTCTATTTCTCCAATTACCTCCGTTCAACACGACAGGGATTACAGAGCTTCCCAGCAAAGAAGTATGAATTAGACATTTTTTCGTACGCTGGGAAGGTAAAGTCCCTGTCCTCATGATCTGATAATAATTTCAGCTTTTTAATGTTCTTTGTTTGATCTAATTGGATTCCATATGAGTTTAATTGTTAACATTTAGCTAAGTTTCTGATTTAGAATTATCTTTGGATGTTTATTGTGAAACTTTGCTAAAATGTGATTATAAACACTCATAAATGTGTTGTGATTTTCAGGAGATTCATGAGTGATGGAGTCCATTGGTTTTGAACTATTGAGAAGAGAGTTGAAGGACTTTAAAGGAATCGGTATCAACCCCTAGAAGCAAAGGGAGAAGGGTATGCACGAAGAATCAAGGCCGATCTTGATTATATTGAATAACACGGCCGTGTCAATTGACACGGGGTAGGCCGTGTCCTATTCTGAGTTTGAAGATTTGAAGAATTTGAACAACACGGCCGTGTCAAATGACACGGGGAAGGCCGTGTACTCCTCTGACTTCACGAGGAAGAGCCAATATCAGGCCTTGACCGAAAACACGGCCCGTGTCAAATGACACGGGGTGGGTCGTGTTCCTCTCTGACTTGGAATGTTTGGAAATCTGCCACCAGAATAAGACACGGGTTGGGCCGTGTAGAAGGACACGGCCCGTGTCATCGCACCAGGAGGTTAAGTTCGTGCTTTAATGTTAAATTAGGTTCCAAAACCTATAAATAGGGACTTAGAGCCCTTTAAGATATTCTGGACAGAGAGAGCCAAGGAGACTAAGAAAACACGAAGACCAAGAAAGAGGAGGATTCGATTGAAGATTGGAGACTCGGATTCGAGCGATCAAAGATCAATCATTCTCAAGCCTTGGAAACTAGTTTGATTTTTAGTTTTTCTTTTCTTCTTCCTCGTTCTGAACAATGTTTTCCTTTAACTTTTATTGTGATTTTGAATTTGCCATGTGTGGCTAAACTTCTTGATTGGTTAAGGGAGGATGAAACTCTAGTTTTGATTATGTGAATCTTGCATACCTCTTTATATCAATACAATTATGTTTTTATTCATATGTTTCTGTTCATAAATCAATATAAAGGTTTTTATATTCTTGCCAAATTTCGAGAGTGGTGAAACTAGGATTGCTATGCTTGTGATTGCGGTGGTATGACTAGTGAGACATATGATCTAAGTAATTTAATCCCTGTGTGATTAGACCTTAGTGTGATTGGTTTTCTAATTCTTAATGCAATCATTAGGTAGGTGTAAGAGCGGTTGCTTTACAAATAACTAATGGTTAGGGTTTGATTTGAAGAATTAAGCGAAACTTAAGGAAAACACGGATTCATCTCATAATCACATAAGAACATAATTGATCATGTTGGTATAAAGGGTATGTAAGTTAGCATAATCATATAAATCTAGTGGTGGATTCTATCTCTTAACCAATATCTTTAATTTGATAATTCAGTTTGTGTTTCTTGTTTTGATTTTAGTTCAATTTCTCTTTTCGAATCAACAAAACCCCCTTTTACTTTTTTAATTGTTTTATTGTTCACCGAGTTTAATTTAGGAATTGGATTGATAGTGTTAATTGAATTGGTTCTCTGTGGATCGACCCTTGCTTACTACAACTGGTTGCAAGGTTTTTATATTTTTTGTGGAACTTAGCAACTGTTTTTGATATTATATTTAATCACATTCCACACCACACCACCTCATTACGCTGGGAAAGAAAAGTTCCTAATGAAACAAGGTTTTTAGCAGGAAAAGAAGTATCTTCAAATATTTTGGGAAAAGCAGAAAAATGGTGGCCTTCGCAGAAGGCAAAACTTTTGTAACTCCCTCTGAACACAAGCACAGGTATAAGAACAGCAAAACCATTCTGGAAGATTGCAAGATAGGAGGAAAAAGGAATAGGAACGATTGTACCAGGCATGAACTTTCTGTATTTATAGAATGAGAGGCTTTGACCGACCCTACGAATCAAATCAACGACATTAAATGCTCTCCATTTCCTATTGGTTACGAGAGCAACGGATGTCTGGGAAACATTGAAACTGATCATCTTTTAAAGGATCATTATCTCCCAATTAAGTCAGAAGCAACAGTTTCCAAAGATAAGGATTCAGTTTTCTACAAAGTTTCAAGAAGTCTAGGAACAAGATCCAGATTCCGAGGAAGCAGCAAGATCCAGACTCCGGGACAAGGGATACAGATTTACCGATCTCCAACCCTGACGATATTTTAATACAATGAACATCGACCTCGGCACGAGACATCGCGAAACTTGGCTTTGAAGTCAGGGCGTAGCCCGTTACGTTTTATGAAGCTGAATACCTTGGCACTTGACTACTCCTTCAAAGCACCAAGTTGGGGGGCAATCGTTTCGACCGTAGACGGATCCTACCTGGAAGGGTCAACCCGCACACGCTCCACCTTACTCCTCCATCAACACCCCGGAAAGTACTGTAAGACCTCAGAATGCATAATTCATGAGGATTAGGGAATCAACAGATCTTCGTAACTGCTATTACGAATCTCTTTGATTCTATAACCTCTCCTCTCAATAAATGACTATAACGTCCACATTACAATAATACCTGCATTGAATGCTCTGACTCCAATCATGCTCCATAAAGATCAAGCTAAGTAAACCTAAACAGTAATCTGCTATTGAGTAACATACACCTTAACACACTACCGACTTGAAAGATCGAGTCCTTTTCGCGCAGTACCATCCTCACCGGACCTTGACGTGGAATGCAATTACAGAAGAGAAACCACCAATCATACCATCAACAATTATCCGTCTGAATTGCGTTTAACAATATATGTTATATATTTGTATATTTTATTTATTAGACAATGTGAGACTTTAAAATATTAAATAATATATATAATGTAAAATATTAATATATTAATTTATTAATTGATATATTGTATAATATTAAATGTATATTTAATTATCATTAGTTTGTTTACGACAAACCAAAGAGAGTCAGTCTCTTTGCCAATTCAATCATAGATCCGATTTTAATATCATATTAACACGCCTGCCATTGAAATAAGTGTTTTAGCTTTAATTGTCGTAGATTAATTTCATTTTTTTTTTTTTGCATCTGTGTAAAAAGCTTGTGCATATATTTTTTTACGGTCATTTTTATGATACTTTTTTGGTATTTGACCAAAATATCTTCACTGCAGTGAGACTAAGAGATTAACCTCTGACATTTATAATTGCAGGTAGGATTCACCTAATATTTCAATTTACTCCGATAGCAACCAACTACTTTTGGGCAGTCATTTTTATGATTTGAACGTATGTATTCTTTTTTATCTTTTTATCTGTATAAAAAGCTTATTCATATATTTTTAATAATCATTCTTATGATTTGAACGTATGAATAATCTATCTAAATCTCCACCCATATTAATTAAGAATATAATTTATGAATTCGAATAATGATACAGACAAGTAAGTTAAAATCTCATAGTAGGCTGAATGCAACCTTTGTAGGAGAATATTTAAATTATAGTCACTGAACGTATCTAGCAATAGGTATATATTTCTATATTTAAATTACCAAATGATAATGCAAAAAAAAAATAACAAAAGATAATAATTCCTCTTAGTGTGACGTCATTATTATATTAAATTTAAATATTAATTCAGTAAGGTAATGTTCTAGAGGATAGTCATGCACTGTTTACTGGAGCTTGGTAGGTCCATATTACAATACACATATTCTTAGAGAAGCCGTGCTGATTACTTTGCAAAGAAAGGAGCCAGTAGCTACCAAATTTTTTTTTCCTGTAATTAGTATTCTTAAGAAAATTATTAACGGAATGGAGGAATAGGAGTGGTTGTCGAAAGTGGAAATGAAAGAAAAATTTAATACTTCTCTTATTCAAAATATGTGTCATTTTAGAAAAATTATTTTAGTTCAATTTATTTTTTATTTTAGAAAATTAACAAATATTAATTCTAAGTTTTTTTATCTTTATTTTTATTTATTGGTATCCCTATCAAATCAAATAGTATAAGAGAGAATATTAATGAAATAATAATATTTTAATAAAGATAATTTAGGTAAATGTAGCAATATTTTTTTGAAATTAAAACTATCTAATAACTTTTTTAACCTTTGCTCATTATCTTAAACGATACTTATTTTAAATAGGAGGGAGTAACTTGCAATTAAAATTCTTGACTTAATCGAGAGTGTTGGAAAAAAATATTTTCATCTTTCATTTTATTTTATCAGAAATTATTTTTTTAAGACAAGGAGACCTGTATTGATATCTGTAGAGAATTGGAGAAATAGATTGTACCCGATCACCAGTATCCCATGCTGTCCAGAGAAGGTACTACTAAATTACAAGGCCATTGGTTCATCGTAAACTATTTCATTGTACTAGACATAAATCCTAAAGATATTTATTATTCACTCTGCTCTATTTTAAATATTTTTTAGTATAAATATAAGAATTAAAAAATATTAAATTATATTTCAATCATAATTTTATTTATTTATTTTAATTAATTATTATATTATATTATATTTATTTAATTTTTATAAATTATTAAAATAAATAATAATAATAATTAATATTTTATTAATATATAAAAACATCACTTATAATAAATTAAAATATTGTTACTAAAATAATATTTAAAATCCACTGAAAGGAGTACTTATAAAAGATTATTAACTTTCGTAATTTTACCATAAAAAAGAACTTTCATAATTTTGTTCCTTTTTTTAATAAATAAAAATTAATTTATGAAAATGTTTTACTTGAAGAAATAAATTAATTTCACACTCAATTTGCAATAATTTCGTATTTAAGTTGCGTAGCCGCCGAAAACGAACAACTCATTGCCGATGCTATGCAGCCTGTGCTATCGAACAAGAAAAGAACACGTGTCCAACATCCTGCTTCCCGATAAAATGTATTCCCTGGATTTCATTCTCGTATTCTCTGACGCAGTGCCAGTCATGGTCCCAAACACTATACAAAACTACAAAAAGAAAAAAGAAAAATTATTGCACAAACATGAAACATTTATGTTGCGTGTATTAAGTAAATTAAATCATTAATAAATAAATAAAGAAATATTATAATTAATTAATAATTAATTATAATAAAATGATGTAATTAATATAACACATCCAATTTAAATATTTTAAATTTATTTAAAAATTTCTTATATAAAAAGGAAATTTTTACACAAAGTCCTAAAGAACAATCTAGGAAAACATTATTTTTTATTTGTTTTTATTAATTAGATATCTTTACATGTATTGATAGAGGACTAATTCCTTAATTATTGGCATTAATAAGCCTTTCCAACAATTATTATCTTAAAAAATTTAATCTTTAATAATATCTTAAAAGTATGGCTGGCTCACTACAAGGCATTAATTGTTGGTATTCAATTGTATATGCAATTTTTTGTCAATACTTTGATAAATTTCTCATTCCAGTTGTCAATATAAAAAGGGAATCTCTTCCTTATCAATTTTGAAACTTTTAGTAATTTGTAAAGATTAAGTATCTCATTGTCAATCAAATATACAAATTTGGCAAGAAGTAGAAATGATGGAATTAGAATGTCACGATGTAAAACATCCAATAAACGAAGTTATTTGACAAACAAAATTAAAAAAAGTGCATAAACTTAAAATTGTATGAATTTAAAATGCAGAAATATAAAGTTACATAAATTAAAATATGCAAGAAATGTAAAGAATATTAAATATAAAGAACGTCAAATAATGAAGTTATTTGATAAATTGAGATAAAGAGAGAAAAATAAAATGCATTACAATTAAATAAAAATACATGAAAAGCAAAGTAAAAGACAGACTTAAATTTAATTATGTGGTTTGTGAGCGTCAGAGTTACAAAGGTTATTAGGATGTGTTCAAGTAAACCAACAAAAATGTCTTCATAGCAAAGCTATTTATAGACAAAGTATGTAGCCTCCTAATTTCTAAGATTTGGATAACTATCCTTATTTCCAAATATTTTGACACTTATATGATAAGTGACACGCGTGCAATATACATAAATGCTTATTTATTAAAATCAATCCTAATGAACTGACTAAAACTAACGTAGATCCACCAAGTCAGTTTCTTATTGAATTCAAATTCAATCATGTTTAAGTAACACTACTAGAAATTTAGATTTTAAAGATCAAAAAATCGGTCTCTAAATTAAAAAAATCGGTCTCTAAATTAATTAGAGACCGATTTAGAGACCGATTTAAATCGGTCTCTAAAAGCCTCGTCGTTAAATTTTAGAGACCAATTTAGAGATCGATTTTAAAGAGACTGATTTTAAAGAGACTGATTTTTTTGATCTCTAAATCGGTCTCTAATTTTTGGTCAAATATTGGTCAATTATATTTCAAAAAAGTATATTTAGAGACCGATTTAGAGACCATTTTTTCGAGACCGATTTTTCGATCTCTAAATCAGTCTCAAAAATGGTCTCTAAAAGCATGAATATATTGTTTATTTTATAAAATTGGTCGCTAAATCGGTCTCAAAATTAGAGACTGATTTATCAGTCTCTAAATCGGTCTCTAAATCAATCTCTAAATCAGTATCTAAAAACATGAATATATTATATATTGTATTAATCATTCTCTAAATCAGTCTCTAAAAGGTTGAGTATATTATATATTTTATAAAATCGGTTATTAAATCAGTCTCTAAATTAGAGACCAATTTATCAGTCTCTGAAAAACTGATTTATTAATCTCTAAATCGGTCGCTAAATGTCATTTTTTTTATATTCAAACCCTAATTTGATCTCTAATATGTGATATGAATTTATAATTATTTTAAAATTTATTAAAATCCAAATTTTTAAAACACCTAATAAACAATAGTCAATAATCTCATATATAACAAAACACATAAATAAAAAATAACATAAACTAAACTAATTTAGACTTCAGAATATCTCATTTAAACATCAAGACATTCTAGAATAAACTAAACTAAGCATTGTCTACAATATCTCATTACTACAACACTTCAAATGTAAGAAAGTTGAATACAACACAAACTAAACTCTAATAATAAAAACTCGTTATCCTCCTCCTCTTCTGGTCCATCAGTCACGGGAAATATTTGAGAAAGCTGAAAGTTCATCGACTGCATCATCTCTCGTACCAGTCAATTTGTCTCCTCAATCTGTCTCCTATTATTTGCCACTTGAGCCCGAAGCTTATTTCTCTCACTTCTTAATTCTTCAAGTTCATCTCTTCGCACCCAGTCAGATGATGAAAAACTTGAGCCACGATATTGTGGTCTTCTAGCCACTACGGTTGACTCAATTCCAAGACCATATATTTTACCTTTTTTTCACTCCATCCACATTGCGCCACAGCAATTTCAAAAATGTTGTTTAGATTCAACTGATTTAGAGGTGATCCTGAAACTGAATTCCCCCCTCAAAGCACAAACTAGTATATATTCCAGCACAAAAGACAGACCTTTGGGAAGTTCACACCAAAAGCAGCCATAATAGTAATTGTGGAAGAACAAACAGATGCTGCAGAGCTTGATAGTCCAAGAACCTGTAAAAAAGGTAACTATTGTTCATTTAATTCAACCCCATGGACAAACAAAAGAGATAAATTTGGATATCCTTAATAGCACCATTCTAATTTAAAACAAATGAACACATGCTTTTATGCTTTTGTAGTGGATTTGAGGTCTAGTATTTTACTTAAGGTTATTCGTTTTAGATGGAGGGAGAGAAAACAAAAACCTGAAATTTTTCCTTTTTCATTTTTTTTATTTGAAAACAATATGAATTTGAGCTCTTATAATTGATTTCCATATTCAAGCATGCACTCCTTGCATACTCAACTCTTAGAATTGATTTCTATATTCAAACATGCACTCCTTCCATATAAATGGTCGCATATTGCATGCCAATTATAATGTGTCTAGCACAACTGCAAGACAAATTAAGCTGATTGGAGGAAGAAGAGTTATGGACCTATGGTAAAATATTGAAAAAAGAGAAACTATAGCAAAAGGAAAAATATCCACAGGTTCTAACAAGAGTTCTGCATTTTTCATACATTCAAACAGTTTATTAATTCAATATATTTGCTCTAAGAACCTTGACTCACAAAGCATCCCTGTTATTTGTTTAGACCACACCCTGTAACTTCTTCATATAATCTTTATTACATGCCAAATAAACAAATGAACAAAGAATAGAATTGACATACAAATCCAAACCAAATCCCACTCATTATGCGCAGATAAACAAATGCGCAAAGAATAAATCATTGACATTGAATCATTGACAGTCTCTATATGTCATAAAATGCTAAAAACGTGAATGGAAAACTAAATTGTAGGAAAGGCTAAACCATAGGATGGAATCAGTGGTTATAGCATTGTAATTGCTGTAACAAATTGGATACATCAATTTTCTCACAAGGTGCATTCACAGAAGCAAACAACCCAGAATTCAGATGATTATAAATACCTCATTTGTTCCCTATTACCAACATGTTCAATATTCCCCACCATATTTTCCCTTAAATCATTCGGAGTCCATTGTGACCCAAAAAAAAAGACCACTGAGATCTATTATCCTACATGCAGATTTTCACTAAAAACAATACTCCAATTGTACCATTCGATAGAGAATTTGATTAATAGAACATATATTTTTAAGCTAAAACATGTCAGACCCTCTAATTTAACTAAAATATGACAACAAGCTATTAAAACATTGACATTGAATCATTAGCTCTGTTTTCTTTGATAAACATTGACCTTCTTCAGAATTTCTATAAGTAAATCCTATAAATCGGTGTTCTATCCTGATATACACCTTGCATTGAAGCAATCTAACATCTAAAAGTGGCAGCAGGTATGAGGAACACTTGTTAGACACCAAAATTCCAGTTTTCTCAACCAGCAAATTGTTACATATGTTGTTCATTTGGACAAACATTTGTTGGCCTATCCCTACATAGTTTTACATTGAAAATCAAGTAATTCTACAAAAAAAATCCATTATTTACTTTTTAATTAATAATCAATTATATTTAATATACAAATGGCTTAGCTAAAAGCTAAAATATCAGAAAGACCTATATGTGAACTTCTATATCTTTCTATAATTGTGCTCTATCAGGATAATCACATGATGACATGATCAGAATGGTGCAATAAAGTGATCCTAGACCAATTGTTGCAGTAAAGAAAATAACAAACCAAGCTTTAAATATAGTATACTAGGACTGGATCCTTCCTCCAAAATCTGGCGAAATTGATCAATTTTTCCCTGCTTGAAGTACTCCCTCTGCAGCATAATAAGAAAACAGACATGACAATAGAAGTACAGTTGAATAGGGACTACGAAAATACGCTAAAGCAATATCTGGATTTAAATAGGTAAAATAGGAGTGCAGCATTTTTGTTGCCTTGTGATAAGACCCTTGTGGGTTTAAAGGAAAAATAAAGAGAAATAAGAAGAAGAAGAAAAGATGATCGCTTCGAGGGGGTTGTGACCTCCAAAGAGCCTTAGGCTATAATCTTCATTGATGAAAATGAGCCATACGGCATCTACATATTATAAGGACTCAATTAAAAGAAATAGGAAATTGCTATACTTATTCCTTGCTTGCAGTTTCGCCAATTACTCCTAGATTGGAGTTTATAATAGTAAACTATAATTAAGGACTCACATAAATTATGAAAGGAAATCAATTCACAGAAAATATGACAGGAAATCACAATAAAAACCAACATAATAATAAGTAATAAAATCCATAAATATGGAACCTATCACTTTGTCAAGCAGCATAACAGAGAACAAGGGCACAGCAAGCAAAATAACCAAACAAGCACAAGAAAAACCACTAGTCAAATGCGAATCAACAAAGCAAAATCCAATCACTAACTGTCTTCGAAATTGAACATTTTTTGAAGCTGAATCGCGCACAATTGCAACTAGAAATTGGAACTTGAGAGCATTTACATAACAAGATATTTAAGAGAATGTAACGAACTGCGATGATGAGCCAGAGATTGAGAGGGGCCTGCTCGGCCTTGAAAATGTCGAGGATGTCAGAGGCATCCCTGGGAAGCTGATTGAGAGCAACCCTAACCTCCTCCTCTGAATTCTAAGTCATGAAAATAACCAAGAACCTACCCACACACACCATACGATCAAATGGCGGAAAGGAACTAAAACTCCAGATTAATTTTATATTAAAAAAAAATTCAATCTCACTATTATAGAAAACTGGTAGGAGTGCTTGAGTGTAGAAAGGAAAAGTTTTATTTTTTTTGGTTAAAATGGTGAGAGAGAGAAAGAGAGAGAGAGAGAGAATACCTGAAGGGAGGGGATTAGGATAGCGGGAGAGTTGAGAGGTGGAGCAGATCCGGGGCAGAGCAGATCCGGGGATAGCGGCTATTCGCGGCGTCGCCGGATTGGTTCGTGGTGCCTCCTGGTTCGAGCGGCTGTTCGCGGCATCTCCACCGTTCGCGGCTTCTCCCGGTTCGAGCAGATCTGGCTGGAGCAGCTCTGGTTGAAGCAGACTGTGGAGCAGACCACAGATTCAGTGAGAGAGAGAATAAGAGAAAATTAGTTGTGGGAAATATTTTTAGGAAAGGCTGATTTTCGGGGAGAAATTCTGTTAGCGACCGAATTTTTCAGTCTCTAACTATTTATTTATTTTTTATAAATATTTTTTATGTAGAGACTGAATTATCAGTCTCTAATTTTTATTATTTTATTTTATTTTATAATTTAATTTACAGTTTCTGTAGATATATATATTTTTTGTAAATATTTTTTTTTATTTAGAGACTGATATTTCGATTTCTAAAAATAAGATATATTTTTTTTATAACATGATTTTGGTCTCTAATTCAATCTCTAAAAAATTTAGAACCGATTTAGAGACCGATTTTATTTCGATAATAAATTTTATTTTATTTTTTTAATCGGTTTATTTCGATTTTTATAGACTAAAAAATCGCTTTTAAATCGGTCTCTAAAACTCAAATTTCTAATAGTATAACTATTAGCAATCATATTCTCTTTGAATTTGAACCTTCAATGACCAATGTTTTGTTAAATGCACCACAGGCTAGTAACTCCTGAAATTTGCTTAGTGTTGGCATTAAGTCGAATGACTTCTTTTCCTCTGATGCATCCCATGTTTACAACTTATAAACTTTTTTAAGTGTTATACTTTCGTAGGACAACTCCCACTTAATCCTTCTTGTCAAATAGGCTTGGAGATTAATTTCTGAAATCTAATTAAGTATTGATGACAAGTCAATTGATAACCTTCTTTTTACTGTCTTCATTAAATTAATTAACACTTGTATGCTTTGATGGAACTTCACAATTTGTTGAATACCTCACTGCTATATGTCAAATATTATTTATTTTCAAGTATTTTCATTTGACACTTTCCATTCTAAGAAATTTCTTAGAATAGAGTATGTTTTGTCAAATGAGCCTCATAACTTATTTTGTCAAATGAGCGTACTTATTCAACTTGTCAAATACTTACTTTTACTTGTTACATATGAGTACCTATTTGACTTTTTTCATGTATTTTCACTTAACACTTTGGCCCAAAAAATACTTTTTAGATTTTTATCTTGTTAAATATATCTTCTTGCCTATTAAGTCAAATGAACTTACTTATTCCACTTTTAGCAGAATCTGTCAAGGAGTTGATTTTTTATCCTTAACTCCAACACAACATTTATAAAAAGAGAATTTGTTTAATCCATAGTTAAATGTCAAATGAAATTTAAATTGCCTAGTCGTTATTTGTAAATTTAAAAAAAAATTCTTTGAAAATTTCAGCCCGGATTTGTCGTTTTCTCCCAAATATAAAACTATAAAAGAATCCCAAGAGTTTTTTTTTTCTCAATTTTTTTTCCAATATTACGAAAGGCAGTTTAATTTCTCGTTTTGTTGTGTCATCTTGGTACTTTTGCATACAAATGATGTGGTCCACCATAGCGATTTAGTGCTTCTGGCCTTTTGGGAACGCATAAATCATGCTTGATCACTACTTGAATCCTATATTCCAGTTACTCATAATTGCTTCTCAGTTGGGCTTGGCAATAGGGCGGAAAATGTTAAAATCCACGTACGCTTCGTCCGCATCACATTTATGAATATTTTATATTAAATTTATATAATATTTAATTATAATTTTAAAATTATTTATTTATCTTATATAAATTAAAAAATATAATCAAAATAAATATTAAATTAATAAAATTAATTAATATAATTAACTTAATTAATATTTAAGTTAAATAATATCTATTAATATGTAAAGTATCGGACGAGACGAAATACATTCACTAAAACCTGCACTCACCGTACTTTGTAACGGAGCGGATTATAAACCTACTCCATGCAAATTAGGTACCCGTGGAGCAGATAGAAGTTGCCAAGCCTATTCTCAATGTATTAACAATGAGATAAATGGAGTAACTATGTATGTTAACAGAAAGTATGAGCACGTTTGATTGTGTATTTTTAATTTAAAAAAGTATTTTTTAATTAAAAAATGTTTATGAAACATAAACATATATTTTGATAAAATTAAAAAGTAGAAATTATTTTTTAAAAGTAAAAATAATTTATTTTTTAAAATAATTAATTATAAAAAGATATAATAAAAAAGAGAGAAAATAAAAAATATTTTTTATAATTATATCTAAATATAAAATAACATCTACTTTTCATAAAAATATTTAAAAATAATTAATTATTTTTAATATCTTGTAATCATAATATATATATATATATATTAACTTATCTAGACGCACTTATATCCGGAACACAAAAGATTATGCAAAATCTTGGCTGTCCTTAGATTGAAAGAAAACTCCCTCAATTCCAATTCATCTCAGCTTTAATTTACACTTCCCGAATCATGGAAGACAAACCAATAAAGACGAAAACCCAAAACCCAGAAAGAAAAAAAAAAGGCAAAAGCAAAAAGAAGAGGGAGTGATGAGAAACGTAGAAGTATGGCATTCTGTTCTAAGACTCCCTCTTTCTTAATTAAAACTAGAATATAGGATACAAGTACAAACCAAAGGACAAGGAAATTAAGTAGCTAACATTCTCACTGCCACTGGCTTTGTTGTTGTTGGGTCTCTTGTGGATGTGGTTGTGGAGTTGTAGCTTGAACAGGGTTGTCTATTTCTTTCTCTGATCTCTCGCAAGTTTCATGATTTTGGAGGTTTTTGTCAGAATCGTTCCCAAAGCCAAGAGAAGAGGACTTAGCGCAAGCAGGGGTGGCCAAGAATGTGGGCTTCTCATCTCCGGCCATAATGACCAGAATCTTTTCCTCATAAACCTTTACTGGTTCCTTGCTTGCAGAGTCACCCTCTTTCTCACCACCACCATCCACGCTCTCCAAGTCCCTGTCCCCGCTTTCTTCGTTCTGTAATTGACCCGAAAGCTTCCAGTAAGAGCAGGCCAAGATTAACAGCGCAAACGCTATGAGACCCAGCATCGCAGCCAGTCCTCCAAACAGGTAGGGAACCGGAGAGTGCCATGTCGACGAGCGTGATGCAGTGGCAGTGGCAGTGGCTGTGGCTGTGGCTGTGGCTGTGGGTGCTAATGAAGTTGTGGTTACCTTAGTGGTGGGAATGGTTCTCATTTTGCCTTAACCTAAACAATTTCTACTTTCTACTACAGTACTACTGTCTGTGGGTTTTGCTCAAAGCAGGTGTTGGGTAGAGAGAAAGAAGGTTAACAATGTGAGCTTGAAAGGGCGGAGCGGGGTGGCAGGGTATTTATAACAAAAAGGTGAAAAATGAAGAGAGAAAGAAGAGAGAGAAAGTGGGCTCTTGGCTTTCTGAAATTGGGTCACGGACTTGGCCCTGTTTTATTGTTAGGAATAGGTTGTAACTTGCAGGGTAAGGGTAAGGGTAAGGGTAAGCTTACCCTTTAAACTTGGATCAGTCACTCATTAGTGTATGTAACCGATGCCAGACGAGTACCGTGTCGGGTTAGGTCGTGGGGATATTGAGTTTTGTTTGAATTAAGTTCTGCTGTGGGTCCTCTGTTAGGGACTGATTCTTTCATCTCCCAAGAAAATGAGAAATGAAGGCCAAGGGAATCTCTTTATCTACAAAATACAAAATGGAATTTCCTTTTTCTTTCCTGTCTTAAAATATTTTTAAAGGTTTAGGGGTTTATTAGTTTAAATTTTATTATAATTATTTTTAAAAGAATTAATTTGTATTTAGAAATAATATTTTAAAAGTTAGTGTAAAAGAATTGATTTTGTTTGAATCATAAAGTAAATTACTTTTGAAATGTAATCATAAATATGTTTTTGAAAATTTTGCGAGTCTCACACCCAAAATAAATTCTATTCAATGAAAAAACAAGAATTTTTTAGTTCTTTCAAAATTCATTTTACAACCCAGAATTAATTTGTTTCATCATGATTTTGTGTAACCAAACACATTACTTTTTTTTTATGTGCAAACACATTACCTTTTGATGATAGTTTTTTTCAATACAAAAGATGCCAAACATCTGTTTGAGGTGCGAATCAAACAAGCTCTTAATCTTTTCTCTTTTACTACGGGCTACATAGAAAGGAGGAATTTGTTATTATAAAATTAATTTTTAAACTCTATTATTTACACTTATTATATGTTATAGAGAAAAGATGTCAAACATCTGTTTGAGTTGCAAACCAGATAAGCTCGTAATATTTTCTTTTTTACTACGGGTTACATAGAAAGGAGGAAATTGTTATTATAAAATTAATTTTAAACTCTATTATTTACACTTATTATATTTTATAGTTTAAAATTGATTTTCATATAATTTTTAAATTAAAAAATTATCTCATTGTCATCAATTCAAATAAAATTAGAATTCATGGATGCACGACCAAAAAAAAATAGAATTCATGGATGACTCTTCTAATTAAAGAAAATCTCTTTACTTTTCAAGTATTCAATTGGTCAATTTCTCTCCTGACCCGTTGTCACTATTTATATACCTGCACCTTACGCGGGTGTCTAATAAAAAAATTGCGAGAATTATTTTTTTATGTAGAGATATTTCTAAAATAAAGAATGGTGAGGATCATATCTATCTATTTCCTCTTGTAGAAAGCAATATTGCTTAAAGAGATGTAAATAAAACATGTTGTGTGATATGTTATTGGATTATAAACTTTTCATTCTTAAGACAAAGGGACTTCTAACAAATTGAAGTAGCAAAAATTGAATATTATAAAATAATTCTAGTGTAAGAAAATTGTGTCAAGCAACTGTTCTTTAAAGTATCTTTGTGACAATTTGATATTAATTTAAAATTACAGCAAGTATTATCGAAATTGAATTACACAGATGAACATGTCTTCACATAAATCAGTATTATATCTCTAATTTCAAATTACAAACACCTGTGACCTAAACGTGGCTTATTACCTAGACAATAATAGCATCCTTGATTCTATCTCTATCTTTTCAGTGTCGCTCAGGTCAGAGTCATATAATGATGGCACAAAATTTCTTTCAAAGGTACCACTCCATTCTCGAGAAAAATTTCTTGCAGACTAGTACGTCTTCGTTCACTCCATACTTCACCTGTCTACAACCACATGTAACTGATCCGAAACTCTGGTTTTGCTAGAGCTGCAAGCCGCTCATGGATTTTGACCCCAAAGAAATCATTAATGGAAGCTATGAATAGTGCAGAACCGCAGAGAATAGTGTAACATGTAAGGGTGCAATAGTTGAATCCGAGCATCTAAAGCAAATCGAGGTGAAACCAAGTTTGGAAACTCATGCGCAAACTTTTGAAACTCAAAAGCTTACAGAAACAATAGATCTGATGCGCGGCTTCATTACTCATTTGTTGTCGTCGTCTTTGTAATTGATGATTTTGGCTGAAAAATTAGGAGCTGTTTATGGAGACATTTACAATGTTCCTATCAAAGTTTTGAACATCAATGTTCCCAAACAATTTACTTATGATAATAGGTAAAATTTAGTTACTTTAAGTTTTTTTTTTAAAATTAACGTGGGTTTCAATCTTTTTTTATTATATTTTCTCTCTCCAATCTTCATTCACCACTAATGCAAAAGGTCTTTGGCCAAATTAATGGAGATGAGACTCGTGCTACAACCCATGCCGCCAAGGTTGTAGCTTAATTTTGATGTTGATCCTGAGCTTGTAGTGGTTCACGATCATGACGGAGAGAGATGGAATTGGGTTGAACAAGCTGTAGTTGACAACTAAAACATCAATATCTCTGAGTTAAACCCTTGTTTTGGCAAATAGAGCATCGAGTGCTCCAAACATTACTACCTCTGCTTCCAAATACACCTCCTTCATGCACAAGTTTGGTGGGCGAGACATGATGCCTCTGGGGAAGTACGGTTGAGCAGGGCGGCTGAGCCGGAGAGGCTGGTGAGTGTGTCGGCGTTGAGTTTGAGAATGTGGTTGGACCAGAGTTGGGACAAGTGGTAGAGTTTCAAATCGGTGAGTTGAAGCAAGAGGGAGAGGAAGAGAGGGAGGATGAGGGCAAACATGAGAATGGTGTCAGCATTGCATGAGTACCCATACCCTAACTTCACGTACTTGAGCTTCACAGATTTTAGGAAATTTGGCAACCGTCGTCGAATTTTGATGACGACTGAGGATGAGTCCTTGAAGTCCATCTTTGCCTTTTTTTTTTATCTTTTTGTTAGAAAAGTTGATGGACTGTTGCCTTGGAAAACGGTGAAAAAAATTATGAAAAAGGAAGAAAAACATAAAAAAGCATTACCTGTAATTTAAGTTTTAAATGATAAATATGAGCTATTGATCAAATTTCAAATGATAAATATGAGCCATTAATGATGGAAATCTATGGAGCATCCATGTTCTAAAACTATTTAAGAGCATTTAAAACATTTGAGAGGTTTAGAAGTTCTTTAAAATTTGTTGAACATTAATGTTCTATTAACTTTATCCATTATAATAGACAAAATTTTTTAATTCTTCCTTTCTCTTTTTCTTTTTTTACGAATGTCCATTCTCTCTCTTAT
This sequence comes from Ormosia semicastrata, assembly GCA_029884595.1. Lineage (NCBI taxonomy): Eukaryota > Viridiplantae > Streptophyta > Magnoliopsida > Fabales > Fabaceae > Ormosia > Ormosia semicastrata. Next base: position 11,942,841 of record JAQQTO010000046.1, on the reverse strand, counting down.
CTGTTATTATGATTATAAGTAAATCATATCAACCATTGATCAAGATTTGCACACAATGATGTTTAATGCATGAATCATCTATATTCCCTGATCTTTTAAGAGCATTGAAAACGTTTCCGAAAAACTAAAAGAAAGTATTGTCCAGTTGAATCGGTAGTCCCATCGGGGTCCTTCTTCAAGGGCAACAGTGCCTTTACGAGCCTCAAGTTTCTCGATCTTGTAGTGAACAACTTTGGCAAGCGACAACTTGCATTTTTTAAAAAATTAGGACTCAAGTGTTGAGGATTAGGGGCGGGAGTCTAGACCAATGTTCTATGCTAATAAAGAAAAAGAAGAAACAGTTAAAAAAAAGGGAATGGAGAGAGTTATTCAATGTGAGGGAAGGTGGAAAATATGTGATACGGTGATGGTGGGTGTTTAATGTGCAGTGAAAGATTTGAAATTGGAAAACTTAGAAAACAGTCGTGGCTCAAATAGAAAGGCAAACTATTATGGCCCTATGCTTCTCTGATTTCTTTGTCTTGTATATGGCATGGTTAATGTAGGCAATTAGAAGTATTGAAATCAATTTCACCAAAGAGTAACCGTTGAGCAAGTAACTGAGAAGACCCTTTTTTCTTTTTTAATTTTGATGAATCGATAACTGAGAAGAGGTGTGTACAAATGCTGAGGTGGCTAAAGTAGAAACAAAGATGCTATCAAAGACCTGAAAATTAGAAAGTCATTGAATAAGGAGCTAAGGATCATAAGAGAATGCTTAACTAGCGATTCAAGAGAAGTTTCAGAAGTTGAGATGTATCTCCACATTCCGTGCTTGAGCTCTTATATATTATAAATACATTGGCATTGCATCCAAAAAGCTTGTAAATGCGATACAGTTGCTGCAAAAAATGAACCGAAGATCAACTCGATAAAATGATCAAGTCATTCACTTAATTTGATCGAAAAATAGGTTCTTACAATTATATGCTCCTACAAAAAATAGGATGGTCCCTTGTTGATTGCCGTGATAGACTTCCGGTCGAATTCGTAGAATCAATGTCATTATTTCCCCGTCACAGTAGAGTTACCTTAGGCTTGTTTTCCAGATTGGGAATTGAGAGAAGTAAAGGTCATATATAATAATTGAATAATTGAAAACCTTTAAAGGATGAGAGACGCAAGAAAAAGAATCTTAAATTGGAGTAGTTAAGTTAGCGACTTGTGAATTAATATGTATGAACTTATTAATTGGGAAAAATTGTCTGGTACCGTACTCATCATATGACATTCTTGTTCTGGGGAAGATCTATTAGAGTTACGACTTATGAGTTATCTTTGTACAAATAGGACAAGAGAGAGGAGGAGGAGAGGGGATGGGGGGAGAAGAAGAGCACTACAGCAGATGTTTGTGCTCGATGGAGACAGGATGATGTCATTTGGAGACAACTTGCACTTTTTGAAAATGTGGGGTTTGCGAAATAATTAGCTACAGTAGTTGGTGATCTTGCTTTTTAAGATACAAATGTAAAGAAGCATGAAAGAGGTCATGGTATTATTTAATCTCCTCCACTTAGCCTAATGCATTTAGAAAGGAATGTCTCTAGCGGGATGATGTAATCTCACATATTTTGTTGAAAATAAGAAAAGAAGAAAATACTCCTTATCCATTTTAGGTGAGCCACCTTCCAATGTGGGATTTTGGGTCCCCATCCAACGCCACAGTGAAAGCGCACTATATGCTGTATGATTAGATATGTTTGTATATAATGAAAGTAACCACAATCATCAACCAGGGATAAAAGAGAATAAGCAATGTGGGCAAAGTGGAAACAAAGCTGTTGCGGCTTTCCTTTTGTTTCATCATTTGGATTTGGATTTCTGATTTGATCTTTATACAGTCTCAATTATATGATGAAATTAAGGGTCTTTATCGCCATTGTTCTTACTGTTGAGCATAGGGAACTCCATATTTCTGTTCATTCTTCATTCTTGTTTTAGAGTAACGAGGAAGAAATATCTGATTTGGGGCAATTGATTGTCACTTCCTTAATTTGCTTCACGAATATGGTTGAGAGAGTATATTCGGATCAATCATCCCATCTATTAATCCCCCGTGGTGGTTCTACAGAATTGTTCCATTACAAATTCCTATTAGGGGATTTGATAGGCAATAGATTTGTTACCTGATGAGACAGGTGCACAATAATATATCGAAGTCAAATATATAGCAATTGCATAAATGAAAACGCGAGAGGAAAGAACTAATACGATGAATGCATATGCAAAGAAAATTTCATGTAGTCCTTCAAAACCGCCTCATTCATTTGAAATAAGAAAGAAAGTATTTCTTACTTCCCATTTTCATATGTTTTTAATTTTATTCCCCTTTTAACTTGATTTTCACTGAAAAGTCAAATATTACCGTCGTTTAAAGCTGTGGCTGACTCACATTTTGCATTAAAATCACTAGCAACCAACTAGTTCAAAAGCATTTCATTGGAGCGGTTCTCACTCTTCACTCGTGAAATTCAGTTGGTCATTACTTGGTGAAGTTAATCACTGTACCAGTCCGCGATGATGCATTTCTACTCTCTTGAGATCAATATCCATTTAAGTTAACTAGCGTACATGAACGCCAGTCAAAGATTTGCACTAATTAACGGGCGAGCTTTGTATTGTGGTACTTTTCAAAAGTTTTGAGGGGCACGTAACTCAATTACTAAGTAATTCAAGTGGTCGTAAGCTTGAGTTTAGCAAATTTTTACAATATTTCAAGCTAACAAAAAAATATTTGTGGGATGGAGTAACATCAGTATCGTGAACGAAGATTAGTCTAATATTCAAAAATTATAAAATAAATTAAAAATGTATCAATTACATTCCATCCTTTTCAGATATGTTAAAATGATAACAAGACACAAATTTTAGTTAAAATCTACAGTTTACTACACTTGAGTTATTGACATGCCTCTGATGTTAACACTGTAAACAGAATATTATGGTAATCTCAAACTCAATCTGAAATATATCAAGTTGATATTACATTTGAATAGTTGGTCTAGGTCCTTTCCACTATATATGCATAAATAGTTTGGCTGTCTCTGTCTGTGGAATTTTGCGTGTAGTACATATTCTATAAGAAAGGCAAGCACAATTTTGTGCTCGCGGCCGCCGGAGGCGCTTTAATTTCTATGTCTGTAATATTAGCGGGAATATGCTTGTAAATGCTCGCAGGTGCTGTAATCCTAATTGTAATTATAGGTTAGGGATAATGTTTAGTGGTGACATGGACCCAATTGTTCACTCATTAAACGCAAGTAGCCATCATGTTTGTAAGCCCCGTATTTGTTTATGTTTGGATTAAATTCCATATTTGTCAGTTTTTCTTTTCTTCTCTTTTCTTCTGTTTATATAATTTTGGCTGGGTCAATACTATCATATTGGCAATAAAATATCATCATACAAAAGCTCCAATAAATGAGTGTGTGAGTTAATATAAGTGTGAAACTTCTAGCTAATTTCTCTATATATCAACACACTTATTCCTCTGTTGTTTTCAGACGATATAGATAAAACCATGTAATTCACTCTCATCTAGCAACGTGATATTGGACATATATGTAGATTCAATTTGGTTAATGGTATCTTCAGTGTCACTTCATGAGTCAACCAACTTGAGCGGCTAATTGAGGAGGGTTTTAATTTAATGTAGATTTGTCTTGGCCCAACTGCGTGAGATCTGAAAATAAACATAAGCAGATTCTTATTTGTGGTGTCCTGGCTGGCAGGCCCCATTGCCTCCGGCACTTGTTTGTCACAGGCATGGCCCTCTCTTGTAGCTATTTTCACTCTCGTCCCATTCAACTATTTACAATATGTTCAGGTGGCTCCATAGGAGGAATATACTTCAATACTATATATGTATAATTTATATATTGTTAAGGGGTGAAAATTGATACTGATCGAAGAGTTTTACAAGGAGCAGCTTGCTAGTGAGCAAGTGCAAGTCACTAATGTCTATCCCCATCAACAAGTTACCCATATGTGTGCAACTCCAAGTGTGCACGATCTGTCTCACATTTTCACCATCTTCCAACAGCATATGTACATATGCAAGTGCGCATTCGTACCAACCTGAGTGCCTGTATTTGCCTGTTAGGTCACTACTTAGTAATCCCCACGTCATACCTGAAGCCTCAGTTAGCTAGCTAGTTGATATACTTTTTCTTCCGCCGGCTCCATATCCATTAATTTACACCCTGTAGATATTTGTTGAACACTTGACTAAAGAGAATACATGTTTGATGGCTTTGTTTTACTTTTAAATTAAACATTATTATAAATAATATCTTTCTTTTATGTAGTCCTCTAATTAAGTATATATGTATTTACATCATTCGTATGTGAATCCGTGGTATTTTCATAAGATATATTGGGGTAAAATATCACTAACTAACTAATTTGACCAAAGAAAAAAAAAATCCCTAGCTAGGATATCCAAATTAGAGCGGAGGGTCCAATATATGTATTATTAGCACAACTTGTTTGTTCCTTCTAACCAAATTTCGGTGATTATATATCAACAGAATCTTATTCTTTAATCAGTTCGATTACTTTTTTTTTTAAATATTCTTCTTAGATTTGGAAGCATTGTGCTTAGGCTTATGTTCTGCTTGCATGTACAACCAGCTTTTTCATTTGTTTTTCTTTTTACTATATTTTATTAGCTTATGAAATCCCCCTTTTCAGTTTATGAATTTTAATGCCCCATGTACTTGTTTTCCATATTACCCCCCCCCCCCCCCCCCGGTCCATTTCATAAAATGTTTCTTATTTAATCTTATTAACTTTTCCAATTGGATCGTTGGTGGTTTCCTTACCCCCTGATTAATGTCAACTCCATGTAAATTCTTTCTGGCTGATATATAATGTTAACAATTTTCCTCTTCTTATCCGTAAAGAACATAATCTTTCTTTAAGTCATTATGGAATTCAGTAGTTGAGTCTTTTCAGCATATTGGCACCTGGTCTAGTTTAAGAATAGAATTAATTTTTACTTATATATATATACACACACACACACATAACCTCAGTATTTTGATTTTTGTATAGCAGGTTTAGTTATTCTTTATCTTCTTGTGACGCAGCTGATTCCATATTCTATCTGTACCTTGATTGATTAGTTTCCTTCATGTAGCAAACATAGTCGGAAAATAAAGAGATCAAATTATAGGAACACCTTTTGCCTTTGGCATCATGTAATGTCCACCTTGATGCTTTATTTTTCCTGCTTTATTACTTCAAAATATATTCTTATTACCTATTCCATAAAAGCCCCACCCCCGGAGTTGAAATGCTCTCTAACTTTGATTCTTTAATTTCTTTTTAAAATCACTTTTATTCGTACTGACTCATCAGTCATGCTGATAAACCATCAGAGATTCTATACTTTTAATTTGTACTCCATCATCCTACTTGTTATCAGCTAATCTATCTAAAATCTCTCCTTTTTTAAGCTATTTTATTGGATTATGCTTGTAATCATGCATTAACCACTAGTCCACGTAATTAGAAAGGTACATTAGCCACTAGAAAACCCCCTATATTAGCCAAAAGACAAAAGGGAAAAATCCACTAAGCAAAGCTCAAATCTAGTGGTAGAACTAGAACCACAACACATGAATAGCTAGCCAAATTGAACTTGGCCACAAAACATGCACAAGCAAAACTACTAGCCTCTAAGAACATCCGCATAATCATAGATGAAAAACGGTTATAGATATTCCAAAAACAGTGTCTGATCATATTTGTGTGGGAGCCAGAAGTATACAGTATGATAGAGAGATATATATTATATGCTCTACAGACCTATAGACAGCTAACACTTCAGAAAAGGTCCTTTAGGCTTGCAATTGATCGAAAACTGTTGTGTTAGTGGCTTAAACGTCAGTATCTTCGTTTCTATTCACACCCTCAATCATTAACAGATCGTGATTAGTAGTAATCTAATATTTGGAGCATAAAATGATTTGTGACCTCATTTAATCATTATAGTGCTTTTATTATAATGACCTTTAGATATTTATAACTTCATGTTTTGAATACCGTCATAAAAAATGGATAGGGCACTAAACTTATGATGAGATTTATTATGTTTTAATCAGGAGTTAGCGTCCAAACTAATCTAATTATGATTACTCATATTTAATTTGGTGTTGAAATCTTTTGTTGCAACACAGGAAAAGTGAGAGAGTACTAGTTCGATCCCACAAATTGGGTGGATGTGTGACGTACAGCTTCACTAAACCTATATATATTATTTGATACATAAGTTTTTCGCCATATAGTTATAGATAAGGAACCTAGCACTCCAAGTTCGTCGAATCCATGCATTTTTAGATGGAATAATATAAATACTTGGGACAGACTAAAACAGCGGGAGCGGCTACGGCAAATCTATAGTTTAAACTTTAAACTAAAAAATCTCAACCCTTTATCCTTTTTTTCCACCCGAAATTTGATTAACCATTCCATTTGTCACTCCGGTGACCAGTGACCACTCCATGCGCAATACTGTATGCATATATAAATGTTAAACAATCCTGATTTTTTTACCATATTTTTTTTAACATTACTTTTTACACTACTCTTTATATCATTTATTATATTACTTTTTTTTCATCACTTTCTCTCACTTAATCACAACTATTAAAAAATAAGATAAAAAGTGATATGAGATAAAAAATGATGTAAGATAAAAAATAATGTAAGATCATCATTTTTCAATGTTAAAACCCAAAACTTTTTCTTCATGAATTATATATATAACCACGTCAAAATAAATTTTATATATATATATATAAGACATATATATAATGAGAGAAGTTTTTATCATGAGAGAAATTTTTATACCACGAGACTCCCCCCCATGATAAGATGAGAGTAAATTTTGATCATACAACCATACATGAATAGTTAAGATTAAAAGTTACTTAAAGGTCATGTGACTACCTAAAAAAGTTACATACATTTATCTTCTAATCTTGACCATTCATAAAGATCAAATGGTCAAAATTTACTCTTCTCACCTCTCACAATAAACACTTCTCCCACTGTATATATATATATATATATATATATATATATATATAATAATATATATATATATACATATCTAATGATAGTAGTTTTTATTGTAATGAGAAGAATTTTTATTGAAAGAAAGAATAAATCTTGATCATACAACTTATACATACAAAACTTGCTCATATTGCTGGGACCATTTCCATTATTACACAGTTTCTCGGGTTTACTATTCATGATGGTCGATTAAAACTTACTTAAAGGTCATGATTACCTAAAAAGTCACATATATTTATTTTTTCGACAACCACGTGGTATATTCTAATCTTGACATTCATAAAAGATCTAATAATCAAAATTTACTCATCTTACTTTTTATAATAAACACGTCTCTCATCGGATATACTAATATATATATATATATATATATATATATATTCAACTGAATCAGCTATAATTATATGAGGAAATATCAATAATATATATAGGATTTTTTTCCTCATAATCTGTTGGCTGCCTTCAACTACATGATAGTTTAGTTAAGTAGTTTTCAACTATTCATGTATATATCTACCAGCAAGCACACCTGAAGGATCCAATATTCTCCCTGTCTCCCTCTTCGCCACAATTCCTGCTGAGCTATTGCTATCAGGACTATGCTTTTTCAAAATCTGCCACGCTCCAAATCGAGCATCTAATTTTTTGGCTTTAAGTTCTCTCTTCTTTTTCTTTTCTTCAATCATGCACGTAAGTTTTCCAACTTGTAACTGCTTTAATTTTGCATCTCATGCCACTCACGATGGTCAATTCCAGCTAGCGCATGTCAACTCATTGAGCTCAGCTGTAGTATTCATCTCCAAATTCCACCAATATATCTTATATATTAGGAATTTCTTTGGGCTTCTGATCAGATGCAGTTATATCAAGTATAGATTGCGAATCTACAAGTTATAGAGTGGATTTTCTTTTGATGTCGTCTGGCCATAAACAGTTTCACGTGTAAATAAGGATCAATGAATCTCTTAGAAGCTTATTGTAAACTTTGAACCTTATAATTAGGCTTATGAGCGCGAAAGGTTGGTAGTGAGCGGGCTTATCAGGGCGAAAAATATATTGTCAGACATGACTTCCCAAGCATAATGTATATGCTTTAACCTCCTCCTTTATTACGAAGCTTACTCTGCAACAGAATTCTTTAAGCTTCATTTTGTGGCCTCTGAAAAACTTGTTGCAGATATTGGCAAGTGCACTAAATTGACAAAAATAATAAAGAGTGAATAGAGTATCGTCTCACGAAAATTAAGTTATTAATTACTAAATTCGTTAAATCAATACTATTTAAGCTATCGAAAAGAGAATTGTTACAAATTCAATTAAAAATAAAATAAAATCAGTAAACAATAAATTAAAGAGATAAAAAATAATAATGTTAAATAGTTAGAGTTTAGATTTTATTTGAACTCTTTAGATACACATTCAAATATTAGTTTAATCTATGTTCTATTTCAATAATTTATGGTCAATTTTTAAAATTAATTAATATCCAATCCGTTAATATATTAATCCTCTTAAATTATTTGGAATTAACTAATCCCTTAATTTAATCCCAAATAAAAAGACATTATCAAGAAGGAGGGAATTAAAAGAAATACCACATAACCCACAACGTCTATTCTTAGCAATTGCATAAATTATGGTATTTATCACAAGTTCTAGGTTCATGCAAATTTTTTCAAATCATCATATTGGCAAAAATTGTGGCCAAGGGGCAAGCTGCGTGACGAGGGAGAAAATATGGTAGGGTATTTGCGTGAAATTTGAAAAGTATAAACTCAAAAATCATTCCTGAATTGATCAGGTTTAGAAAAACATTAAGAATAGAGATAAACACGTAAATCATGAAATAGAAACATTGATTAAACCCATAAAAAAAGTTACATCATCTAAGAACAAGATCCATCATCCCCCTAATAAAGGGAAATTAGTTACACATGGAAAAAGAAGAATACAAAGAGAAGAATATGACAAATTTCATTGTAGAAAGGTGGAAAAGTTGAAGAAAATATCTAATCTTCAATCCTAATTGCGCGCATACTACATTAGGGTTTGTACTTCTTGACGGCTGATGCATTCTGTTCAAATGTGTAAAAAGTGTGATGTATTTGACAAAAATTTCCTTTTTAAAAGAAATTACGCTATGCTTTTTGCGTTAAAGCTTCAAGCTAAGCTTTCGGTTTAGGATAAGTTTGAGTTAGGATGAGTTTATGTTAGCTTTTTCATGTCTGAAAGCGTAAATTTTGAACCTTAGGCACCCACTAATCAAGAAACTCATCTGCGCGTGTTGCGCGCTCAAGCAGTGATAGCCCAGTGCTCAATCGCTGGACTTCTGAATTAATTTTTTTATTTTTTCTGCTCCTCAAATGCTCAGTCTTTTTCATATACAATTACCTACAAAAAATACATAAAAGTACGTAATAAGAATACAATTAAAATAATAAAAACATAACAAGACTTGAGAACAAAATTAAATAAAAAAAATTTAAAAAAATGAAAATTCAAGATTTTTAACCATAAAAATATGAATTTTTAAAAATTCATCAATATTCTATATAATCTATTTATGATTAAAAAAATTAGAATCCATAATTCATAAAATATATCAACACCATTCTTCACAGCTTTCTGATAGATATATAAGTATTAATAAAAAAGGTTAAGGAGGGGGGCGGTGGAGTTAGCAAACCAAATTATTTATAAGATCATGGCTATAAACATTTCATATCCGTTATTTAATTAAGATGTCTATTATGTGCGACCATGTGATACATTTTCAAACTTACGAAAATTTTATGTCCATGGGACATGAGACTTTGTAATTTTTATAAATTATCAAATTTTCTCGGATTATTTTTATTTATAATAATCTATTCATCATTAATTTACAAATTAATTTTTTATAAAAATAACTAGATAATTACTATTGTTATTTTGTTATTAAAATTTCATAAATTATATAGTATAATAAATTGTGTTTTCAAAATTAAATATCTAAGACGGTTAAGTGTTCTATATCACATATGTAATAGAATTACACTATTATGTTAATGCAAGTTGGCTTAACTGGTTGAAGAGATTCATATAAAACTCTATATTTCTCATCTCCCCTTTCGCCGATAATCATGTCTTGTGGTGATCATTCCTGAAGAAGTTCCAAAATGTATTCATATGAGTAGGCCTCTGAATGTTCCTCTAAAACCTAAGCATGCGCTTGACGACATGACTAATAATATTAGATCAGTCACCATTAAATAAAAGAATTACACCATTACAATGTGGATTGTGGATGGCTAGAGAGAAAGCTCACACTAGGATGGGTAGATAGAGAAAACTCAAATCTCACGTGACGGTGATATACATATCACAACCTGATAATGAAGTAAAAAGCATTAAAATTAATTCTCACAATAATTTCTTTTTTCTTTTTTCCTACAATCTCACTAAGAATTAATTGTGCATTTTGCACACAAATACACTTTTATTTTATTGTCATGGAGTTGATTGAAGACCAAATTTTGGCCTCATATGCGTTATTGCCTTAGCTGTTTCGTAAGCTCAAGAATATTAGCTAAATCGTTTGTCATCCAAAAATGCTTGTGCCCACTTTATAGCTTGCCTCGTATGGATATTTTGTGTTAACTGAACCCAAAAACAAAAAAAAACCTTTAAGCAGATCTATTATTTTGTTTCGGTCATTGAAGATCACTGATTAATTCATGATTCTGTCCCAGTGATGGGCTTGTCAAGTGCAGATGTTGATTGTTGATCCAACCCCAAGATAGGCTTTTTGTCACAGCCCACAAGTAGAATGGGCCAATTTGCTCCTAATGGATCTATAGAATATATCATTTAATAGTTGCCAACCGTAAGAACAAGCCTTAATATGGGCATTTGAATAAATCAAGAAAACAAAATGACCCAAAAAAACAAAACGAAGAACACTATATTTGAACAGGTTCTTTTTAGAGTCTACAAAATTCTCATGCAATCAAGTTTTGGACAAATGATCCCTTTTTTTTTTTTAATTTTGTTTTATCATCACAAGCTGTTTGACGCAGATGGTGTATTAAAAATTTAAAACGCACGTATTATTATATACAAAAACCTCATTGTTATTCCGTATCAAAAATGTTATTGTTATTCCAGTAAAAAGAAAAAAATGTTATTGTTACTCATTATTATTTTCTTGGGCTTTTATTTCCCGTGTACTTACCAAAAAACAAGTCATTAATATTCCTGAAAAAGGTTGAGGTTGGAATAGAGCCACATATGGTCAAAGAGGTATGTGTGAGCAGGTATATGTGCCGTGTGTATGTGTTCTTTCTCGCGGTGTGCTCAGCTTAATGTTTATTAGTTATTAGTCTCAAAACGTAAAGCTCACTACTCCTCGTCTCGCTGTTCCTATTCCTAATTCTACAGGTTCGTTAAGAAAATTCAGACGCACAACAGAGAAAACAGGGAAACTGAATTGAACTATCAAATGAGGACAGTGGTCTCGCGCTTGATCCATTCCACGCCCTCCGTTTCCAGGCTTAAGTTAGCTTCTTCCCTTTTTCTCTTCAAATTTTCACCTATTAATCTCCTTTCTTTTTGTCGTGTCGTTTTTGGGTGTATACTCAATTTGATACATCAATTGAATTCGATACATTGCGCCCAACTCTTTTGTTCGACCTTTTCTTTGGGAATTAAAGTTTTCAATTTATATTTATATATTATAACTACCAAATTTATTTATATTAAATTGAGCTCTATAAATTTAACAATGGTGCGCAGATTATACAATAGAGGATAGCTGGTGCAAATTAAGTGTATTTTCAGCTTAATTATTTATGTGATTCATAGGATCAAGTTTAGTACAAATGTGGTTTCACTTTTATGCTCTGTTGGGGTATTAGTTGACTTCATGATATCTAAATTTTACCCTTTACATCGTGTTTCCCTTTTCTTACCTTGAAGTGCAATGGTCATGTCAAAGAATGCAAGAAATCTCTCCACGGACTCTAATAAGGTTGATGAGACCTTCAAAGTTGAAGAAGCAGAGACTGTACATGTGCCCCCACCCCCAACAGAGAAGGTATTCTACAATGATAACCATATGTCAACATTTATTTTTGTACTCTTATTTTGTGTATATTCCTTTTCTAACCTAATACTTACATATCTATATTAACTTGATTGTTATTCAAGTTGCTTGTGTTGGGAGGCAATGGATTTGTTGGATCACACATTTGTAGAGAAGCTTTAGATCGTGGTTTGTCTGTTGCGAGTCTTAGCAGGTTTGGGGCTTTTTCATATCTGTGACAACTATATTTCTATCATGCTTTAAGTATTGGAAGTGTTGATTGTTTCCTTATGGGTATTCATGGATAACGGGATAGTCATAAATCAGTAGCCTGTTGTATTTAAATTCTGTTTATGCAAGTCTTGTTAGCTCCTTTTCATATTTATTGTTTAACACTTTCTCGTTGTAATTATCTACCTTGTCATTCACTCTGTGTTTTACTTCCAGGTCTGGTAGGTCATCACTGCAAGATTCCTGGGCTAGCAATGTCGCCTGGTATAAAGGTCTGCTTTTTATCTTTTTTTGGCTTTTTCCATATAGACAATATCTTTGTGGGATACTCTTATAGTCTAATATGTCTAAATTGTCTTCCCATAATCAGGGAATCTCCTTTCAACTGATTCATTGAAAGAAGCTCTGAATGAGGTCACTGCTGTTGTAAGTTTCCCTGTATCTTGACATAATGCCTGGTAAATATTTAGCAGCTAAGACTAAGAGGAAGCCCAAAGCCAAGGGGGTTTTACTTCTTTTCTGCTTCCTTTGCAATTACAAGCTGTTGCTTTTGGTTTTACCCAATATGTTTGGTGAGTTGCTTTGGTCAAGTTTTCTATAGCAATATAGCTTACTGTTATGTAGTGCTAACCTCTGTATATTTTAAAAGGAAAACATTCATTTTTTTTTTTTTTAAATTGAGCTTTCTACTACTGACGTTTTCCACATTTTACAATCTTTTGGTTAATGCATCAAAGTAGCAAGCTTTACCATTTTTTAATATTGTTATTTTATTTTATTTTTGGTAAAAGGATATTTTATTGTAGTGGGGACAACTGGACAGTTATAAAGGAATGTGTAACTGGGGCATGGTTGAGATGCAAGTCCAGAGGGTGTGGGTACCAATTTGGGATAAGGTTGGTAAAGGTGGTTGAAGCCTGGCCTCTACCAGTGATGAATTTAGATAATGATGAAGAGAATGATGGTACAATTTGGTTGAAAGCCACAAAAGATGGGGCTAGGGGGGAATAAGAACTAAAAGAAGATGCTAACAGATTGAAATGAAAAAGAGAAGTGAATGTTTGTGATTGACTGGGAGATAATTTTGGGTCAAAAGAATTGTAGTAAGCTTAGCTTACTAACTGACCTAATGTGTCTGAATTTTGTTGCTTAGGATAGTGGATTATACTTAATGTTTTTTTTTTTGTCCCTTGTGAATCATAGGTTCATTGTGCTAACTTGTGTTTCTTTTCTAAGATCTCATGTGTTGGTGGTTTTGGCTCCAACTCGTACATGTACAAAATTAATGGAACTGCTAACATCAATGCAATTAGAGCAGCTGCAGATCAAGGTGATTGAAGAATTAGCATATTTGTCCTTTATAGTCCTTTATAATCTACTTTTTAAATTCTTACCATCCTTATTTTTTGGTACTACTACTGCTTAGAGTTCCTGGGGCAATGCCCATGCTAGTATATTTCTTTTGAGCTTACAACAACAACAACAACAACAACAACAACAACAACCAAGCCTTATCCCATTAGGTTGGTTTGGCTACATGGAGCAAACGACACCTTTGAGCTTAAAGAAACAAAAATTGAAAGAAAAAATATTGTGCAATTGACAACTACTGAACTCCCACTTAAATATATAAACCCTTTTAAAGATAAAAAAAAAAAACAAATTTGCATGTTAATATTAAGCTTTTTGACTTCGCACTAAGAATATCTTAATAGTTGGTAGTATTGCAACTTCTCCACTATAGGGGTCTAGGAGACCATTATCAATGATGCAGCATTAATATAACAATTATTTAATCTGCCACAAGCATATAGGCTTTAGCAGTTTAATCCACTTTATTGCAGTAAAAAATATGGATATATACAAGTGTTTATGATAAAAAAGCAAAAGCATTCTACATTTCCAAAATTATAAAAGAACTCAATCGTGGTTTTGCCATATCACCAATGGAAGTACCAAAATTGAAGACTTGTTAATTTTTTGGGATTATTATTTACCAGAATCAATATATCAGCTTAATATCTACTTACCTGTGTCAATGTCGCAGTGTTAGAGCTAAGTCTGTTTTACCCCTGATAGATTTCTAGCCACCCTTCTCCAAAGTCCAGACACAGTCATGAGGTAGTTATAGCCATAGAAGTAGAAATTTGGCACATATCTTCCTATTTGGATCATTTTGAGAACCGAAAAGAAAAAAAAATGAAAGAGCTCAAATGCTTTGTGTCCCTGAACTAAAGACAATCATACCTCCTCCCGTGTAATGATTGGCTCAGACAATTATAACTATTAAAAGTTACAAATAATAAGAAATAAACTAATAGTGGCTTATAAACAAAGAAGGGGAGAGGAAGAGGAGAAATGGGAAAAAGAGGGATGGTGCTATCAGCGGGGGTAAAAGAAAATGTCTCATGTCGGCTGACAAAATAGTCTGCCTTGTGTTGCTGTAGCAATGCGAATCACAGCTTCAGCTTTTTAGTGTTTAGATATAGTAGGGCCATAACACTTAATTAATCCAGGAATTGCCATACTTGGTTTTAGCTGGTCAATTAAGGAAGACAATTGCCAAGTCTTACAAGGCATAGGAATCGGATAATACATGTTAGATGCTGTTGTCCCATTAGGATCAACCCTCTGGGCCATCTTTTATGTGAAGTCTCTGGAACTTATTATCATGCGTGTGAGCTTTCTGTTATAAATTTCTATCTCCCTGACAAAGAAATAGTGCAATAAGTTGATACTATCCTATGCTTTCATTATAAGTTTGCCAATTTGGACATGATAGGTGTTTAGAACGGTGCTTCATTTAATGTAGGCCATGGGAAGAGTCCAAAGAAAAGAACAGAGATGTTGTCACTGTTATGTTGTTCCTTTTGCCAATATGTCTATATAGTTATTTGTTTCGTGAAATATGTAATGAGTCTAATGACAGAAGCTAGTGTTAACTTGAATGAATTCAACCATGAGTTGATTTTGTCTCCTCTAAATTATTGGGTGATATTTAGGCATGGAGTTGATTTATTGGGTATGAAGTTTTGGAAACTCTTGCTTTCTGACAGTTACAGATGTTCATGCTCGGATCTGGAAGGGGATTGCTTTTATGTTTTTCAGTTGACTATGTATTAGTTTTTGTCTCCTCTTCTAGAATACTGTGCCACTTACTGTTGTTGGGTGATTTGCCCTTGGTCCTGCAGGTGTTAAAAGATTTGTCTATATCTCTGCTGCTGACTTTGGTGTAGTAAATTACTTACTGCAGGGGTATTATGGAGGAAAGGTAATTTGTCCAACTATTTATTGTTAAGGATATTTTAAGGAATGAATCATCAGTTGATGAAATTTGTAAGGAAATTTTGATGTAGAACCCTGCTGAAAAATGTTGGAAAAATTTCTATTGAGGATCCTTGTCTATGTGATTGAGAAGTGTTAACAATTTTTAATGTTTGTTAGTTAGTTTTGTTTTAGTTGTAAGTCATTTAAAATTTACAGGTTATTTAAAGAGAAACATATTGATTTCAGTGGTTGGCCTGTTGTCTTTTTGTTACTGCTATTAATTATACTTGACTTCTTCAGTCATTAATTTATGATATTCTAAATTCTCTCTCTCTCTCTCTCTCGGCTGAAATACTTGTCAAGTACACATGCTTCTATTTCTACAAAAGCAAAAAAAAAAATTATGTACATGTGATGCTGAGATATTTCCATTTTAATCTCATGAAAATTATATATTGTGTCTTATTGATGTAGAGAGCTGCTGAAACAGAGCTTTTGACCAGATTTCCTTATGGAGGTTAGTATTCAGTCTCTTAACATTACTCATGGGCAGGTTTATTCTAGAATATCTGTGATCAATGTATTGGATATTTAAGGTCTGAGTAAAATCCACACGAGACTTTGAAACTTGGTTAAAATTTTATCTTCCATCTTGTAATCTATTAACTATCATAATTGATAATAGTTGGCACTGTTCATTCTCACCCATTGTTCTTTTTATGATTTGACTTTTGCAAAGATGTTTACTTGGAACAAGAAAGTAAATTTTTCCATCTACTTGAGAAATGTAAGTTACTGATGGTTCTTGGTGTGATGTATTATGTTGTAAATGATTGGACTTTTACATGCCTTTTCCAGGAGTAATTCTGAGGCCAGGATTTATTTATGGGACTCGAAGTGTTGGGAGTATGAAGATACCCCTTGGCGTAATTGGATCTCCATTGGAGATGGTAATTTCGTGTGCTTCTCTAGGATGACATAGACATTTCTTTTTCAGTCGTGATGTGCAAATAATTTTGCTCCTTTGATAAATTGACATTAGTTTTTGTCAGCAAGTGAATAAGCCAATTTGCCAAAGGTTTTTCCCATCTTTGCATTCTTCTTTATGTTTATTATTAGTTCATATAGGGGTTCACCCAACACCCATTCTATTATGGTTGTCTAAACTGTTCACCATTTGATTGATTGGGTTTTGGGTGTAAGCATCCTGAAATTGAAGTTTGAATTCCTGTTTTACGTGATCAAGGTACTGACTTTTCTTCTGCATTTGTATGCTTGCATTTGGTATATCCATTGCAGAGCTCATTTTACTTTTTAGGCTTTGACTAGTGCTCAAAATGCTTTACTTATCTTGAATATCAGGTTACGAAATTTCTTGTTTCCTTTGTTCTGACTGCAATTCACTTGAGTGCTGTAGGTTCTCCAACATGCTAAACCATTGAACCAGATACCACTTGTTGGGCCTCTATTAACACCTCCTGTCAATGTTACTGCGGTGGCAAAAGTTGCTGTTAGAGCTGCTACCGACCCTGTTTTCCCTCCTGGGATCATAGATGTCTATGGAATACAACGTTACAGTCAGCATAAATCAAAGTAGAATTATCATCTTTATTTTTGTTTTCTGGGAAAATCTGAAAAATCCGTGTTTACTATTGTTAAACTGAGAATATTTCTCCATGCCATTTCTTTGACAGAATAATATCTGAAAGTGCGTATGTAACCATAAATCGTTCTTTCCGATTTCCTCAATTTCAATATGACAGAATCTTTTTTGACGACCTTTCTCGCGTGATGTAACTATCCACGTAGGTGGAGTCGATGTATACTTGATTTCTTTCAAAAGACGGAGAGGGATTGTGATCAAGGTGTTGTCACAAGATTTTGAAAGGAAATAAAATAGATTCACGTCTTGCGTGACTTTTGTCATAACTTTTTGTTTGGCCATATTTCATAAGTTCAACAAGTTCCATTATGCCAAGTTGGTTGTTTGATCTGAGGTTTCCTGTTTCATAAAATTTAACTGGATGAGCATGGATAGCAAGCAAGCAAACAAATGAGAAAACAAAATAAGACCTATAAGTTTGATATTGTGCATTTGTGGTGATATGTATCTAACCTAGGGACCTGTTTAAATTGGACCAATTCTGAATAGAATTCTTGATGTCAAGTTACGATTCAATAAATCTATAAGAACTTAAGAAGTGATATTTGTTAAGATTTTTAACTTTCTCTATATTTTCTTTGTCTTCTTAGGTATTTTAGAATCTCACTATTTCCAACCAAAAAACTTTACCTTTGTTTTGAATTGGGACCTTTGTTTTGAATTGGGAAAGTACAAATGGAAGCAAAAACAAAAAGTTAAAAAACAAAGAAAAAGAGCAGGCCTCATCATTATGGTTTGTCTTCTGTTTCGTATTTTCCCCCTCCATTCACAAAGGTTGGGATAGTTAATACTTGCCATGAAACTTAATGTTTGAAAACTTCAATGAAAAGCATTTTTCCATGTCCACTTAGGGCACTCGACTACAATAGTCATTGAAGGACCGGTATGACCCGGTAGTGCATATGGCTCGTGCAAAATAAAATTGACTCAAGAAAATTAATAAAATTGACTTTTGAAAATAAACTTGGCTTGCTTTATGCGTTGTAATAATGTATATGAATCCAAGTCCAAGCCCATGACCGTAAAAATTTGTCAAGTTCTTTCTTTTCTCTTGCCAGATAGAAGACCTAGGCGCCTTCATCTAATGACAATTGAATTTGATTTGTATGAAAATAACAGCATTCTCGATGTGGAGTTGATATTGACTTTCGCAAAAAAAGAAGGAGGTCAGTTTTAGTAGCAACTAGCCAATTTCCTTGTAGATCATCAGAAGAGAGGAAGAAGAATGATTCCAGTTGCACAAGTCAGCAGTCAGCAGTCAGCAGCCTACACATTCGTCAAACTACAAGTTTTGGTCAGGGGAAATGAAAAGCAATTTAGATGAAAATGAAATTATGTAGATTGTAGAATAATAACCTCAAAATGGTAACAGACAACTTGAGAAACACGCAGAGAGCTAGAATAAATAATAATAATTGGTATTATTATATATAAATAGATGCAGAGTGCAGGCTTTCCTTGGTAGTTTTGCTGGTACCAGTCCTCTTTTCCTTCTTTTAACCTCATCGCTCATATCATGAATGACACTTTAAAGGCTGCTGCACAATTAGGAGATATAGACTTGCTCTACAAACTGATTCAGGTGGACCCATATCTCTTGGAGCACATTGATTTGATACCATTTGTTGATACTCCTTTGCATATTGCTGCTTTTGCTGGGCAAGCCAGTTTTGCCACTGAGATTATGAGGCTGAAACCTTCATTTGGTTGGAAGCTAAATCAGTATGGGCTTAGCCCCATGCACCTTGCTTTACAAAATGAGCATTGCAGAATGGTGTGTCGCTTTGTTGACATCAATAAAGACCTCGTCCGAGTCAAAGGGAGGGAGGGCCTTACTCCTTTGCATTTTGTGACTCAAATTGGAAAAACTGATCTTGTAGTTAAATTCTTATCAGCTTGTCCAGGTTCTATTGAAGATGTGACTGTTCGAAGTGAGACTGCTTTGCATATTGCTGTGAAATATAAACAGTTTCAGGCTCTTGAGGTCTTGGTTGGCTGGCTTCAGAGGACCTGCCAAAGACGTGCACAGGATCAAGAAAAACGGGTTCTGAACTGGGAGGACGAGGCAGGCAACACCATTCTGCATCTTTCAGCACTCAAAAGTTTCCCACAGGCATGTGGCATATCCTTCTATCTTTCAATCTAGTTATAGTATTTTTTTGGTCTTTGACCAGAATATCTCCACAGACATTACTGTGAGACTAATCCATCCCAACTAGGAAGCCCTTCCACCAATTGCCTTATCTAAGTTTAAACTTTAGTTTTTTACCTGTGTGTGTAGCTTGCTTACCTGCACACCCAACCCTTGTTGGTTTACTTATAGTACTTTGATTGAAAAAGTAGCAGTCCTTATTGAATATCAAGTTTCAATTAATTCAGCAATCATATTGTGCATGTTTTCCCTTGTGCAGGCAGTTAGATTGTTGATAGATAGCAACATGGACTTAAATGCCAAGAATTTAGAGGACTCAACAGCTTTGGACATAGTGGAGAATCAGACCCATGCTTACTGTTTAGAGATCAGGGATATGTTACTTAGAGCTGGAGCTTTACGTGGTTTATCACTTGCTGCTGCTCCACTCCATGAAGAAGAGCTAGGATCGAAAATCACATTTAATGAGAGGGTAGCAATTTACGTTACTCGCCTCAGAAGGAGTATATCAAATGACACACGTAATGCTTTGTTGGTAGTTGCTATTCTTTTTGCAACAAGCACATATCAAGCAGCACTTGGTCCCCCTGGTGGAGTTTATCAGGCTGAGGGTAGTGCTGCACCTGGGAAGAGGACTAGTACATACCCCAAGCCTAATCATGATGCAACACAAGAATATGTTGGGAAAGTGGTCATGAAAATTCAAACTTTCTTTTGGTTCTGGTCATTTAATACTTGTGCTTTTTATCTATCAATTTTGATGATATGTTTACTAATGCCTAGAGGGCGCATCAGCGTTATAGTGACTTCTCCACTTACTCTCTTTTCTGGTTGCTATGTGTTCTCCATGCTAGTCATATCACCCAGCCTTAATTTAACCATTGCCACTGTGGTTTTGCCATGCATGCTTATGGCATTGTACTGTTGGGGAACTTCAATATATATTAGACTAGCCAAAAAACTTCGAATGTATAGTCCTAAACAGGAAGATAGATCTAGGTTTTCAAGAGGAAACAGATGGTAATGGTAGAAATAATGTTGCACTTGTAACACTTTCACTTGCCAAGAACGTCACTTTAGTTCGTGGGTGATATATATTAGAATCAATTAAGATTTTGTTAGAATATTTGAAAAATATCTTAAAATATCTTGAAATATTTTAAAGTATTATAAATAATTTTTTAGGATAAATTTAATTTATTTTCTTATTTTTATTATTAATACTGATTTATTCTTGTATTATAACAAAATTATTTTCTGTAATTTAGTTCTATTTTAGACAAAATAGTTATTGACATAAGTCTATATAATGTAAATCATATTTATACAATTATTCTTTTTATATTTTTTTGTAATTATGGAAAGAATTTAGCATAGACATACAAATATCATTGTATATAAATATACGTCCTTGAGTGACGAATAAATCATATCAGAATTATTCTCTAAAACCTTTTAATATAGTATCAAAGCCAACTCTGATTATACTTTTATCATAGGAATCAGAGCATTTGGTTTCTCTTATTTAAGAATTGTGATCTCTAATGGCTACTTCAACCGGATGTAGTACAGATACGTGCTTCAAATTCCATGGTTATCTTGACTGGCATCCAAAGGGTAAGGCTGCATCAAAGATTGAGAACTCCAAGAATAATTTTGTTGCTGCTGATGGATTTGTTGCCAAGTCAGGTATATCTAATTTTGCTTGTAGTTTTTCAATTTTTGCTAGTAGTAGTGATTGGATAATTGATACGAGTACTACTATTGCGACCGTGATCGCGGCGGAATAGCAACTTAAATTTTAAAAAAAATTAGGAGTCGCCACCAATTTTATTTTTTATTAGAAAAAATTAGAAAACCCAAGAAAAATAGTCTTTGAAACCATATTGAATTCGAAATTCGGTTATGTATAGGGAAGAGTGGAAACTTAATCCTACAGCACCCCTAACACACTCATCCTGAGACGGTACCTTAAGTTAATTATGCAAATTCTTGATAACTCTTAAAATATTTGTTTTACCCATTGTATTAAAAAAAACAAAATAGACAAATAAACTATGAAAATTTAATTTTTGGCTTGACAGAGTAGGGGTTCCGCTCCTACGTATCCCCTGGTGCAGTGGAGAACTCAAAGTCACGTAGTTCTTTAGAAAATAAATGTGGGTTGGTTGATTTTAATTAAATAAAATTAATTTTTTGATTTTTTAAAAATTTGAATTAACAAGTCGTCACAACTCAATTAATCATGTTAAGGTTTGAATAGGTGAAGTTCGGCGTCATGCTAGAGACATCACCCGTTGATTATCAATTTTGTTGCAAAAAAAATTTATTTAAAAAGAAAAGTTGAGTCTTTATGGATTAGTGATTTATTTTATTTCAAAATAAAAATAAAAATTTGAAGACAAAACAAAACAAATGAAATAAAAAATTTGAATCATCAAGTTGTCACAACTCAAATGATTATAAAAATGACATGATTAATAAGCTATCACAACTTAGATAATTATGTTTTGTTCTTCTAAAAAAGGTTCAATTATTTTATATTTTTTATATTTTTTATTTTATCATTTTTTAATTTTTTACTTTTTTTTACTTTTCCTAAAAAAAAGCAAAACAAAAAGGTGAAACCCCAAAAAAAAGCACAAACAAAAACAGATAAGGGGGAGTATGGCAGAGAATTGGGCAGTACAGTGGGGGGTACAGAAGCGAATTGGGTGGCGTGTGGCTGGCTGTGCGTGAACGATCGGGACTTGACGGGTCCGCGATTGACTGAGCGGTGGTGGCTGGTAGCGGAAGCGGTGCGCAATGGCAGAGGATATGAAGCGTGGTAGCTGAGCTCGTGAACAAATCTGAGTTTGTTGATTCATGCGTAGAGGACGAAGCCAGTGGAGGCTGGTGGTCGCTGCAAGGGTGGTGCGCGGTTGGGCCTGGAATCAAAGGACGACGAAGACGGTGAGGTCTTCCAGTTGTGAGGCGTGGTGGCTCTGGTTTGTGGCTACGCTAGCACGACTGGGTGGATGGGTGTTGGGTGGAGCTGCTGCACGAGTGATGGGTTATGCGTTATGGTGGTTGTTGGGTCGTGACTAAGTGGATGGTGATACTGGGATATAGGTTGCTGCAATGGTGATTTGGTGGATATAAAGGTATGGAAGGTGAATGGAGGCTATTGTGGTGGGGTGTGGTTGATGGTTGAAGATGAAAGTAAAGGTTCGTGGTTATGGACAGTGGTTGTTATGGTGAAGGGTGACTACGAAGGTCTTAGTGTTGCATGATGAAGATGATTATGATGAAGGTGGTGGCTGGTTGGTTAAAGGGATGATGGTGATGAAGTTGTTGATGGTGATTGGTCGAGTGGAGATAGAAAGGAGTTTGGACGTGAGGGAGTAGTGATAGAAGGGATTTTTGGCAGAGGTTTGCTACTGCTGGATGTGGGAGAAAAAGAATGAACAAGGATTGCTAGGGTGTTTGCTGTAGGCAGAAGTGTGTGTGGTGATGGGTATTTATAGAAAAAATTAGAGTTTGAAAAGTGATGGTGATAAGTTTGTTTTAGGATGAATTTGTTTTATGATGAGTTTGTTTTAAGATGAGTTTATTTTAGGATGAGTTTGTTTTAGGATGAGTTTGTTTAGTTTGTTTAGATAAGTTTGTTTTAGGATGAGTTTAATGATAACTGCTAGGGTTTGTTTAGGATAAGTTTAATAGCATATGAGTTATGAGACGGATAATGGGTCAAGTTATACGCTAATGGGTCATGAGTGGTTAAATGGGTCACGGGTTGGATAATGGGCAAATGGGTGAAAGTTGGGTCATTTTCCTCTTATTTTCCCTTTTCTTTTTTTTTCTTTTCTTTTTTTTTTCTTTAACAAAATATCCCGGACAAAATTGGGTATTCACAACTACTAATCATATGACTTGTGAGCATTACAAGTTTACTCATTTATCTCCCTATGGCTCTAAGTCAGACATTGTTAATGCCAATGGTGTTTTATCTCTTGTCTTAGGTGTTGGTATTGTAGCTTTGTCCCCTTCACTGTCCATTTCTAATGTCCTGTTTTTTCTTCACTAAACTGTAATCTTCTTTCTGTTAGTCAACTTACAAAGTCACATGATTGTGTTGCCTTATTTTTTCCCACTTATTATGTTTTTTAGAATAGTCATACCAAGGAGAAGATTGACCGTGGTAAAAAGAGTGGTGAATTATACTATCTGGACAGTGACCCTTAATACATAAATGGAAGAGTATTGGCCACTTGCTGAGTTGCACCCAACTAGATCAAAATAAGAATGAGATTTGGCTATGACATAAACGTTTAGGACATCCCTCCTTTAGTTATCTTAGGAAACTGTTTCCGTCACTATTTCATCATTGTGATCTTTCAGATTTCAACTGTAAAACTTGTGTTATAGCTAAGAGCCACTGTGTTACCTTCCCATTAAATAACACTAAGCTTGATACTCATTTTTCACTTGTTCACTCTAATGTTCAGGGCCCTGCTCCATTGTCCACACACAATTGCATAACCTGGTTTGCCACTTTTGTTGATGATTGCACATGAATGACATGACGTTAAAACATAAAAAAGATGTGTGTACAATTTTTCAACTTTTTCATAAAATGATTGTCACCCAATTCAACACTTCTCTAAAGGTTGTTAAACCAGATAATGGTGGAGAATACTTCAAGAAAGAATTGAAAGAATTTATGAACTCAAATGGTATCCTCCATCAAACATCATGTTATAATTCACCTCAACAAAATGGAGTTGTTAAGAGAAAGAATAAGCACCTTTTAGAAGTCACACAATCATTACTTATT
Organism: Ormosia semicastrata; assembly: GCA_029884595.1. Classification (NCBI taxonomy): domain Eukaryota; kingdom Viridiplantae; phylum Streptophyta; class Magnoliopsida; order Fabales; family Fabaceae; genus Ormosia; species Ormosia semicastrata. Next base: position 11,918,528 of record JAQQTO010000046.1, on the reverse strand, counting down.
TGTGGCAATGTTCAATCCCACCTTTGGGGAGAGGCATTAAGTTCTGTTGTATACCTATTCAATCATGTCTCATCTAGTACCTTAAACTTTAGGAGGCCTTTAGATGTTCTCTCATATCACTATACTCTTCCTTCAATTATTCACCTACCTCACCGTACCTTTGGATGTGTGGTATATGTTCATCTACATCAACACTAATGTACAAAATTTGAACCCCAAGCTATGAGATGTATGTTTGTTAGATATGGCACAACACAGAAAGGTTATCGTGCATATCATCTTTTCACTAACAAATCTTTTATTTCCATGGATGTCACCTTTTAGAAGCAGGAGTTATTCTATACCACAATGCTCATTAATTCTTCACTTCAGAAGGGGAATGAATTTGAAGTAGAAGTTCATAACCACGATCTCCATGAAATAAAATTGTTTGATATGTCAAAGTTACAAACTAAAAATTCAGATCTCATTACTGGGTGTGAAATTACAAATCAAGATTTGACAGGTTTGATAAAGGAACTGCCCAATAGTAGAATATCTCCAACTTCAAGTCCAATGATCCAATTTGTGGCTCCAAAAAACTCTCCAGAGGTAATACATAACCTTGACTATGATCATACTGTTGATTTAAATATTCATGAAGTTATTAGCCCACCTAATTCTAATCCTATATAAAGTTCATATCATCTCCCTCTTAGATCTAACTGAGGTCAACCCCCAATAAAATATGAGCCCGACATTAAATTGAAAGTGAAGTATCTTATAAACCACCATGTGTCAGCTAACAAGTTGTCCAAATCATATGCATCTTATGTATCTCAATTATCTATTGTCTCTATTCCTAGTAATTTACAAGAATCTCTAATAAATCTTAGATGGATCCAAGCTAAGGTAGAAGAGATGGCAGGATTTACAAAAGAATGAAACTTGGGAGCTCATACATTTACCAACATGAAAGAAAACTGTTGGATATAGATGAGTGTTCACTGTTAAACACAAAGCTAATGGAACTATTGAGAGACACATAGCTCAACTTGTTGCAAAAGGTGACACCCGATCCTATGGTGTGGACTATCAAGAGACCTTTGCACCTATTGCAAAATTTAACACTGTAAGAGTGCTTTTGTCATTAGCAGTAAATAAAAAATGGTCATTGTTTCAGTATAATGTAAAAAATATCTTTCTACATGGAGATTTAGTTGAGGAAGTATATATGAACCCTCCCCCAAGTGTTCCACAATACTTAGACACAACTATATTGTGCAAATTAAAAAATGTCCTATATGGGTTAAAGTAGTCCCTAAGAGCTTGGTTTGACAGGTTCACCAAATCCATGAAGAACTTTGGTTATAGACAAAGCAACTTTGATCACACTTTATTCCTAAAATAGAAAAAAGGCAAAACTACTTCCTTAATAATTTATGTTGATGATATGATTGTGACAGGAGATGATCATGATGAGATTCAACTTTTACAATAATATTTGGCCTCTAAATTTGAAATGAAACAACTTGGAGACCTCAAGTACTTTCTTGGAATTAAAATGGCTTGGTCAAAGTATGGTATCTTTCTTTCCCAAAGGAAAGATATCCTTGATTTATTATTTGAAAAAGGAATGCTTGCATGTAAGCTAGTTGACACTCCCATTGAGCAGAACCACAAGTATTTCCAATGTTCAAATGTAACTAGTACTGATAAAGGCAGATACCAAAGGCTTGAAGGGAAACTAATCTACTTATCCCATACTAGACCAGACATTATGCATAAATGTTGTAAGTCGATTTATGCATGACTCAAGAAAGCCTCACATGGATGCTGTCGAAAGAATTCTAAGATACTTAAAATCTGCTCCAGGCAAAGGACTATTGTTCTCAAATCATGGTCACGTAAAAATAGAAGGGTATACTTATGCTGATTGGGCCGTGTCAGCCAACGATAAAAGATCCATCTCAGGTTACTTCACTTTTGTTGGAGGAAATCTTGTAACTTTGAGAATCAAAAAATAACTTGTAGTGGCCAAGTCAAGTGCTGAAGTTAAGTTCAGGGGCATGATACTTGGAATATGTGAGTTACTATGGCTAAAAAATATGCTGGCAGATTTGGGATTTGAATCAAAATAAGCAATGAATCTACAGTGTGATAATACCTCGGCTATAAAGATTGCCCACAATCATGTTCAACACAATCAGACAAAACATGTAGAAATTGATAGACACTTTATTAAGAAAAAGTTTGAAACTAGAATCTTGTGTCTTCCATTTGTCAGGTCTAAGCACTAATTAACAGATATTCTTACAAAGGCAGTGGCAGTAGTGTATTTTCTTATTCTCTTATCAAGTTAGGAATGTCTAATATCCATGCACCAACTTGAGAGTGGATGTTAAAATCAATCAGAATTTTTTTAGAATATTTGAAAAATATCTTAAAATATTTTTATTGTATCTTGAAATATTTTAAAATATCATAGATGATCTCTTAAGACGGATTTAATTTATTTCTTTATTTATGTTATTAGGACAAATTTATTCTTGCATCAGGACAGATTTATTTATTGTAATTTAACTCTATTCTAATCAAGTAATTATTGACATAAGTCTATATAACGTAAATCATATCTGTACAATTATTCTTTTTATATTTTTTCTCTAAAATTATGAAAAAATTTTAACATAAACTTATAAATTCTTATATATAAATATACGTCATTGAATAACGAATAAATCATATCAAAATTATTCTCTAAAACCTTTTAATACTATTCATAATAAGTAAAGATATTTACATTATTTTTTAAGATAATAAAATAAAATATATACATTTTAATATCTTCTTTCTATCTTTACTTCCTAAACAAATAAAATTGTAAACATGATATAGAAAAAATTACGAGCAAATATCATTTCCCACGTAAGATACATGGGTATATGACTGGCACACTTATTGTTCAGCTTTTTGACCAAAATGTCTTTAGTGGCAAACTTATTTACTAAATTACTATCTTTTCGAAACTATTTATCAAAATGTTATCGTTTTTGCTATGCTGAAATATTTTATTATTTATTGGTCCACGTGATGATACGCAACACGCGTCTTGGTGCATCCTGACGTGTTGCGCATCCACGTGGGATACGCAGGCGTCTTCAAGCGTTCAAGTCATACGCCTATAACCCCACCTCTCCTCTCACTCTCATGGCCATTTCCCTCATTTCTCAAATTTTTACCTTCTCTCTAGAATTTTTATCTCTCTTAAACTCTCCTTTGGCTATAATTTCTGAGAAAGGCATTTGCTGATCATATATGTAAGTATTTTTATCATTATATTATAAATTGATTCTTTATTTTTATTGTTAGAAGTATTGTTTATTTTTTTAGGCTTTTATATTTATTTTATTAGTAGGATTATTGATTGTTATTATGTATTGTATATTTGTTTTATTGTTAGCTAGTAAGTTTTTGAAATTTGTTTGTACAAAAAATAATAATTTGATTATTATTAGGGTTTTTGTAATTTTTATGTTATTTTCAATTGATTAAAATTATTGGATTATTGAAATTGAAATTAGTTGGGTATAAAACAAATTTGTTTCAGCTGTCAAATGTGTTAATTGATTTCATACGTGTTGTGTTGTTATTATTCAGAAGTTTAAGATGGTCAAACATCTTGTTGTTCTCATTTACTACAATGGGAGAATGTATGAAGGTGGAGAGGGTCTAATGTATGAAGGTCCTCGTCCTAAGTCTATCATGATTCAACGTGATACGACTTTTGAGCTTATGAAAAAGAGAATTCATTTAAAATTAAGGCTCCAAGAAAATCAAGTTGTGTCCAGTGTTGTGTATAGATTTTCACAATACTGAAATGGATAGGTCTTCTATTAGAAGATGATGAAGACATTGCTTGCATGATTGATTGTTTTGATCAACATGCTAACTTAACTTCCATGGAGTTGTATTTCGAGATAGAAATGAGTGAACACAATGAGCATGTTGCAGCTCCTTCTAAAACAAGGTTACAAGCTGGTCCTTCTAATCTTGCTGAATCATCGTACCCTATCAACACTCAATTCTCTATGACACATGCTCCTGTCCTAGTACAATCTCAAGAAATTGATACATTTGTAATGCCTGAAGGGAGCTCATTTAGGTTGGACTTTGAATCTGATAACCCGCTTATAACAAATACATTATCTAACATAAGCGATGATGAAGGAGAGATGCCTGAGGGTGAAGATACAGACACTGACTTAGAAGAAAATCAATATGGCCCTGATGTAAATATACAACAACTAGTCCCTCCATTGGTAGTTGCTCCTGAATCTACGTTTATGCCTCCATGCCCTCAGTTTTCTGAAATCAATTAGGATGCGCTGAGTACACCTGATAATATGCCTGAATTAGATTCTCGTGGTAGATTATCGGTGTGTAATTTGATAATCTAGTTGATGTACGGATTTCAATGATGATAATTTCTATTTGATTATGTTTGTTTAATATCATTCCTCATTGTGCTTTTAGCAGTGTCTTATAATTTGTGTTCGACACACTCATATTTATTATGTATATTCATTTTATAGTATGTCTTATTATTTGAAGACTTACCCATTGTTACCTGATTACAGCGTGAGACATGGCATTCCACTTACGCCCAAGCCTAGAGGACCCTTCAGTATTGGAGTTGCAGGAGTTTCATGTTTCACAACATATACGTCAAGGCCAACCTGATCGTCATCTGTGTGTTAGACATGCTCATAAATTCTGACATATGGACCCAGATGAGCGGATGCTTCCATATCTACATCAGGCTGGTTTCGTGGGGGTTGCCCACATGGGATATTGCACCGTCGATCACTCATTGATTATAGTGTTGGTTGAGAGATGGCGTCCTGAGACACATACATTTCATATGCCAACTAGAGAGTGCACCATCACATTGGAGGACATAGGCATTATCTCGGGACTTCCTATTAACGGCGATGTCATTACTGGTTGTACATCACGTGGAGATTGGATGCAGCTATGTGAGGACTTGTTAGGTTCGCATCCGCCTAAGTCATACATATCAGGTGGAAGTATTGATATGTCGTGGCTTTGGAGTGCATTCAGTAGACGACTTTCTGAGGCCAATGGAGTTACTTATGTGATGCACTGTACACAGACATATATACTTCGGCTGATTGGGGGATTGCTATTTCCTGACCATTCTGGTAGATACGTACACATGATGTTCCTTCCACTATTGGAAGACTTTAAGGCTACTGGAAATTACAGTTGGAGATCTGTGGTCTTGGCATACTTGTACAGAGAGCTTTGCACAGCCACAGACCACAGCGTGCACGAGATTGGAGGTGCTTGTATTTTGTTGTAGTATTGGGTTTGACACAAATTTCCACCCCTGGTCCCTACACTTCTAGATGATATTGATCCTGTCCTACTGGCTGCCTATGCTGTCGATCATGGTCACTAACGTCCACTGGGATTTCAGTAAGTTTCTCAAAATATCATTTGTTTATATTAGTTTGTTATATGTAATACTTGTGTTGACATCATATTACTTTGACATTTAAATAGGTGACATAAACACAAGGTGTTGAATGAAACTCTAATAGGGTTGTTTCTGTACTATCATTGATTTTTTGATCAATTGAAGAGTGATGAGGTCAGTATTTGTTTACATTGATTTATCCACGTTATTTTGTCTTGCTTTCTAATATTTTGAACATATCATTTTGTAGATAACATGGTAACCCTATACGGATGAGATTGTGGCTTTACTACCAGATTTTTGTGTCGCTGGTAGAGACATTATATTGGCAGTGGTTCCACTCATCTTTTTTCACATTGTTGAGTGGCACCAGCCAGATAGGGTGATGTGTCAATTTGGTCTGGACTAACTAATACCGCGGAGACCACACCAGCCTGACGAGTTGCACTCAATTACACTGGCAGGACGACATGACGAGGATTGGCGAGTTACACACTTACCACACATAGCCATCTGGGACAGTCGAAGGGAAAAATGTGTTACTGGAAGGCCATTGGGAACTCCCCTCACTACGCATTCTGAGTACATGCGTTGGTACAGAAGAATTACCAGACGTTGGATTTCTCGTACTGGTGCATCTATTGGGTTTGTGGTTAGTTTTTTACCAATATGTTATGCTATTTGCTAAATGTATTTTGTATTGATGATGACATGTGTTATATCTGTATCTTAGGCTGACATTCCACTCATCTTTTTCCACATTGTTGAGTGGCACCAGTCAGATAGGGTGATGTGTCAATTTGGTCTGGACTAACCAATACCGTGGAGACTACACCAACCTGACGAGTTGCACTCAATTACACGGGCAGGACGACATGACGAGGATTGGCGAGTTATACACTTACCACACATAGCCATCTGGGACAGTCAGAGGGGAAAATGTGTTACTGGAAGGCCATTGGGAGCTCCCCTCACTGCGCATTCTGAGTACATGCGCTGGTACAGAAGAATTACCAGACGTTAGATTTCTCGTACTGGTGCATCTATTGGGTTTGTGGTTAGTTTTTTACCAATATGTTATGCTATTTGCTAAATGTATTTTGTATTGATGATGACATGTGTTATATCTGTATCTTAGGCTGACATTACAGAGAACGTCCATGCTTCGGCTAGGAACCCTAGTTCAGGATTTAGTATAGCTAGCCTTCTACAGTCCATGGAAGAGATATTATCTTCAGTGAGGGAGTATGATCGCATTACATTAGATCAACTTCGTCTAGCTCCTCCTGCAGATGACATCCCAGGACCATCCGAGCAATCTGATGAGCAGAGGCCGCGCTGTAGAAGGAGAGGGTTAGTGAGTACTCAATCACGACTATGACCTTCAGAGGACTCTGATTCTTCAAGTGTGCCTAGGACTCAGCCCCCGTCCACTACTACTACTACTTATCTACCATCTTAGCCACCACCTCTATCTTACCCACCATATCTAGGTTATCCACCATCTACAACGTACCCACCACCTGCTTATACTTATCTACCATATCCTTTGACTTTTACCCTTACACCGTCATTTCCATATCCACCATATATGAGTTACTCACTATATCCTCACCCATCATAGTTAGAACCTTCTTCTGATCCCCCTCACAGACCACCACATTCTAACCCTGACCCTTCTCATTAATGCAGTCATTGCACTTCATGTATGAATATTATTATCATTTTATTACATTTTCTTAGACTGGGATGACTATATGTATATGTATAAATGTTTCTGTTATACTTATGCATCTTATACGTACTTTGTTGATATGGAAATAATAATATATATAAATATGTTTCATTATATAAGATGACATACTTTTGAGAACGTCTAATATTTATGGGATATTCTGTTGAATTTTTCATAGAATTAGAATGTTTGAAGTATTAAGGTTAATTGAATTTGTTAGGCTTTCTAGGATGGTATTCTTAACTATGAACCGATCATGACATTAAGAGTGTGATCAATTTCGATTTTCAAAATCAATCCAAAGTGTAAAAATTGATTGCAATATGCTAACGGTGCTCATGGCTACTTATGACTAAATTTAATTAGTAAAGTTTAACTTGATTATTTCGTTGACCCAATTTTCTAAACCTGGACTCGGCCTTAGATTTAATTGGGTCAAGACTTGACCTAATTGAGATTAGATACATTGTATCAACCTTTATTTTACGTACAGTTAAATTATAATATTTAACGAAATAAAAAAGTTATAAAAAAATTATTTAAGCATACTACAAATGATTTGATGGTAAAATAGTTTATTTTTCATATCAACAAAGCTCATATGGCCATATGAGAACACAACACGGTATTTTCAGCATGAAAAATGTAATATTTTGTAGACACGATCGTGTCTCAAATCAAAAAAAGCTTCAATTTAGTTAGACATGATTATATGATAATTGGAAGCAGGGCCGTGTGTTGGATACACCAAAGAAGCATGCGCATCTAATAGGAATGCATCAAATAAGTCGATCAGTCAAAGGGGATCTAACACGCTGACGATCTATATCGCGCATTCAACATAAATCGCTTAAAGAGAGGCAAAGATCTACGTTAGATGTCTTTGGATATAGCGTATTGGCGCATCCCTCGAATATGCATATTTATTTGGTGTATCTTATGTAAACTATTAAAGATAAAATATTTTAATATAATAAAAATGATATTATTTTAATAAATAATTTAAAAAATATAATAATTTAATAAATCTTTATCACTAATGATATTTTGGATAAAAATCCCAAATATTTTAATATAATAAAAATGATATTATTTTAATTAAATCTAATCCTTTATTTTTCATCTAATGGTTTAATATTTTTTTATATTTTAATATTAAAAATATTTTTTAATATTATTATTAAATAAAAATTAAATAATTCAAATTACTGCTGTACCAAACAGACGTCTAAAGGAAGAGAATGCAGCCTCAGCTATGATGTTTATCAATTACATGACCCAAGTGCAAACCATTTGTCTCCACACAATAGTTTCAATAGAACATTTACTTCTATAATCAGTATGTCAATCAGTCAACGTCTGTCCTCATCTGGCCGTCTTTATGGACAACTTGTAAAAATGTAATGAAACAAATAAAAGAAATGTGAGATTATTTTTAACTGTAATTTTTTAAAGTATTTTTCATAATATACTTAATTAAGATATAACAAAAATTCTAATTAAACGCTGATAAAAGAAATTGTAAAACCAAAATCATTAACCACCACAATGGGTTTGATATGGTGCTTTTTACTTAGTGTAAACTTCAGTTTTATTGAAGTTCTAAAATTATGTCACATATCTCAGTTTCAATAAAATATGTTCGCATTGGAATTTTCCGTGTATATTTAAATTTTTTAAACTTCAATAAAAATTTTGGGACAAGTCACATATTTCATCTGAGTGGATTTAGGTATTGTTAATTTTTTTCTCTCAAATAATTAATTAGAAAAAAAATTATTAATAAAACTTGATTATTAATAATGTAATTAACCTAAAAATGTAATATTACAAAAAGAGAATTAATAAAAAAATTGATTATTAGTATTTTTTCATAATTTTGTTAAATTATTAGTCTTTTTCTCTTTTTAATTGATTATTTGAGAAAAAATCAAATACGAGTCAGAAACTTTATTCAAAACTTTAAATAAATATTTCTCATTCTATTCTCACGTAAAAAAATTGTGCACTTTAAGAATATCTCAGTTTAATTTATATTTTTTTAAAACTTTGTACTTTTAAAACAACAACACTTTGAGTCGCTCAAAGTAAACAAAAATGAAATAATTACTTGCACTTATATAAACACAATAGGAATAACTTAAAGCGTTCATAGCAAAATTATTGATGTTACTTCTGCGTCATATAAGATTGTATTTATATTATTTATATCTTGATATTTTAATATTTATTAATAATGAGATTTATTATTAATTTGTATATTTATTTTTATTAAAAAAAGTTAAAATAATAAATATATAAATTAGTGATAAATTCTACTATTAATAAAAATTAAAATATAAAAATATAAATAGTGTAAATATAAAATTCTAAATGATATTTTAAGAATATACAGTAATTTCTTCCAAAATACGAGACTGAATTGTTTAACGGCAAGTGTCTTGATCTCTTTGGTCAAGGTAAACGAAAATAAAATAATTACCTGTGCCTATTTTCAATTTTTTTTTTTGTTTGAGCTGACCTATTTTCAATTTTTCATTAAAAAAGTTGGAGATCAAAAAATAAAATTTCATTAATAAAGTTGACTTGACCACGATCTGCACTAAAAAAGAAAATTCATATGAGTAATTGTCATTGAAATTTGAAGTTGGACATCCGACATACTCAACCAACCGTAAGGAGACTTTGAAATCCCGTGCTCATATATTTGAATTCAGATTTCAAGAAGGACAAAATTTAGGTAAAGTTTTTTAGGTGTTTGTGGTCATAATAAAAACATTTGTTTTTTATAACTTATTAATAAAAATTTTAAAAATAATAATTAAGTAACTAAAAAATAAAATATATGTTATTCCAACCCATTTTACCTAAGTTTTCTCCTTTGTGGAAATCTAAATTTCAATCTTTATCTTTACCCTTTTCTAATGGAAAATATTTTAAAGCCCTTTTAATTGATAAAATTGTCAAATGGGCTGTGACATGATCTGGGCCGGTTCGGTCCGTTAGGCATTGACCTACCAAATTAGTGGGTTAGCAAAACATCAAGTTAGCTTACCTCACCATAAGGTCACAAAATGGCCATCCACACCACAAGCCGATACAATGAAAGACGCAGAAAGAGAAAAGCAATGAGATAGGCTTGGAAGAGGCCCAAATCTGTCTCTAAAAGCAAGTTGGGCCCTTGCTCTGCAAAATTATTACTCTGCCTATAAGTCCATTGAAATCCAACTACATGGAAAATCTACTAGCAAAGAGATTATCTCCAGTTATCCATTTCCCACAGGTGCGTCTCACCACCACAGACTTGAATAAGAACCAAATTATTATAAAATACCAAATAGAAAGAACCAAATTATTATATTTTTAAATCCTTATATTTTATGGGATTAATTTATACATTTTAAGTTATTATAAATTATTCAATAAAATAAGTTTTTTAAGTTTGACAGAATATCACCTTATTTATATACAGTTAGCAAAAAAAGCCAAAATTTTAACAAAATACAAAAATAATAGTTGAATAGAATAAAGGAATGAAAAAAAATGTCATCATACACTTCTTTTAAAAATCTTTTTTAAGATTAATTGTTGATACTTTTTTTTAAAAGTATCAGATTTAAAAAAAATAATAAAAAAAAATAAATATGATAAATATATTAAAAATATATAAAAAATATATATACATTATTAATATAAAAATATTAAAATTATAAAAAATAGAGACACCACACCCATTCAAAAGTCAACGTTCAACAAATATGTCATATCATTATGATTAAAAAATAAATTAACAAAAAAATTCTAACTCTCTAACATTTATCATATTTATATTATTAAGTCATTAAGAATATATTAATGGTACTGGAATTGACTAATTTGCCCAAGATCATAAGTTCTTTTTATTATTATTGTGGCTTCTCGACTAATTTACTTTTTTGATCTGGTCATATGCAAATCATTCACGTCGAGATTTGATGACTCACATTGATAATTCTTGTGACCTAACTCCAAAAAATTAGCATAGTTAAAATTTGAACATGTAATTATATATTTATTCACACATTACATACTCATTTACTGTTAACCTAATCCCTTGTGTTTTTCAAAAGAGAAATTCTTATATGATATTGGGAGAACAGATTTTTCTTGTAACTATTGTAAAATTATAATTAAAAAAAAATAACAAAGGCTAATTGAATCTGGTGACAAAGAATCGAAGACAATGATGGTATTTGACTATTCATTACCGATTACAGCCCCATAATCCTCAATTCTCCATGCGTTGTATGCAATTACCTTTATTTCCAACTGAAAACAGAACAACTAAAGAAAATTGACTGGTAATATATGTAGCTAGTAATGAACCACAGTGACATTGTACTCAAGAATGGCATCACCATTTGTGGTATTGAGGTAATGGGTCTTAACTTGAGCGAAGCCTCTAGCCAACCTAAACTTGCCTCTTCCTCCAACCACAGCCAGCTCTCGGTTTGGCTCAGTCACTGGATTCCTAGAGAACACACTGATGGAGCTTCCGTTGAATATGCCTGTGGTAAAGCCGAAATCCACGTACATCACCAGGGTGAGCTTATCATCTTGGTTTGCTGACAAATAGAGACCCCGTGCATTCCCAACAACTTTGGAGTTTGCATCAGGACCTTCTCTTAGGGCATCATCAACGGCATATAGATGCCCAAACGGGGTGGCTGACTTTGCACCAATGGTGATGTTAGGGTGTGCAACCTCTACCGCACTGGGTTTACTTCCACTGAGGATGTCAAAGAGGAAGAAATGGAGATGGGTGACTTTCTCCTTTAGATGAAAACCGTGCAGGCTCTCAAAGTGGTATTCAGAACGCACTGGAATGGTGGCACAGCAGAATAGCATAACCAAAACCACGAGAATTGCTTTGTTCTCCATTTTCTTCTTTGTTTGACAGACACAAACAACACTTGGATTGAGTGCAGTTTTATAGATAATAGTATTCTGCCTCTTTTAAGGCACTGGATGGATCTAGTCTCATTCATTCAATCGTTTCATGAAACCCGAAAAGGGAATTTATGTGATCCATTCCATATACAAACGTGTATTTTATTATTTCTTTCGTTATAAATCAATACTCTCTTTTAGCATTTCATACAATTAATTTATTTTCTAACTTATGATTCCGTATCACATATATTAAACTCGTATCAGAAAAGCTTTAATTTGAGGGATTTTCATTTATAAAATAATTAAGAATTTGTCGATACTGCATTAATTGTTGTTTACAAATAGCTAGGCTTGATTTGCCATTAGAATTAATTCCTAGCAATTTAATTTGGATTTCCTACCTTCTTACCTTAAATTTCCTACTTTTTTTATTCCAAAAAAAAAATGAAAGTCTTACCATTTTCATTGCCTTTTATTCTTCTATCAATTGTTACTCTTTAAAATTTTATATGTTACTTTTTAAAGGAGTGAAATATTGTTTGAGAATCTAAACTGTTTGTGATAAACCAATTAAAGGATTAAACTTTTATTGTTACCAATTAAAGATCTTAACTTTATCAAAATATATTTTTATTAATAATAATGTTGAAATGACAAAGATATCCAACTGTAAAAAATTATAATATGAACAAAATACATAGTATATATGTCCTAATTTTTTTTAATTGATAAATATTATTAAAATATTTTTATTAAATTTGATGTCGTTAATTAGTAAGTTTTATGGTTGACATCCTTTTTATAATACTTTTGCCCTTTTTAAAGTGAGAATCCAAATTCGTAATCTTTATTAGATTGAAAAAAAAATACACCGTTTTTGTTTAAGAAAAAATGATGGTAGAGAGAGAGAGAATATTGGCTATCATATTAGTATTAATATTATTAGTATATTGATCCACATTACGTGCATCTCAATCGATATTTTTTATCTTTTTATTAAGATAAAAAATATTAATTGTAGAGTATTTGAAATAAATTAAATTATATAGTGAGAAGTTATCAAGTATTTGGAAAATGTTGCAATTGGAGAATAATAAATGTTTGTAATTTTATTCTTTTTATTTTTTTAAATCTTCAAATAAGTAAGAGTAATAAGTTTTTATATAGTTTTTTTATATTTAATTTTTAAATCTTTAAATGAGCAATAAATACTAATTTTGGAGAAATAGAAATTGGATATCAAAATGAGAAATAATAATAAGTTTGCATACTATTGTCTTTTCCCAAAAATAGAAATAATAATAAGACTTTACCTAACCATTACTCTAACTCGAAATTACATGAATAATTGATCAAAAATTAAGAAACTAAAGGATACTCAAAGTAAATTGTCAAACAATTTTATTGAATGCTAAATTCATAATAAATATTTAAAAATGATTAATAACTAATAAAATACTTAAGAACTTACCTATCAAACTTTGAAAAAAAAATGGATACCAAATAAATTCCCAAAGATTAAGTATGTGTGTTTGGATTAATCATGAAAATTTGATTATTTCAATAATCAATTATTATATAATCAATTATTGTTATAATCAATTATAATATAATCAATTTTATATTTGAATATATTAATTGAAAAATAATTTTAAAATAATCTATTTCATTTAAATGATATAAAAAAATTATTTTTATGTATTAAATTACCAAAAGAGATATAAAATAATTTAAAAATTTATTTGATTAAAAATAAAATAGTATTTACATCTCAAAAATTTTAAAATAATTTATAATCTATAATAAAAAGTTTCAAATTTTAACATTATGAAAATTTTATTATAATATTTAAATTTCATGCAAAAATTAAATAAAAAATTGTCAAACATATTTTAAATAATAAAAAAATCTTTTTTCAAACAAAAAGTTATTTTAATAGAGAATTAATCTCTACCAATCATATCCTAAGTGATATTTACGCTCCACCTCTCTCCCCAATTGTCTCGGGATCTTGACTAGTGCAAGCATAGATAAACAAGCATCTATAATCTATAATCTATAATATATACAAAGCAAAACCATCTTCAAGAATTAGCAAAAAAATAAAAATAAAGATAGATGTCACTCCTTCATGCAAAATTTTCTCATCCAAATTTTTAAGGGCATTTTGGAAAAATATTTTTCTATCTCAACATATCATCTTTTAAGCCTTTTACTATCTCTTTTATACAAAATTACCATTTAATCTTGTATTATTCTCTCATCAGTAAACAAATATTAATGACAATAAAAATTACATTTACTATTAATGAAAACACGTTCAATTTCGAAACTTCTCCAAAATTTAATATCAATCAATGTTAATAAAATTTAAAGTTAATCTCACTCTTCCTTAAAGATGACAACTATTACCAACAAACATAATTAATGACCTAAATTCAAATTCAAATTTCAAACTCCAACCTAATTGAAACATCTTTATACAAGTAATAAATTATCTCAACCAATTAATATTTTAGTCTTCCACTATCTCTTTTTAAAATTTAATTTTAATAATTCGAAGAAAAAAATTAATGCTTCTATGTTGCACTAGCTACTATCATTATTAATATAAAATTCCATTATCTCCATTCAAAATAAAATAATTTAAAATTTCAAAATAAAAATAACCAATCAGATAATTTGTATTACAAAAAATATTAGATGCTAGTTGTACACCATTAAAGAGAAGCTTCTCGAGTAAGCTTTAAACCAACCTTAGCTATTAAATGAGTTTTTTATATTTTAAAATTAAATTAAATTATAGAAAAAAATCCCTTCATCTCATTTTTTTAAGATTGAATTTCAACTTTTAAGATGTGAAACTCCAGCCTTTGAATTACGCTCCTCCCATACACTCCACTACCGTTTCCTCCCATTTCCTCCCCCTCTTCCTCATTTTCTTTCTCCATCTCCAATTCACTCTCTTCCACTCTTTTTATCTCTTATTTCTATCAAATCGTCGATTAGACCATCATGATTTAACTCGAACAGTAGTCATAGCGGCATCCAAAGAGTCAGGTTTAGCGGTATCCATAGCGTCAAGTTTGTCGGCGATTGGCAGTGTTCATTTGTAGGGTGAGGGTCATCGGGAACAGTGATGGTAAGGGGTTTTTGGTGATTAGAAGAGTGACTGATGGTGAAGGCGTAAATGAGGAACACAAACAGGAATTGCAGAGGATTTTGTATTTTCTTCTCTCTTCCTTGGTTCCTTTTAATTCTTTCTATCTTCCTCGGTTGGTCAGAGATGCTTAGCTTATCCCAGGAGCTTATTGGGTGAATAATAATATTGCAGCTGAAGTGTTTTTGCTTTTTCCTATCTTTTAGACGTTTTTTTTCCTCAGTTTCTTCTTTGCATTACATTTTGCTACTTTTTTTTTATTTCTTCGTGTCCTGTTTTGTTCTTTGTCAAATTCGCAGCTCCCCGTCCTTCAAAAATCTACACGCTTCAGATTTTGCTACCTTCCAATGATATTGTGTTTTTTGGTAAGTTCTATAGCAGGACTAGCCATATAAATCTCATCAACACTTGCCCTCAACTCCTTTATCCAAATTAGTTTTTTTCCTTCAATTTTGTCGCATTTTTATTCTGAGAAACAAACATAAAGTTTATTGATTTGTTTTGGGTTTTGTTTTTACAATAATTTTTTATGCCTTGGTATATAAGGCATGCAGTCAAATATTTTGTAAAAAAAAATTGTACTTACAAATATTATGTTGTAAAGCAAAATTTGGATTTTGAATCTGTTACCACTCTAAAAGAGGTTTTCTCCCAACTCTTTACAATAAATGCTTCCTTTGTTTAATTTTTTTTAAACAAATAATTTTTTATGTGATAATTTATATTTATAGTGCTTTATTCATCTCTTTTCAGCCGTCATTACTCATGGATTTTATGTTAGTAATGTTAATGTTGCAGTTGATCTTCCAAATGTTAGTTCTAACATTTCAAAGGTAATTAAACCTTTAATATTGATTCCATATGTTGGTCATGTTAAACATGTTATTATGTTTATTATATAATTTTCTATGTCAGCATGTTGTATTGTAAGGCTGCAATATCAAGTTCTTCTAGCCATTTGTTATTGATAGCATTATTCAATTTGTTTCTTATCCTTTTTAAAGTTTGAAGTTTTTCCTTTACCTGTGTTAAACTTGGTTTGTATTTTTCTTGCATTGTTTACATTCTGATATCCTTTCTCATTCCGTTGTTGCTCATTTTTATTTTTTATATGTTTTTAATTGCTTTAATTAAATTTTTGGTTGCAAATGGATTTGATGTATTAATTATGTGACAATGAATTATATTTAGAGTCTCAAGTTAGCATGTCTCCAATTAGACTTTGATGAAGCAGTTTGTGTTTCAAGTTATGATATATCTTCCACCAAACTCAAGAAAGTGAATATTGGAAAGGAGTAATGTGTTGTCTTTTCATTCGTAATGATATTCAATTCTAGGTTTTAGGATCTATTTTTTGTTATCCTTTTTGGATTTGCGTTTTTGGAGAGCCTTTATTTTGAAGTAGGTTTTTCAAGTGCTAATATGTTTTTTGATTTAGGTTTTTTCATTTGTTATTTATGTTTATGTTTATGGTATTTTGTATTGGGTGGTAGTTGTAATATTGCAAAATTGGACACACATTATGCTATAAAATTGTTCTAGGTTGTGTTTTAAGTCCATTAGATTCCTTTTGATTATGCTAATTATTTATTAGTATTTTGAATATTGAAAAATTGGTTTAGAATTGAAAGATTCTTTTTATTAACTACTGCTTTAATTACCTACACATTTCTTAATCTTTCATCTCTTCATGTTTATTTTGAATTTAAATTTGAATTTTTATTTTATTTATGAATTTTAATCACCTATACAAATTTCAACTTCTTTGGTTTTACTCTCTCTATTTCTATCACCCAAAAGTAGAAGCTCCTAATTTGCTGAATTCTCTCCTCCCCCATTTTACTCTACTGAACCCAAAACTCAATAGAGATTGTGATGGACATATTGAAATAGAAGATATTCAATATACAAGTCTGGGTTGTTGTCTTGCAGCAAGTTGGTGTCGATCTCTCCGCCATTACGCATTTCCCTTCTCAGCATGCGATGCCATTTCAGCGTGTTCTTACTCTCTTTTACTAATCTTTCTTCTTTTATCTCCTAATTCTGATTTACACCTCTCTGCCTTAACACACCTTTTTTTTAAGAATTTCTATAATGTTTTACAGCAAATGCTCCAAGGTTTTGTGATTTGCTGCATCTTAGGTTGTTGGGTTATTGTTGCATTTAACTCAAATATCACTGCTGAACCTTCTCCTAAATGTACTTTAGTATGTTTCTTTCTCGTTGTAGCACACTTTTTTGTTTTTTGTTTTTCTTATTTTTACTTCAAAATCAGACTTCGTTTCCTCTGTGAATCTTATTTGGGTGAATTTCATATTTGTTTTGTCATTGGTTTATCTGAATTTTTCTTCTTTTTATGTATTGTTCATGTTCTAATCAAAGTGCCTAATGGACTAAGATGGATATAAAGAATTTCATATGTTCAGGTAACTTTAGTTTTTAACAACATTATGATTTGTCATTTGATTGCCTTAAATTTTATTTATATTCCAATTATTTATTTATATTTCATTTAATAGATAGAGTAATGTATCTTCTCAATGGTTGTTGGTACATGTTATTCGAGAACGAAGCAATAAAAAGGATTTATTTATTGTTGGATTCTTCTTATGTATTAGTGTTATTCTATGCATTGTTTATTCCTATCATGCTTTATTTGTTTGTTCACTGTCACTATTTGTAATGAATGTTTATATAGTATTTTTATTATTATTTGCCAAGAATTTACTGAACTTCCACTATTTTTCTTTAAGGACTTCAACAAAGATAAAGATTACTAGGTTCTTTTAAAAGATCCTCTAGGGCTTCAAATTCAATTAGTCTTGCATAAGTTTAGTAAATATGGATAAAGATCAATGTACTTGAGGAGGTTTGTTTCATTTCCTACTTCTACAATGTTGTCCTGTTTACTTCATGTTATTATTATGGTAGTTGCATTCTTCAATCTAGCATAAATAATTGATTCTATAGGCATTTGAAGTTTTGGAGAGGAGAGTTCTGTCCATTTGCTTCTGTGATTCAGGTTTATCAGTTTTATATATGTTTTTTTGGTGAATTCCTAAGTGTTTGTGATAATGCCTCAATAAAATGCAGTGCTTTGAATCACTTATATTTAAATTCTTCATTTTAGTTATCTTATTTTGTGTTAGTTGTCTGCCAATAATTTATGTGGTCATCTAAACAATTTGTATCCAAAAAAATGGCAATTTGATAGATCACTAAGTAGGCTTATTTTTTGTGTGAGTAATTTAACTTGATCAGTGTCTTTACGAACAAGCTTTACAATATTTCATCAAAGGTCAGATGTAAGGTTTGGTATCTAAGGTCTAATTATGTGGATTCAAGTTAATTATCCAATTATCTAAAATATACTTCATTTTATTTGAAGTTTTCAATCATTTTATTTGCTTTGTTGTCTCCATTGATTTTAGATGCTTCACATATGATTTGATGCATTTGAGGTTCAATAATGTAAAGAGGAAGAATGAGAGAGGTAGATTACATGCAAGGAAATAAACTTTAAGGGTAGCAAAAGAGAATGCAGAATTAGTAGGGAGCAAGATAATTTTACTCTGTTACTAGCTTTAATATGTTGTTTGTTCTACTTTTTTATGACAATTTAGATTATTACTAAGAATGTAAAGAGAATTTCATTACTGTTTACTTTCTAAAGCTTTATGTGTGAAAAACTTTATCCATGATCTATCTTCTTTTCGCAATGATTAAATATTCTTCAGGGGGTAGTGAAAAGAGCTCACACTAGGTGAGAAAAGCTTGAATATTTAAAGAACAACTCTTAAGGTTATGCTTTTCATATGATTATTGGTATGAAAATCTATGATATCTACAACTGGACTATTGGTATTTATTTTTTTGGTAGATTGCAAAGGATGTTTTGCTACTTGATGTGCATAATTGTCAACATTGAAACCATTTTCTTGACGTACCACTTTATTTTCTCTATTTTTAACCTACTTGATTCCTTTTTTGTTCAAAAAGGTCTTTAGAATTGGTTTCTTATATATATTTATATCAAATACATGCTTCTTTGAAATTGCGTGTCATATTCTCCGTTACACGTTGTGTTTATTGCATCTTTATCTCTTAAGAATAATGGTGAACATGTTAATTATATATTATTATAATCTGTTGTGTTCTATTATAAACTAAAATGTTATCAATTTTATAATTTCATTATTTTCTATCTGCTAAGCCTTAATGACAAATATAGCTCCTATTTTACGAGAACGTGTTCAAAGGGCTAGTGAGCTCAAACTTAATTCTGTTGAAATATTTTTTAACCTATTTTTGTTTTTGACTAAAAAAGAGCTCTTAAACATGTTGATGCTTATTTAACAGTTACTACTTATTATCTTTATTTATTCTTTGTCACATAAAAATCTCTCAACTTTAATGTATACTGCCAGTAAGGATCTAAATTTTCATCATGTAGTCTTCGATTCAAATTTAGATTTCAATTAGAATTCATGAGTGAATTAGGTTTTCTAAATAAACTTACTTAAAAGAGTTAAGAGTATTATTATTTTAATGAAAGTTGTCAGAGTGTCTTTTGTCCTTACTAAATGTGTTAATGAGTTTTTCTATCTGTTTCCCTTATTATCATTTTTAGACAACCTATTTGCTGTAAGGTCTTTTAACCAAAAAAGTTGGATTAAGGAGTTTAACTTGTTAGAACTTTGGATTTTGTATCTTTTTCTTCTTAAATTGAATCCATGTTTATATTATTAGTTTTCTTTTTTAGTTTATTGCTACATATGGTTCTTTTGAATAGATGTTGTAAGGAATGTTATTAAATCGCTACACTGGATGAGAACAAAGTTGATGATGCATGTATCTAATGGTATGGGAAAACCTTAAGCTTTTTTGAAGTTTTGCAGGCTCTAAGCTTTTTGAGTATTTTAACAATCTAAAAATTTTGTAACTAGGATTGGTCTATAAGCTATAACGAGGTTGTGCTAAGCTTTTTAGGAAGTTCTGCTCCCATGGTTTGTAAATGATAAATTGATACTCTCTAATAAATCATAGACTAGTCAGTAGAAAACATTAAATCAATTAATCTTTAAGTTCTTTTATGATTATTTGGTTTTTATTACCTATTTTGAATGATCATATGTCTAAAAGATCAAAAAATTGTGGAAAGCCTCTGTGCTGGATTTAATGGGTAATGATGCTTTTACTTTGATGAATGACATTACATCAAAACGAAAACATTGTAAAACATTTTTTTAAAAGTGTATAAGTTAATTTATTACCATTAAAATTCAATAATCCAAGAATTTACAATTCAAATGCTATATTTTTCCTTTAGTTACGTGACTTAAATGATTAAAGAATATTTAACATTTATTCACATTAGAGTATTTGTGTGGTATAATTTTTGTTTATGAGTTAATTTAATATATTCTTGAAAAGGGGAAGGAGATTAGATTACCTCATGAATTTGTAATATAAATTTGTATATAAATGTTTTTATGAATTAATTACTTTATCCTATATTTTATTACTTTAATAAAATATAAGATATATTTTAAATACAACTTATATATATAGATATCATCCATTAGATTTTTATAAACATGTATTTTAATTTTTTAATATTATCGAATTTTTATTTTTATATCTATTAAATCACTTCATATTTTATTTTACATAAATGTTTAACGTACATAATTTTTTCTTAATCACCTCTCGTGCGTTGCAATAGAGACATGCACTGCTTAATAACATTATAAAAAATTAAAAACACGGTTCGTATCTTAACTATACATTTTTTTAGTATATACATATCCTGACAAGCAAATGTACTTACTTTGATTTGGTCAAACGTAAACGTAAATTTGATTTGACCACAACTCCACAACATGCAAAACCTTTGAACTGAAAAATTGTTTTTATCCCATACTTCCCAAAACAAAACAAAATATTTCACATTTTCACTCCGTGCTAATTGCTAGCTATTGACTCTAAAACCATTGATCTGTTACCGTATATTTATTTTTTTTGGTGCATAATCTGTTACCGTATATTTACAATTTGTAGTTATCAATGTTTAGTTAACCATTATTAATTTGTAGTTAATTATATATATTAATTAATTAATATAACAGTATAATTAACTAGATAATATTACTATTTCGTTAACTAATGAATACATATAATTAACTAAAATTTTTATTTCTTTAATTAAAATAAAATGTGATGTGAAAAAATAATGTAAAATAATTATTTTTTAAGTATAAAAAAGAGAATATAAAAATGGTAAGAAAAGTGCATCATACTTATTCTTCCATCATTGATATAGGAGGGAGGGAATTCCTCCCAACTAAGAATATAGGTAATATTATTTTCTCTATTTTAATTAAATATTTCTATATAAGAAAACTTTTTTGTCCATTAAAAATATTTTAAATTTATTTATTATATTTTTGTATAAAACAAATGTTAAATCAAATTATATGTGACTATAATATTATTACAAGATACAATATAAATTTATAAATATATTAAAAAAATAAAATATAAAAATTAAATAAATAACGAGATCGTCTTATATATTATCTCTTGACATTTTATTTTGGAGAATGACAAGAGTTTTGACTATTAAGACATGAAAGATGTTCATCTTTAAATTTTGGGTTTCGTGAAACCTTAATCATTCTTTTTTTTTTCATGTTCCAACAAAATTGAGAAGTATCAATTTGTGTGAAGTTTTTTGACCTTTTTCATTTATTTTCTTTTCTTTCTTTAAAGTAGTTCTAATTATTAAAATTATTTTTTTCTCCATATTCATGCTGTAACAACATTGTTCAGGTGTTGTTTTTTTTTTTTTTTTTGCTTTTATTTTTGTGTTTAATCTTTGTGTTAATTTTGCAGATGAATAATTTAAGGAATTAGTTATCAAGTCACTTATTTTTAATCTTCTTTCTAAAAGTGAAATTATGATTGTAGTGAAATGTATGTTTTTAAGTATTTCACATATTTATAAAATAATCTTAAGGAGTATTTAAGTAAAAGAAAAATAATATGAATCTATTACATGAACATAAATGTAAACCACTTTTATTTATAACAAAAATATTATATAAACATGTGTTATATTCTCTTTAGTTATTTGTGAAAGAGTACTCAAAACACTTAATTTTTGTAACCAGTCACCTAAATTTTAATGCATTCTGGATCATCATAACATGCAAATAGATGGAGTTCGTAGGATTCTGGTTCTCAAACATTCTGACAAAAGATGATTCTGTTAATTTATGACAAATTATTCCCAAACTTTAAACATGCACTATAGTTCGAGTTGAAATTTAATTTAATTATAAAATTGAGATAATAATAATCAAACTCTTAATCATTTGATCATAAAAACTGTCATACTATATATATAAAGAATTAAGTATAATAAAGCTCTACGTTATAGATCAAAGTGTTAAAAACTTTTATATCAGTTTCTGAGCAAAGAAAAGATATGTCATTTGTAATATAAAAAACATATAAATATATTATTTTGATATTCTTCAATTTAAATATAAAACTTTAAATTAATTAATTAACTAATTTATATAATTTAAATACCATTAATTATTTTATTTTATATTATGATAACTTTTTTTAAAATTATGATAGTAGTTATTAAAAATCTCTCCATTAATTTATCAATTGATTAAATAATTATGTCAATAAAATTAAAAATAAAGATTAATTTTAATGTACTCATGTAAAATTATTTTTATTATTAATTAATTATATATTATCATATATATAAAATTTCTTTAATTTTTATATAATCTGTTAATACATATTTATTATTTATATAATTTATTATCATATGTTAATTAATTTAATTAAATAAAATTAAAAATAATATATAATAATAAATTAAATAAATAATAAATATATAACAACAAATTAAATATAATTAAAAAATTCTCTTCAACCAAGGTTGAAATGCAAGTTTTGTCCAATTTTGTGCATTGCCTTTAATAAAATGTAAGCAAAAAAGGAAGATATAAAAAGATTGAGTGAAATAAAATGTCTGCTAGTGAAAAAGTGAAGGGCTCAATGTGTAGAAAGACAGAGAGTGTGGTTTTCGAAAAAAGGAAGAGAAAAAGAGAGGACGGGGCAGCAGCTTCACAAATTTTTTTTTCTTTGAGAGTTCTAAGAGCTCTTTTTGGGGCAAAAAAATGAAAAAAAGAGGGTGTTTAGAGAGGCTTCTGAAGTGAAAAAGGGAGGAGAGAAAGACAGAGAGAGGAAGAAAAGGACCACTGTTTTAAGTTTCCACATTCAAGCTTCAATAGTGGCTTCTCTGTACTTGACTTTAGATATCCTCCATGAACCCACACAGCTTCAAGCCTCCATAAACCAAGACCAAACTCAGAAAAAACAGCCACCATACCCAACGCCATGTCCATCGTGTTTTTCTTCTAAAACCAGTAGCAACAACACCATAAACAGAACCTGAAAATTACCCAAGCTCACCAAACAACAGCAACCCCAACCCTGTAACGCACCAAACTATCACCACCACTACACAGCAAACATTCCAACTTCAAACCTTCATCTTCCAACTTCCATAGCCACACTATAGCTAGAAACTAAACCAGCAACTACCACGAACCTAGATCCGCACCTAGCCTCACCACGGCACCACCACAAACCCAAGTCACCACCTTCCTCCGCCATATACCCAACCACGTCAAACCCCAACGTGGCTACACCACCAGAGTCCGTGAACCGCTGGATGCACCTCCAACACCATCCAGCACGGCGGCGTGTTACGCCCCAACCACGGATCTTCTGTCATCTGCTCCCTCGCATCCACGACGAAGCACCAGATTCAAAGCCGCTGGACCTTGGCCGGCGACTCCACTCTGCCGCCGTTCAAGCTCGCTGGTCAACCATGAAGTTGTCGCTCAACACTGCTCTCCTGAAATCTAGTTCTCAGAAGCCCCAAGGTGAAAGATCCTTTCTTCATTTTTGCTGCAATATATGGTTTATTTTTTGTTTTATTTTTTGGAGCTATTTTGTTTGTGTGTTAATTTGGGCTTGTTAAAATTTTTTGCAATTTGAATTGGGCTTGGGTAGGGGATTAGTGAGTTACTCTTTCGTTAGTAAGGTTGAGGCTTGTACTTTATTTTATATTTTATATGTGAGATAGGACTCAGAGTGAGTAATCTTTTTTTTTTTGCTTATTTGTGAGTCAATATTTAGTAATGTGTTTAAGAAAAGAAAGAAGGAAAGTTAACATAAGAAATATTTGAGTGAATAGGAATTAAGAGGCAAGCAATTAAAATACCAAAAAAATAGAATAAAAAAATTAAAAAATATATTTTGAGTTTAATTGTTTGTGTTATTCAGAATTAATTGTTATTTGATTGTGTTTTGAACGGATTCAGAAGGATACCTGTGGAAGGTATGGTTTGGTTGTTTCCTCCCTTTTGCAGCTGCGTTCTACCGTCAAGGTCCGGCTGTGACTAATGGCAAGTTAGTGTGCTTAAATTACTCAATAATCGTTACCTGTTTAGGTTTACTTAGCTTGATCTTTATGGAGCATGATTGGAGTCAGAGCATTCAATGCAGGTATTATTGTAATGTGGACGTTATAGTCATTTATTGAGAGGAGAGGTTATAGAATTAAAGAGATTCGTATTAGCAGTTACGAAGATCTGTTGATTCTCTGATCCTCATGAATTATGCATTCCGAGATCCTACAGTACTTTCTGGGGTGTTGATGGAAGAGTAAGGTGGAGCGTGTACCGGGTTGACCCTTCTGGGTAGGATCCTGGTCCACGGTCCCGGAAACGGGGTAGTCAAGTGCCAGGTATTCACTTCATAGAACGTAACAGCTCGCCCCGACTTCAAAGCCAAGTTTCGCGATGTCCGGTGCCAAGGTCAACGTTCATTGTATTAAAATATCGTCGGGGTTGGAGATCAAAACAATCCCTTGTCCCGCAGTCCGGATCTTCTTTGCTTCCTCGGTATCTGGATCTTGTTCCTAGACTTCTTGAAACTTGTAGAAATCTGAATCCTTATTTTTGGAAACTGTTGCTTCTGACTTAAATGGGAGATAATGATCCTTTAAAAGAGGATCAGTTTTAATGTTTCCCAGACATCCGTTGCTCTCGTAACCAATAGGAAAGGGAGAGCATTTAATGTCGTTGATTTGATTTGTAGGGTCGGTCAAAGCCTCCCGTTCTATAAATACAGGAGGTTCACGCTTGGTACAATCATTCTTTTTTCCTCCTAATCCTGCAATCTTCCAGAATGGCTTTGCTGTTCTTACGCCTGTGCTTGTGTTTAGAGGGAGTTAGAGAAGTTTTGCCTTCTGTGAAGGTCACCATTTTCCTGCTTTTCCCAAAATATTTGAAGATACTTCTTTTCTTGCTAAAAACCTTGTTTCATTAGGAACTTTTCTTTTCCAGCGTAATGAGGACGGGGACTTTACCTTCCCAGCGTACAAAGGAATGTCCAATTCATACTTCTTCGCTGGGAAGTTTTGTAATCCCTGTCGTGTTAGACGGAGGTAATTGGAGAAATAGAGCCCTTCTTGGTCCTCCTTTTAGATAAGCCGGGGGGACCATTGAAGTAATTGCTTCCAAGCGTCCCGGAATGATCATGAAGAAGTTCATTCCACGCCCAACTCCGTTCAACCGAGGAGGACACACGTCGGTCTTCTTTTATCCTTGTGAGTAGAACCGATGAGTGGTATGACAGAAATTTCCTGAGCCCGCGGCAGTGTTCTGTTCCGGTTATCCTCAGTTTTTTGAAGCCAATCCACTTTTTCAAGAAGCCTTAACAGGGAAGAGACTGGTGTGCGCTCTAGAGAATCTGGATGTGAAAGTTCACAAGAAAAAGTTGGCCTCCTGGGCTCGTCAGTCTTTGTTTAACCTTTTCATATCCCTTGTTTTCCTTCTCCTTGTATTGATGTATGACGATGTATGAAATGAAATAAAATCTGATTGAATTGTCAAGCAACTTCTTTGACCAATTTTGATTTGTGGAATTTATATTCAACTGGGGTGAGTCCAATGCTCGCTCCGGGGTGAGTCCAATGCTCGCCCCGTATAACATGCCCCCAGCTCTGTACTTTGCCGAGACAGACAAAGTGCAAAGCTTAAGCAACTAAACCGAGGTATTTGTTACCGTGAAGGGATTTACCGGGATATGTAATGAGCCGGGGTCTTTAATATTTTGTAGACGTTGTAGATATTAGGGTTGGTTGGTTCTGTGCTGAAGCGCCGTCCCTCAATCGCCATGACAATGGCACGTGGGCCACGTGGCTCGCTCTGGTTGAGGAGTCGTGCATAGTACTTTGCGCACCATAATGAACATCTTTTCAAATTCAGACTGAATGGACGGAAATGTCCCCTAACCGTAGCTTCTATAAATAGGGTTTCGTCCTTCCATTTTTCACCTTTTACTGTTTCTGCTTAAAAACTAGTTGCCTGAGAGGAAATCTGATAAGTTTTCACGGCTGTCAGCGGTGGTTTTTGCGGTTTAAAGCAGCCTCTACTAACCTTTGTCAAGGTATTTTCTTCCTCTAAACACCATTTTTACCGATAACTTGAACATGCGAACGTCCTTCTGGTGGACTGTTTGTTTTTCTCTTCTATCAATTTTGGGGATAGTTATTTCGTCCCCCCTTCCAACGACGTTGCTTGATGTTGCACCTCCCCTTCTGCGCTTAGTACGGCGGGCGGGGGTGTCCTTCCGAGGCTTAAGTCTCGGTGGGTGCAGAGGCCGGTGCGTGGGTGTTAGCTTGCTGCTTACCCACTGCCATATTTGAATGTTTTGAACATCTTTGGTTCTGACCCTAGGCCTCTGTGTGTCTTCCAGGAAACTAAATGGCCAGAAGAAGGCGGCCAAGAGGTGAAGCTCCTGCCCCGACCTCGGATCAATAAGCGGAGCAGGCGATTAGGATTCGCCGAGGTCCTTTGTTGCCCTGTACGTGGGTTGCAGACGATGCCTTTGATAGGACATCCTGTTATGAGTCCGGCGCAGAACTAGATAAGCTGAAGGAATACCTGGAGCTCACCGAGGGTGGCGAAAGGGACGATGACTTTGTGATTTTGTCCTCGGGGAGAGAACGAGTGTGCTGGACCCGTGAAGAAGGCGAGCACTTCATGTATCTCTACGAGGACTTTTTCACGCGGTTCGGACTACGGCTTCCTTTCAACAATTTTCATATTGCTATTCTCTGGACTCTTCATGCTGCCCCTAGTCAGATTCATCCCAACGGTTGGGCAAACATCCTGGCCTTCGAAAGAATATGCTGGGTAGTGGGGTTGCGATGCTCTGACGGGGCATTCTTTTATTTCCATACTCGGTATTCAACCCTTGGAGCCCGTGCTCGACAGCAGTCTTGCCTCTCAGTTCGATCCCGGCAAGGAAGGGTTGTATTCTTGCCGTACTTGGAGAGTTACAAAGACTTCAAAGAGAAATTCTTCAAATTGAAGGCGGCGAGTGGTAGTCGTCCCTTTTGGCTGGGTAATGGTGAGGAGACGGTATTCGTCTTTACTTCCGCGGCATGGAGCATCCCTACTCAATCGTTTGAGAAGGAAATCAACCAACTCACCGATGAAGAGGTTGAATGTGTGAACTTCTTCGACATATGGGTTGAAGAGGTCGGCAAGATCCGACCTAAAGATATTTTAGATAGCCCAGATGATGATGAGCTCTAGACCGTGCTAGGTAACGTCGGTCAGCCGTGGTGTATATTTAAATGCCCAATGTTTTAATGCATCTGACTTTTGTTTCTATGTTTTGCAGAGAGCTTAGCCGAGATGGTAGGTGGTGATTCTTTGGCTATTTTGGAGGCACTTAGGGCAAGGAATTCTGATGTTCCAATGAGTCCTCTAGTGGGGTTTATGCCGTCCCCTATGAGCACGATGCCCGAGGTTCCTTCTGAGGTGGTGGAACCTATCAACGTGGACGAATCTCCTGAATCACCTCGAGGACGCAAGAGGGCAGTATTGGAAGAAGGGCAGTCTAGTGGCCAGAGTAAGAGGATAGCGATAGAAGAAATTTCTGGGCCAATAGAGCTGTTTCAGGAGGAAGCAGATCCCCGGGAATTTATTGACTTTAATATTCTTGATGAAGAAGTTGTGGATCACTTCGCCCGACGCAGGCCAAAAGAAGCTTTGTTGGCTTTCCAAAACATGGGGATCCATATTGCTGTCGAAGCTCGGTTCTTAGAGCTCGCCCTCGAGGATCGTGAACGAGAACCGCGGCCAAGAGTGGTGAAACCAAAGCTCTCAAGGATCTGGAGGAGTCCTCAAAGGCCAAAGATGAAGCCTTACTTCGGGTAAAGGAATTAGA
Source organism: Ormosia semicastrata (assembly GCA_029884595.1). Lineage (NCBI taxonomy): Eukaryota > Viridiplantae > Streptophyta > Magnoliopsida > Fabales > Fabaceae > Ormosia > Ormosia semicastrata. Next base: position 11,889,881 of record JAQQTO010000046.1, on the reverse strand, counting down.
AACCAAAGTAGTTGCTTTGAAAGATGCCAGCAAAGCAAGGGAGGCCACCCTGACCGAGCAGCAGAAGCAGATTGCCACGCTCCGGGCTGAAAGTGACAATTCTCGGGCCAAGTCTCGGTGGTGTGAGGCTAAAATTACCTCTCTTCAGGCCGATGTTAACCAACTGATATCGTTGTGCACAAAGATTAAAGAAGATCAATTCAGCAACGCTGTCAGCCAAGTTCAACATTTCAACCCCGGGGTTGCATTGGTTTTAGATGGACTTGACTTCGGAAAGGTGGTTCGGGAGGGATCTCTTGTAGCTCCTCGTGTGGCTTCTTCAGATTTGGCCGAAGACTCTAACACCCGTGATCCAGATTCAGCTGCAGATTAGGGTTTTTTTTTAACCTCCTGCGCGAGGTCTTGGTTTATTTTGTACCCCGGCTTTTTGTAAACATCAACCCAGATTTTGGGTTTTATTAATTATCGTTGTTCTTGCTGATCGAGATGTTATATTCTTTATTCTTTGTAGAACTGCTTAAACCTTAGCTTAGGATCCGATGTCCAGATAAATGCGGCATTTAAGATCCGTGCCAAATGTATGAAACAATGTCCGGGGTCCTTTTTAGGATACCGCGCGACGATGTTTTAACAGACTAGTCCTTGCCGAGGTCGTTTCATGTTTTTAGTTTAGTGCTAGAATTTTCCCAATATAGGATTTTTCTACTGTACGAACTAGGTAACACACCTCAGTTGGTACTATGAAGTAATTGAAAAACTTGAAAATTGAATAGAAGAACGACACAATAGAAAAAATAACTTTATTGAATATCATAATGTGCGTTTCATAACAAGTTTGGGCAGATTAAACAAAGTTTAACTAGGAGACTAAGCCTGATAAGGCACTTAGCTGTAGTATTTTCTAAGTTTGTCTGCGTTTCAAAAAATTTTAACCGGCCTCCCTGTCAAAGTTTCTAGGGTATAAGCTCCTTTGCCGGTGCTGATTACAACCCGGTAAGGACCCTCCCAGTTAGGGGCTAATTTTCCTTGGGAGGCATTCCTTCCGCCGACATCGGCTCTGCGGAGTACCAAGTCGCCCGGCTGGAATCTTCTCGGGATGACCTTCAGGTTGTACCGGGATGCCGTTCTCTGCTTGATCGCGGCATCTCGTATGTGGGCAATACGTCTCCTTTCCTCCAACAGGTCCAAGTCCTCCCTGATTAACCCGGGGTTATCATCATACGAGAAGTTCTGAGAACGCAGGCTTGGTTCTCCAATTTCCACCGGGATCATGGCCTCACATCCGAATGTTAGTTTGAAAGGAGTTTCGCCCGTCGAGGAGTGGGGAGTAGTTCGGTAGGCCCAAAGGACGTGGTCCAACTGCTCGGCCCAGTTCCCTTTTGCTTCATCTAACCTTCTCTTCAATCCTCGGACTATGATTCGATTTGCGGCTTCGGCTTGCCCGTTTGTTCTGGGGTTCTCGACTGCGCTACAATGATGTTTTATTTTCAACCCAGAAAGTAGTTCTTCGAACCCCTTGTCCTTGAACTGCGTCCCATTATCCGTAACAATTGACTCCGGAACATCGAATCTGGTAATAATGTGACGCCAAGTAAATTTTTGAACTCGAGCCGAGGTGATGGTGACTACGGGCTCAGCTTCAATTCCCTTGGTAAAGTAATCCACCGCAACAATCAAGAATTTCTGCTGCCCGGGAGCCTGAGGGAACGGACCCAGGATGTCCATTCCCCACTAATAAAAGGGCCAGGGTATGGACATCGTGGATAGTTCTTCAGGTGGGGCGTGATAGTGATCCGAATGTCGCTGACACTTGTCACATACTTGAACATGTGCAAGAGCATCTGCTTCCATCGTCGGCCAGTAGTAACCTGCCCTGAGAACCTTCAAAGCTAGGGCTTTCCCTCCCAGATGGTGTCCACAACTCCCTTCATGGACTTCGGCTAAAACATATTTGGCTTCTTTCGGCGTAAAGCACTTAAGGAGGGGTAAGGAAAATCCCCGTCGGTAAAGCTGCCCATTATAGATAGTATACTTGACCGTGGTTCTCTTTAGCCTAGATGCTTCCTTTGGGTCATCAGGGAGCTTGCCGGACTGTAAGTACTCCACCAACGACATAGTCTAATCGTGCTCCTCCCCGTCGACTTGGAAAATTGCCATGTCGGGGATTGATGGTTGTTGGATGATTTCCTGGATCACAGAGCGGTTATTACTCGGGCTTTTAGTGCTAGCCAAATTGGACAAGAGATCGGCCCTTGAATTCTGCTATCTTCGGATGTGTTCTAGCTGTACCGACTGAAAACTTGAGAGAAGCTGCTTTACTTTCTGCAAATATCTCTATAAAAGTGGCTCTTTTGCTTGATAATCACCTCGGATCTATGAAGTTACGAGTCGGGAGTCACTGCATAGTTTAAGTTTGGTGGCTCCCAAGTCCCTAGCCATCGTTAGTCCGGCAATGCATGCTTCATATTCAGCTTGATTGTTTAAGGTGGGAAACTCGAACCTGAGGGAATTTTCTACAGTGACCCCGTCGAAATTTTCTATTATCACCCCGGTGCCACTTCCTTTTGGGTTTGAGGACCCATCAACAAACACGGTCCATTGTTTTTCTTTGACTTTATTTGTTTTCGACGTTAATTCAGCTAGAAAATACGAGAGTGCTTGTGCCTTGATTGCTACTCTGGGTTCGTAGGTGATTCCAAACTCGAAAAGCTCGATGGACCATGCAATCATCCTTCCTACCAAGTCCGGTTTGTGCAATATTTGTCAGATAGGCTGATCTGTTCTTATCACTACCGGGTGGCATTGGAAGTACTGTCTCAGTCTTCTGGCCGTAACGATGAGTGCGAATGCGACCTTCTCAATCTTCTGATACCGGAGCTTGGGGCCTTGCAATACTTTGCTCAAAGTAGACCGACTTTTGGACTCCCTTGGATTCTCTGACTAGTACTGCACTAACGGCTTCCTCATGAATAGAGAGGTATATGTACAGCGTTTCTCCTGGTTCAGGTCTTATGAGAATTGGGGGAGATGACAAGATATTTTTCAAGGAGACGAATGCTTCTTCGCACTCCTGAGTCCATTCAAACTCGGTCCCATTTTTCAACAAATTGAAAAGTGGGAGGGATTTGTGAGCGGCTCCAGCCAAGAAACGCGTAAGAACCGTGATCCGTCCATTTAGCTGCTGTACTTCTTTCACATTCCGGGGGCTGTGCATGTCGAGCACGACCTTACACTTGTCGGGGTTTGCCTCAATTCCCCGGTGTGTCAACATGAACCCCAGAAACTTTCCAGCCTGAATCCCGAATGCACATTTCTCCGGGTTAAGCCTCATATTGTGCTTCCTAAGCTGTTCGAACACTTCTTCTAAATCCGAGGTGTGGGATCCTGACACCGAGGTCTTGACTATCATATCGTCGATGTAGACCTCTAGCATTTTCCCTATCTGATCTTCAAAGACCCTGTTTATCATTCTCTGATATGTAGCTCTAGCATTTTTTAACCCGAAAGGCATTACTCTATAGCAGTAACTTACCTTTTCGGTGATGAACGCGGTTTTATCTTCGTCCCTGGGGTAAATCAGAATCTGATTGTACTCGGAGTAAGCGTCCATGAATGACAGTAGTTGGAAACTGGAGTAACTATCAACCAGCTTGTCCACATTAGGGAGGGGGTATGGATCCTTAGGGAACGCCTTGTTTAAATCGGTGTAGTCCACACACATCCTCCACTTGCCGTTGGATTTTTTAACCAAGACAACGTTGGACAGCCAGGTGGTATATGAAATCTCCCTGATGAATCCGGAGTTCGGGAGCTCTTTTACTTGTCCTTCAATGACTTGCTGTCTTTTTGGGCTAACCTTCCTCTTCTTTTGAGAGACCGGCTTTGCATTTCGTTTAATAGATAAACGATGACAGATGAAAGCGGAGTCAATTCCAGGCATATCAGCAGATGTCTAGGCAAAAAGATCTTTATTTTCTTGCAAGAGTTTTACCAATTGAACTTTCTCTTGCTCGTCGAGGTTCGCCCCAATTTTGGTGGTGTGATTAGGTTCATTACCAAGCTGTAATGGGATCAAGTCTCCGTCTGGCTGGGGTCTAGTGCCTCGGATTTCCTCTCGTGCATCCAGTTCGGTCATTAAAACATTGACTTGATGGGTTGGGATAGGTGTGCGCGCCTTTTTGTTTCTGGATGCCCTACTGATTTTCAGACTTTCGTTGTAGTATTTGCGGGCTGCAATCTGATCGCCCTTGACCGTGACCACTTTATTATCCCGGTTAAGGAATTTCATGGTTTGGTGGGCGGTGGAGATTACAGTGGCCATGCTGTTCAACGTAGGACGTCCCAAAATGATGTTGTAGGCCGAGGGACAATCCACAACCAAGAATCTCACCTTCATGGTTCTATATGCGCTGACATCACCCAAGGTCAAGAAAGTATCAAAGTATCCTACCGGGGCGACCTTCTCCCCAGAGAAACCAGTGAGCTCACCTTCATATGGTGTTAATTCAGATAAAGGGAATTTCAGCCTTTCAAAGGCATCCATGAACATGATATCTGTCGAACTTCCCTGATCCACAAAAATTCTATGGACTTCGGCGTTGGATATTACTCCGGAGATTACTAGTGGGTTGTCATGATCCCGGATGATATCGCCGTAGTCATCCTCGGAGAAAGAGATGGGAGGTGCTCCACTATTTCGGGTGGGTGGTCTTAGTGAAGAACTTGACACGCTTAAAACCGCCGTCCGAAGTACCTTTTTTCAGGAATTATTTGACACTCCTCCTCCAGCGAACTCTACTGCGATGGTGTGGATTAACTTATCCTTCCGGTATCCGCCTTCTTGGGCATCCCAGTTTGTCCCTTGTCTGTTCTCCCCATCTCGGCGTGTCGGGGTTCGAGATCTTCTGACGGGACTTCGATTTCTTCCGGCCGGACTACGGGTTCTTTGCCGATGTTGATTTGGACTCCGCCGTGGACTTCGGCTTCGTATCTGATTCCTTCTCCTTCCGTGGTCTTGACTGCCACGAAAACCACTAATGTACTTCTGCAGACGTCCCTCTTTGATCAGGGACTCGATAACATCTCGGAGCTGATAACAATCTTCGGTCTCATGGCCATAACTGTTGTGCAACCTGCAATGCTTCGAATGATCCCTCTGGGACTATTTTTTAACAGGTGGTGGAATTTGATATCCTGGAACTCGGTTTGAAGGACCTCCTTCAAGATTGTTTCTCGAGAGGTGTTCAAATAAGTATACTCAGAATACTTAGGCCTATACCGCTCACTCTTGAAGGGATCTCGGGGCTGGCCAGAATTGTGATTCTTTTTCTGAATTGGCTCACCTTTCTCGAGGCTTTCTTTTTGCCCTGGTAATCTCTTCCAGTTCCACGTACTTATCTGCCCATAAGTGGAACTCATCTAAACTGGCCGGCTTTTTTTTTGCCAGTGACCGGAAGAAGTCTGAATCAGTTCGTAGACCATTTCTGGCGTAATGGAGGGCTATCCTGTCATCGAGGTTTTCAATACCTACACAAGCATGACTGAATCTCTTGATGTACTCGCGTAGGGATTCATTACTCTTTTGGCGAATTCCAGAGAGAGAATCAATTGACTTCGGTCGTTCTTTGGCAGTGGTATAATGTAACAAGAATTGCTGCGTGAGGTCCCCCCATCTTGTAATTTTTGTCCGCAAGGTCACGAACCAACGAAGAGCATCCTTCTTCAGGAAGAGTGGGAAAGTACGGCATAACAGTTCTGGGGTATACCCGTAGAGCTGCATGGACTGGGTATAAGCATCCAAGTGTTCTTGTGGATCCGTGGTCCCATCGTAGGCTCTAAATTGCTCAGGGGCTTGAAATTCCTCAGGACCCTATATGCCATTAAGGCATCGGAGAATTGCTGCTGACGGCCGGGGACCGTGTCACTGTTTTCTATGACCCCGGCACCGACATGTTGGGTTTCCCTTTGAACTGCGACTCGCTCACCTCCCTCATTGCCAGTCTGCGCAAACCATTCTAAATTGTCCAAACGGCGGCGCTGTTCCTCCAACTGACGCCGTTGGTTGTCAATCAGTGCGGTCTGTTGGCACAGTAATTCTCGAAGTTCATTCCCCGCCATTCCATATTGCGAGTTCTCCTCATAATGTGAATTATCAGCATCTAAGTTGGGGATTCCCAAGCGGGCATGCGCTGGGACCTTTGCACCTTGATTTGCGTTATTCTCTCCGGTTGAGGGGTAGACAAGTCTATCCCGGACAGAGACCCTTCGCGAGGGGACTGGGCTTTCAACTGAAGCTGAAGTTTCGTGTCTCCCGTTGAGCGTCTCTACCAGAACAGGTCTACTCCTTACGACGGAGGTTTCTGGTGGTGCGACGGAAGGAGGGTCGCGCTGAACCGCTGGGCCCTGTCCGTGAGCAGGGGCAGCATGCGCAGCACTTCCTCTCCGTTGATTTTGCCTAGTACTGACCATGATGAACGTGGGAATAGTATTTTATCTGATTCCCACAGACGGCGTCGTGGGTTCGATTCCCACAAGACGGCGCCAAATGTTCTGAACGAATTCAGAAGGATACCTGTGGAAGGTATGGTTTGGTTATTTCCTCCCTTCTGCAGTTGCGTTCCACCGTCAAGGTCCGGCGGGGTGGTACCTGCAAAAAGGACTCCGACGCTTAAGTCAGCTAGTGTGCTAAGGTCTCTGTTACTCAATAATCGTTACCTGTTTAAGTTTACTTAGCTTGATCTTTATGGAGCATGATTGGAGTCAGAGCATTTAATGTAGGTATTATTGTAGTGTGGACGTTATAGTCATTTATTGAGAGGAGAGGTTATAGAATCAAAGAGATTCGTATTAGCGATTCTGAAGATCTGTGATTCTCCGATCCTCATGAATTATGCATTCCGAGGTCCTACAAGATCTTTTCGGTGTTGATGGAAGAGTAAGGTGGAACGTGTGCCGGGTTGACCATTCTGGGTAGGATTTCGGTCCACGGTCCAGAACAGATTGTATTTACTTTATTTAATAGTGTGTTTTATGTTGTGTACTGTGACTAATGGCAAGTTAAAAAATTAAAAAAATAATAAAAATAAATAAATGAGAAATTACAAAAAAAGATAAAAATGAAGAAAATATCAAAAAACGATGAGGAGCGGCTCCCCCAAGCCCGCATGCCTGCCTAAAACAAAACAAAAAAATACATAATAAACAATAACAAATTAATTTCACTACAGAGAATCTTGAGATAAAGGTCATCCTGCCACTACTTCAAGTTAAGCATGTCTATCGGTCGATTTCCCTCGTGTTGTAAATAGAACAAGATCTTATTCTATTCATTCGGACTTATAAAAGTCTTGAAGCGCTCCAACCAAATAGTCAATTTTGAAATTGTGGGTTGATTGGGAATGAGTGTTGCTTATCTTTGTCACTTTGTTGCTGATATGGTTTGCCATGCTGATTGGCATGTGCTTTGATTTAAATTAAAATTAATTCAATTGTTAATAAATTTGCTTTGAACACTTTTAAGTTTTTTTAAATTAATTAAAATCAATTAACTCATAATTATTTTATAAAAATCAACATAATTTTGAGTTTTTCATTGCAATATGTAAGAGCATAATTCTAATTTCATTAAGTTAAAATTAAATTTTTATAATTTATTTATCTATTTAATTTATTTTTTAACAAAAGAGTAAAATAAATATTTTCAAGAGTTATTAAAAATTTATAAAATTAACTTAAGTAATCAAATGTATTAGAGGTGTTGTGGAATTAAATTTTTATTATTTTTTATTCATAATTGACTCAAATTTAATCTTGTTTCAAGATTATTTTTTAAAAAAGATTTTTAAATTTTTTAATTCAAATAAAATTGATTTCAATTTTATTTTATTTTTAGTTTTTTAAATTCCATTTTTTTCATCATTTCCATCGGAATTTCGATTGTGATATGACAAAATAGAGTATAGGTATGAAAAAAATGAGATATGTTCAATTGTGATTAGATAATAAAAATTATAAAAATATAAAATGACGTGTATATAAATGGGTGTGGTTAATATTGTTATTTATGTTATATTCTACAAAGTTATGCTTTTTTTTTTTAATTTTTCCTCAATATATGACTAATGTATAGTTACATGCAAATAGTAAGCTTCTTAAACAATTTCGTTGTTTCCGAAAGAACTTTTTTATTTTTTGCTTCAGTGGAGGTCCTTATCCCGAAAAAGGAGGAAGAAAAATTATGACAGTCTACAGGGCATTGAAACCCGAGGCATCAGCAAACACCGTCGAAATCAAAAGAGGTTTTTAAATACAATTATTATATTTTTACATTAAATAATATATATATATTTTTTATATCTTATCTAATATTATTTATTATATATATATATTTTTATTATTTTTTCATTTAATTACATCTTTTAAAAATGATATGAATAATATTTATATTTTTTTTTAAAGATGTAGATGATCATTTTTTTAAATATTCCAAAAGTATTTTATAAGTCTGATAAAATACTAACAAATATCATTTATAATCATATAGGTTATTAAATTAAAATTAAACAGTTACAAATCTCATAATCCTCTAAAAATATTGTAAAATTTCTCCTAAAGCAAGCCGGAGTGGGAAGACTCTCAAAATCTGAGACTAAATTCGTGAGTAAAATTCCAATTGGCCAACGAGTCTGCATATTGATTTCCTTCCAATCACCGAGGTATGACTGAAAGAAACCTCCCAATCTTTATGCCACCAACGTTGAGTTATTACAAGAGACAGCGGAAGTTGGATATGGTGATTGGAAACAGCTGGACCAGGACCATTCTTTTTTCTATTTTTTTTTTCAGTATCTATTATTCGGAAGATAAAAAATTAATTTTTTTGAGATATAATTGGGTGTTTAAAGTAAAAATATTTTTCAATAATGTTATTTTCATACATATACTTAAATGATTTTCAATATATTTCATGCAAGTTAGCATATGCAAAACTATAATATAGATGGATGATTGTCAAAGGTGAGAAAAGTAAATTTTGATCATTAAATTTTATATAAATGATCAAAATTATAATATAAATATATATAATTTTTTTAAGTAATTACATAATTTTTATATTGTTAAGATTTATTCTTTTTATTTTCTTACAATAAAAACTTTTCATTATATATATTTCTTTTATATATATATATGATCAATTTATATTGATATGAATTAAAATTATTCTTATAATATTGAATAATTTTTTATTAAATAAATTTTTCATAAATTTTTGAATTAAAAATTTGTCATATAGATTGTATATATAAAATTTTATATTAAATTGAAATTATTTAGTATTTTATTAATATATGATAATATATATTTTTGAAATATATTAAAATAAGAATTATTTGATTATATTTTTTGACATTTAATTTTTTTGAAATTTGACACATAATAAAAGTATTGTATATTTATAATTCAAAGATTAGATTAAGAAAAATTATTTTTTATAAAATATTATTGAGTGATATATATTAAGTTATATATATATATATATATATATATATATATAAATTGATAATTATATATTTATGGGTGGTGTAAGTTATTGGATCAATTTACATTTAATAATTTATATTTGTGTAAAATTTGACATATTTATATTATTTAATAATTTTTATAGAATATAATTTTTATTAATTTTGAATTATATATTTTGGATATTAGACCTAATCAAGACTTAAGAGAAGTTTCGCCACTTGAGTGGTGCTTAAGATTCCATTAGAGCCCACACAGAGAGAAAGAGACAGAGAGAGAAAGATAATGAGAAATGGATGTTACTGTTAGGCTAGTACGTCTTTTATATTTGAGTTTCGTTATATCTTTTTAATTTTTTTAAAAATTATTCTAATATTAAATAAAAAAATATTTAATAAAAAATAAATATATTTAATATCTTAAAAATATAAAATTATTAAATATTTATTTTATTTAGCAATTAAAAAAATTAATAGAAGAATTATATAAGAAAATTTAGAATTATTTTTTATATTTTTATATTACTCGATAGCTGAGTTATTACATTGGTCTTGTCAATTTGGAAAGTAGACCACGACTCTAAACACGTTAGTTGAGTTATTACACGGCTGGTGTTATTGTGCATCTCATTAAGTTTAGGTATACACCTAAATTTTTACTTATAATAGTAAATTTTTTTTTATAGGTTATCTCTTTCTTTTTTACTTTTTTTTAGGCCACCATTACTGACAATTGTCAACAACCACTGGCCATTGGTCGCCGACTACCCCCTACCATCTTCGACCATTGTCGTTGGCCGCCGGCCCTCGTCCTCAATGAATTTTTTTAATAGGTTATCTCTTTCTTTTTTACTTTTTTTAGGCCATCATTATTGACAACTGTCAGCAACCACTGGCCATTGGTCGCCGGCCACCTCCTACCATCTTCGACCATTGTCATTGGCCCTCGGCCTCGTCGTCAAAATCGCTAGCCACATCTGGTTGACTATTGTTTACTTTTTTAAATTTACACAATTATATAAATAATATTAGTTAAAATTATATTAATTTTTATATTTTTTTCATAAATAATTGTATATACTTGAAATTTTTTTCTTAAAATTATAACTGTTGAAAAATTTTATAAATTATAACCGATATTATTTATATAGTTATATAACTTAAAAAATTAGAGGTGATCGATTTTCTTAAAATTATAATTGTGTTTGTTGAAAAATTTTATAAATTTTAATTGATAATATTTATATAGTTATTTGTATAGTTATATAACTTAAAAAAAATTAGAGGTGATCGGTTTTTCTAAAATTATAATTGTGTTTGTTGAAAATTTTTATAAATTTTAATTGATAATATTTATATAATTATACAATTAAAAAAAAAAAGGAAAAGTGGAAGTGGCAAGCAAGCAGTATATAATGGTTTGTCAATCTACAATAGTGATGAAGGTAGTATAAAAAATATAAAACAAAAAAACTTAAAAAAAAAAAATTGTTTAATAATTTTTTTAATTAATTTAAATTATTAATTTATTTTATAAATAAATCAATTACTTAAATTTAGAGATATATTATACATTTTCTTTTAAAACTGTATATTAGATACCACCTAACACTGGTCTTGTCAATTTGGAAAGTAGACCACGACTCCAAACACGTTAGCTGAGTTATTACACTGGTCATGTTAATTTGGAAAGTAGACCACGAGACAAGAAACTTAAAATGTATTTTTTTATATGTATTTTTTACATGATTAAGATTATGTGGAAAAAAGATAAATACATAGATTTTATATAAATGAGATTTTATCAAAAAATTTAAAATTCTATTTATAGTGTTTGTTTCTATGAATTTGATCAAGTTAAACTTTGGAAATAATTCATTGACCTTTGGAAATTTTGTCTAATTTGTATCCTCGAGAACAATATAAGAAATGAAAAAACACGTTAGGTTTATACAAAACAACTTGTTAAGAACGAGCAGGGAGAGTGACATATAATTTTCAAGTACTAATTGTATTGTGAAACAATAATTTCGGATCGCAACAAGTCGAGTACTCTGACCCACCATCTCCACAAGGACTGCTGTAACTTGCCAGTTCTCCCATCACACGAAGTCTCTATTCTCTAGTGTATAAAAATAATAACTGAAAAAACACTAAAAAAAAATAATAATTGAAAAAGATGTGTGCGCAAAAGTTATGAATTTTCTACTTATATGATGATGTATTAAAGGGATTTGTCTTTACAAACGTCTGGTTAGATTTGATCGGAAGAAGTTTAGGTACTCTCATAAGTATGTAGTTTTAAATTTAATTATAAAATTTATATGTATAAAAATAATATTAAAAAATATTTTTGATTTAATTTTTAACTATATTTTAAAAAATTAATCATTCACTTATTTTGACTTTTTTTATTATCTTTTTTTAATATGAGGGTTTGGTAGGTAAACGAAATGGATAAAACTATACTTTTTCCTACACTGTCTCTACTCCGAACACCAAGGAATCATTACCCAATAAAAGCATCTTTTTATAAATCTCATGTACATGAGAATCAACCATAAAGGTGGTGTCTCAATTGTAATCTTTTAAGGTGGTGGTTAATATATATCATTTAAAAGAGGATGTATGATATTACTAAATTTAAGTTATTAATTTATTCATAAAATAAATTAATTACTTAAATCAATTATAGAAAATCTGTTAAGTAAATTTTTTTTTAGGTTTTTAGTTTTATATTTTTTTTACATACTATCACTATTATTATCGTTGGTTGCAAGGTACCGTATGCTTCTTGTCGGTCACCATCGGTCACTTTTAATTTTTTTAAGTTGTATAATCACAGTAAATATTATCGCTTAAAATTTATAAGATTTTTTAACAAACACAGTTTTAGGAAAACTGGTTACCTCTATTTTTTTTAAGTTGTATAACTGTATAAATATTATCAGTTAAAATTTATAAAAAATTTTAACAAACACAGTTATAATTTTAGGAAAAAAAATTTAGTATACACAGTTATTTATAAAAAATATAAAGATTGATATAATTTTAATTGATATTATTTTTACAATTATGTAATTTTAGAAAAGTGAACAGTAACTAACCAAAGGTGGCCAATGACGCGGTGGATCTACGGCGACTAGCGGTCACCTATAATGGTGGTCTGAAAAAAAATTGTAAAAAGGAAAAGAGACAACCTGTAAAAAAAATTTGTTTTAGGTAAAATAGAGGGTGTATAATATATCTAAATTTGACAGGGTGTACAATAACACTCGCGATCTTTTAAAGTGTAAAGAATTCAACATAAAGTCATATATATATTTTACTATAATAATGTATTTTAAAAGTCAAATTTTCATATAAATATAAGTTAAAACTTAATGCTTAAAATGAGATAAATAAATTAGTAGCGTGTAATGACTCATAGTTGAGAAGTATGATTTATTTGTGTTTTTTTTTTATTATATTTTATGTAAGTCATGCATGGATCTTTTTATTTATTTTTTTTTTTAATTTATGTAAGTTGTACACATGTATGACTTCCTTTTTTTAACAAAAAAAAGATCATATGAAATTATGATTAGCATTCATGACTTGCATGAAGTATTAGTCTATGCTTATAAATTTTACCATCTTTTTTCGGTGTTTTTCATATTTAAGTATTTTTTGAGTTCTTTCTACTACTTTTACTTTCTATCAAATTTGACTCATTCTTATTTTATTTTCTCTACTAAAGATATTTATTAAGAATATTAATTATATTTTTTTATTCAACTTTTTTATGTTTATTGATATCAAGTTTTACATTTTTTTTGCCTAAATTAATAAATATCATCGTATGACTTTTTTTGTAGTTTATTTATTCTTGGTATTAGTGATATTTATGAATATAATGATTATTATATATATATAATAACACCACCTAATTTGTTTTCCCCATGACTAACTGATTCGATTGAAGGAGATTTTAGTCCACCAACTAGGAAAGAATAATCTTTAGTTTAGAACAGCGTGATGTGTGGCCGTGTGGGTGTGTATGTTTACTTTTCAAAGCCACGACGACTATGTATGTATACTTTTCAAAGTCATGACGACGACTATAGATAATAATTAATATGCTTCCTTCTGGAGAAATATATAATTCCAATTCCAAGTGCATCTGACTTCACCAAGAACATGAAGGATTGCCCGGCTAGCTAGCTTCATACTCCAAGACATGATGGTGAAGAATCATGCTATCAAATTTGTTTACTCTCTGATCTTGGTTAGTTGTTTCTTGTTGGGCGTGGCACAAAGAAACGATACAGTGGCAGTGAAAGTGGGAGCTGTGCTTGATCTTGGTGGAACGGTTGGGAAGATGGGGTTGAGCTGCATCAACATCTCCCTCTCAGACTTCTATCTCTCTCATTCTCATTACAACACCAGGCTCCAATTCATCATCAGGGACTCCCACAGGGACGTCGTTACTGCCGCTACTGAAGGTTTCCCCCTCTTTTCTCTTTAGTTTAGTCTCCATCTACTGTGTTGTGTCTGCTACATGCCTGTCATAAATTAATTGTTGCATTACAAGGTTTCAAAATAATCAATCTTCTAGGAAACAAATTAATATGGTATTTACTATTAACGAGTGATTAGAAGCATTTTGATATCTTAGAAAGAAACTATAAAAGCACCCATAAATTATAGCTTGCATTATGGCAATGAGACTGGACAGTTGAATAAATTAGAAAATTATTTTGCAAGAAAGGAATTCGAAGTTTGAACTTTGTACACAGGTCAAAAATAAAACCGCGTAGCTGTAGCTACTATACTTTGTGTCTTTGTCAACTCATTCATTGCAAATCGCAGAAGAGAGAGACGTGAGCCCAAGAAAATATTCTTGGCTGACGGCACAGTTATTGTCCTCTTATTTTTCTTTCTTCTTCCCTCTCCCCTTTGTTCTGATTCAAAGCACGTGGCTTAGATATATGCTAAGTTACGAAGGACATTATTGTTTGATATGTTAAAAAAAAAAATTATCAAACAAAGATATATGTATTATTTGTACTCTTTTTAAAGATATTAAATTTAGTAAAAAAATAATAAAAAAATAAAAGTATAACGAGTAATATTAAAAGATATATAAAAAAGATATATATATCATTAATAGTAAGAATATTAGAATTGTAAAAATAAAGCACACTATGACTTTGACATGAGTAAATAAATGAAGTAAAAGGAAAAAAACAGTATCCTTTTGTTTTAAAGCTGAGAAAAATGTAACATCCTTCAATATCATTTATAAAGCAAAAAAAAAAAAAAACAGTATCCTTTATATCCTTGAATAGAGACAACAAAAATAGTTTTTTTACATTCACTTTGATGTTCATAAGATGTGATAATTAAGATAATATAGTGAATTAAGAAAGAAATTATTACCAATTAATTAAGAGAGGCATGTAATTTTTTTCTTATTAGTTGTTAGTATATTTTATTGAGGAAAAAGGGAGAAGGAACAAAATATTTTAATCTATTTGAAAGCTTGACAATTTTTTCTTTCTTTCCACCAGAACTGTTTTCTATCAATTACATAAATACATTCCTGAATTTTATGTATTTGGTGATAAACAGCTCTAGATCTCATAAAACATGAGGAAGTGCAAGCTATCATGGGGCCAACAACAACAATGGAGGCAAACTTTGTGATCAGTCTTGGAGACAAAGCTGACGTGCCCATTGTGACCTTTTCAGCAACAAGCCCTTCTCTTACGTCGCTTCAGAGTCCATATTTTTTTCAAATCGCTCAAAACGATTCAACTCAAGTCAAAGCCATCAGCGCAATGGTCCAAGCTTTTAGGTGGAAAGAAGTAGTACCCATTTATGTAGACAATAGTTATGGGGAAGGAGTCATCCCATGCTTAACCAATGCCCTACAACAAGCCTATGTCCGCATTCCCTATCTCAGTGTCATTTCTTTTCTAGCCACAGATGAAGCTATTTCTGAAGAGCTCTACAAGTTGATGACAATGCAAACAAGAGTCTTTGTTGTGCACATGACTCCACGTCTTGGCTCTCGTCTCTTAACCATAGCAAGGCAGATTGGAATGATGGGGCAAGGCTATGTTTGGATCCTAACCGATGGTATGACTAATTTTTTCAACTCCTTTGACTCCTCCGAAATGGAATTCATGGAAGGAGTATTGGGTGTTAGGCCTTATATTCCAAGAACAAAAGAGCTTGATTATTTTAAGGTTAGGTGGAAAAGAAAATTCCTACAAGACAATCCAACACTTGTTAACACAAATTTGAATGCTTATGGTATATGGGCTTATGATGCTACCACAGCATTAGCAATGGCTGTTGAGAAGGTTGGCACCACCAACTTTGCCTTCAATGTGAGTAACAATACTTCAAGCAACGTGGCTGGTCTTGAAAACTTTGGCATTGCACAAAATGGTGAGAAGCTGCGTGAAGCTCTGTCAAACACTAGATTCAAAGGCCTCAGTGGGGAGTTCAATGTTATTGGTGGGCAGCTGCAAGCATCAACATTTGAGATAGTTAATGTGATTGGTAACGGGGAAAGGAGGGTAGCATTTTGGACACCCCAGATGGGACTAACTAGAAATGTGGATACAAAAAGCCCAAGCATATATTCTACTTCTAAGAACAATCTAGGAACCATTATATGGCCAGGGGATACGGACTCTGTTCCAAAGGGTTGGGAAATTCCCACTAATGGGAAGAAGTTGAGGATAGGAGTTCCAGTCAGAGATGGTTATACTGAATTTGTGAAAATAACCCATGACCCTAGTACCAATTCTTCAGATGTCACTGGCTTCTGCATTGATGTCTTCAAAGCTGTGGTGGAAGTGTTGCCTTATGCCCTACCATATGAGTTTATTCCATTTGCAAAGCCCAGTGGTGGGATGGCGGGAACATTTGATGATTTGATCAACCAAGTTTATTATGGGGTAACTCTCTTTCTGTCATACCTTCCCATGAACCCCCTCTCTGTTTTCACTTTTCATTAATGAATTGAATTTTCTTCAAAAGCAACCTCATGCAGATTAATTTTTAGTTAGACATGGTCTACACATGTTAAATATCGATTTAAATACTTAAAAGATGACATGTTAAATCGTGTCTATCTAAGAATTTCTCCTTTATGTATCCACAATTTCAATACCCAAGAAAATGCATTTCTTGCTCTTTCCAATGAAATGAAATGATCATAGAAAAGTGATTTTGGATTGGCAGAAGTTTGATGCCGTGGTGGGGGATATAACGATCATTGCAAACAGGTCCAACTATGTTGATTTCACATTGCCGTACACAGAATCTGGTGTGACAATGGTTGTTCCAGTAAAAGACAACAGGAAGACGAATGCGTGGGCCTTTTTGAAGCCACTGACATGGGATCTTTGGGTAACAACGGGTTGTTCGTTTGTATTCATTGGATTTGTAGTGTGGGTCCTTGAACACCGAATAAACGAAGATTTCAGAGGGCCTCCATCTCATCAGATTGGCACAAGCGTATGGTTTTCTTTCTCAACCATGGTGTTTGCCCATCGTAAGTGCCACTCACCAATTCCCAAAAAATGATTGAAATTAGCACTAGATAATAGTACCTTCAAGTACATTGTTCACCAAAGATATATGATCTATTAGCTATATTATATATGTTGACTTTCCCATTTCACAGGGGAGAAAGTGGTGAGCAACTTGGGTAGATTTGTGGTGATAGTATGGGTTTTTGTGGTTCTAATTCTGTCTCAAAGTTACACTGCGAGCCTCACTTCCCTCTTGACAGTTGAACAACTACGCCCAGCTATTACAGACGTTCGCCAACTCATAAACAACAGGATGAATGTTGGCTATATAGAAGGTTCTTTTGTTCATGAAATCTTGAAGGACTTGGGTTTCAAAGATGACCAGCTCAAAATTTATAAGTCTGCAGAAGAATGCAATGAGCTTTTCACAAAAGGAAGTGCAAATGATGGCATTGCTGCTGCGTTTGACGAAGTTCCCTACGTGCAGCACTTTCTTGGAACTTACTGCTCCAAGTATGCCATGCTTGAACCCAGATTTAAAACTGGCGGCTTTGGTTTTGTAAGTTGTGTGTCTCTTTCTATGTCTCTATTAGATATATAAAACTATACATGTTCCTCCACTTTCATGACATGGTATAGAGCAACACGCTTGCGTTGCATATTCTCAATATTCTCCATGTCATGTATAAAAGAATTCACCACTCATTCATCGTGTATAAGTTAAGTCTTGTACAGCTCTAATACCACCATGTCATCAACCAACTCTCCCTAAAGTTTTAAGATCGGTGAATGAACAAAAATAGTTTTTGATCCGGATAAAGATCGAAACCTAGAACGGTCAAAAGAAGATTCATTGAAATTCTCTTAGTGGAATATCTACGAAGTCGGTTCCGAGGCAGATTAGTCATTTAAGCAAGTTAAAGTGAATATGATAAAGAATGCTAGAAATTGGAACCTGCCCGGCCTAGATGGCCGAGCTGGTTTATAAAGAAACCAGACGTTAAACACCTCGGATTCCTACTGTTAAGGTCATTTGATTCCCTAACTGGTGTGATCTACGTTATGTTTGGTTTAAATGGTAGGAAACCGTTTTTGAGCGTTGGTCATCAAGAGCCGAGAACCGTTGATGACCATGTGAGTAGCTTGAATTCTCAGGTTATGGTCGGTCGAGCATGAGACCCGAATAATCTCAAACTACTGTAAGCTTTAGGTCGGCTCAAAAGGAGTCGGGTATGCAAGTGCCCCAATGATAATTGGGCCAGTACGGTCCAGTTTTATATATCTATTAGTCTCTCTTTCATGTTTTCTTCCTCTAGTGAGTTAAATGTTGTGGGGTGAATTTGCAGGTGTTCCCAAAAGGTTCCCCTCTTGAAGCTGACATTTCAAGTGCAATCCTAAATGTGACTCAGGGAGACAAAATGAGAACAATTGAGGACGCGTGGTTGAAGAAAAGCAGTTGTTCAGAGTCTAATACAGAAGTTTCTTCTAATAGTCAGCTCGGCCTTGAAAGCTTCTGGGGCCTGTTTCTCATTGCAGGGATTGCTTCCCTCTCAGCACTCATAATCTCTGCAATGATATTCCTATATCAGCACAGACATATCTGGGTGGGATATGATCCAAGTACTTCGATATGGAGACGTATTGGAATCTTGCTAAGGATGTTCGACCAGAGAGACTTGAACTGTCACACATTCAAGAAAAGTGGAATGCCAGATAAAAGTGAAACTAGTTGTCCTCATCAATATGGCTTAGGTGCAGTTGAGATCTTACCAAGTCCCTCTAGCCAAACCGAATCAAACTTTTCCTTCAATGGAGGCCAAGGAATGTTCAGTCCAGACCATGGTGATGCTAGTCCAGATGGTTATGCAGCTCATGGTCAAGACATAGAAATGAAGGTCGAGCAAAATATTACTCCGGAAGCGGCCCCTGCAAACAATAACTCCCAAGCGACATAGACATCTATAATTGTACAAGAATAACATTAACCACCTAATAGTTGTATTAAAGATTTGCTATAACAGTGCAAGTCAGTAAACGATTTACGTTCCCCTATCTTTCCCATGTATTTAGGACCTGCTACGTATAACCAAAACAAATTAAGTTGCAATTGCAGGCCAAACTCAACCACCTGACACGAGGTGGAACCTTGTATGATAGGCCAAACATGATGGGGTTGCGTTTCTTCACAGTTCACACAAATCTTTTTTTTTTTTTTTTGTGTGTGTGACGATACGGACTGAAATGTTCCATTCCCATTCCCAGATCTGAGGAACAATTACCGAATACTTCACGAAGATATATTTCGTTGACTTAACAAGGTATTGCACCCTCTCTGTCTCCGACAATAGATTAAATAAGAAATTAGAAAAGTCTTATCTTGATAAAAAATGGAGTATTGAGTGATTAATTATTATGTATATAATTTATGGACTATAAATACCAGATTGGTAGAATTATAAGAAGATGTGTGTGAATGAGAGGTCTAAAAGAGATGTAAGAGAATTGTGAGATTGAATGTCCACAAAGTTTTTGTGTCAGTAATTAAAATTTTATTTCTCTGAAATAGTTTTGATATATAAAATAAATCCAAACTCTTTTCTTCAAATTATGAATATTATTTTAAATATTTGTTATTATATTCTATAGTTACTTATATTCTACGTTTTGCTAAACACTCTTCATTATAATGGATGGATTCCAAATTGCAATTTACAAGAGGGTGGAAAGATATGGAGAAACATGCATATTGGATTTTTTTTTTTAAATCTTACTTTTTTTTGGGTACTTAAGCATTCCTAGTTTCCTCTCTAAATTTCATGTTAATCTTTATTAAATAATTAATTTTAATAAATTACACTAATCTCATGGAGGTTTATAAAACCAATCTCTAATAGCAAATTTTCCTATTCTAGTTGAACTTTCAAGAAATGCGTGTGCTTAGAAAAAATAAAAAATAAACACATTACACAGGGAAAATACTTTTCTTTTTTTTATATTTAAAAATAGATCGTTTTTGCACCCAATAAATTCAATTTCCAAGTCCCGAAATTCAATTAATCAATGAGACTTTGCAAAATTTTTGGGATCACTAACATTTGAGATTAATTTTAAGGTTTTTTTTTTACCAAAATGCCTTTTTTCAGAAACTTATTTAATAAATTGTCATAGTTTTGAAACTATTTATCCCTCTCGTTTTTGCTAATGATTTTATTATTTAGGGGCCACGTGAGTCCAGTCAATTACACGCCAATAAACCCCTCCTCTCTCCTTTCAACACAAATGACGTTCATTTTTTCAAATTTTCACATTCTCTCTAAAAATTTTATCTCTCTAAACTCTCTGAAACTCTCCTTTGATAACTGTCACACATATATGTAAGTATTTTACCCTGTCATTTATTTTGTTTGGAAAAATATATTATTATGTTTATTTTTAAGTTTATATATTTATTGTCCATATGTAGTTTATTTGTAGGATTTTTTATTATTGTTATCTCCTGTATATTTGTTCTTTTGTTAGCTAATAGGTTTTTGTTTGTTCATACAAAAAATAACAATTTGATTATGTTTGTTTATCATTCCTCCTTCTACTGATGTTTAATATACTCAATTATGTATATTCATTTTATAATATGTCTTATTATTTGAAGACTTATCTATTGTTGCTATCTGCTTGTAGACATGGCATTCCATTTCACCACGCTTTGGTTGCGGGAGTTTCATGTTTCATATATGGCAGGTCATCCGTCACCGTGTTAGATGTGCTCATAAATTCCGACATATGACCCGGATGAGCGGATGCTCCCATATCTACATCGTTGGTTTCACACTATTGCACCATCGATCACTCATTGATTACTGACATGAATCGTCCCGAGACACACACTTTTCATATACCGAATGGGGTGCACTCTGTAGCCATTATCTGTTCCTATTGATACCAGTTTCAGTTCATGGGTGGATGCTTGTGAGGACTTGTTAGTTCGCGCCGCTATCACACGTACCGTAATATGTCATGGCTTTGAAACGACTTACGAAGCCGCTTATGTGATGCACCGTACTTCATATACTGTTGATCAAGACCATTCGGTGACTGCATGATGTTCCTTCCACTCTTGGAAGACTTTGAGGCTAACAGTGGGAATCTGCGGCTTGCGTACTTGTACGAGAGTCAAGTGCAAACACAGAGGCGTGCACGAGATGCTGCTTGCATTTTGTTACTGATCTTGGGTTTGGCATAGATTTCCACCCCGGTCCCGCACTTGTAGATGATCCGATCCTGTCCCCTGTGGCATGCCGCCGATCGTGGTCACCAACCCTATCAATACTTGTTTTGACATCATATTACTCGACATTTAAATAGGTGGCATAAACACAAGGTCTCTCGCCGTCTTGAAGAGTGGGTCATTGATTTATGCATGTTATTTTCACTTACTTTCTAATGTTTTGAACACATCATTTTGCCATGCCTTATATGGATGAGATTGTGGTTTCACTAAATTTTCCCCCAGAGACATTATATTGGCGGTGGTTCCTGTCATCTTTTTCATATTGTTGAGTGGCACCCCTGCCGGGATGCGTTTTGGTCCACTATCAACCAATACCGCGGAGACCACACCAACCTAATGAAAACTCGATTACTTTAAAAAAAGGATTGGCGAGTTACACATACAACACATAACCATTTTAAAAGATGTGTTTTGGATTTCCTCAAAGTACAATTACTAAATTTCTTAATCCGTGGTTATTTTTTACCAATATGGAATACTATTTGCTAAATGTATTTTAAATCATATAGATTTATTTATATTAGAACGTCCATAATATATATTCGGGCTTTATATACTATCCATGGATATTATTCAAGGTGAGGGAGCATGATCGCATTACCTTATCTCGCCTTCGTCCGGCTCCTCCTGCGCAGATGACATCCCGGACCATCCGATATATCCGATGAGCGAGACCGCGCCGTAGAAGGAGAGGGTTAGCGAGTACTCGATCTCGATTACGACCTTCGAGGACTCGATTCTTCGGGTGTGCCTAGGACTCGGCCCCGTCCGGTTCTCGCTACTTATCCACCATCTCGGCCACCTCTATCTTGCCCACCATATCCGGGTTATCCACCATCTACAACATGCCCACCACCTTTACACTTATCCACCATATCCTTTGACTTTTACCCCGACACCGTTTTTCCATATCCACCATATATAGGTTACCCACCATATCCTCCTCACCCCTCACAAAATCCCCCTCAAACCACCACATTCTAATCCCGGTCCTTCTCATTGATGTAGTCATTGTACTTCATGTATGGATTTCTTATTCTTTTATTATATTTTCTTAGACTATTATGTATATGTATAAATGCACTTTATAATATATATATATATATATAAATGATTATACGGGATGTATACTTTTGAGAACGTCTAATTTTTAGGGGATATTCTCAAATTTTTCATAGAATCGAACGATTGAACTATTAAGGTTAATTGAATTTGTTAGGTTCTATAAGATTATATTTTTGCCAATGAACCATGACGTTAAGAGTGTGATCAACTTCGATTTTTAAAATCAATCCAAATTGTACAAATTGATTGATTGTAATTATCCAGGGTTGCTCATAATTAGATTTAATTTGTAATGTTTAGTTTCATTATTTCATTGAAACAATTTTCTAAACCTAGACTTGACCTTTCATTTAATTGGGTAAAGACTTTACATAATTAATAATAGAGGCATGTGTATCAGTTTGATGAAAGCAGTTTATTTTTCATATCCACTAGGCTCTATGATCAAATACAGCATGAAAAGATGTAATTTTTTGGTAGAGGTCTAGGATTTTGGTTAGCATCGCCAAGTTGCGCCAATGAGGTAGCGTATTTTGTCCCACGTGGATCTCCACTTTCCCACGTGTTGAATTAATAAAATAGTCCAACATGGCAAAAACAATGGCATTTTGATAAATAATTTTAAAAGATGACAATTTGATAAATAAATTTGGTACTAATGGCACATTGGTAGATTTCCCTTAATTTTAATGCATTATTAATTAAATTTTTTTACACTATTAACTAATTATAGTATTATACATTATTATATGTATAACTTTTAAAGTAGTTAATTTGAGTCTCAAATATTTTTAATAACTTATAGCAATATATAATTGAACGATAGTTAACATTTAACCGTTATTGTTGTTTATTGCCTTTTGAACTGATGAATTCTAGCATATTCCTTTAAAGCAATGTTGTTCTATATAATATCAAGGAAATTGTACAATTAAGATGCCAATATATGACTGTCTTTGTTGTAGAGTTGGGAATCTTGTCAGCTGTGTGCAGGGGCTACTTCCGGAGTCGTAGCTAGTTCTTGCAACTGGGACAGTTTGCACAATGGTTATCTCCGTGTCATGAGGTTCATGGTCATATGGATTAACATTACCATAATCTGCAGAAAACATTCATTGATCTCCATAAAAGGAGAGGTTTGATTCCGTTTGACTAGACGGAAACGAACGTGGTGGGCAATACGTACTCGTGGAGGACTCAACTGCACTTATGCCATGATGAGTACTACTATTTTCACTTTCACCTTGTTGCACACCTCGTTTTTTGAAAGCGTGGGAACTCCAGCAGTCAAGCCTTTTTGGTGAAAGATTCTCAGCATGACACCAATTAGTTTCCATATTGAGGTGTTAGAATTAGATTGGAACCAGATGTATCTATGCTGATAAAGGGATGTAACTACAAAGATGAAGAGAGCTGGAACTGAAGCAAACCCTGCTATAAGGAAAAGGCCCCAGAAGCTATCGAGGCCGAGATTATCTGAAGAGATTGAGGTATCAGTCTCTGGACAATTGCTTTTCTTGAACCGTGCGTTCTCAATGGTTTCATTTTATCCCCGTGTCACATTCAGGATTGCCCTTCAAATGCCACCTACCAGAGGTGAACCTCTTGGAAAAACCTGTGCAATTATCACCCCAACAATAGTTGTCAATTGGGTTATATTGTGCAAATTCTTATATGCTCTTGGACACTTTTATGACGTTCAATGTATAAGAAGCAATATTCTAGAAATT
Source organism: Ormosia semicastrata (assembly GCA_029884595.1). Lineage (NCBI taxonomy): Eukaryota > Viridiplantae > Streptophyta > Magnoliopsida > Fabales > Fabaceae > Ormosia > Ormosia semicastrata. Next base: position 11,865,748 of record JAQQTO010000046.1, on the reverse strand, counting down.
ATTACATGATCATAGAACTCCAATTAAGATTATTGCACTTTAACTTAATTCTTGAAGTGAGCACACTTTGCACACCGTGATCGGAAGGAGGTTTCTCCAGGAGAGACAGTCTGCAGGGACTGTCACAGTGGTGACTGGTGAGTGTTCAAGGTCCGTAGTTTAAGGGAGTTCTAACAGTCTGAAACTGTAAAGAGCTAGAGAGTGATGTACAAGGAACAAGATGCAGAGTACAGTGTATGTGAAACATGCTAGTAATATTCAGTAGTGTTGAGAATATGTATTAATATAATTGTAAGTGAAAAAATTATGTATGAGTGAGAAAGTGATTCTATAATAGAGGAATTAGTACTCAACAGATTTGGTGGGTGTGTCACTATGTGCGTTTAATCCTAAATTTCTAATTATTGTTATCCGGTTGGACAGAATTTTGATGCTGTGGTAGGACTTAGGAGGACATAACAATTATGGCCAAGAGGTCCCTGTATGTGGACTTCACTTTGCCGTTCACCAAGTGCGGAAGAACTTTTGTATTGCCAACCTAAGAGAAGAACAAGACAAAGGCTTGGATTTTCTTGAAATTATGATGCACGGGTAAGTATAATACGGGAATACAATTTTTGTTAAAAAATTAAATTAACATTTATTAGATATCTGAATATTTAATACGATATTAAGTGCTTGTTTGAAAAAGATGGATTATTTTTCATTCAGTTATTTTTGAAACAAATAATTATTATATTTGGATAAAAAGATTATTTTTTAAAATTTTTTTACATAAAATTCAATACAAAAAAAATTTTTTACGATAATCATAAGTTAAAGATTGAAACTTACATTTTAATTTATAGATTATTTCTTATATTTTGATATGTAAATATTATTTTGTCTCAATCAAATAATTTTTTTAATCATTCTAAATTTATTTTAGTAATTTAATATATAAAAATAATTTTTTTTATATCATCTAAATATAATCATATTAATTTAAAATTACTTTCAATTAATGTATTCAATATAAAAATGATTATAATTAATTATACATAATCAATTATCAAGTATAATTTATAATTTTTAACTTCCCGAGACAACATCTAAGTATGTATTCAATACAGATAGGATAGACATTATAACTGACATTATGAAGTATACATGTTTCTTAGTCTTGAAGCCATGGACAAGTCGTTGCTTCTTTGTCTTCGTTGGCTTTGTAGTTTGGGTGCTCCAACACGAGTCAATGATCCCTAGCATCACATCGCTTTTGGTTTTCTTTCTTGGCTTTTGCACACTGCAATTGTATATCTTCTTCCAAAACGAATATGGCTCTCTGTTTTTCTCCCTCTAGCTAATGAACTAGTCCAGTCAATATTTCATGTCAACTGAAATGACGTCAATAATTAAATTTTACAGGGAAGAGAGTCCACAGCAACTTGGCTAAGTTTGTGGTGATCATACTGACTCAAAGTTACACAGCTAGAATTTCACCAAGCTTTGGACATTCATCAGCTCCCACCGGCTGTGACAGACACAGACTGACACATATGAATCAGTTCCTACAGAATGGGGACTCTGATCTGTTGGATACCAGGTTCAGTTTGGGTCTTACATATATTTACCAAGCTTTGAAACAAAAGCTTCGGGTGTACAAGAGTGTGACTGTGACCCACTTCTACCAATGGGAAGCAAAAACGGAGGCGTTGCTGCCGCTTTGGACCAAATCCCACACATAAAGGTTATCCAGGCAAGGTACTGCTCTAAATATACCACAATGAGAACTACTATACAGAACTAGAGGTTTTGGTTTCGCCAAGTTTATTTTGTTTCTCCACTTTTTGTTGTCCAAGCTGCACTTGTTTATTATATCGCTTTACATATATTTTCTTTATTTTTTATTAATTTGCATGAGCTGCTTGCATGCATGCCTTCCTATAATCTTGACCTTCATCAGCTCTGATCATATACACTGGCAATGTTCCTTTACGGCTTGGGGCAGGTGTTGTGGAAACAAATTGACATCATGTTTAGAATCTTCCACCACAAAAGGTCATCAGCTTTTTGGTTCTCAAAAGAATAGAGAACAAATCTGATCCAGAGCTACCAATAAGATTCATGATATAGATTCACTCGATGCCTCAACTGAGACACACGGCCCGTCAAGTCCACCAAGGTACTTGAACCATGCATAATATACAGCCTACCAAGTTTCATGATCATTAGTCTAAACGGTCCAGGCATCTTAAGAAATTAAATCCCGTTATAGTTTGTAATGATATATACAATAAATAAAAGAAAGAGAGGAAGATGCTTGAGATAGTCTTTTCTTCCTGTTGCATGTTCAACTTAGTGTAGATTCATCAACAGAAAAAAAATCAAAAATGAAAAAGAAAAGCTGTGAAGCGTATATATACTAATGTGTTATATGCTATGAAAGCACAGAAACGAACACAATTATTAATATAAACACGATACAGATACAGACACAAATATAAAGACTTCAAATTCAAAAAATTATAGAATACAAACACAACACATATATATATATATAAAGTTAATTAAAGAACTTGATTTATGTATATATAATTGCAAAATTTAAAAAAAAAATTTATAATTCATTAATATCATTTTTATAAATTTGAAGATTTATAATATCTTAATATATGTCATATGTGTCAATATTTGTTACCTAATAAGTCTCTTAAAAAATATGGAGCATAATTTTTATTGATATTTTCTAAAAAAATCTCATAACTTATCTTCTTCTAATATAACTAACCATGTACAAGTACATATACATATAAAAAAATTAACTAGAGGAAATAGTAGTGTGTGGCAAACTTCAGTGACGACGAAGTGGACGGCTTGGTACGAGTAGAGGTAGAAAGAATAAATGAAAATAATAGTGTGTAAAAAACTAAAATTTAAATGTTTAATAGTGACATGTGAAAAGATAAAATTTAAAATATTAATATGTAAAAATAATGGCTTGGACGTCAGTCATGTGATTGAGTTTGGATGGACTACAAGCTTATTAATTGGACGTTAATCATAAAAACTATTTTTTTTTAAATATTAATGGTCATATCCAAGTCATGTCCTAGATGTGTTCAAACATGTTTGAGCCGTGTCCAAGACGTGTCCAAACCAAAATTAATAATCTTTTTAATTAGACACATTTAAATACATAAGACACATGTGTCATACGCGTGTCCCAATATATCTAACATGACCACGCATCTGACACGCAGACACGTTGTGCTTCATAGGTTATATGCAACGCACAGGATGATTTGAAGAAATAATATTTTTGAAGATTTAGATAAAGATTTATTTATTAATTCTAATACATCAACATAAAAAATAAAAAAATAAAAAATAAAATACATCATTACATTAAAAATTTATCATTTGACAAATTCAATATAAAAGAGGTAAGCATTAACAGAACTACTATTTCAAGTAATAAGAAAAGAATTGCATAACAATAAAATTTATGTATATATACCAAAAATAAGAATCCTATACTACTATAAAAACAAATATTCACATTAATTATTTTTATCATATTCTTAAGGTTATATCAAACCAATACCTCATTTAAAAATTTTAAAATTTATAGTCATTTTAGTATATTCCCGAATAAAAGAATTCATGAACGAAATTTATATGAAATTATACTAAAAAGTCATCTCTTAATTTCTCACCCTTGTTTTTGAATGGTATACCAAATTGAGTCTTAATGTAAAAATTTAATCTTATTTTATAATCATTATTGTATACTTCACAGTGCTAATGAAATGTTCATTAATAACATTTATATATAAAATTATATTAGAAATTAATCTCTTGATTTTTCACCCTATTTTTAAGAGTATACCAAACTAACTCCTAATGCCAAATTTTACCTAAAAAATAATCTTAAGTCGATATTGCAATGACAAATAAAAAGAAAATCTACCAAAAATAAAATGATCAGTAACAATATAATCAAATGATACTCAAGACATTCAAGTACGTTAATATTTTATAACCAATACAATTAATTTACACATTTTAAGTAGGCTAAATAAAAATAATATATTAATTAAATCAATCAATTAATTTCAATAAGATTTTTTTTTTAATTTTGTGTTCATGCAATTACTTTGCGATTTAATATCTATGCTTAATTATATTCACAGTAATCAATTTATTTTTATGCAAAATAAAAATTCATCTCAAAGAGATAAATGTGCTATTTATAATGGAAAATGATTTTTGTCCAACATTTATACCACTATTGTATGTCTAACTTTTATATGTGTGAGAGAGATGTCAAATTATGTTACATGTGACTATAATATTATCGTGAGATACAGAATGAATTTGTGAATAGATTAAAAAAAATTAAACTTATAAAAATTAGATAAATAATGTGACTTATTTATAATTCTAAATGTGAGATCAACTTTCATTTGTATAATTGAACTGATTTTAAACTAGATTACTTGGTCCCTATATCCAATATTTTAGTGTAGTCAATATACTAGTATTGGATAAAATTATTATTTTATAGTGTCACATCATTAATTTTATTTTTTAAAATTCAATTAACATGTATAAATGTATAATCATTTACGAAATAATTTATGTAAGCCCAAGCATTTAGTATTGTTTAGACTATCGTGCGATTAGTGATTCTGTAATGAAATGGAAGATTTTGCCATTTTGGCAATAGCTTTACATTCTGCCTTCCTTTAACATTTCGGAATTAATAGTTTCAATTTACTTTAGTTCTCCCTTTTTTCTCTTCTTTTCTCTGGTTCTTCATGTTTGCCTCTTTAATTGACATTGTAATCAATGCTCTGATTAAAAATTAGTATCACACTTGGTTTGAGAAATTCTCGAAAGATAAAAGAAAAAAAAAACCTTAATATACATGTAGATAAGTTATAAAGATATTAACAAAAAAACATATATTTACACAAAAATACATACAAAATACTACAGTAATATGTACCAAACATCTCTACAAATAGCCCATTTCAAGAAGGGGCAAAAAACATTCAGGCAAAGCTACTTGGCTTTTCCAGATGCTATACCAATTTTTAAAAAAGTTATAATCTCTTTCATCCCTTAAGGATCCTCCATGGTAAATCTTGGAGTTAATTCATGATAGATTCCTTTCTCATTGTGTTTTCATATCCCCAATCGCCATACATATATGCCACTAAGCTCACCACCAAAAATGCATATTCAACAAACAAATGCCAAAAAAAATCAATCAACACAAAATAAACTTACTTCGAAATGCGTACACCAAATCAGTTATCTAAACACATTAATCCAAGACCATAAAATGAAAAAAAAAATAGAAATCAGTGAAGAAAGAAAGAAAGAATGTGGATTGATAGAATAAAGATAGTAGAAAGGAGGTGGAATAGGACCTAGTAGAAAGAAGGGCGAGGAGGGTCTTGAAAGAGAAGGCATTATCGAGTAAATTGCAGGTAAGGATGAAAATAAGCCAAGCTACCCGTCGTCAGTGCCTATGGCACTGCTTGCTTAGACTTAGCCTGGCTAACTGTTTATTAAATTAGTTAGGTCAAAGCTTTTTTAAAAGCTTGTTTAACTAAAAAGGCCAGGCCTCAGACTATCTAATAAGTCTTTTAAGCCGATAAGTCGACCTACCTATTTAATTATATATAATATAATATATATTATTATAATAATTATAAATTATAATTATAATTATTAATTTATTATAATATATTAATATATTTTTAATTAAATTTTAATAAAAGTCAATAATTAAAACTTAAGTTAATAAGTTAGAATAAAAATAACATATTTATTAGAACGAAAATAATAAGTTAGCACTCACTCCTTACTTTTATAGATGCTCACTACTTTCTTACTCTGATCTTTGATCGATGTGGGACTTGAAAGATTAGAGTAAGAAAATGAGCAACTTAGTATATCTCCAACTTTTACATCGACTAAAGATTAGAGTAAGAAAGTAGTGAACATCTATAACACTCTCCCCTTACTTTTATAGATGCTCACTATTTTTTTACTCTGATCTTTGATCGATGTGGGACTTGAAAGACTAGAGTAAGAAAGTGAGCAACTTAGTATATCTTCAAGTCCCACATCGACCAAAAATTAGAGTAAGAAAGTAGTGAGCATCTATAAAATTAGAGTATGAGTGTTAAATTATAATAAAGGCCTATTGACTTTGAGTAGGCCCATTAGTTTATTTTAAAGCTTAAGCCTGTTAGCTTATGTAAAGGCATATTAACCTATTTAAAGGTAGGTCTGTTAGCCTATGTAAGACATGTTGACCTATTTAAAAGTAGGTCTATTAATCTATATAAAGGCCTATTGTCCTATTTAAAAACAGGTCTGTTAGCTTATTTAAAGGCTTCATTGTAAAGTAGGCTTTCAGGTCAAGTTAGGCTTTTAACAAGGTCAGGTCAGGCCTTAAAAATCGACCTATTACAGGTTCACAGGTCAGGCTCAGGCCTTATAATTGGGATACAGACTAAGCCTGTTTAAGGCAAAGCCTGACCTAGCCTAGCCTGTTTCCACCCTAATTCCAGGCAATGGGGTAGTGATTGTCCCAAAATAAGTGAGAGAGCAAGTGGTGGGTGAGCTCCACGAAAGACAAGGAGACCTAAAAGACCCACAAGATACGATCGATGTTCCTCTCCTAAGCGTCTCACTCTCACAGCTGCTAGTGTATTTTGAAAGCTTAAGAAGGCTTTTTATTGTGGAAGGATAAAATTAACCTGTTGGAAATATCGTCTTCAAAATTTCCAACACCGTTTGAGGTCATTGAGTTGGAAATTCTGCGGAGAGAGATCAGAGGTAGAGAGAAAGGGGAGAGGAAATGAGGTAAAGAAGAAAAGAAATGGATATGGAGAGAGAATCAAGAGATAAGATTTCAATTTCAGATGCATAGGGAGAAAAACCAAAAAAAAATAAGGAAAGAAATATGGAAGAATAAGAAAAGTTAAATTGAAATTACCTTACTACCCTTAATTTAGGTGGGAAATAGGTTCATAACATGTTGATGGGTGTAAAGTAAATTTTTCAGAAGTGTATATTGTATAGATAAGTGCATAGCACTGCATACAAAATCAATGGGGCATATGGCAAAAAATACAAGATAATATCCTTATAAATGTGTAATCAAATGAAGCTTGCGCTTCATCCACGTTTCCGATTGACCGTTTTCAAATTTGTTGATCAGAATTAAGAGTTTGGGACAACAATTGGTTTAGATAAGCAAGTTTAGAACTAAAGCAAAATGGTCTCAACTATAACTCTTCAAGCCAAGAATTGTGGTGATACCCACTATAATGCCAGAAGCTCAAATGTTAGTTAAATCATGGATGAATTCCTATTTCCGAAAAAAAAAAGGCAGTAAAAATTAAAAAATGTTTTGCACCACTTCTGACACATCTCCTGTTCACTTAATTTTAGTAGTAAACTCTAAATAATTTGTATTAGCAGCAGAAAGCAAAATTACCATGAACTTTGGAAGAGGTTACCTTGTGTGTGCTAGATTTTGTTTTTGCGAAGTTCCTTTGTAGTGCCAAACTTTCCAATACATACCCTTCTCAGGAAATACTTTTGTCTTTACATTCATGCTCCAACTAGTCCTAGCTAATGACTATTATGCAGAGATTCCTGCACTCTCTTCAGAACTACTAAAAAATTTGGGGAGATGAAAAAGAATATTGTATATCTATACAATTTAAGGTAGATACTAATGAAGGAGGAGAACACCATCAATTCATTACAAAACTTTCCTAGGCTCTTATTCTTTTATACACAAGCAGAAATTTACAATGATATCACCTTAGGTACTGTTCAAGACACTCTTTCAATTTTTGGAAAGTCACAGGTTTTGACACAAATGAGTCCATACCATTTGCAAAACACTCTTCAGCACTCTCTGACAAAGCGTTTGCTGTCATCTGCATTAATATGAGATAATAAGACAATGATCATTTACTTCTCAAAGATTATGTTTATAGAAGAGGAAAAATCTTCCAATATTAAATTTAAATCAGCCAGAAGATTGTTTAGCATTAGTTTTTAGTAGAAACAGCTATCTGATTTATGGCAGAATTTGAATTAGCACAGAGGAACTCATGCGCAAATGTACAAGCAGGAAAATCATGACTTCTGAAGAAACTATAAAGGATGGAAATTGTTTTTTTAATATCTTAATAGCTGTTTAACTAATTTAATATACAACTTACAGATGTCAGTTATCTGTAGACATATTTATAAAGGTTAACATTTTTAGGGTTCTAGACTTCTAGATTAGATGTAGTCACAGTGGTGGGGGACACCAAGACTAATTGCTCACCGCAATAATGGGGATCCGCTTTGTAGATGGTACAGAACATTCACAATCTGGAGCTGGTAGACTTTGCTCTATTCCTGCTTTTCTTGCAGCATCCCAGTTGCCTGTTTCCTCAAAAGACCGAATCAGTTTTGTTGCTTGAAGACCATTCATAACTGGCATGCAGACATCCTGTAAAGTGCAAGTACCAAATGATTAGTAGAATTTACAAAAATTTATGCAGAAACTGGCCCAAAAATTATAAACATTTACATCAATAAGCCGCATTGCTTGCAATTTTTAGTGCAATTCGTAAGTTTATGTATGCAAATTATTCATCATGGTACAAGTCATTACTAATCTCAGGAAAGCCAGGTTCCCGCCCACAATCACAAGAAGAAAATAAAGGTAGCAGTTCCTATTAGCAGGCAAGAAAGTGAACCAAGCAGAAGCACTCGTTTGCATCACCAATATGGCAATGGCAGCTTCTACATATAAGAATGAACCAAGCAGAAGCACTCGTTTGCATCACCAATATGGCAATGCCAGCTCCTCAAAACTACAGATTCTACATACAAGAATGGGGTAATAGATACATGTTTGGATGATTCACTAATCACTAGCATAGAGCATAATTGTGAAGAAATTGTATAGTGTGTGAATTTTAGGAAAAAGCAATAACATCAATGTGAATGAGACACATGTTTGCAAATGAAGACACATTCTTTAATAAGCCCTAAAATCAAGTTCGGATAATTTCTGAACATGAACAGGCAATGATTCATAGAGCCAAAATGCCACAAGATACAATTCTGAGATTCCAGAAATTACCATCAGAACCAGGTCATATGTGTGGCGCTGAACTGCACGAACTGCTTCCACTCCATTATTCACAACATCTATGCTATGACCTAACCGCTTCATCATGGATTGTGTCACCATGATATTAATCTTGTTATCTTCAACAAGAAGAATCTTAGGCTTTAATGTGGATTTGGTTACTTCTGATGTATTGCTGCTAGTAACACATTGGGAAGTTGAGTTTGCCTTCCCTTGACCCTGACATGTTTGCTGAGGTTCATTTGACTTTGTTCCTACAGCCATTTCTCTAGTTGCCACCATAGGCTGAGAAGAATCTGCACTACCATTCTGGGACCAAGCATGAGCCTTATCTTGACACTGTTTGTCTCTGCTAACTAAATTTTCATTCTTTGTTTCTGGGCTGTGACCAGATGAACTTGCTGATTCAGACATCTCTGGAGCATCAACCAATGAAGATGCATCCTCAACTGAACATGTCCCTTTTGATATGATGTCATTAGAGGGGAATGAGTATGAACTCTCTGAAAACCCATTAAATTTTTGTGAGCTTGTGTACCCAATTTTGTGTGGTAGTAACTTCTGGGTCCTGCTACATCCATTAGAAGAGAACAGAGAGCCCAAAGTACGTGGTTGGAATTGGAAGAAACCTTCTGTTGTATCATCAGAAGCAGCATCATCATTCTCCACATCTGAGAGCTCATCTGAATTATCGCAAGCGATTGAAACCTTGTATGGGAGTATGAACGTGAAGGTAGAACCATGGTGTTCTTTACTAGACACTGTTAGACGACCCCGCATCAACTCAACCTATTCCAAGTGCAAAGAAAAATGTTGGCAATTTGGCAATTTAAGAAAACAAATGAAACATAACTTTCACCAAAAGAAGAGTTTACCAGTTGTTTGCATATTGCTAGTCCTAGCCCTGTGCCACCATACTTTCGAGCGTGGTCTGCACTGACTTGCATGTACCTTTTAAATAAAGTAGGTATAGCGTTTTCTGGCACATTATAACATGGAAAAATTATATATCTGATGAGTACTTCTCTGTAAGAAAAATCAAACTTATGAATACAAAATAGAACTCAAACAATTCCAAGCTTGTGGTTAATATAGATAAGGTTCATTAGATACCCGGTATTCCAATGCCTGTGTCATATACATCACAACGTATCCACACTGTTGTTTCAGTTGAATGAGGTTGCTCCTCAGTGTCTCCATTCATTAAGCATTCGCTTTGAACCGGAGATCTACATTCATCATTAAATGCATGGTTTTGGCTGGGACGGTCATTATGTTTTTGACCATCAAGAAGATTTTGATCACTGCCACTTTGAGGTTTTGGGAGATATTTCTCTTCTTTCATTCCATTCACCGAAATAGTTGACTGGTCTGGAGTCATCTTCTGGACGCCTTCTGCTTTTGCAAAAGTTGGCTCTGGCACAACGTAAAGGTTTATACCAACTTTGCCTTCATGTGTAAACTTGATGGCATTGCTGCAAAATATTAGAAAATAATAATGTAGAGTGATAGAAATACAATTCATTTAAATATTTTCTTTTCCTTTTTTATTTCCAATATTATGCGCAGCCAAGTACAGAAGAGAGTACTCCTCCAAAAGAATAAATGGAAAAAAAATTTTGGATGATTTAAATTTTACATGACAAACTAAATGGGAACATTTCGAGTGGTTAACTACAACAATCATTGCAAATTCTCAGACTACCTAATCACATAAAGCTTAGTAGTTAATACCTGATCAAATTTGTGAGAATTTGTCGAATCCTTAAAACATCACCAATGACCTGCAATTATGCACGAATGAAGTGTAAATTATTTAGCACTAATCTGGTGAAATCATGCTTTGTATTGTAAAGTCATGACCCACAAGAGTGACACATCAGAACAGTTATAGTAATGCTACTCCGTCACCCGAGAAGAGTGTTCATTAGATTTGTGGAGTGTCTCAAACCAACACCCTGCACAGGGTGATACAAAGACTAAAGATGTATTTGGTTTTATGTTTTAATGTTAGTTGTGTTAATAGCATTACTCTAACAACTAAGAGGGTTCAAATAAAACAAAATGAACCCAAATAACTTAGTGGATAATTAAGAACATTTTTAAAAGAAAAAAGATGGCTGAAGAAGAATAAATGAAAAAGGCCTCTCCACCTACTCAGCTATGATAATTATACTATTCCTCTGGATGTCTTGCAATCCTTCTTAAGCACAATGCTAGTTTACAAAATTACTCACTTTTTCAATTAAGTCAAAAAGTCCAAGACCAAAAATATGAACTGCAAAGGCATTCCTTATAACCCAGGACATCTGCCGCCTTGTATTGATTTCAAAATAATTATTACATTAACTACCTGAAATACAATGTTGAATGTTCTTTGGAAATACTACTGAGCATTTATCAAGTAATAACTAATAACTAATAAGATTTATGAAACGAATCACTATCAGCAGAGGTGCATAATAGATATAGTCCAGCATTTAGGTGCGATAACAATATTTTTTTTTTTTTGGTGAATCTACAATGCCAAATCTTTGACAGCATAGGATGCAACTGTTACATAAGTCCTCACCTCAATAGGTACATCATCTGCCACATGTCCTTCTAAGGTTAATATTTTCTGCAATGATGCTGCAGCTGTCTGGAGTACATGCTTTACTACCTCTCTTGGCCGGAATTTGGTTGCTTCCAACTTCATAACTCCTACACAGAGGCAAGGGGGTTTGGAGTGGGAAGAAATTTAAAAGATCAGCACCGATTACCAGGAATTTGAATTTTTTTTTTTTAAATATAAACAACTTCCAAATTGATCTCTGAATGGTTAAAATTAGTCTTATATAATTCTCAGGTTCAAATATCACTAATAGAAAATGGAACAAGGATAGATTTCTGACCTGACTCAACCTTGGAAAGATCAAGTATGTCATTTATAAGTTGAAGAACCAAATCTCCTGAAGATAGCATGACATCCAAGAGCTGTCTTTGCTCCCGATCAAGTGTGGTGGTAGAAAGAATTTCAGCCATGCTAACAACCCCAGACAGTGGAGATCTTATCTCATGAGACATTGTTGCCAGTATTTGTTTTGCTCGCATAGTCTCCTCTGTTAAAAGGAGGAGAGAAACACAGTAAGTACTCTTGCTGCCAAAGCAAATTGAAGTAAATTTCATAAATGACACTTGACTCAGTGATTAAACCTGTAATGTGAATGGTTTTATTCAGTTCTGTTTCCTTGGCTTTCTGAACTGCAATCTCTTCCCGAATCTTTGCCATCCTTTCTCTTTTTCTCACCTGCAGTTTTTGAGAATTATAAATATTTTCTTTAGGAGCACAAGACTGCAAGTACCACTTTAAACAAAAATAACATTTACCTGATCTGTTACATCCATTCCCATATAATTTATTCCAATTGTCTCCCCTGCCTTACTAAAGACGGGTTCTACATATATCAAGAATGTCTTTGACCCAAATAGTTCTGTCTCAAAAGTGATTTCCCTTTTAGCAGGTAATCCTTTTTCCAAAACTTCTCTCTTAAAATCTTGAGATTCGTTAACACCAGATCCTGTGAATATTTCTACATCAATTTTTCCTATGATGTCCTGAAAAAGATGAGTAAGTTTAAGAAGAAGTTTCTTCTGAGTTTTCAGCAGCTTTTGATAGAAAACAATTAGAATGCAATAAATTGATGCAATATTAATCATATAACCTTGCAACAAGAGCTTCAACAGCAATCATTACCTCCTCTTGCAAACTTGGAAAATGATTATAGATAAAGCGATAGCGCAACTCTTTGTCCTGGAAGAAAAATATCAAAAGAATCAGCCCTTTGCATATTTAAAGAGCCCTCATTGTGGCAAACAGAAATCTAACATTCATAAAAACAATCAACCTCTCGGATCAATTTTGATGACATATGCTAGGATTATTCTTTAAGTTATTTCAGATACAGAAAAAAACTCAATACTGAAACTCAAAAGTAATATACCTGATGGCCAATAACAACAGGTGCATTTTGGAGTATAAAATGTAAGAAATTATCTGCCCTCTTCAGAATCTGGGAGAGTTCTTCTACAGGTGAGGACTGCCTTTCAATATTCTTTATACTTTCCTGTAACTTTTCTTCAAGTATCTGCTCTCTCTGGATACTTGCCTCCAGCAGTTTTTCCAAATGCAACGCCCGCTGTTTCCAGTATATAACAGTATCATACTCAGCATCAATTTCAATTCTCTTGTTTTGAACCACAACATCACTTTTCCTGCATGGTATATCTTGCCATATATCATAAACATCATCCAATATAGAAACTGGGCGTTTATCACCCCCATATCTTTCTTCCTCGAATCGATGCTCTTCCAATATCTCCAACTTCCTGAGCTCAACATCCTGCTTTTGTTTGCTTAGGTTGTCAAGTTCTTCTCTGAGAAGACGTACAGCATTGGCCTGCTTATACTCCCAGTGTTTCATAAGGTACGCCAACTGAGAAGACCCCTTCTCTGAAAAATTTGTAAGCTCCATGAGACGCTTGAAATCAACTATAGTTGGCTCCTCTATGATTGTAACCTCCTCTAACATATCTTGGTCCCTTCCAGGCTTTTCTATATTAAACTGCTTTCCAACATCAGTTCCAATATCTTCAGGCCACATTGAAGGGAGGCCTTCAATGTCCATGTCCTCAATACAGTCGCTCTCCATCTCACAAACCATGAAAACAGACTGATTACATCCAATCTTCTTTTTTAAAATACACAACTTGTGATTTCAATTCGTTCATCCTTCAATGCCATCACACTTGCATCTCAAGTAGTACTCATCCAATTTTAACACTTTGGCTTTTTGTATAGAGACAGCACTAACAGCACATTAAAGAAGCCAAACCACTACGGCCTGCTACAATATGTTAGGAGAAGGAAAGTCTCACGTAAGTTTGGCACTCAACCATTGAATTGGAATAGATATATAATAATATAATGAATTAAGTAGCCAAGAAAGAAAAATTAAATTAAAATAAAAGGGATCAATAATAACTAGCTCTGATCATCATTATAACCATGTATGCAAGCTTAAAAGATCATTTACATTCTTGTACCAAAAAAAAAAAGATCATTTACGTTCCACATCAGCAATTAAATGGGAGAAATGACAAGGGTAAATTAAATTTTTTCAGTCTTTTATATATATCTTACCCCCACCCCCACCCACACCCCAAAAAAAAAAAAAAAAAACAATAAAAACAAAAAACTAGGATAAAGGTAAAAACTAAAAAGTACGAAGCGAAATATAAAAAGTTCTAGTGTTGGTAAACAATGGCAATTTGCATGTCTTTGTTTCGAAAATAGACACATCTTAATACGTGCCGGTGCCAAGTTGACCAACCTTTCGGAAAAAGCAATCGAAAACAGTAGTAGTAATTCAAAGTAGCCAAAATTGGGAGCTTGACCAAAAGTCACCAACCAAAGAAGTTTAATTAAGGGAAAAGATCAAAAGAGGAGAAACGGGATGAAATTATTTTCTGGTATCAAGCGTTGAAGTAATCTGCTCAGCAGAAAAAAGAAAAAGTTGAAGAAATAATGAATTTTGGTGCATCAAATTAATTTCTGAAATTCCGATATCTTTTAACAGAGGCTGAACATAGGTGGCAAAGGTAAAGCACACTGAACATTCAGAGAACAAGGAAGGAAGTGAAAATAACTTCAACTTGGAGACTTGCAGACATCTGGCTGGCGAGGTAGAAAACAAACAAATTTCAAAATTCAGCAAACACCAAAAGCAATACACCTTTTCACAAGACTCGGAAAAAATAAAGGCAATTAGATGATTAAACCCAAATTGCAAACAACGAAGCTGAGATACATCATCCAAAACAAGCCAAAAAAATCTCAATGGAAAAGCATAAGAATAATTAAAAGCAGGTTCCCTCAGACCAAACACAATCTGACTCTGACTCTGAAAGCTAACCTTTCTGCATTAATTGAATTAAGAGCAGTCGCAGTCACCACAGAAGAGAAGACCCAGAAAGATGAAGAATTCAGGTTGACAATGTCCAAACGGCTTTCCCTGTAGATCTGTCGTACTCCGAGGAATCTCTTCAACTGTGTAGTCAAAGGCATTCAATGATATCCAAGTGAAAAACGTAGCTAATCACTAGAGATGAGAGAGAGAGAGAGAAGCAGTCAGCTTCTAGAGAGGACAGCATGTGATTGTAAATTTGTCAGGTTAAAAGAAAGAAACTTTGATAAATTTTTTTTGAAGAAAAACAAAAACCCAGGTAGCCATGTGCATTAGGAGGTCAAAAATGATAGAGAAATATTTGGCTTTCTTGTATTCTAGTTTGTATTTCTTTCCTGTGTCTTAAGAGATGTTGCAACAACATTACCTTCACAGTCAAGAGTTTTCTTTCCTCCGCAAAACCTCAGCTGTTAATTAAACTATCAAAAGTATCAAACAAGTCATATATATATAAAATGTTTGTTGTTCTTACTCTCTCTCTCTCTCTCTCTCCAAAAAACAGTTCAACCAATCATGGAATTGTAGAGAGAGAAAATGGATTTTTATGGGGACATGGAGTTTTTAAATCCAGAGGAAGGCATTGCTGTTCCCGGCCCTTTCCAGGGTGACGTGGGTGGTGCTGGTGCAGCGGGGTGAATCGACGCGCCTGCGATGGTGTGGCCCTGTGGGTTTACCAAAACAACCCACATGACAGATCTGTGCGGCCCTGATGTTTAACTATGTTTTGTTTACTTTGCGACGTTAAAGAAAAAACTGGGCAGTTGTGCAGATTCTTAATATAAACAAGGTTCTCTCTAATAAGCTTCTTTTAATGTTAGATTAAGTTGAGTTGTTCACGTATTACGTTTGGTGATAATATTTTACGATGTCCTGTTTTGTCTGGATTTGTTCATCAACAGTTTTGATTTCTTAATACGCCAATGGTTCAAGGTTATTAACCTGTCAAGCAATATCAATCAATACTCGTTAGTTTTGCGCGTGTTCGAAAACAAGACTTAACTTTGCTTATATAACTCAACATCAAATAAAGTTGGTTTTTTGTGTAAATATTTCCTACATTATCATTTACAAACCAATTCAAACTTATATTTTCGTGTTAAGTCATTTTTATATTTAGTTTTCATTTAGAAATTAAATCAAAATTAAATGATGAAGTTGTAAAATAGTTTTTTGTATTTCAACTGGGTTTCGTATAGCAAAGTTACGGCGGGTTAAGAATCTTAAGATCGGTGGTGTCTAATATACACCATCTAAAAGAAAATATATAGTACACTATCAAATTTATGACATTGATTTATTTATAAAATAAATCAATGACTTAGATTAATTACGTAAAAACATGTTAAATAAGTTTTTTTTAAGTTTTTTTTAATTTTATATTTTTTTATATATTACTATTACTATGTATCACATCGCTAATAGGTCATTATGCGTTAACTTGTTGATTATTACTTGGTCATTTTTAATTTTTTTAAGTTGTATAACTATATAAATATTATCGCTTAAAATTTATAAAATTTTTAACAAACTCGAGTTATAGTTTTAGAAAAATCTGGTCACCTTTAATTTTTTTTAGTTGTATAATTATATAAATATTATCAGTTAAAATTTATAAGATTTTTCAATAATTATAATTTTAAGAAAAACATTTAGTATGCACAATTATTTATAAAAAAATATAAAAATTGATATAATTTTAATCGATATTATTTACACATTATGTAATTTAAAAAAAATAATAATAACTATCCGAGGTGGTTAGAGGTGGCCGGCTTTATTGGTGATGGCGATCGACAATGGCCTAGGTGGTTTTTAAGGTGGCGGGGTAGTGGCGATGGCCGAGGTTGTTGGAGGTGGCAGCGGTTGGTGGCGTCCGACAACTAGAGGTGACTGATAATGGTGGCCTGAGAAAAAATAAAATCATAAAAAAAATATCCTATAAAAAAATTATTATTACAAATAAAGATTTAAATATATAATACACTTAAACTTGGTAAAGTACACAATTACACTATCCTTAAGATTATGTATAGATACGATTTAAGACATCATTCTGTTCAACGGTGTTATAGGAAATGTTGCGTATGTTTAGTACATTTCAGTTCTCACAAACAAAAATTTTCAGAATTTAGACAACGGTCTTGATATTTATTTAATTAAAATATATTTAATTTATTTATAAAATTATTTTATATATCACAAAAATATTATATTTATATATAAAATAATTTAACATTTCTTTTATATTAATATATAATATAAATGTAAAATATGTATTTTAATATTGATAAAACGTTTTCCTTTAAACAATATATCGATCGTGCAATTTCTAATTATGTTAAGCGTTCGAGGGATCGCAGTTTTGTTGTAAACAAAGCATCCTTGGATTATTTTAATAGGTTCCAAAAAGCAAGAGTACGAAAATTAATTAAAATAACCATGAACATTAAGAAATCCTCACACGTCATTGTCAAGAAAAAAATAGAATAACAATATTTAGTTGGAGGGATATGGGCGTGTTATATATTGGTCTAGGTTATTTAAGAAAAAAACAATAATGCACCATTGCACTATTTGTTTATGCGTCTGAACAACTAAGCCATATTCTCCTGTGTTATGTCCTGTCTGCTTCCTGGTCTCTGTCTACTTAGCCATTCCCATGTGACAGTCTGCTGATTTGCCCTCGTACCAGATCTTTTTAACAACTTCCATGTGGCATGCTGGCTTTGTGACACATGGCATTTATATCTGCTTTATGTGGCCCTTCTTTAATTAAAAAAGAAAAAAAGAAATGCCAGTTAACATCTCATCATCCCTTGTATGAAAGTATTACCAATGCAGCAGTCGAAGCAGTTAGCAAGTATATAAGATTGATGAGGTGTTTAAGGATACTTCTAATTGGATAGCCTTCTTTTTTTTTCTAAAAAAAAAAAGATTGGATAACCTTATATACTTTGTTTAATATGTAAAATAAATTATCTTGTGTATAACTTTATGTCTGTTAAAGCTTGTATGTTGTTTGAAAAACAAATTATTGCGGAAATTATTCTAAAATTTTAATTTCAATAAAATGTTTAATCTTCTCAAAAGGAAACCTATTGTACCAAATAATTATAATGTCGACTTTATTTAGTGGACCGTGAACTTTGAATAAAAATTAAATTCGTTCAATTACCAAAAAAAAATTGTTTATTAATGCAAAAATTATATAGAGTATTATTCTTTCAGATTCATTTTAAGTGTCTCTTTAATACAACTATACAAGGTATAAAAATTAAGGAACATTAAATCAAACCTTAATTATAATAATTTTTTATCAAATTATCCTTATTTATTTCAATTAATTACTTCACTTTATCATGTTCATCTAATTTTCATGAGTAGTTGTCTAGTTGAGACTATTAAAGTATAAAAATAAAAATATAAAAATAACAATTAATACTTTATTGATATACAAAAATGATACTTATAATAAACTAATTTTTTTTACCAAAATAACACTTAAAGTGGATCAAAAAAGTTATATAAAATAGGTTATTTAATCCAACTAAGAAGAAACCTTTACAAAATGGGCATGACAACTTTACAACGAAGGATTAATTTGATCAATCAAGAAATGACTATGGCAATCCAAGTTTGGAGAATTTCTCACCTAATAGTAGTAAGAATTTCTCAATAAACTATTGTCAAATTTGGATAAATTATTGCATAATGCACTTAGAGCTTGTTTGGTATGAATGATAAGATAAAGTCTAATAATATTAGACTTGATAGTATAAGGCCTGATAGTATAAGACCTAATAATATAAAATATAATACGTAAGGATTGAAGATATTGAGATGTTTAGAATTGTAATAAAAAAGTCTTTATAATAACTTATACATCAAAAATCTATTAAGTCTAATTCCTTCCTCCAAGACTTGATTAAGTTATCCATCATTTTAATGTATAAGAAGAGTTTAATGGATAAGTTTATACAATACAATGTTTACACTAAATAACTTATAATATCATAATGTATTGTATTAGCTTATCCGGATAGAGATCACATGTCCTCATTTCCTATCTTTTTTCTTGTTCTTTCACTTAAATTTTGACAAATGTAAAATAAATTAAGTGAAAAATAGACATGTAATTAAGTTTAGAATACTTGTTAGAATTTAAGTGGAGAGACAGGGAATGGGACAGGAAATGAGAACAGGTGATCCTCATCCAAGCTTGTCCTATCATACCTAATATAACATGTCAAATGAACCCTTAAATTAAGTGTACAAGCTTTACATATGTGTGATGCAAGGAATAAAACTACTAATAATAAATAATATTAAAATTATTATTCAAAAATCAACTAAAAAATATTATTCATAAATTATAATAACACAGACAAAAAAAATAATGAAGCAAATTTAATACAATAATTTATTTAACAATATAAGATACTATATATTGAATGACATATAGCTACTAAATAAACAAATAATTTAAATAAAAAGACATATCATTGAATAACAATAAATCATTATCAATATGACATTATTATTCAAGATAATATGAAAATTGTATTTTTTTTTTGTCTTAAACCAGTTGCTCATGTAATTTCACGTAAGGGTGGTTAGGTAAAATTCTATAAAAAATGACAACTTAAGGATTTGAACTCTTGACATATTATAGATAAAGTTCATATATGCTCGCATTTACTTCTATTACAACTTACTATTGATGGGTATATGAAAATTGCATTAAGTTAAAATTTTCTTTAATAAGATAATAAGTAAAATTTAAATTTGTAATGAGATATTAGTATTTATATTTTTTAATAAGATAATAATAAAATTTAAATTTATAATATAAAATTTTAATGACACAATTTATATATAATACTTGACAGAACTCTATAAATACTATTCTATTTTTATGAGCATATTATATTGATTGATAGATATTGATAGGATTAATTACATTACTAATTAATAAATAATTTTAATTAATTAGCATAATTAATAATATAATTTATCTAATACACTTAACTTAATACACCAAGTTAAGAAAATATTTTCTCGTTCTGAACAACAGTGGCTTGGATCGGAACTCGCGCCTTAGTGGTGGGCGTCCGCCGCCCAACTCCTTCACGCCATCATATTGTTTCTTATATATGTTGTTTCCTTTCATTTTCCTCCGGTTTTGTTTTCCTCAAATTATTGATGACTTAACCTTAATGGATGGAGTTGTTAAGCACACGAATTGTTTGGGTGGAATCCAAGATACTCAACATTGACAGTAATACATAAAGATAAAGTATTGTGTAAAGGAATTTATATATGTACAAATAACACGATGTAGTCATATATAACTAATAACTAATTTATGAAAACTTTGTTACACAATCGTTTTCGTATATATCTTAATTATATGACAATTATATCAACGTCACGAATAAGCATTAGTTAAGATTTAATTAAAGATTCGGTCTAAAATGTTAATGATTGCTTAATTTAATGAATACTTAAAGCTCAAACTATAATAGAGAAATTAATGGTTAATGGTGCATTGTCTCTTTTGGACTTCATACAAATATTTTTTTTCATCTACTTTTATTAGAGATGGGTATACGAGTTGTGGTTCTCAAATAGATTCGTATAACTCGTAATCTGTGTGAGTTAAGTTCAGGTAAAATATTAGTCCGTTTAGACAAAGATTTATTAGTTTAGTTCATTTTAACCAACGGTTAAATGGGTTTTGGTTCGCAAACTTGCAAACCAAACTGCGGACCAGCTTAAATTTCTTTTTAAGACTTAGACAATTGAATCAATACTTGCTGGCCTAACTACATTAAAAGAATTTAAAATTTAAAATAAAACAATAATAATAATAATTATATTAGATTATATAACATTAACATATACAAAATATCTCATCTCAAATCAGATCTCACTTTCTCACTTCACTCGTCACTATCGTCTCTGTCTTTACTTTCCATAGTCCATACCCTAAGCCCTAACGTCGCTCACTCATCTCTCACTCTCGCCAACCGCTGCTCTCTTCGCCACCACTGCGTCCCAGGCCACCATTGCGTGCTGGGAGACGAGGCCACCACTAGCACGAGGTCACCCATTGTGAGATGAGGTCACAAACATACTGTTTAAAAGGCAAAAAAAAGTGCAAGTCGATTCGCGGTCCAACGCTAGCGGGACAGACCAACAAAATGTTGGTCTTTTTATTTTGTAGGTTGGCCTGCACTGGTCTACCTAATTATGGTCCGTTACAGATCGAGTCAGTCCGGGTACTAACCTCTAACTTCTATATTTCTAGTAAGATTATTGTAAAATAATTAAGAAAGTCATTAAAAATTATCCATGACGAAACAAAATTAATTTAATTGATTGAATTATTTTTTTATTGGAATGTTTAAAATATTTTTATATTTATTAGTATTCTCTCCACTTATTAATATCAATGATATAGTTAAAAAATATAATTAATGATTTAATAATTTTTTAAATTAATAGATAATTTTTAACAAAACAAAATTCTTAAATAAATAAAAAAAATGAACGGAGGCAATAATTTGTTATATATTGAGAGCTCACGGCTCTTGAAGCATAGTGATTGCTTTGGACAACATCCTTAATAAGCGGATTAATTTATAAAGTTTTTGGTTAACGCGATACATAGTCCCTTTCACTGGGGGTTCAAGATGGCCTTAGGTAGTTTATCATATATGCAGGGGTTATGATGGTGATCTCTTATACAAGTAAAAACCTTAAAACGAACATAATGTATAGTCCAATGTTATTAAAATAAAAAAGTATAGTCCAATTAATGGTATAGTTTCCTACATGTGACATTTCATGGAGAAGCTGTCTTGCTTCCATGAGAACCTGCAAGGTTAACTTATATGGGATTAAATTAGACCGTCTAACTTCAAGAGGGTTTGTTGAATTGATAAGATTGACTATTGCTAATGTAAAAGTGAATTTGGTTATTGTGAATGATTCTTAATTGGGAAGTCATATGTGAGTATTATTATAAGTTATTGTTGAAATTTGTGACATGTTTTAATCTTAAAATGAAACAACTTATTTTTTTATAAATTTCGTTTTAAAAAACAAAAATTAAAATATTTTTTTATCTCTATAATTTAAAATACTTTTTAATAGGGTTCTTATACTTTTTAAAAAAATTAAATAAACCCTTATATTTTAAATAAATTTTTAATTAGATCATTACTAATTATAATTTTTTGTAATTAAATATTTTAAACTTGTATTAATAATGCATAATAACTTGTAAATAGCTATAGATATCCATTAAATTTAAAGATTTTTAAAAGTTTAGAGATTCTATTTAAAATTTTTAAACTATAAAAATTTGTTTAAAAAATTCAATAAAATTATAGAATCTATTGAATAATTAAAAAAAAAAAAAACCGGCCATATTCACGTCATGTGCTTTTGTACTGTAGAATGACACCGTGCAAGAAACAAAGTCCACGCATAATTCTAATTCTAATGTAAATTTTAAAATATGAAATATTGTTTGTCAGAGTTTAACGTAGCTTTTACTTTCACGTGTCCCTTATTATACTTGCTTATGTACGATGCTATCTAATATAGCCGCTATGCAAATTAATTTCATCTCCAAGTTTCCACACATTATCTCTGTGTCATTTTTTCCATTTTCAGTCTTGACTTCAGAGAATAGGTTTAAGGTTGAGTAGGATGGAAGGACCGAAAATAAAACAATGTATGTGAAGTATTGAATAAAATGTTAAAATATAAGTAAATCCCCTCAAGTTGGATCTTCAAAGAGGGTTTACTCAGTCCATATGAATTAATGTTATTTTGAGTAGTTTTATAATGAGAGTTTTCATGCATCTTTCATCTTTTTTGAGAGGTTTGAAGTGTTCATGCAACGGTAAGTTTATAACTAGTTGAGCAGAATTTCACTAGACCTTAATTCAACAAATGTTTTCTTAGATTATTAATTTTGTGAATATAGAAAAAAGAATTTTTATTTGCAGTTTCTAAAATTTTTCAATTTTAAACGAAAATTAACTTATTTTTCATGTATTACAAATTTTTTTATGAGGAAATATATGGGGGAGCATGTAAGACAGAAACCAATTGAAGAGCAAATACAGCAATAAAAAAACGATAAAATAAGAATGGCCACAAACCAACATTTAAATTATTTTTCTCTCTCCTCCCTCGAGTATCCTCCCTCTCTCAAAAAAATTCAATCACATTTTTGTTAATTGTTGGAACTTCTATTTTTATAATTGAAATTTTCTAAAGAATGCTTTATGACAGAAATTAAAAGTTAAAAATATTATATGAAAAATATAATATTTAATACATTAAAATTTTAAAATGTAAAATTATGTAGTTCGTTCAATAATTTTTATTTTTAGTTTTTTAATAAGTATCTTTAGAGCACTCGTATAGTACTCCATGATGATATACTGATCTGCTGCATTATATAAGCAACAGAGATCATTAAGCTCCAATCAGTTTGTTGGTGGCGAGACTTGAAAGACGAGGGGTGCCCAGAACGGATAGCTGTTTTGGATACTACGAAAATAAAAGCTTTTTTCTTGATTTCTTCAGCCTCGTTTCCAAACAAACAAAAAGGTGGAGGATGACTTTTCTGTTTTTTGCTATCAACAATTGAATGTATTGAAAACCAAATAATTTAATAACATTATTTTAAACAATTGAGTTGAGATGGGTACAATTTGCTGTTTAGAATGTGGCCACTGGATTTTAGGCTTGTAAGTTGTAGCTCAAAGAGCCACATCCCCAACTCAACTCTCACTCACAGGCAACGACGGAATATATATGGGACCAACTGACCCAGCACAATCCAGGAATCCTGGGAACAAAACCTACATTCATCATGCAAACTTTGGAAGCATTTGTAGCTAAAACAGCTTATTGACAAAAACAAAAGTATACATATAGGCTTGGCCCATTCTGAAATAAATTCAATTTTGATTTACTGTAAATGTAAAAAAAAAAAATTTATATATAATATATTGTCACACTATTTAATAAATTTGACATCTGATATAATTATTAATATAATTAAACTCATTAAATAAATATAACAATATATTTGATGTAAGTATAAAACCTTTCTGCATCAAAATTAAACTAAAAATTTATTCTCAAAATGCAATTTGCTCTTAAAAGTGATATTCATTCCACTGCTTGCATCACTTATATATTAAAGTTGAATCCATAGAATTTGGTTCAACATTAACTACATTAAGAAATAATTAATCACTTAATTATAATTTGAATTAATTGTTTTTTTTATAAAATTATAGTTACTTATGATTTGATTTAACCATCAACATAAGTAGTTAAAATAATAAATTCACTAAATAATTACTTAAACATATAAATAAAGTTAAAAGTGATGTCATATCAATATATACAACTTTTAACCATAATTGTATTTTGATGTCCACCATATCAATACCAGTTTCATCTGAATTACCAGAATCGCACTCCATTCTTCAGATTCCATCAGCTTTTGATATATTCGTTTGGAATTCTTTATCAGCCTTGAGGCTTTAGAAACCTGGTCAGCTTAATTATAAAACTTTTATTTGCAATAGGAGCATTTAGAATTTTAGATGGTTAGCTACCTACCACATAGGCTAGGGGAGGGAGCTCAAATATATATATCAACTTAATAATAAGAAGATTTTGGTGCGCAAGAAATTAATGGATATATATAGTGGAAAACACCATTCCGGTTTTTCTTGCCTAAACTAGTAAACTTTCCCTGGACCTTGCACCTGCAAACACAAATAATTGATCAGACTGATTTATATCCATCGTTGTCAAACATATCAAAATGCGAATGTCATTTTCAGTGAAATTTTTAGAGTTCTCTTCTCTAAAGGGCACAATACAATACACTACTCATATAGCCGCTACTTGGGATGAAAGATTGCCCATACATGCACCTACTTAACCATAATTTTAGTTTAATAATCATCCAACTTTCGTTGTGGGAATCCTATTAACTTTACCCGTGCAATTTGCTTTACGAGGGAAAGTTAGTTTGACCCAAAGCTCAAATTATCCTTGTTCGTTCAAGGTTTCCACGTAATACACCCTTGCACAATGATGATTCTCGAGTCAGAATCATATATACACAAAGCTCTGGTAAAGACGCCCTTTGTTTAATTTAACAAATGCATAACAGGTAACAACAGAAAAGGTTGCTTTGCTAAAGAAAAAGGGACAAAAACCATGGTATTAATATTATTATTAGTGGAATATACCAAAATAAATATTATTTTTAGTGGAATATTAGTAATTAAGAAGCAGAAGATCAAGCGCCAAGTACAAAGGGAATAAGAAAGTATTTTCTCATAATTAATAGTATTTGATTCTTTTCCACTTCATATGAAACAGCACTCATTAAATCAAAGATATATTAGTGAAAAGGAAAAGTAAGAATTTAAAACAAAAATAAAGAGTAAAAGGTTGCCCATATAATATATATGCATAGACATAATTAATTAAGGTGGATCCAGTTGAACTTGAACGGTTGAACCTAATGGATCACTACTTTAGTCAGAAAAGGTTCCCTCCCACATGTTGATTCTGCTTGTTAAGAACTGAAAACAAATTGAATCCATTTAATTTAATGGTCCCTTAATCCCATTGTGCGTCCTAATAATAGAGAGTAGTGCGTGTTTCAATAAATAAAAACTGAAAAAAGAGCCAAATAATGCTGCCATGTTTGGCCTGCCATTAAAATTGAATTATTCTGCATTTCTTCAAAAGCTTCTTCCACTAACTAGTAGCAAGCCATATGAATATTTTTTTGGTGCATTAAACACTTGTTTTTTAATTAATTTGCCTATCTATTGATCTACTACTTGTAGATCACGTGGATATATATAGATATATACGTGCTGAATCCCATTATTTCCTCTATGTCTATACTTTATACTATATCTCAGCTATGCTCGAACAACTGGACCATGGAGCCCAATAATCTCCAGTTTACTGCTTCACAAAAGTGTCCAATGAGCTTGAATTTTCCTGGATGGGCTACATTGTCAAAAAAGCCAACCAATACTGAATGCTGACTATGATTTCGATGTTGATGAATAATCTCAGGACAGGGCCTTCAGAAGTTCACCTGGCCCATTGGCTACACTTTAGTTTGTTTTGGCTGGCTCTGACCATGACAGCGTGCAAGACCAAACAGAACAAAAGATTTACAATGTATAGATAATAAAAAAAAGAAAAAAAAAAAGATTTGCAATGTGATCAGTGTGGGTAGCTGATTCGTGTAATTTTTTTATTTTTTATTTTTTCAGTGAACTGGCTTGGAATTTAATATCATATCTAGCAAACAAGAAATAATTCAGAGAAAGAATAAATTTATCTAATATTACACCCACGCCACATAGTGAAAAACTGAAAGTAATGCTTTACTCGTTTGAAATTGAAACATGATAAGAGAAAAGGAGGACGGCAACATAATTATGCACGGGAAGTATGGATTGTGTCATCATGCAAAACTATGAGAGACATCAAGCACGAAACATTTTCTTGGAAAATACCAAAGATTACAAATATCTTTTGTAATGGCAATTACGTGGAGATGTGATGGACTAAAAATAGAGTGAAAATAAATCATGTCTTAAATAGGTTTGATTTGTTTTTTAAATGTAATATTTGAGTCTAACTTATTTATTTAATATAGGTTAATTTTCAAGGCATGATTTTACTTTTTTAAAAATTTAATCTGATCTGAAAGCTTATTTAAAGACATACTTAACAATGAGGTTTTTAAATAAACTAATAGACCTATTTCTAAATAATCCAATGAGATATGTTAAAGGATCTAGGTTTTTATATAGGTTAATAGACTTAAACTTTTAAAAAATATTATATTATTTATTAAATAATTATATTATATAAATATTATAATTTCATAATACACATAAAATAATAATATATAAAATTAAATAAGTCAGCCTACTAGGCCTAAAAAACTTTTTCAAAAGCCTAAAACTTGACTTGTTTAACTAAATAAACTTTTTAAAATGCTTTAACTTTACTTTTTTATTAAACGAGTCAAGTCAAGTTAGGTCTTAAATAGGTCAGGTCATAAGCTCTTGAAGGACCGCTTAGCCTATTTTCATCCCTAACTAAAAATTAAGAAAAAAGTGTATAAGGTTACCCTAAACTTTTGGTCAGCTACAAATAGTCACCCTTAACTTTAAATTTGTCTCATTTGACCCTAAACTTTCACTAATGTTTCAATAAATCCTTCTGTTAAAGGAGTGTTAACTCATTAATAACAAACTAATCATGACTATCCATTTACTACAAGAATTTCAAGATTTAGCGACTGAAATTTGAGAGGGAAATTTTTCCTCTCTAATCCCTCACTGATTAGCGAGGCAATTGTGAGGGATTAGTGAGGGAATTCCCTCGCTAACTTTGAAAAGAAAATACAGAGGGGAAACAACGAGTGAATAGCGAGGTGATTGCGAGTGAATTATTTCCCTCTCTAAATTAGCGAAGGAATTGCGATGAATTATTTCCCTCGCTAAAGTTAGCGAGGGAATTGAGAGGGAAGAAGTTCCCTCGCTAATATCACGAGGGAATTGCGAGGTAATAATTTTTCTCACTGATTTTAGCGAGGGAATTGTGAGGTAGTAATTTCTCTCTCTGATTTTAGTGAGGGAATGGCGAGGGAATAATTTCTCTCGCTAAAAAAATAGATTGTGCCCACTCAGTAAATAGCCAAAACATCTCATTTAGGTTAAAAATCAAATCTCCTTCCCCTCCACATCTCCTTCCCACCCACAGCACCCGAGCCGTACGACCCACGACCTTCTCCTCCACCACCCAAGCCCTTCCCCGGAGCTAAGCATGGCAGCCACGTGATGCGAATGACTTCCTCTCCTTCTACAGCAATGCGAGTGACAATTAACCACGCAGCCACAGCAATGTGACGCGACCACCAGGTAAGCCTTCTTCCATTTGTCTTATTGAGTTTTCTACTGTCTCCCACCCATTCCCTCACACTATTCCACCAAGAAACCATCATTTCCATCCAACTATCTCCTTCTATAAATATTGAGAGGGGTTCGAATGGAATGGGGATTTTTTCAAAAAGGAAGTAGCAGAAGCTTTGATTTAAAACAATCCAGATTTTAGAAAGGTGCTTGTTTAGAAAGAGAAAATCTGTAATTTTGAAAGGGAATTTTATTTTCTTCTTATACTATGTTTTTTTCTGAGAAAGGGGAAGAGAGGGCAACAAAGGAGCAAAAGTCTTCAAGTTCCTGGGATTTTGTACTCCTCTACCCTTGTTTCATGTGTGTTGTACTCAGTTCTAGCAATAAACATTTGATATTTGCTTTAATTTCATCATTTATTGAAATGCTGTAAAATATATAATGTTGGTCTATTTGCTTACAATGTGTTCGATGATATGCCTATGAGCCATTACTTGTGAGTTATTCGACGTAATGTTGCTCTTAATTTGCTTGATGAAATGCTACTGAGTTTCCTTTAAAGCAGGTTTGATATTTGATAATCCTTATTAGACCATCAGTACACATAGCGAATGAGTATGACTATATTCTAAAAAATTGTTCCAAAACTTTTAGTTAAAGACTTAAAATATCAATTAACTTCACTGGACTCTCCTTTGTTTGTGTGGTCAAACTGTTTACCTTTAGAGCCATCTTTGCTTCTCCAAAATAAACAGTTTCCCCGCTTGAGTGCAAGAGAAGATCATAAAAAAGTTAAATAACATCTTCTCTTCTGGTGTATCTATTTTAATGGTTCTGAGTAATTAACTAATTTTATGAATGACAATTTCTCTCTTTTAGCAAATTTAAGTCTTTTAAAGTTAAATAACATGTACTCTTGCTGATGAGATTTAAATAATATGGAGTAGGGACCTTGAATTGATTGTGTTTTCCATGAACACTTTTTACTATTGATACACTTTTGTTGAGCTAAGATAGAAAATTTTTTAATACCAACTTTGGTTTCTGAATGGCTTTGTGTACGTTGGCCTAAAAAAAATCCAATTCTTTGATGAAAGTTTCTGAGTTTGTGCAAAAACCCCTTAGCAGTCTATTTTTTATTCTTGTTCTCCATTTGTATACAGTTTACTCTGGCTAAAAATGTTTGCTATCCTTTTTGGTTTAATTTAGTCATTCAATAACCTGTAAGATATTTTTATAAAAAAATTTGTTTACATTTCTTAAAATAGTGTTTGCTTATGAAATCAGTATTTTAGTCTGTTTGACTAGTTCAGTTGTCTTTACTGTTTAATAAAAGATCAATCATGTTACTGCCTTTGTATTCATCTGATAAGTTGCATATTGGTCTGGAAAGCCTCTACGTTTAAGGTCTGGTTTGGTATTTGTTTTGACATTCTGATTTTGCTTGGATAAATCATGTTAATGAACTACTATTCATCTGATAACTGCATATTGGACTGGGTTGCCTATAGCTTAGATGTGAGGTATTATAAATTAAATTAGATGTGATAACTACATACTGACTTACTAGAGTTTAATTTTGCTTAATTGTTTCTATTTGTTCTGTAAGTTTTGCAATAGTTTCTGGTTTGACCTTTGCAATAAGAATTTGAATGATGAATTATCTTGTCTCTAGATACAAATTACGTACTGCTTTATTCTTTCATTAATATTTATCTTCTTGTAATTTAGTCAATTGCTTGATATGCAAATGTGAAAATTGAACATGTCAAAGTTAGGCAGAGTATGTATATTGTCGTAATTATTTGGACACATTGCATCTATGGAGATTTATACCTAGTTGTAGTTGTTTTGTTTTATATATATAAACCCTATCTGCAGTTGATATCAATTGGAAAACACTTTTTTTATAGGTCAGATTAGTATTTAGTCTGTTTTGCCACAAGGAATGTGCTAATAGGTGGTACTACCATATCACACAGCCTTCTACCAGTTACTAAGGATGATCATTTACTATTATTAAATTGTGACTTTACAATTGCTATCTTTACTTTGGCTTTCTTAATTTGACATTTACTAATAAATACTGGTTGGTAGATGTGTTGAAGTCAAATGTTCTGTCTTTTTTATTTGTATGTGTTGGTGCAGCTTCTGATAGTGATAGTTCCTCAGCATCTGGATCTGAGGCAGGGTCGCAAGGGACCTAATTATACTCTGTCAGGTAGAGTTACAGCCTCTGACATTTTATCTTGCTTTATGCTCTGTGACTGCTTATGGACAAATGTATCTAGACATACTGCATTACAATTATATATACTAGTCCAACTTCAGAAAATTTTGGAAGGCATAAATTTATATAGCATAAATTAAGGTACGAATTATATAGCTGATTTGATTTATGTCATAATAGTGGCTAGGTCTTTGTCCCTTTAAGCACCTTTTTCGTGAAAGCTCAGCTACCTTCAAACAATTAGGTGGAGTTCACAACTGATAGAAACCCATTAAGCATCACATTAGCATCATCGCTGGTCTGCTCTTGGAAGGCATAAAGAATACCATCAATCAGAAGATCTTCCAACCGGGTATCTATATCAGATGCTCCCAAGTTAGTGACCACCTTCTCAATAGTTTCCATAACCATTCGTCTGTAAGGTTCATTATCATCTTTAAGATCATCAACAATTCTCCTGACAATATCGGCAATGCTAACTTTGTTTGCTATCTCTACAATAGTATCCACAAGTTGCTTATAGTTTCTTCGATCCAAAGTCATCCTCCTAACCCAGACGTTCTTGAAAAAGTCAAGGAGAATATCATTTCTAATATAATTAGCTTCCACACCCTCAAGTGATTACACATTGCTTCATCACTTTCAGAACAATTTTCTTCATTTCTTCCTCAGGCGACTAAAATGCACGAATCAGAATAATCACAAATTAGAACACTTTAAGAATTGTTTTTCTTTCATATCCCAGTACATTTAGGACTCTCTAAATATGACATCAAACCTTGGATGCTGAAAATAAATGTTATGAATTTTTAACGAATTATGTGTTAATAATCTTGGTTTGATTTAACTTTTGATTTCGCTTTAACATATGCTTAAAGTTTTATTTTGTTATTCGAGTAAAAATTTAAGCAAAACCTTAGTTTTCCGTTTGAGATTCAATATTAATGAGCACGCATACATTTTCAAGGTACTGCTCATTGTATTGAATCTTGAATTGTTCAAGTGGGACAGTTTGGTAAGAAATTTTTTCTTCACTTGCTTAATAATTATTCTTTAAATCTCATATATTATACTTGTTGAAATTTTGGTCTGCTACATTTCCTTTTGTTCTCCGGGTGTATACTTAAATGCGGTAGATCTCACTGCGTTCAAGTCATGCACTTGGAGACCAATGGAAAATGCTACCGAAATTTTGTCAATTATAAAATATGAGATTTAAGGAATAAGTATTAACTAAATGTTGAAAAAGATTTTTATCGAATGGGATAAAGTCATCCCATGTTAAGAAGAAGATAAAGATAAAAGGATTGTATAATCTGCTAAACCAATTTTAGCAATCATGAGACCCGATCGAAATTGGATCTTACGAAGAAATGATCCTACTGGCCATGTAAGTGAAGAATTCAAGGATAGAGTTGATGATTTCATTAGGGTTGCTCAAGGAGACCCGACAGTTATTGATGCATTAAATTACATCCTTTGTCCATGTGCTAGATGTAAGAATCGTACTTGGAGGGAGGTATTTGGGGCAGAACAACATCTGTATAAGTACGGATTTGTGGATGGTTATATAAATTGTACCATTCATGGTGAGGACAGATGGGGGGATAGCGGCTCAACATCCATTGTCCATGATGATGAAGTGGAGCCTAAGAATCCATACATAGATATGGTTATGGATGCCGCAGGTGATAGATTAAATCCAGAAGTTCAAGATTTAGAAGAGGATCCAAATCTGTCAACTTCGAAGTTTTATGACTTGCTAAGAGACGCTGACGAACCTTTATGGGATGGTTGTCATAAGCACACGAAATTGTCAGTTGTAACTCAACTATTGAACTTGAAGTCAGAGTTTAACATGAGTGAGAGTTGTTATGATAGAATGATTGTCATAATTAAGAGCACGCTTCCAAAGCCTAAAAGGTTACTTGAAAACTTTTACAAATCAAAGAGAATGGTTCATGAGTTGGGATTAGGATATGAGAAGATAGATGCGTGTCTTAATCAGTGCATGTTGTATTACAAAGAATATAGTGACAAGAGACTCTACTCAGTTTGCTTAGTATGTGGACACCCACGATTCAAGCCGAAGGCAGGACGTTCAGCGAATGAGAAGGATGTGTCACACTCAGTGTTGTGATATTTTCCCATTATGCCAAGACTGCAACGTCTGTTTATGTCTAAAAACACTGCACAATATATGAGTATGCAGATGGAATGCGTCAAGATGAATCAGTGATCAGGCATCCAGCTGATGCTGAGGCTTGGAAATGATTTGACACTACCCATTCAATATTTGTGCTAGACGATCGAAATGTTAGGCTTGGTCTTTGTACAGATGATTTTAATCCATTCAGCGGTTTAGCCACACCATATTCATGTTGGCCTATTTTTGTCACACCGTACAATCTACCCCCAAGTATGTGTATGAAAAGGGAATACATGTTCCTTACTCTTTCCTGAACCAAAGTCACCAGGTAAAAGTTTAGATGTTTATCTTAGACTCCTAATTGACGATCTAAAGATATTGTGAGATAATGGGGTGCAAACTTATGATGCTTGGAAGAAGTAAAATTTCGATATGAAAGCGGCTTTGTTGTGGACAATAAGTGACTTTCCAGCCTATGGAATGTTATCTGGGTGGAGCACTTATGGAAAACTTTCTCGTCCGCTTTGTATGAATCACAGTAAGTCATTTGTATTGAAGCACAATAGGAAATGTTGTTGGTTTGATTGTCATCGCCAATTTCTGCCTTTTGATCATCTATTTCGCTGTGATTAAAACTCTTTTAAGAAATCAATAGTGAAAAAATCTAATCCATCACAACGGCTGAGTGAGATAGATGTCTTGAATAAAGTGACTTAACTTAAGGAAGTTTTTTCGGCTTGAATTCAGGTAAATAAAAACAAGATGACTTTGGTATACACCACAACTGGGTGAATAAGAGCATATTATGGGAATTGCCTTATTGGTCCACTAATGTAATACGACATAATTTAGATACTATGCATATCGAGAAAAACGTGTTTGACAATATCTTCAACACTATCATGGACATAAAAGGCAAGACAAAAGACAATGCAAATGCAAGAGAAAATTTAAAGATCATATGCAAACGTCCCACCGTGAAGCTAATAGTTCAGAATGGCAAGTATAAAAAATCAAAGGCGACATATATCTTGGATTCCAATCGAAGGAGGATGGTGTGTGAGTGGATAAAACAATTGAAATTTCCTGATGGGTATGCATCAAATATCGCACGTTACATCAAAGGAGATGGCAAGAAGATATATGGAATAAAAAGTCACGATTGTCATATTTTTATAGAAAGGTTAATTCCTCTAAAATTTCATGATATCTTGCCAAAACTTATATGGGGACCATTAACAGAACTCAGCTTGTTCTTTAAAGAAGTTTATGCAACTGAAATTTGTGCTTCTACCATGGAGAATGTAGAGCTTTCCATTATTGAAACAATTTACAAGTTAGAAAAGATTTTTCCTCTAGCATTCTTTAATGTGATGGAACATCTAGTCGTGCATCTCCCCTATGAAGCTAAGGTTGGAGGACCAGTGCATTACAAATGGATGTACCCCTTTGAGAGGTGTATACTGTACTTAAAAAGGAAGGTCCGAAATAAGGCGAAAGTTGAAGGATCTATTTGTGAAGTGATCTATCGATTATTTTCATACCTTAAATGCCTTATGATTAATTTAATTGGATTTCATATGTGCTTAATTGTTAACATTTAGCTAAGTTTCTAATATAAAGCTTAATCAAATGCTTATTATGAAACTTTGCTTAAATGTGTTTATTAGCACTCATAATTGAATTATATCTTTCAGGATATTTATGAGTGATGGAGTCCATTAGCCTCAAACTAGGCCTACTATCCACTTAAAGAAAGAGCTAAAGATTCAAGGAGATCAATATCACCTCTCGAAGCAATGAAAGAAAAGTATTTGCAAAGAATCCGGACTGATAATGAAAGAATCAAATTACAAGGCCTGTGTCAAATTACAGGGTCTGGGCCGTGTCAAATTACAGGACTTGGGCTGTGTCATATGACATGGCCCGTGTCGTCGCACCAGAAAGTTAAATTAAAATTCTATTAAGAAATTATGTATCTAAAGCTATAAATAGAGATACCTAGAGCCCCTAAAGAGAGTTCTGGCTTGGAGGCTGCCAAGAAACTGAAGAGAATAGGAAGAACAAGGGAAAAGGAGATTGGATCGAAGATTAGAGTCTCGGGTTCGAGCAATCGGAGATCGATCATCCCCAACCTTTGGAAACTAGTTTGATCTTCAGTTTTCTTTTGCACTTTTATTTTGAACTATGTTTTTCTTCTATTTTCCTTGTGATTTTGAATTTGCCATGTGTGGCTAAACTTCTTGATTGGTTAAGGGAAGATGAAACTCTAGTTTTGATTATGTGAATCTTGCATATTTCTTTATATTAATACAGTTATGTTTTTATTCATATGTTTTTTTTTATCTTAAATCAATATAAAGGTCTTCATATTCTTGCCAAATTTCGAGAATGGTAAAATTAAGATTGTTATGTGTGGTTGCGGTGGTAAAACTAGTGAAACATATGATCTAAATAATTTAATCTCGGTGTGTAATTAGATCTTAGTGTGATTGATTTTCTAATTCTTAATGCAATCATTAGGTAGGTGTAAGAGCAGTTACTTTATAAATAACTAATGGTTAGGGTTTGATTTGAGCGGTTGCTAAATTAAGCGAAACTTAAGGAAAACAAGAGATTTATCTCACAATCACATAAGAACATAATTGATTATGTTGGTATAAAGAGTATGTGATCTGTCGATTATTTCCATATTTTAATTGCCTTATGATTGATTTAATTGGACTCCATATATGTTTAATTGTTGACATTTAGCTAAGTTTCTGATTTAGAGTTGTCTTTGGATGTTTATTGTGAAACTTTGCTTAAATGTGGTTATAGACACTCATAAACGTATTGTGATTTTCAGGAGATCTATGAGTGATGGAGTCCATTGGTATTGAGCTGTTGAGAAGAGAGTTAAGAGACTTAAGGGAATCAGTACCAACTCCTAGAAGCAAAGGAAGAAGGGCATTCATGAAGAATCAATGCTGGATTTGAAGAAAATGATCAACACGGCCGTGTCAATTGACACGGGGTAGGCGTGTATCATTCTACTTTGAAGACCGGAAAGTTTTGATCAACACGGCCGTGTCAAGTGACACGGGGTAGGCGTGTATGCCTCGACTTCACGAGGAAGGGTAATTTCAAGTCTTGACCGATAACACGGCCGTGTCAAGTGACACGGGGTGGGCCGTGTTCCTTTCTGACCTTGGAATAGATGGAAATTTGTCTCCAGAATCAGACACGGCCTGGGCCGTGTCATATGACACGGCCCGTGTCGTCGCACTAGGAAGTTAATTTCGTGCTTTAATGTTAAATTAGGTTTCAAAACCTATAAATAGGGTTACTTAGAGCCTTTAAAGGAGGTCTGGGCTGGGAGCAGCCAAGGGATTGAAGAGGATTCGAAGACCAAGGGAAAGGGAGATTGGATTGAAGATTGGAGTCTCGGGTTCGAGCAATCGAAGATCGATCATTCCCAACCTTCGGAAACTAATTTGATCTTCAGTTTTCTTTTGCACTTTTGTTCTGGATAATGTTTTTCTTTAATTCTTCTTCTGTTTTTAACTTTGCCATGTGTGGCTAAACTTCTTGATTAGTTAAGGGAAGATGAAACCCTAGTTTTGATTATGTGAATCTTGCATATTTCTTTATATCAATACAGTTATGTTTTTATTCATATATTTCTGAATCTATTGTTGGTATGAAGGTTTTTATACTTGTTCCCACTTTCAAAGTGGTAGATCTGGGTTTATTATGCGCGGTTACGGTAGTAAATTTAGCGGAATGTATGATGTTCATGTGGGTATAATTATCTTTGTGCTATTTGCCAGTTATAAAAGTGGTAGATCTAGATATATTATGCGCGATTCTTGCGGTAATAGATCTAGTGAAATATATGTTCTAAGTAATTTAATCCCTTGTGTGATTAGATCTTAGTGTGATTGGTTTTCTAATTCTTAATGCAATCATTAGGTAGGTGTAAGAGCGGTTGCTTTACAAATAACTAATGGTTAGGATTTGATTTGAGCGGTTGCTGAATTAAGCGAAACTTAAGAAAGACATGAGATTTATCTCACAATCACATAAGAACATAATTGATCATGTTGGTATAAAGGGTATGTAAGTTGGCATTATCATATAAATCTAGTGGTGGATTCCATCTCTTAACCAATATCTTTAACTTGATAATTCAATTTGTGTTTACTATTTTGGTTTAAGTTTAATTTCTCTTTTTAGTTTTAATCAACAAAACCCCCCTTTTTAATTTTACTATTTATTTTTCATCAGAGTTTAATTTAGGAATTAAATTGATAGTGTTAATTGAATTGGTTCTCTGTAGATCGACCCTTGCTCACTACAACTGGTTGCAATGTTTTTATATTTTTGGTGGAACTTGACAACTGTTTTTAATATTTATTTTTAATCACATTCCACAGCACACCAGTATGTAAGTTAGCATAATCATATAAATCTAGTGGTGGAATCCATCTCTTAACCAATATCTTTAATTTGGTAATTCAATCTGTGCTTACTATTTTTGTTTTAAGTTTAATTTCTATTTTTAGTTTTAATTAACAAAACTCCCCTTTTATACTTTTTACTATTTTCTTTAGAGTCTAAATTAGGAATCGGTTTATAGTGTCAATTGAATTAGTTTTCTGTGGATTGACCATTACTTACTACAACTGGTTACAATTGGCCATTGTTTTTTATATTATTTCTAATCACAATCCACAACACACCAAATTTTGGCGCCGTTGTCGGAGAACTAACTTTCTAATTGTGCTATTGATTCGTTTCCTACTTTTTACTCTATTTTTGTTTTTGTTTTTAATTTTTAATTCATTCTTTATGATTGTTTTGTTGGTGTTGATGTCCATTGATCATTGGTGAAACGCTTAATGGATATGGGGAAAGCACAAGTACATGCTTGTGAGATTTGCTTATCACCTGGACATATCACTGATATGTGTCTCACTTTCCCAGTGGACACAAATGAGGAGTCCCAAAATCAACCTCTAGTTTATGAACGTCTGAAATTTCAACAAAGGCAAACATCTTTCCCTCAGAGGCAACAACAAATTCAAGCTCCTAGACAACCTGAGCCTTCACTGAAGGAGTTAATGAGACAAATGACCATTAGTAACATTCAATTTCAACAAGAAACAAATGTCTCATTCAATGACCTACAAAACCTACTAGGGCAATTATCCACAAATTTCAGCAAGGTTCAAAGCCTATTTTCTGAAGGATTTCTCTCACCACTGGAAGTGAATATGGAGAAAAATGCTAGTGATATCATATTGCGAAGTGGGAACTTGTTAGGTGAACCCATCTCCCCCCCCCCCCACAAGCTACTTAAGAAATAGACCAAAAGCTTAAAGAGGTAAATGAGGAAGGGAAAAACTCTAAGGCTCTCGAGGTAAGTATTCCTGAACCATTTCCTAATGTGGTGGAGAAACGTTATGATGAGTTGTGTGATGAATTTCCTGATTTTATTAGTTTCAATAATCTTATTTATTGCTACTCATGTACTGATTGTGATGGTGATATGATATGTGTCATTTGTGTTGAGATTTCTGCATCCTTGAAAGTTGTTGATTCTGTTTACTTAGCAGCTAATAGAATTGAAGGATATATCAGTATAGTTTTTGATGCAGTTGCAGATTCTAAGACCCAAAGGGATGTGAAGTTGCAGGCCACTGAAGAATTTTCACAGGGAGAAGAACACCGGTTGGCAGTCACCACTGAAGTGGATTTTGTTTTTGGACCTGGGTCCAACATAAACAATGAAAATGAAGTTGTAAAAGTATACATATTTCCTTCTAATGGTGAAGCCAAAGAAATTAAGGAAGGCCAATGGGATCCCAGTAGAAGCCCTCATGCCTCAAGCTTAACTTGGTCATTACACTTCAGCCAATGGGACCCCGGTGGAAGCTCTCATGTTATTTCAAGCATAAATTAGTTATTATGCTTTCGCCAATGAGATCCTGGTGAAAATCTCTTCATCTACCTCCGTTACTTCAGTTGATAAGGATGTTTCTTCCTCTCTTTTATCTTAATTGTCCTAGATTTATTAATGATTATTTATTGTTGAGGTTTACATTGAGGACAATGTAGAATTTAAGTATGGGGGAGGAATTGACTTTTTGTTTTCTGTTTTATTTCTATTTTTATTTTAATTTCTATATTTTGTTTTTGAAAAAAAATTGTGTTTTTATTTGATTTCCAATGATGTTTTGAGATTTGTGAAGTTTATGAGTTTAAAGCAATTGAAATTCAAGGTTATGATTTATAAATTTATTCTTTCATCTTGAATTTGACATGCTTGATTTTGAATGTTTGATTGATGAATTGAGTTTGATAGATGCATACCTGGTGAGATTTTGAACTTTTTGATGGATGAATTTAGCATTTATGTCATTCTTTTCTTTCTTGTGTGATTTTCACTCATGTCATATTGATCACTCTAGAATTTACTTTGATTCTTTTTGAGGCTATATTTTTACTTGCATACATGAATATGATTAGGGCATTCTTTTGTGATTAACTACTTTGGCCAAATAGTCAACCTTGCATTATTTCCCTTTGATTAACTCCTTGAACCTATTTGCCTATTCTTTGTCTTAGCTCATTACATATCTTATATGAAAAACCATGTTTTTGCCTTACTTTACCTTAAGGAATGGGAAAACATTGGTTTATTTTTCATTGGAGGAGCTCTTTTTCTTGTGGATAATGTATAGTACAAGTGGGGGGGTTATATCCTTGATATGCAATATGCAAAGTGTTTGGTGAAAAAAAATGCAAAAAAAAAAAAATTACAAAAAGGTTATAAAAGAACAAAAAGAAAAAGGAAAGAAACATGTCAAGAGAATGTGCTTTATATAGATTTGGGGGGATAAAATTTCATGTTTGTCGATTAAGTTCCTCCCCAATGTTCTTTTATTCTCTTGGGTACTTATCTTGTCATATCCATATTGTTTCCTTCCCTTACATTGACCCTATTACAACCTTAAATAAAGTCCTTTTGATTTGTGTGTGCATGTGTTTGAGTAGTGGAGAAGTAGAAGATAAGCAAGCTAATGGTAGTGCATTTTTTTTTCATAGGTTGAATTGAGTGAAATACTTACTTTGTAAGCACTTGAGAGATTGAGAGTGTATCTTGTGAGGATCTATCATTCTTAATTCATGCTTTTCAAATTGAAGATACCTTGCTTGTTAGTTGGAAATATGAAGAATTATTATCTCTTGAATGTTTTAATCACTTGAATTTTTTCTTGCTTTTCTTGCTTATAAATTTTTGCCTTTCTTGAATATCAATGGAAACTAAGTCTTTTAAATTTTTAGGTTTTGAATTTGTATTATTTTCCCTGTTTTTGGTTTGGTCTTATGTTTTGTCCAAGAGTGCAAAAGGCTAAGTGTGGGGGTATTTGATCTATCAATTATTTTCATACCTTAAATGCCTTATGATTGATTTAATTGGATTCCATATGTACTTAATTGTTAACATTTAGCTAAGTTTCTAATATAAAATTTAATCAGATGCTTATTATGAAACTTTGCTTAAATGTATTTATTAGCACTCATAATTGAATTATGTCTTTCAGGATATGAGTGATGGAGTCCATTAGCCTCAAACTAGGCCTACTATCCACTTGAAGAAAGAGCTAAAGATTCAAGGAGATCAATATCACCTCTTGAAGCAATGAAATGAAAGTATTTGTAAAGAATCCGGGTTGAAAATGGAGGAATCAAATTACAGGGCCCGTGTCAAATTACAGGGCTTGGGCCGTGTCATATGACACGGCCCGTGTCGTCGCACCAGAAAGTTAAATTCGAATTCTATTGAGAAATTAGGTATCTAAAGCTATAAATAGAGATACCTAAGCCTCTAAAGAGAGTTCTGACTTAGAGGCTGCCAAGAAACTAAAGAGAAGAGGAAGAACAAGGGAAAGGGAGATTAGATCGAAGATTGGAGTCTCGGGTTCGAGCAATCGGAGATCGATCATCCCCAACCTTTGGAAACTAGTTTGATCTTCAGTTTTCTTTTGCACTTTCATTCTGAACTATGTTTTTCTTCTATTTTTCTTATGATTTTGAATTTGCCATGTGTGGCTAAACTTCTTGATTGGTTAAGGGAAGATGAAACTTTAGTTTTGATTATGTGAATCTTACA
Source organism: Ormosia semicastrata (assembly GCA_029884595.1). Lineage (NCBI taxonomy): Eukaryota > Viridiplantae > Streptophyta > Magnoliopsida > Fabales > Fabaceae > Ormosia > Ormosia semicastrata. The sequence continues at coordinate 11,825,033 of JAQQTO010000046.1, read as the reverse complement.
TATTTCTTTATATCAATACAGTTATGTTTTTATTCATATGCTTCTTATCTTAAATCTATATAAAGGTCTTTATATTATTGCCAAATTTCGAGAGTGGTAAAACTAGGATTGTCATACGCGATTGCGATGGTAAAACTAGTGAAACATATTATCCAAGTAATTTAATCCTAGTGTGTGATTAAATCTTAGCGTGATTAGTTTTCTAATTCTTAATGCAATCATTAGGTATATGTAAGAGTAGTTGCTTTACAAATAACTAATGGTTAGGGTTTGATTTGAGTGGTTGCTAAATTAAACGAAACTTAAGAAAAACAGGGGATTTATCTCACAATCACATAAGAACATAATTGATTATGTTAGTATAAAGAGTATGTAAGTTAGCATAATCATATAAATCTAGTGGTGAAATCCATCTCTTAACCAATATCTTTAATTTAGTAATTCAATCTGTGTTTACTATTTTTGTTTTAAGTTTAATTTCTATTTTTAGTTGTAATTAACAAAACCCCCCCTTTTATACTTTTTACTATTTTCTTTAGAGTCTAAATTAGGAATCAGTTTATAGTGTCAATTGAATTAGTTTTCTGTGGATCGACCCTTACTTACTACAACTGGTTGTAAGGTTTTTATATTTTTTTGTGAAACTTGACAATTATTTTTGATATTATTTCTAATCACAATCCACAACACACCATGAAGCGTATATTTTAGAAGAAATTTCTAATTTTTCTTCCATGTATTTTGATCCCCACCTACAGACTAGGCGCACTCAAGTTCCTCGGAATGACGATGGTGGGGAAGATACAATTAATAAACGGTTGTCTATTTTTAAACATCCATGTCGTCCTATCGGAAGAGGTCGAAATAAATTCTTGACGGATGTGGAACTTCATATTATTAAGACATATGTGCTTGTAAATTATGGAGAAGTAGAACATTATCTCTAGTAAGTCTACTCCCTATCTAATTAATTTGTTTATTTTTCACTAAATTTATGCTACATATTAATTACTGTATTGATTAGACAATTCGAGGATTCGTTAAGGAAAACATACCCCAATATCATTGATGATCAAATATTAGAAGCTTGAGATAAGGGTTTTAGTAGGTGACAAAAACTTCTAGTGAGTTCTTCTATCCATAATCACGACTATCATATTAAATTTAATGTTCATTATGCTAAATGTTACAACTATCTGCTGTCTATGTAATGATACAGGTTAATATAGGTCAAGTTGAGGATCAAATGATACGAGAGATAAGTTATGGTCTATCTAAGTCCGTGACTTCTTACTGTGGCTTAATAGTTAATGGGTATAGATTTCATACTAAGGAGTACGGACAAAATAAAGCTACCATGAATAATGGCATATGTGTTAGAGGTAGTATATATGGTGAGAATGACTTTGACTATTATGGCATTGTTGAAGATATATTGGAATTGTCATATGTAGGAAATTAGAACAGAGTATTTCTTTTACAATGTCATTGGTTTGACCCGATTAATGGAGTCAATGTTGATGACAGATATGGGTTAGTTGACATCAAGAATAAATCAATACTTCACTCAAATGAGCTATTCGTCTTAGCCGAAGAAGCACAACAAATGTACTATACAAGATACCCATAAAGCAGCGGGAATAGAGCTAATGGTGAATGGTGGACAGCTTGCAAGGTCAGAGCAAAACTCTTCGTGGCTGAGACATTGAATGACAAATGTGATGAATTGAATGACCTAGCTGCCACTGATTATTACTAAGATGATGGATCCCTTGGAATACACAATATTGTCATAGTTGATGAAGCACTTTCCTTGTTTGATGCACATGCCCAAATAGAAGAAGTGAACATACATGATATACATTATCCAATGGACGTTCCGGTTGATGATGAGTTCATTGATGGCAACGAAGATAATGAAATTAATGAATTCTCAGATGAAGATGAGGAATCTTTTGCTTCAGACTCAAGTAGTTAAAATTGAATCTTGTTCAATAAATTTCGTTAATGGTATTTACACTGAAATATCATTATTATATTTTGAAGTTTTTATTGACATATAATTTCTTAACTTGTCATGTTTCATTATGTTTCCTTATGCAGATATTCATCATGACCATTCGAGGTAGAGGTGCTGGATGCCGTCGTGAGAGAAGCCATAATGTTTCATCCCAGCCTTCTCCATCTAGCCATAATTGTCCACCACTACAGCCTTCTCAACCCTCCCCAGGTATACCTATTGGATAATCTTTTTAATTATTGTTAACTCGTGGTTTATATACCTTGTAATATATTGTATTTTTTGGTTTATTGTTCGCTCTTTTGCTACCGTAAGTGCACGGATCGCACTTGTAGTTTAGCCAGGAGTCAGATATCGTTCCCACGAGGAAACAACGTTAAATTAAGTGCTAAGTATAAACCAATAATTCAAATACTTCTATTCAAGGATATATATATTGGAGTGTTCATGTATTTGTTAATTTTAATAACTTAAAACTATGAGAGTAATGTGAGAGTCAATAATTCAAGAATAGGGATTCCTTTTCCACTTCCTATTTTAATTGATAACAAGTAATCCTTAAGAGCAATATAAACGAAATGTCTAGGTTAGCTTGGGAATCACAATTAGTTAAAAGCCTATGTCTAGGTCAATTAACCCCGCTTCCATTACTTAGTTCACTATGTTTCCATGAGAACTAGAGTAAATCCACTCATTAAGATCTATTCCCAATTAATTACTATGCATGGTCAATAGGTATATTTCTATCCTATTAACGAATCATCGCATTCAACCCAATTGAATGAAATAGAACATGCATCAATCATACACTTGATCTTAAATCCAAATTCCTATGTCTAGGTTCATTAGATTTAAACAAATCAATTGAAAGCTGATCAGACTAACAAAGCATGAAGCACTATATAACTGAACAGAGACCAAATCATATATATAACTCAAGAGATTACAAGTTTAATCAACATCCATAGGAAGATCCAAAGAAAAACCCTATAACAGCCTAGCCAGCCATGACAAATGAAAATACAACAAGATTAATCAGAGTCATGGAGATAGAGATAAGAGAGGAGAAGAAAAAGGAAGAACAAAGCTTAGGGAGATGGTCCTTCAAGCTTCAATCCTCCACCAAGGTGAAGAAGGACTCCAATCTCAGTTATTTCAGCTTCTCTTTTACCCAAAAATCGTAACCCTAGCAGCTGGAATCTATTTCTACGTAATCCCCCTAAGAAAAACTAATGAAACAGTATTTATAGACGAAAATAGCTTCTGCGCGCTGCGGCCCTGACATTTGCGCGCCGCGGCCCTCCTCAGTTAGGTTACTGGGGCCGCGGCCCTCACTACATGTGCGCCGCGGCCCTGAAGCCTCGGGTTGAAGTACTGAATTGCTGCTGATGCACCAAGCGCCGCGGCCCTGATATGTGTGCGTCGCGTGTGGCCTCCATACTGAAATGCTCCATAGGCTTCTCCACCCTATCTTGGGTCTATCCTTGCATCAAACCATCGACTTTGAGCCTATCACATTTAAGATTTCACCCAGTTAAGCATATGTGCACAATCTACTCAATTCAACAACAAAATGGAAAGATTTTCTCAAAAGCAGAACGGAAAACATCAATCATGGAATTGAGTGAAAATCAAACTAAAGTCTTCCAGTCTTGCCTCAAAACAAGGACTAAGCAATCAAAACACACACATATTGGAAACTACATTTCAAGGAGTTATCACACCCCCACACTTAGCTTTTTGCTAGTCCTCGAGCAAAACAAATTATCACCAGCATTCATCCAGCATCCAATCATGAATTTCATTTTCACTTAACCAAGTCTAGTGTTCAATGATTATATAAGCCTCAAAGATTGCTCATGCAATATAATCAGTTTCACCCATGCACATCTTTAGCATGATAACATTTAAGGTCTCTTATCCAAAAATGACATCTCCCACAAGCATGCAAGTTAATCTTTTACTTTTCAGTTTATACACATCCGGATAAGTTTATAAGCATACATGCATATGTTTCACCAAATCCACAAGATTGCCACAAAAATCTCTCTCCACTAATGTAAATCATACACAAATGAGGATCAAAAGGGTCTTTCATAGCTTGCAATGTAAGGCCAGGAATTATGAGATGAAGAACAAAGGGGAATGGATTTAACACAAACATTGAGAATCATACACATTCGATTTCAAGACATGAGCTCAATTAAAACTATCAGGGTATTCAAAATCAGAACTACTTAGAACCATTCAATGCTTTTTTGTAGTTAAGTTTTCTTTTTCTTTTCTTTTGCTTTGCTTGTCTCTCTTCTTCTTCTTTTTCTCTTACTTTTTTTTTTTAACTGAACAGAAGCAAAGCAATGTTTTTCTTTTTGCAGATGGTTCATCCAGGTTCATTATTGAACTTTATTTATACAATACCCCTAAACCGAACTCACAACAAGAAATCATATGGTATGAACTCAACCAACAATGATGGTAAGATAATAAATGTGATGTTTTCACATGCATCAAGAATGGTTACATGGTATGGTATATGTAGGTGATAAAAGAAAGAAGGCCAACATACATATATAGCTACAAAGGGGGACCTAAGGATATGATCATGTCAAGGTAAGCTTTTTAAGGCTCAAACGGTCCACACAATGCCCTTATCATTTCCTCAATCATGCATAATCTAGGATTTCGCTTCAAGAGAGTTTCAAAACAATATTACAGAAAAACGAAATCTATACAAGTACTTCCCATAAACATTTTCTAAACATGCATACAACTCATTTTCAAGCTATGCAAGCATACAAGTGGGAAACAAAACCATGCATATGAAGAGACAAACAATGATTCTCATGCTTCAAAATCGCGCAAAGTTTCACTAAGAGAGGCAAATTGCAAACATTCATATCATCGGACAATCATTGCCATATTAGTCATTTGCGCAAAGCATTAATTTCATCAAAATAATCAACAAAATCTATGTTGTGCACAATATATAAAAAAAAAAAACTTTTCATGTGCACTTCATATATACCAACAAAAATTATTTGCACTATGATTAGCATGTTTGAACAAGTAGATATAATCAGTTATATAATTAAAATTCAAAAGCAGTTATAGACACCCCCCAGACCTGAGGGAAACAGTGTCCTCACTGTACAGAGTATGAACAAGGTTCAACAAAAAATAAAAGGAAAGATGCCCTGTGTGCATCAGATAAGATCCTCATCAGAAGAAGTAGTGTCCTCATCATCCTCATCATGATCAGAATCCTGCGGGGAACGAGATGGGCCAGCTACCGCCACGGGTGGGAATTGGGGCACAGGGTAGTGATCCATGGGGAAGCCGAACTGCTGAGCCATCCACCGCTGAGTCTGAATAATATAGGCAAGCTGGGCATTAACAGAGGCACGCCATGCAACATCAGAGGTAGGAGCGGAGCTAGACGCCTCATAAGTCTGTTGCTGTCGCCGAGGTCGCGGAGGCGCATGAGCAGCAGCTGGAGCCGGAGCAGGGGGCCGCCCAATCGCTCAATGATGGAGTCGGTGATGGGGCTATTTCACCTCGAGATAACTCCTCGCGAATCTCCCATGTAACATGTGCCGCCCCAGGCAAAGCTCCTGGATGAGGGAGGGAAGTACAAAGTCCGGGCCTCCTCGACCGCGCGCCTAATCCGGGAATGGATGACCTGAGCCACATCAATGTGGTGGCGCTCGAGGATAGCATATAGAAGAATCGCCCGATCCCTAGTAACCTGGACATGTTCCCAGATGGAGTGAGGCGGTGAGAGATAAAATGATACCACACCTTAGCCTCAGGAGTCAAGCAGCGCCTAGGAAAGAACCGAGGGCGGTGAGTATCCACTGTTAATGTCCATGGCACCGGGAGAGACTCAAGACTGCAAATACGAGCAGTGACAACTGTGAGGTCAATCCCCTCCTCTGGCTCCCATCGCATAAATTGCTTATAATCACAAATTTCAGGTGCCGGGTCCAAACCAAGAATGCACCTGATATCATCCGGGGAGTACGAAATAGTGCGAGTGCGCACCTCGCGATGAGTCGGCTAGCGAGAGAGGCGGCGTTCGCATAGAATCGCGAACAACGGTAGAACGGCAGCCTCCGGATGAACAGTAAACCTCTGCCAGTGATGGTGAGTGATGAGGTCCTGGATATCACGATGGATACCCAGAGTGAAATCAAAGCCGCGCTCAGGAATGACTGGTTTTTTAACCAGGACGCTATAGCGCTTAGCTGCCTCAGTTGAAATAAACCGTCGCTGATCAAACACAGGAGGTGAAGGTTCCCTTTGGGCGCAACTGGAGGAAGCTCTGCGTCTGGAAGTCATGGTGGAGCTTACAGAGTACCTAACCATGCAAAAAAAATGCTCAAAATTAATAAATAGAAAAGATACAGGAAGGTAAAGCAGAGCATAAGATAACAATAGAGGAACAAGACAAGAATGAAGTTAGTAGGGCACCCAAGACAACTAAAAAGGGGAAAGAACCATTTCTGGGCATTCTGAGGGATAGGGCCGCGGCCCCCAAAGGTCACGGCCACGACGCGCACACCGAGAAATGCAGGAATGGCTCCCCTGTTCCATGGCTTCCCCAAATAGCGTAAATAGCAACAGATGGCAAGAAACACCATGCAATCAGGCTACATTATACTAGATTACATAACTATTAACTAAAATCAAGCCCCTACAACTAAGGAATACACAGAAATTGAAAAAAATTCAGAAAAAGAAATGGTAAAAAGGCTTAAAGCTTGTTACCTGGTGAAGACAATGAGAAAGGGGAGGCAATGGAGCCTTAAAACCACCAGGAGAGGAAGGGAAATGGGAAGGGAGAAGAGAGGAACCGAGAGAGGGTAGGGAGAAAGTGACAGAAATGAAAAGGGGGGCAGATTTAATTGTGCACGCCACTGAGCGTCGCGGCGCCCATGGTGTCAGGGCCGCGGCGCGCAACTAAGTGAAACGCGCGTTTCACTCTAGGGCAAATTTTTTTTTTTAAAATTGGGGGCCGCGGCGGTAATAAGTAAGGGTCGCGGCCGTCATGCTGGGCCGCGGCCTTCAAGTTATCAGGGCCGCGGCCCTGAGGCCCCTGGTTTTTGGCCTGAATACCCAGAGGGCCGCGACACAACCTTGTGGGGGCCGCGGCGCATGAAGTCGACTCCGAGTGCACTCGGACCTCATTTCTGGCCAATTGGTTCCTCTTCTAGGCCTTCCACACCTCTAAAACATGTCTAAATTATTTATTACACAATGTACCACAAAAACATGCTGAAAAAGTTAATTCTACGTAATAAGCTATTTAAATACTTAAAGGAAAAGAAACAAACCCTTGGGTTCCCTCCCAAGAAGGGCCTAATTTATAGTCCCGGCAGGACTTTGATGAACTCAAGCTGGAGCTGATAGTATGAGGGAGGACTTCTCCCTGTTAATTTCTCCTCCAAAGTAAGGTTTTAGGCGCTGGCCGTTTACCTTGAAGCTTGTTGATCCATCCAACGGGGCTACTTCCACTGCTCCATGGGGAAACACCTTTTTCACCACAAAGGGTCCCGACCACCTTGATTTAAGCTTTCCGGGGAAGAGTTTAAGCCTGGAATTATAAAGGAGAACTTCTTGGCCTTCGGTAAATCCTTTCGGACTATTTTATTGTCATGCCAAAATTTGACCTTCTCCTTGTATACTTTTGCATTCTCATAGGCTTGTAGCTGAATTGTCTAGCTCATTGAGTTGCAAAAGTCTATTTTCACCGTGACTTGTAAATTGAAATTGAGCCGCTTTATTACCTACCAATAAGCACTATGCTCAAGCTCAAACGGTAGGTGGCATGCTTTCCCAAACACCATCTTGTACGGAGACATCCCAATGGGGCCTTTATAAGCGATCCTATAAGCCCACAAATCGTCATCTAGCTTCCTTGACCAATCATTTCTACGGTTGAACACACTTGTCTTCTCTAGGATCGCTTTATTTCGCGGTTAGAGATTTCTGCACCCCACTTGTCGTGGGTGATAGGGAGTGGAACCCGATGCTTCACACCATACTTGGCTAAGAGGGCTTCAAAGTACTTGTTACAAAAATGTGACCCCCCGTCACTGATGATGGCCCTAGGTGTTCCAAATCTGGTGAAGATTTGATTCTTTATAAAGCCAATCACTACCTTTGAATCATTGGTAGGAAATGCGCATGCCTCCACCCATTTGGAAACGTAGTCTACAGCCACAAGTATGTACTGATTCCCAAAGGAGGGAATAAAGGGGCCCATGAAGTCAATGCCCCACACATCGAAGATCTCAACTTCCAAAATGAAGTTGAGAGGCATCTCATTTCTTCTGGCGATGCTTCCAGACTTCTGGCACTGATCACATCGTTGAACATGCGAATTTGCATCCTTATATATCGTTGGCCAATAGAAGCCGAGTTGATTGAGCACCTTCGCCTGCTTGTCTTAGCACAACTGTAATGCCCACCATATGGAGAAGCATGACATTCATTCAAGATTTGCTCCACTTCCTCCATAGGTACACATCTCCTCAACATCTGGTCGAGCAATTGTTTAAACAAAAAGGGCTCATCCCAAATGTAGTGCCTGACATCAGACAAGAATTTCTTCTTCTGATGAGAGGTTAAATCAAGAGGCCACACATCACTTACAATATAATTCACCATGTCTGCATACCAAGGACAGGATGGAGTGGTGGCTACAAACAGCTGTTCATCTGGAAATGTTTCCCTAATTATGATCGGTTCAGCTTGAGTGTCTTCATTCTCAAGTCTAGAAAGGTGGTCTGCCACTTGATTTTCAGCACCTTTCTTATCCCTGATCTCCAAATCAAACTCTTGTAGAAGCAAAACCCATCTAATCAATCGAGATTTTGCGTCTTTCTTACTCACTAAATACTTTATGGCAGAGTGATCTGTATACACGATTACCTTAGTACTTACCAAATAAGCTCTGAACTTGTCAAACGCAAACACAACCGCCAGCAGCTCTTTCTCTATTGTTGTGTAGTTCAGTTGGGCATCGTTAAGTGTCTTGCTCGCATAATATATGGAGTGAAACACTTTATCCTTCTTCTGTCCCAACACTGCACCCACAGCATAATCGCTGGCGTCGCACATAAGCTCAAACGGTAGTTGCCAATCTGGAGTAATAATTACTAGTGCTGAGACCAGTCTCTTCTTTAGCTCCTCAAACGCAACCTGACATGAATCATCAAAGGTAAACTGGATGTCTTTCTCCAGAAGGTTGCAAAGAGGCTTGGCTATCTTCGAAAAATCCTTAATGAACCTCCGATAGAAACCCGCATGGCCAAGAAAACTGCGGATTCCTTTCACTGCATTAGGCGGAGGAAGCTTATCTATTACCTCAATCTTTGCCTTATCCACCTCCATCCCTCTAATAGAAACCTTATGGCCTAGGACTATTCCTTCCTGTACCATAAAGTGACATTTTTCCCAGTTCAGGATGAGGTTGGTTTCTTCACACCTCTTCAGCACGGATGATAAAGTTTGCAAACAGCTATTATAATCATCCCCAAACACTGAAAAGTCGTCCATAAACACTTCCAAACCATGCTCTATCATGTCTGCAAAAATGGCCATCATGCATCTCTGAAAGGTTGCAGGAGCGTTGCACAATCCGAACGGCATCCTACGAAACGCAAATGTACCATAGGGACAAGTAAAAGTTGTCTTCTCCTGGTCCTCAGGAGCTATGGCAATTTGGTTATATCCAGAATAACCATCCAAGAAGCAGTAATAAGCCTTTCCTGCTAGCCTATCCAACATCTGGTCTATAAACGGAAGCGGAAAATGGTCCTTTCTGGTGGCCTTGTTCAACTTGCGGTAGTCCATGCATACTCTCCAGCCTGTGACTTTACGAGAGGGAATCAACTCATTATTTTCATTGGTGACTACCGTCATGCCACCTTTCTTGGGCACGCACTGAATCGGTGAAACCCAAGAGCTGTCAAAAATAGGATAAATTATGCCTGCATCCAGCCACTTGATCATTTCCTTCCTCACCACTTCTTTCATAATCGGATTGAGCCTCCTCTGATGTTCCACAACTCCCTTTTGATTATCTTCTAACAGGATCTTGTGCATACAGATAGACGGGCTAATGCCTTGGATATCGGTAATAGTCCATCCAATAACATGTTTATACTGCCTCAGCACACGGAGAAGTTTATCTGTTTGATCGTCTGAAAGGGATGATGATATAATTACTGGGAGAGTGGAGGTTGCTCCTAGATATGCATACTGCAAATGAGTAGGCAGAGACTTCAATTCAAGTGTCGGAGGTTCCTCAATAGAAGGCTTAGATGCCTCCATCCTTGCTTCAGACTCAAAGGGTTCGAACCTGGGAGGTTGATATTGCCTAGGGACTACCTCTAGGTGCTTAATAAAATCAGACACTTCGTCCCTAAGCTCCTCATCATTATCAATTGGAGAAGCCAACGTAGCAGCAAGGGAGTCTTCTTGGATATTGGCTTGGAATGAGTCATGAATGATATTATCCAATATCCCTAAATAAGAACACTCTTCTTGATCTTGAGGAAACTTAATTGCTTTGAATATATTAAAGGTTACCTCTTGATCTTGAACTCTCATTGTTAGTTCACCTTTCTGTACATCAATGAGTGTTCTCCTTGTAGCTAAAAATGGCCTGCCAAGGATCAATGGAACCCTTTTATCTTCTTCCATATCCAAGATCACAAAGTCCACGGGGAATATGAATTTGTCCACTTTAATCAAGACATCCTCCACAATTCCCTTTGGATACATGTAGGAACGATCGACTAGCTGGAGGGTCACTGATGTGGGCTTGCATTCCCCCAAACCTAACCTCTGGAATATGGACAGGGGCATGAGATTAATGCTTGCCCCCATATCACACAGTGCTTGGCCCAGGAAATTCTCTCCTATGGCACAAGGGATAGTAAAGCTTCCCGGATCTTTCAGCTTTGGGGGAAGCTTCTGTTGCAACACGGCACTGCATTCCTCAGATAGTGCCACCGTTTCAAACTCACCCAGCCTACGTTTCTTTGACAAAATATCCTTCATGAATTTAACGTAGCTGGGCATCTGTTCCAAGGCTTCAGCAAAAGGGATGTTGATATGTAATTTCTTGAAAACTTCTAAGAATTTCTTAAACTGCTCATCCATCTTATGCTTGATTTGCCTACTAGGGAAAGGTAGAGGATGTATGTAAGGTTTATTCTCCACTTTTTCGCCCTCGGGCTTCCCTTAGACTATACCTTCATCCTTTTTACTTTCCTCAGCTTTCTTATCATCCACCTCTTTGTGATCTATTGTGCCTTGGTCCTCATTCTCGGCTACTTCATCATTCAACTGCCTAGTCTTTGGATTACCCTCTATGTCTTTGCCACTTCTCAGTGATATAACCTTACAGTCCTCGTTCGAGGCACCCTTTGGATTATTCACTGTGTTGCTTGGGAAGGTACCTGAGGGTCTGTTGTTGATAGCATTTGCCAACTGCCCAACTTGTGTTTCTAGTGCTCGCATAGAAGCCGTTTGGTTTTGAATAATAGAATCATTCTTTGCTAAATGAGCATCTGTCCTTGCCATGTGGGAGTCAGTCTTTGTGATGAAAGCATCATTCTTGGCCATCAGCTGCATGAACATATCTTCCAAGGCAGGCTTCCTTTCTGGCATTGGCTGTCTCTGTTGAGCTGGGAACCCAGGAGGGTTATATTGACGTTCATTTCCAGGAGTATTGGAGGAAGAAGAAGGTCCTTGGTTGTCTCTCCAGGAGAAATTGGGATGGTTCCTCCATCCTGGATTGTACTGATTTGCATAAGGGTTGTTCTAGGGTGGCCGATAGTTGCTTACATATTGAGCCGATTCTGAAACAAGAGTGCATCTATCGGTTGCATGATTGTCCCCGCATCGGTCACATAGAACAAAAGGACTTTGTTGTGGACTTTGATGTTGGCTTGCTCCCAAACTATCCAGTTTATTCACAATTAAGGCCACCTGAGCAGAAAGTGAAGTGATGGCATCTACATCATGCACTCCTGTTGCTCTTCTTAGGATACTTCTTGGAGACTGCCATTGATAGCTGTTGGCGACCAATTCCTCCAGAAGCTCATAGGCATCATCAAAAGACTTGCTCAGCAAAGAACCACCGGCTGCAGCATCAACTATTGGACGATGATGGTGTAACAAACCCTTGTGGAAAGAGTAAATCTGATGCCAAGGAGGTATCTCATGATGTGGGCACCTTCTCAGAAGATCTTTGTATCTCTCCTAAGCTTCATGCAGAGATTCAGATTCAGACTGGCTGAATGAGGTAATATCATTCACCAATTTCGCAGTCTTAGCAGGGGGAAATATTTGTTCAAGAACTTGGTACACATCTCCGCCCAAGTTGTAATGGATCCTGCGGGAAGAGAATGTAACCAACTTTTGGCTCTATCTCTTAATGAGAAAGGGAAGAGCCGTAAGCGAATGACATCGTCAGAAACGCCATTATGCTTGAACGTGTCGCAAATCTCTAGAAAGTTTGAGAGATGCGAATTTGGGTCTTCTTTGGATAAGCCGCCAAACTGTACAGCCGTTTGAATCATTTGGATTATGGCCGACTTGATCTCAAAAGTATTAGCCCGGATGGCAGGGCGTCTGATGCTTGATTGTAAATTATCCATTTGAGGAGTAGCAAACTCCCTCAATGGTCTGGAGCGACTATCGTCCTCCAACTGAAGTGTAGCACTATCATCTGCCATCGTACAAAGAATTACCTGAAACAATTAAATTTAGAAAAATTAAATCAATATGGACAAAAAAAAACTTGAACTAGAGATACTTAAATTCGTTGTTTATATTAGCTAATCTAAATTTAAACCGTTGAGTCCCCGGCAACGGCGCCAAAAACTTGTTCGCTCTTTTGCTACCGCAAGTGCACGGATCGCACTTGTAGTTTAGCCAGGAGTCAGATATCGTTCCCACAAGGAAACAACGTTAAATTAAGTGCTAAGTATAAACCAATAATTCAAATACTTCTATTCAAGGATATATATATTGGAGTGTTCATGTATTTGTTAATTTTAATAACTTAAAACTATAAGAGTAATGTGAGAGTCAATAATTCAAGAATAGGGATTCCTTTTTCACTTCCTATTTTAATTGATAACAAGTAATCCTTAAGAGCAATATAAATGAAATGTCTAGGTTAGCTTGGGAATCACAATTAGTTAAAAGCCTATGTCTAGGTCAATTAACCCCGCTTCCATTACTTAGTTCACTATGTTTCCATGAGAACTAGAGTAAATCCACTTATTAAGATCTATTCCCAATTAATTACTATGCATGGTCAATAGGTATATTTCTATCCTATTAACGAATCATCACATCCAACCTAATTGAATGAAATAGAACATGCATCAATCATACACTTGATCTTAAATCCAAATTCCTATGTCTAGGTTCATTAGATTTAAACAAATCAATTGAAAGCTGATCAGACTAACAAAGCATGAAGCACTATATAACGAAGAGACCAAATCATATATATAACTCAAGGGATTACAAGTTTAATCAACATCCATAGGAAGATCTAAAGAAAAACCCTATAACAGCCTAGCCAGCCATGACAAATGAAAATACAACAAGATTAATTAGAGTCATGGAGATAGAGATAAGAGAGGAGAAGAAAAAGGAAGAACAAAGCTTAGGGAGATGGTCCTTCAAGCTTTCAATCCTCCACCAAGGTGAAGAAGGACTCCAATCTTGGTTATTTCAGCTTCTCTTTTACCCAAAAATCGTAACCCTAGCAGCTGGAATCTATTTCTACGTAATCCCCCTAAGAAAAACTAATGAAACAGTATTTATAGATGAAAATAGCTTACGCTGCTGCGCGACATTTGCGCGTCGCGGCCTCCTCGATTAGAATTCTTGGGGCCGCGGCCCTCACTACATGTGCGCCGCGGCCCTGAAGCCTCGGGTTGAAGTACTGAATTGCTGCTGATGCACCAAGCGCCGCGGCCCTGATATGTGTGCGTCGCGGCCCTCCATACTGAAATGCTCCATAGGCTTCTCCACCCTATGTTGGGTCTATCCTTGCATCAAACCATCGACTTTGAGCCTATCACATTTAAGATTTCACCCAGTTAAGCATATGTGCACAATCTACTCAATTCAATAACAAAATGGAAAGATTTTTTCAAAAGCAGAACGAAAAATATCAATCATGGAATTGAGTGAAAATCAAACTAAAGTCTTCCAGTCTTGCATCAAAACAAGGACTAAGCAATCAAAACACACACATATTGGAGCAGAAATAACTACATTTCAAGGAGTTATCATTTATCTATAATTATGTTAGGTGCAACTTTAGCTACTGGTCCATTGACCAGTGTAGGCCTACCAGCGTCTATCTCATTGACTATTGGAGACGCATCAGCTTTTGTCTCACCCCTTACTGACCCAGCCCTTTCTATGCCACCCCCTGCTGACCCACCCACTACTAACCTGAATGTGGTGCCTTTAAGTGAAGAATCCAATACAAAAACTGATAGCATAGAACTTATATATGTGGCGCCTGTCTCTGAATCGTAAGTAATAGTGACTGTCATCTTTTATTACATTTATTTACTTTTAGATTAGCAACATTATCTTCTTGCACTTACAGGAGGAGGTTTCTCCTACTGAGAGTGACACGTGACATTATGTACAATGTCATGACAAGGATGCTTGTTCTGGCTAGTATGTGGAGAGATTATCTTGTTGACATGAAAGAAATACTATTTAAGGACTTTATGGTAAGTAATTGTGTTTATAGAATTATATATTATATGTTCATCGAAAAATAAATATCCTTACATAACATTTGTGTAGGATAAGCATTGGTTCACATCGGATTCTGATCACGGCGTGGCGAGAACTGTCTGGGAACGGACTTGCATAGACCGTTATCCAGACCATTTGAACAAGGCATGAGATAAGGCCTTTGGTAAGGCAAATTCAAATAGCTTGGCTAATGTTAAGAGCCATGAGCCCAAAGGAATAAGGACAGAAGTGTGGGATGACCTGGTCGATATTTGACTGACAGATAAATAGATGACAATGTCTGCAGCTGCCCGGTGGAACAAGGCAGCCATGCTTGATGCCTCGAAGTATACAGGAGGGTCGATAAGCTTTGGTCAACACAAGAGCAAGATGATAATATAACTTCCTCATTTAAAGTTTTGATATTAATCTGTTTATTAATATGGAATTTTCTGAGTTTTAATTTATTTTATTAATATGTTTATTAACATGTTATAATTATTTGAGTTATTTGCCTTACTTTTCATGTGTTTATTATATATTCTTTCATATGTGATTACAGGAGGCAAAATTAAAGCATCAGGTTTCTTACAGAAATCTGTATGCCAAAGTTCACAAGAAGAAAGACGGAAGCTATGTTTTCAAGCACTCGAAGAATTTTATTGTTAGCGTCTTTAAAATTCAACTGTCATTTATATTTGTTATTATTGATTTTTGTTAATTTTTTTGTTATTTTAGGAATTGTATGACACTGCGATGAGAGAAAAATATGGAGAAAACTCTTCCTCTCATCCTATGGTTGACCCAGAGGTCTGGTTGGATGTGGCAGGTCCCAACAAGAAGGGACAAGTGCATGACATAGGTAACAGCTTGCACATTGGCATTAATAACACCGTGCAAGCTTCATCCTCCTCGGTTGCCAGTCCTTCCTGCTCTACACCGTTGACACAGGACATAACTGAAGCTGTAAATGCAGCAGTGACTACAGCGATGGCTTCTTTTGTCCAAACTCAACTTGTCTCTATGTTGGCGCCGATCCTATCTACGATCGAATAAGCAAATGTTGCTCTACAAGCATCATCGCAAGGTGCAACAGTTGGTGAGGGTCGAGACAAAAACGAAGACGAAGACAAAGACGAAGCCAACTTATAGACTGATTGTCTATTCTTTTATTACGACATTCTTTTTTATGACATTTTTTTATCTTTTTTTGTACATTTTATAAACACAATATTTTTTTTATTGTTTTGTACATTTTATTTCACTATTTACATAACTAGTAGATTTATTTTGGATTATTTGTACAATTTTGTTGTTGCTGCTACTATTGGATTTTTGTTTGTTATACAGGTTTTGGTAAGTCAATAATATAGATACTTAAAAAAATATATTGATTAGCGACGGAATAGCGAGTAAATCATATAGGTCATCGAGGAATTAGCGATGGAATAGCGAGTAAATCATATAGGTCATTAGCAAGGGAACATCGATGGAATAACGATGAAATATTATCGACGGATTAGCGATGAAAAAATGATGGATTATTAGCGAGGGATTAGTGAGGGGGTTGGTGGAAATGGATCCAAAATTGGTACGGATTTCTTATATACAACAATGGAATAGCAACTCAAATTCCTTGGCTGATTTGCGAGGGAAGAAAGAGTTATATTTGCGATGTATTAGCGAAGGATTAGAGATGGAGTAGCGACAGAAATAAATGCACTAGCGGTGGATCAGCGAGAGAATATGTTCTCTCACTAATTAGCAATGAAAAAAAGTGACTGATTTATCCCTCGCTAGTTCATTGCTAGTCCCTCGCAAATGTTTTTTGCGAGGGACTAGCGACGAACTAGCGAGAGATAAATCAATCGCTTTTTTTCATTGCTAATTAGCGAAAATTTGCTCATTTCTTGTAGTAATTTTCATTGAATCTCATCCATTCGTTAATTTATTTTTTAAAAACTCATATTATCGATGTTGTCATTTGAGTTTTTGTCATTGCTGAAAGATTGGATGATGCCTTTCATGAACTTCCTTTGCTCGGCTAAAATGCAGTAATGGTTCACTTAAAATTTATATAATTAAATCAAATGAATTTTTATAAAATAAATTAATGAATGGATGAGATTTAATGAAGATAAACGACTAATATTAGTTTACCGTTATAGAGTTAACACCTCAAAGAATCTATTGAAATATTAGTAAAAATTTAAGAATCAATTAGAATAAATTTAAAATTAAAGATAACTATTTATAATTGACCTAAAATTTGAAGTGTCTTTATGTAATTTTTGCTAAAAATTACATGACACTTTCTCTCTAATTTAGCTAGTAAAATTTACTAGTTGAGTACTTTCCGTGAAATCATGAAAAAAAAAAACAAAACAAAATAGTAGGTCTCGAAGAGGAAAATATTATCGCCTAAAGATGATGGGTAAGATTAGTAGTGATCATATCCAATCACCTATTTGGGAGAAATAGTCCAATTTAAAATCCATAAACAATCCCCTTACGAACCGACCAATTTAATATTTAAGTAGATGGAGGGTAGGGATTTTTCCTAGTACTGATCGTATCCAATCACCAATTTGGGAGAAACTGTCCAATTTAAAATCCATAAACAATCCCCTTACCAACTGGCCAAATTAATATTTAAGTAGTTGGAGAGTAGAGATTTTTCTTAGTACACCATTAATTTCTTTTCTTTCCAATCCATCCAAAAGATAATTGCTTCTAGAAATTTTAAAAATCATACCTCCAAATTTTCGGTACATTAAAAATGTAGGCATATAACCTAACATCTCAAGTATCCCGAGTTACTGTTAGGCTCATATGGAGGAGCTCTATTAACTATACTTATATATATATATATATATATATATATATATATATATATATATATATCAACTTTAAATTTAAGATCATATATTTAAGAAATTCAAATTTTTTTTATTCAAATTAATAGATGTTGATAAATTATACCTCCCATTTAATAGATGGAGAGTAAGGATTTTTTTTTAGTACGGATCATATCCAATCACCAATTTGGGAGAAACACTCCAATTTAAAATCCATAAATAATCCCCTTACCGACCAGCCAAATTAATATTTAAGTAGTTGGAGAGTATAGATTTTTCGTAGTACATCATTAATTTCTTTTCTTTTCAATGCATCCAAAAGATAATTGCTTCAAAAAATTTTAAAAATCATACCTCCCAACTTTTGGTACATTAAAAATGTAGTTACATAACCTAACATCTCAAGCATCTCGAGTTACTTTTAGACTCATATAGAGGAGTTCTCTTAACTATACATTTTTATATATATATATGAATCTCAACTTTAAATTTAACATCATATATTTAAGAAACTCAATTTTTTTTACTCAAATTAATAGATGTTGATAAATTATACCTCTCATTTGAATAATAACTATTATTTATGTCATTTTCAACACTGACTTTTATCACGGGATTGTAAATTCTATCTTCTAAAAAAGTAAAGTCTCCACCATTTTAGAAGATGAAGATCACTTGTCTCTATTTTTTATCTATTTTCTTATCTCTTCATTTAAATTTTGACAAATATTCTAAATTTAATTACATGTTTCCTTTCCACTTCATTTATTTTACAAAATTTAAGTAAAGGGATAAGAAAGAGATAGAAAATGATGATAAATGATCTCCATCCCACTTTGAAATGTCTATCTTCCATTTATTTTTAGAAATACACGTGTAAATATATCAATTTGTTCACCAACTTACCAAAAAATATAACAATATTGAAAAGTGCGGGCAATGCCAATGTATGTGGAACAAAAATTAACACCATTCATCATCATTATTCAAATTTACTATTCCTATATTTGTTCATCCTTTCTGATTCGAAGTGAAGTGGAAATCACTTTTAATCATGTTCTTGTAACATACATTTTCTTTTATTTATATACATATCTTATTAAAAAAAAGTTGACAAAGTTACATTTGTTAAATATTTACATTAACCTCCTTTGAATTTTTTTTTGTCAATTTTTTAACATAACTCACTTTAGAGGATATTTGTGTTTATCTTTTTAAAAAACGATGTAGCATAAATAACAAAAGAAATGTATACTTTTATTTTTCATTTCAGTATTTGCATGAATTTATCTAAAATCTCATCATGAATCATGAATTGTGATCCATGTAAATAATATGTATCATCCTAAATACTTGATTGTTTATATTATGGATGAAAGGTTTATACAGGCTCTATTCCGCCCGATTGGCAATGAAGTATAAGACCTCTTTGTATTGTTTATCATCATTTTCTTTTCTCCTAGTGAATGAAGAGGGGGGAAATGGTAATAAAAATAAAAAATGAATGTGAAATTCTTAATAAAATATAAACGAGCAAGCTAAATTAATTAATTAATTAACATTACGCCCAAATAATATGTAAAGGCACCAACCTTACACAATACATGAGGATTCCAATAAAAATCTTGAATCATGATAAATTCATAAGCACAAGCAAACACAAGATCCTCACAAGGACATAAGAGTGGAAATATGTTAGAGTGTTCGTTAAGAACTTATGATGTAACCTGTTTGAGATTTGACATAATTTGACCTGACTTGTTTATTAAAAAAATTAAATTAATATTTTTTTAAAAGTTCATTTAAAAAATTATGTCTCAAGCTATCTAATAAGTATTTTAGACTTAACAGGTTAACTCAGTTTGTTTAACTTTATATAATATAATATATATTATATGTAATAATAATAATAATAATTATTATTATTATATTTTTAATTAAATTTTAATAAAAATTAATAACTAAAATGAAAAGTAATAAATTAGAATGAAAATAACATATTAAAATTATGTTATAGTTTAACGCCCACTCCCTAATTTTATAGATGTTTCATTACTTTTTTGTTTTAGTCTTTAATTGATGTAGAACTTAACAGTATACAAAGTTACAATATTAACATATCTTCAATGTCTATTTCATTCTCTTATGGTATTAATATGCCTTTTTTTGTTCCCTATAATTTTTGTTGTGCTTTTTTTTTGCTTCTTATAATTTTTACTTGTTAATATCTTGTACGTTTTATTGTTTGCTTATGATTTATTGTGTTTATCTAGTTTTCTTCGAGGAGTTAGGGGGCCACAAACGCATAAAGCCTTACTAACAGAGCACTGTCGTGAAGCATTAAAGGTAAAGGGATTTTTAACGGTTCAAGCAAAATCGCGTTTATTGTTAATCCTTTCATTCCAATTCTTCTATTATGATTCCAAAGCCTCGCAAGGAGAAGAACCCAAATCCTGCTTAAAGCCAAAGCCAAACCCAACAACCCAGAGCACAGACAGAGCCAAGGATTATGCTTTATAAGAAGGAAGTTGCAAGTGCCTAAATGATTGAAATTGAAGCAAACGAAGAAAGACCCAGAATTCAATGGAACAGTTATAAGAAAGAAAAAGCAGAAAACGAATTCTTATCAACTTTGGAATTTATGCCATTTCCATCACTTTCAAGTAGAAGAAAAACGTGGAAGAAAGAAGGTGTATATTATCAAGTCTTGAATCGATTAAAGATTATAATAAAAAAATAATGAATATTTATAAAAATAAAAAGTGAGAGTTTGCCTATTTAAAGTAAATTTATTAATTTATTTAAAAATTTATTAATATTAAAAATAAGTCTGTTAATTTATTTATAAATTTTATTAAAAAATAAATATTTAAATAAATTTTTAAATCAAATCATATTTTTAAAGATATTAAGTCAAATTTTAAAAATCGATCTATTTTAATTCATATGTCAAATTTAGACATTATAATTAAGATATAAACTAAACTTATTTAAGACAAAGTTTGATTTAAGCCAATATATTCTTATATGAACGGATGCCAAAACTTTTGATGCATCTTCATTTCCTCCGACGTTCATTTTCGTTAGGTGACTCACAGGCAGGCACGTGGGTCACTGCACGTAACAATACAGCCCCTTCTTCATCAATAGGAAATTTTGATTCCCACTTTTTATATCATAAAGATGTTTTATTCGCCAACCTTCATTTTTGTAAATTGTCAGTACTTCTAAGTAAATAATCAAATAATATTTGTTAATGTGTCTTTTTATTTATTGTATGTTAACGTGTCTCATTTAAACAAATTGAAATTGAAATGAAACATATAAACAGTGGTAGGAGGACTCTAATAAATCGGTGTCTATAATAAAAAAGAGTCGGTTAAAGTAGGAAATAATCTTAATTGTTTAATACAAATATGCGAGTTTAAATTTTAAAAAAAATATTCTTTATAAAAAAATCATATAACTATTTTGTTTAAGTAGTCAAACAAAAATTAGCTCATTAACAATTTAAGTAGGTCAAATATTTAGAGATATCTCTTAGTTAAAAAAAATCAACACTTATTAGAATACCATGATCAAATAGGAAAAAAAATGAACTAAGACATATAATTAAATATTAGTCATTACTTAATTACAATATCCCCATAAAAATAACAGTTCAAAAAAAATATCGTCATAAAAATAGAAGGTATCAAAGAATTTCCATGGAATAATAGTTTGCCAATAAAGAAAAGAAATATTGTGAAAGGCCTAGAAGGAAACCCGCACAGCACGTTACAAGGACATAAAACCTCAACACACAACAAACAAGAGAATTGAGGTTACCTATCTCAACAAACAAGTACTGAATTTAACCCCCCCCCCCAAAAAAAAAACCAAGTACTGAATCCGATTTTGTGTCAAACTCTGCTCCTTCTTGTTCTGTTTTGAAACTAACACGGAGAAGGAAAAAGGTTTGCGAAAGCGAGATAGAGCGAAGAGATAGTTAACACACAACACAGGTGCAATGCACTACCTTTCTCTCTCCTTTAAAAAAAGAAAAACCAGTGATACTGATAGATAACTCATAACAGTAACACACACAGAGGGATCATTATTCATTAAAGATTAAGATTAAACTGAACCAAGAAAAAAAAATCCTAATTTTGTGTTGGTACAGATGTGAGAAATAGATATTATGGATGAATGAAAAACCCTAGGGCTAGGATCGAAGGGGATCATCATCGTAGATGCTTGTCGGTGGAGTTTCATGGGATCTGAATTGGTTCCTGCAGTTCATATTCTCCGCGTTTGTGGTAGCCATTGGATTGCACACGTTGGTGAAGAACACCGCCTCCAAGTACTTTGAGGTGGACGCCAATTTCGAGGGGGACCACCACGCCGATCGAACCCCAATGCCCGGCGTTCTCAATCCCAATCCCAATCCCAGTCCCATGGACGACCCTCTTTGCGCCGTCTGTGGTAACCACGGCAGCAAGAAGTGTTCACGCTGCAAATCCGTCCGATACTGGTATGTTCCTTTCATCCATGTTGCCCATCCCACCTATCAATATAAGCCTTGATTGTTGTTATTCAGTTTTTTTTAGCTAGCGCATGTTTGGTTTTGATTATTTTGGGAGAAAAAAATAGCTTTTTTTTTTCTGATTAAAAACTCTTTCGAAAAGATTTTGATTATAAGCTGTTTTGAATACAAAATAAGTTAATCCAAACATTTACTTAATCTTATGCTGCAAATTCAAGGTTGTCGGAAGAAGTTGGCAAATTTATATTGGTTTTCTATCTGATTGTATTGCTGGACATATTTATTTTTCTAGATGACAAGAAAAAAAAAACTGACTTTAGTTTGCCTGTATTGATTTTTCAGCTCACAAGCTTGCCAACAGTCACACTGGAAATCTGAGCATAAGATGAATTGCAAGGAGTTTAATAACACCAGTGCTATAAATTTGGCTCAAAATGGGCCAACTAATCGTGGGTTTAAAGCTTCTGCTGCTTTGGATAAAAGTACATCTTCAATTGCACTCGTACCTAGTTGTGGTCGCGGAACTTCCAGGCCTGTCAAGCTGCCTAAAAATGTATTTTTGTTATAGGAGTTTTGATAAAATTACAGTACACATTGTTTACCTGGTTGAATCTTATGTAATTTCTCTATCAGATACCAATATTATATGTTTTTTGTTTTTCAGGTTCTTTTTCCTTATGATGAATTTGTTAAATTTTTTAACTGGGACAAGCCAGGATTTCCTCCTTGTGGACTCTTGAATTGTGGAAACAGGTTTGCCTTTCTTTTAACCTAGCTTTGGCTTTATTACATGCTATCATTGATAGATTGCAATAAGAGGATTCAGATGGAAATTTACATTGCAAACCTGTGCAGCTGCTTTGCAAATGTGGTTCTCCAATGTCTCTCATTCACAAGGCCGCTTATTGCCTACTTGTTGGAGAAGGGCCACCACAGAGAATGTAATGTCATAAATTAGACCTTTTTGCTCTTGTTGGATTTTGACTATTCCTCATACTTATGCTTGTTAGATGTGGCTTTTCAGGTAGTCATAATGATTGGTGCTTTCTATGTGAATTTGAAAGCCATGTTGAAAAAGCAAGGCTAAGTTCACAGGCATTTTCTCCAATGAATATTCTCTCTCGTTTGCCTAATATCGGTGGTACACTGGGTTATGGAAGACAAGAGGATGCTCACGAGTTCATGAGGTTTCTTTTTTCTTGCAGCAATGTTATATGACTTTCCATAGTGAATTGTGCATTGACTGATATAGAAGGATGTCTATCTTATATTTAGTTTGGTAAGACACTAAAGTTTTTTTTTTTTTGTCAATATTTTAATGCTTCTGTAGGTTTGCCATTGATACTATGCAATCTGTTTGCCTTGATGAATTTGGTGGAGAAAAAGCTGTCCCTCCTAACCTTCAAGAAACAACCCTTATTCAACACATTTTCGGTGGCCACCTTCAATCTGAGGTTAGACATTTAATCAGACTGAATTCGAAGTTTTCTTGGTAGAATGCACACCTTTTTATTGTTTCATTTTGTGCATAATGAAAATATAGAGATGCAATGATAATGTTGACAACTTGGCATGAAATGATTAAATGGTGCTTGCTGCATTTCCTCTTCCTATCTCATGAACTGAAGAAGTTAGTCCAGCCTAAGAGCTAAAACTAATGGTGTAGAACTTTGTTTCTTTAGTCAGGTTGGAAAATAACAGTGTCTGTAGTTTAAATCTTTTTGTGCTCTTTAGATCAGGACACCTTTCTTCTCTTTGTATAGTCCATCTTTTTAGAAATTGGCTTAGAGTTACTCTTGTTTCTCGTCCTTCCTCAAGTTCGAAAGAGAAATTATTAGCTCATTGTTCAATTTGCAATTATTATAGCAATGCAGTGCTCTTGCTATCATCCCCGTGATTTTTGTTTTTTGTATTCTTCAAAGAAATGATAATCATTATCACAAAGACTGAGAAAGATATAGTTGCACTGAAGCACTTAGTTTAATTTTATGGCATACTTTATAAAGAAGTTATAAGGTACTCAATTTATTTTGTAAGCTGGTATTGTCAATTATGGTGACTGGAAAAAATTGAACTGTGACTATGAAGAAGAATGATTTTCCGCTTTCTGGCTGGGTTGTACCCATGGGTAAGATTCAAGCTGTCATATCATGCGATTTGCCTTCTTGAGCATTCCAAGTTATATTGCAATTATTATAGCAATGCAGTGGCTCTTGCTATCATCCCCATGATTTTTGTTTTTTGTATTCTTCAAAGAAATGACAATCATCACCACAAACACTGACAAAAGATATAGTTGCACTGAAGCACTTAGTTTAATCTGTTTAATTGAAGAAGCCTTTTGAGTTTGAGTATGAGGGGAATGCATTTTATGGCATACTTTATAAAGGAGTTATAAGGTACTCAATTTATTTTGTAAGCTGGTAATGTCAATTATGGTGACTGGAAAAAATTGAACTGTGACTGTGAAGAAGAATGATTTTCTGCTTTCTGGCTGGGTTGTACCCATGGGTAAGGTTCAAGCTGTCATATCATGTGATTTGCCTTCTTGAGCATTCCAAGTTATAATTTCCTTACAGATTAGTCTTTTGCTTACTGGACATTTCAAATCTTTGAAGGCTTCTTTTTTCTTTGGCTAATTCTCAATTTCTACCTTTGGTGTTATTTAATTATTATTTTGCTGCTGACATGACCATATGTCATAAACTGTTTTCCATTTTTTTTCCTTTTATAAATAGGTGATTTGCACAAAATGTGAGAAGAATTCAAATCAGTATGAAAACATGATGGACTTGACTGTTGAAATTCATGGAGATGCTACTTCCTTGGAGGAATGTCTTGACCAGTTTACAGTCAAGGAGTGGCTTCATGGGGAAAATATGTATAAATGTGATGGGTAAGGCTGCTTGGGAAAATATGTATAAATATTATTAAATTAATTAAAAATATGTATAAAATGCTGCTTGGGAATTGACCATAAATTTTTTAATTAAAAAATTTCTTAAATTAATTTAAGAGCTGCTTTTTGGTCCTGGTTTTGCCAGAATTCTTAGTCAAAATTTATTTCCTATTTAAATGTGACTTTGTTGTTTTTTCATTTTGGGGTGTGTATTTTGATGACTAAGGCACAAAATTTGGAAAGCGATTTATAAATAAGGAACTTTTATGGTCAAAAGTTGGCTATGGTCATGAAATATAGAATTCAAATATTTGCTTTTGATTATGTGCTTTTGCTGTCAGGCAGATCCTGTTGTAATCGAGTTTTGTTGCTGTTTACAGGTGCCAGGATTATGTCAAGGCATGGAAACGTCTCACTGTGAAAAGAGCTCCAAATATTCTTACAATTGCCTTAAAAAGATTTCAGGTCTGAGTAATTTGATCCAGACTGTATTGCTGAGTTCTTAACAGATGCTAGAAGTTGTTTAAATATCAATTGTGTGATTTGTAGTAGTTGCCCCTCTCAAAATATGCTTAATGTGGTGTAAATTGTACCAGTGTTAGTTTACTATGACTATGTACCATGCTTTACGAGTACATTATTTCTTTTTCCTACCAGTATTTAAAAGCTAGACTTGAGTGTTTCGTGAACTTTTCTTTGTCAATTTTTCTCATCGTTTTTTTTTTCTGGGCTGTTGTGAACATGCAGAGTGGGAGGTTTGGAAAACTTAACAAAAGAGTAACTTTCCCTGAGACTTTAGTTCTTAGCCCTTACATGAGCGAAGTTGGAGATGGATCTGATATCTATAAGTTATATGCTGTTGTAGTCCATATTGATATGCTGAATGCTTCCTTTTTTGGTCATTACATCTGCTACATCAAGGATTTCCGTGGAAACTGGTATAAGATCGATGATTGGAAGGTAGATTTCATTGTGTCCCCATGCAACTTTGAACATTTTCCTTTTTGTTTATTGAACTCTGTATAACTAATAACTTGCTTGAAGTTTCAATTTCCTTATCTGGGTTGCATTTTCTCAGGTCATGAGCGTGGAATTGGAGGAGGTACTCTCTGAGGGCGCATACATGCTGTTGTATAGCAGGTATTCTTGCGATCATATGTTGAAGAGGCTAATGTTCTCTTTCTGAGATAATATTATTCCAGTAATATCTTTCATGTGGTGTCTGAATGATATGCCCATTGAACTTAGGCTAACTTGATTTTGTCATTTGAATTTTCATTCAATAGAATATCTGTTTAGGCTCAATTAGTGGCTAACTTAATCATTTCACTCATTTTGTTTGACTTTTTAGGTTTATTCTTTATGCTGATTGATATTAAGTTGGGCTTGGATTTTTTTGAGAGAAAAGCCTAATTCTAGTTATTTGAGCCAAAATGCCAAATAGCTGGTTCCGTCATCATGTTCCCAAGTTGAGCTATTTGTTAGGTGGTGTCGATGATTAACAAGGCCAGGACTGGGGTGACAGTCTGATCTTTTGAATGGCAGGCCAGGCCAAACTGGCCCAATCTTTTTGTATGCATAACCAAGAGAAGATTAAGTTCTGGTCTTGTTAGTATTAGGCTTAATTTTTCAATGCATTTGTCTTAGCCTTTGTTTTACATGGGAAACCTGTACCCTATGCCTTGGTGATGTATACAGTTTTAACTAGTTTGCTTACATGATTTGAGATTGTGTGTTTAGTTTTGCATTCCCATGTGTAGTGCATTTGCTTTGATTTCTGTGTGAGATCATAAATCTTGGAAGCTTGTTTGAAGTAGTTCCATCGCCTTGGACCTAGTGAGAACTACGGTTATTTGAACCATCTTTATGAGGGTTGATAAAAAATGGTTATTATCAAAGTTAGGGCAGATGCATTTAGCTTTTATGGACAGTAATTTGTGTCAATTACTTTCTGATTGAAGCGGCAAGTATTGCTTGATTTGCTCCTGGACAGGGTTTGTGCCCGGCCATCAGCCCTTCAAACTATTGAATCTTCAGAGACAACAGAAGTGCAAACAGTCAAAGTGGAAGTGGAGCCTGGCCCAACTGAACAAGCTGAATGCCTGTCAAATGTGGAGACTGTGACTTGCAGTAGAGGATGTGAGGTTTTTCCATCTGATAGTAGTCCAGAATTGAAGGTTTCTGGCTGTGAATACGAGTCCGAGTCTTTGACTGGAATGAACTCTGGTGCAGAAAGAGAGCATTCTAAGGATATGGACGTGATTGATGTTGCAAATGAGACTTCCTGTAGTGCCGATGAATCATCTTATATACCTAGTTATCAAGCTGTCAAAGATTTGGGGGATATAGATATGAGCAGATCAAACCATGCTCATTTGTTTTAGATGAGATTTCTGGCTGCAAGGGAGAGCAAAATGATACTGATATGGCTAAGTCTGGTCCTTCTCCAGGTTTCCCAAATGGCTTTTCTTGCTCTGATAAGGATTCTTCTGTTTCGATAGATCATCAAAACACGAGGGAAGATTCAGAACATGTAGATGTGATTAAATGCAAGTCGATAACAGCAAAAGGCAACGGACATTATGGCAATGGGTATACCAGTGCAAAGAAATGTGCTATTCCAGTTGAAGATGATAGTATTGAATTTTCTGGCGTTGTTTCTTTTTCCACTGAAACATCCTCAGCTGAGATGCTTCAATTGAAGCGGAGATTGCCATTTTAAAGTTCTGAAACTGACGAAGGATAAGGAAATGGAGTTAAGAAAGTGGTATATCAGGGGACAAGTTAATAATGTAGGTGGAGCTATTTTTCTTATTTGTTCATATCATTTGATTATCCCATCATCAGAAAGAGGTGGTGAGTTGGGAAATTTTTGTCTGGGGTTTCATTATTTGCAGGAGCCTTGGATCTTATAGTAACATTTATTAGATGAATTCTCTAATTTCATTATAGTGATAGAATATAACTCCTTACACCTGATTTCTCTTAATTCTGTACATAAAGAAAAGGAAAATTCTTCTGATGTGCCGCTTACCTCTTTGCAATTTGTGCCCCTAATCCAATTCACAACAAAAACTGGCAATTGTTATCGATAATATGCTTGATGAGTTCTTAAAGTATTTATTAGTTGTTGATTTTTAGTTTTACGATAAATATTTGAAGTCCATAAAATAAAATAAGTAATCAATAAATATGATAACTATTCAGAATACTAGTACTCTGAGAAAATAAAGACGAATATTATTGGTAAGGGTAGATTATGTCAACTAAATTAGTCGGGTTCGATTATTGTCAAGATTTGTTAGTAAATTATCTGTAATTAATCTAGTAAATATTCATTGAGTATGGAGGTTTGTCATGATCCTGGGATTGGACATTCACTTTTAACTTTAAATAAACTTTTACAAAAAGAAAAAGATGATTGCTTGAGTAATTTCTCATAAAGTTAATCTTCATGGTTATATAAGAAGTTTTTTTTTTGTCTTTATCTAAGTATTTCCACACATCATGGATGTGGGGTTGGCTTCGTTAAGGATAGGAGGCTGACTCTCATAGCATTGCGTTTTCATGAGCTCGAACTCTATTTTAGCACTTGAATTGCAAGCAGTTTACCAATTTGAACAGCAATCTGTTTGTTACATAAGAAGATACTTTGCATACTTATGTTCCGCTCATATCACAAATAATTTGTAAGCTTTAGGCCGCCCAAGTATAGTAAGCCGAAAAAACAATCAAAACAGAAGGTAGACATTGGACTGTTATTTCGGTTTACTTCGAAAAAGACAAGAGTTACAAATTCTGTGGGATATTGAAAGAGACTAATAACCGAAATGTGTTCCTGATCTTGAGAAGGCTTTTGATTTATTTATTTATTTATTTTACCTTTTAAAATAAGCATATCAGATATCTGTGTCTGTGATGGTAACTAAATTTTGTTGAGATTCTTTGATTCGATGGGAATTCTCCATAATGAGCATCGTTGATTGCACAATTAATATTTTACGGCCATATAAAACGAATGGAAAGAAATGGCAACTTACTTTACCGATTTTATAATAGTGTTATTTTAAAAACCTAATGTCAATGTGTTCAGATTAGAGGGAGAGGCTCGTGAACTAGATTTATCCCAGTAATGTTAGTCCAGATTCCACAGGGGTAAGTTCATTAAAGCCTTTTATTTGTTTTTGGGGTGAAAAAGAAAGGGGCCAAAAGCAAGCCTAATTTGACAAATGAGGCTACATCATGTGAGGAATCGAGACCAGTGCCCTGCTGGCTTTGAGCGTGAGAGCATCTGCTTGAGCTGAAAGCACACGAGGAGGAGGAAAAGAGAAAAAAATAAAATCTTAATTAACGGCTTTTGCTTTTCAATATTTTTTCCCCACTAATCCAATTTAATCTAATCACCTTTTTCAAAAAATAATAATAATAAATGCTTGGCTTGTGGATGGGGCTTTGAGCAATGAGCATTGACTTGTAGTTATAGTAGCATAGTAGGCACGGCCCGTTGAGTCAGGGAGGGGTATAACTATTAAGAGAGCAAAAGAAGACAAAGATTCGGTTAACGAGGAGCCAAAGGAACCGGGAATAGAGGGTTTGGTACTTGCTTTTTGCTTTGGGAGGGACAAAAACAACATCAGTGACAGACAAAATCCAACTCCTTCCCTTTGACAATTTGACATGGATAGGATAGGCATGACTTTGAAACTGGGTGGTCCTTTCTCTTTCTTTTATGCAACAGAGTGGAGACGATTAAAGTGATTATTACATGTGCCAGCACAGCAGTTTTTAGTTTGTTGGGGTCTGTCATGTCATCACTCAATACTCATGCCATGAGTGTACTGTTGTCTACTGTTTTTCATTTTCCAACCCACGAATCCAAAGCCAAACAAACAAAGCTTTAGATTCCTTGCAGAATAGAGTCAACGACTTCCCTTCCCTTCTCAAATGGCATGTACATATTACATACACAGTTACATGCGCATAACATATGTTTTTAATTTTATATTGACATTTGACATTAAGCCACCCGTGTGTGGTTGCTTTGTCATGCCATCTGACGGTGCCAAAGTGTCAACCATCCAACTCCAACCAACGAAGCTTCCTACCTTACTTCCTACTGTTTCACCTCGCTTTCCCTTTTCCCCTTTTTTTGGATTTCCTGCACTGCACCCACCCTATCACCCATATATTAAAACCACACTGCAAGCCCATCTCTATCTATCTATCTATCTATCTGTCTGTCTCTCTTGTGTTTTGCAACACTCTCTCACTGTCACTGTGTGCTGTTTTCTTATCCGCTCTACAAAGCACCAGTTTCAGTTCTATCAGGTACGTTTTATTTCATCCCTTTATTCATTATCTTGCTTGCTTGTATTCATTGAGCCCTTTCAATGTGTGTGTCCGAGTGACTGTGATTTTATTCTAGTCCCACTGTGAGGGTGTTTGATTTCACTTCAAGATTTTATTTTTTTTACCGTCTTTGTTTGAAGTTCAAAGAATAGTGAGAGAGAGAGTATAGGGAATATTATATATAGTTCTGTTGATGCTAACGAAGAGGGGGTGTTCTCTTTGCTCTTGGTGTTCTCAAGCTTCATGTTTGTTTCTAAAGGACAGATAGATTTATGCTACGAGAGTCTTTTAACATTTTCCTAACTCTGCAGCTTTAATTGGTTGTGAGGATTCATCAAGCGTTGCAATTTTTTTTTGCAAAGCTGAATAATCGTGATATTCTTGAGAAATTAATTATCAAGGAAGAAGGAGAAATAATGTGACTAGAGGGGTTGGGGAATCAAGGGGAAAGTCTTGATTTTTTTGCCTTGCAGTTCCCTTTTTTAGATTATTAATTCAAGGCCACTCTTTTTTGAGATATATTTCTGGTTCAATTTGAAATTCTTCATTCACTTTTATTGGCTTCTAAAATTAGTGTAGGCTTTGAAAATGGAAAAGCTGATTGCTTGATAACATCTTATTCCTTTGTTGATGCAGTTGTTTTCTCAAATTTATTTTTTGTCAATGGAACGTAATGATTGGCATGGTCAAAGTGTAAGTTTGAAGAGAAAGTCACCAGAAAATGGAGATCATCTACTCTTCAACAGCTTTTCTCTGAATGACCTTAATGAAGATCTCTTCGAAAGGATACTTTCATGGCTACCAACTTGCACATTCTTTCGCCTTAGTTCTGTGTCCAAAAGATGGAAATCAGTTGCTGCTTCTGCCAGTTTCAAGCATGCTTGCTCTCACATTCCTTCAAGGGATCCTTGGTTTTTTATGGTTGCTCCCAACCTCAACCAATCTATTATCTTTGACTCTGCTGAAAACACTTGGAAAAGACTCAATCACCCGCCTCTTCTGCTTGAAGATTCTAACCGAAGTTGCATGCCGGTTGCATCCTCTGGTGGCTTGATTTGCTACCGTAAATTAGCAGGAAATTTCATTGTAAGCAATCCCGTGACAGGATCTTGTAGTGAACTCCCTCCACTGCATTTTTCCCCACAGCATCAACCTCTCAATGCCATTGTGATGAGCACAACTTCCAAAGACCAACTCTCCTACAAAATTGTGTTAGTCTTCGGTGAACTTCCAAATCTTTTGTTCAAAGTCTACAATTCAAGCTCTGGTTGTTGGGAAGATGAGGCTGCAGTGAGGAGAAAGGTTGATGATAATTCCATGGAATATGGTTCAACTGATGACAATGTTGTATACTTGCTTAGCAAGGCTGGAATTGTGGTAGCAAGCAACATGCAGAGAAGCCCATCGAAGCAATATTCGTCGGTTATTACTAACAAAGATGGTCAGGAGATTGTCTATTTTCTTAGCTCCTCAGGGACAGTAGTAGCTTGCAATTTGACATGCAAGTGCTTCTTTGAGTACCCCAGGTTGTTACCTGTTTTCAGTGAGTATTCCATTGATGTTGTGGAGTGTAATGGCGAGATGTTAGTTGTTTTGTTATCAGAATTCTTGGAAACTGCAAGCCTTAGGGTGTGGAAATATGATGAGGCTATTCGAGGGTGGCACCAGATTGCAGCACTGCCTGCAGCAATGTCTCATGAGTGGTATGGAAAGAAAGCAGATATTAACTGTGTTGGGGCTGGTAACCAGATATTTATATGCTTAAACTCCCCTGAGCTATGTACTTATATTCTATGTGATTTGGCGACCAACAAGTGGGTTGAATTGCCAAACTGCTGCATAAATGGCGAAGTCATAGACTTTATGTCTGCCTTTTCATTTGAGCCTAGGATAGAGGCTTCTGTGTGACAGCAATATCGCTTTTCTGTTACCTTAGCTCAAATGTTCTTTTCATTTGTAATTGTACTTGTACTTGAATTGTTCAAGCAAAAATAGGTAGCTAGTGGAAGAGATTGAAACTAACCAAGTGATTGATTGCTAACTGAGATATTGTAATTTTCTTCATTGATTGTTATATATACACTGTTTTCAGTGAGTGTTATTATCAATGAATGACCTTGTTGATGATTCTTTTCCCTAGGGTATTTTTTCTTCTTCTTCTTGGTTTTTCCTCTGATGTGAAGCATATTTTAGTGGGTGAAGTTGACGGAGATTGTGGGCAGTTTTCATGTAGGAAATCAGCCATAGCTATTCCATTCCTCTAAGCAAGCTTGTTCTCTTTCTTATAATTGTTAGATAGCATATATTATCTGGAATTTTTTCAGTTATCCAAAATTATTTTTAAAAAAATTATAATAGATGCAACGAGCTGGAATCAAATTTAGAAGAAAATTATTTCTGTTGACTAAAATCTAAAAGTGAAAACAATTGTGTGACTCGCTCACATATGGGTCTGTTTTATTGTTTGGGCCTAAACACTAAACAGGTCGCAGGACAACCCTAACTAGTAAGTAGTAATCACTTTCCAGGCCTAGTCCAGAAGAACGTGCTTTTTTGGTAAATTGGGTTTCCAGAATATGGCCATAAGAACTGCAAAAAAAAAAAAAACACGCAAACTAAAATTTAAAAAAGAGAGAGCAAATTAAGGATTCGACTTTCCTTTGAAGTTTGAACACGGCTTTTAAAAAACTCTTCAGTTTTAACAAAAGTTATAAGTTCACCAGATGATTGACTTTGTTAGCAGTTGGTTACTTTGACTTAGTCTTTAGGAGTTTATTTTATTTAAAAGTTAGTGGTCAGTTACCTTAGGGACTATCAGACTATCAGTTAATAGGATTTGGATAATTTTTTTTTCTTATGTGATCAAGTAGAAGAGAGAGATAAACATAAAATTATTTATTAGTATGATTTAATTATAATTTATAAAAAAATTATAATCTTTATATTTATCTCTCTCATTCACTTAATTATATGAGAAAAAAATAACATTAAAAAAAATCTAAATTCACATTAAATATATACAGAAAGCAATCATCAAGATTGTTTAAATCCCTTGAGCTTGTCTTTCTAAAGTTAAGTACGTTAATAAAACCATAACTTTTTGACAGGTGTTGGAACTCATAATGCTTAAGCAATTAAAAATTGAAAATTTAAGACAACTATATACAATATGTTTTATCAAATTATGGTTTAATGGATTTAATTAATTACATACTCATATTTAATATGAGAGGGATGTCTAGGGATGACAATTTTACCCGCCCCCGCGGGTACCACAGGTAATACCCGTGACAAGGACGAGTAATGCCCGTCAAATTCTCCCCGCAAATATAAATACCCGTTTAGTGTTATCCTCGTTTAATAAACGGGCGGGCGGGGTGTTCCCCCCGCAATCGCTGAAGATCAAAAAAATTTTATATAAATATTTTATATAAAATTATTAAAAAACTTAATTATATAAATTTAAATATTATAAAGTTATATAAATTAAAAGTATTTTAAGTGTTTGACATTATTTTTAAATTAAGTTGTATTGAAATTTTTTTGAAAATTTATAGTATTATACTTTTTTTTTCATTTTTTATTTTTTTTTTTTATTTTATTTTTTTGAATTTTTTGAATTTTTTGTACAATTTATTGGATACCATGATATCTCGTGTACCTCGAAGGAAAGATAAACGGTGCCGCACGGATATGGAGAGCGAGGGGACGGGCGGATATTATTCGCGGGGGCGGGGACGGGGGGCTACTACCCGTCCCCGCCCCGTTGCCATCCCTAGGGATATCGGTTAAATGTTATATTTTAAATATTTAAATAACGGGATTGCAAAAATAAATGATAAACTTTGCGAGAAGAAAACTAATAATTGAGTTACTTACACAATCTATCATTGGAAAATACCATCAATACATAAGTAGAGATGTAAATGAGTCGAATTTAAGAATGATAAAAATATCAACATTTATGGGAATTTGTGAGAATTACTTGCAAAGGGATGAATAATGTGTATCTATTTAATAAATTGGAACGAGAGCGGGGATCATATTACTGCCCTAAGAATGGTGAAAACTAACTAAATATATTTTTCATTTAGTGTTTTACATATGTTATGCTTTTTTGTTTTCTTTCATTTTGAGATGAGATTAAAATTTTATTTTCCTATTATTTTACAATGAATTTTTAATAAATATATAACATTCATATAATAATTATTTATGTATATTAATTATTACCAAATATAATTAAACTTAGTATATTTTTTGTGACATTCTTTTATTTTTGAAACGAAGGAGTGGGTGAAACAAGAATTGGAGGAATTGCAGAAACAGTTAATTTCCTTCAACTAGCCTATCCCTCCGCTTCCCTCCTTCTCGGTAAATCCGTATGCTTCTTCATTTTTCTATTCAATTTCGAAATGATTTTTAGAATTAGGATTTAAAAACATCCTCCTACATCAATATGCATATGTCGTTTTTTTGTTGGTTAAAGAATTGAAAAACCAACCGTTCAAATATGAAAATAAAAAGAGGTTAAATTAAAATTTTGGTGCTTTCAGTTTTTATTTATTTTTTATAATTTTTTTAAATTGATCTTTACATTTATAAATATTTTTAAAATAGTTTCTATTATCAATTTTTGTTAAAGTACTATTATAATATTGAAATTTAGCTAACTCATTAAGTTTTTCTTTATCTAGTAAATATTCCTTTAGATATCTATTTTTTTGTAAAACATCTAAAAGTGTTTTTGTATTCTAATAAATACTTTTGTAAATGTTTATTTCTTTTGAATAAATACTCATTTGTTAAATAGGTAATTCTTTAGATGTTCTTTATTTGTGTGAAATGTTTAGTAACAGTTAAGTTGGCGATATTATAACAAAAATTGACATTATTTATTATTTTAAAAATATTTATAAGTATAAAGACTAATATGAAAATAAAAAATTTATAGAAACTAAATTAAAAATAAAAGAAAAAGATTAAAATTTTAATTTTTTAAAAAATTAAAAGACCAAGTAGTCAACTATGTGATCGGTGGTGGTTTTGGTGGAGGTGTCAGTTTTATTCGGTTAGATGGGAATTCTTCATTATTTGAAGCTATACAATAAGAAAAATATTTTATATATATTAAAATATATATTTTGTATTTATATCATATATTAACGTGAGAGAGATATTAAATTATTTTATATATAACTCTAATATTTTTATAATATACAAAATAATTTTATAAATAAATTAAATATATTTTGATTAAATAAATAACGAGACTAATACAGTAATCTCTTCCTCTCAAGTTTTTTGGACGTCCACTAAAGTTGGCTGTTCCGAAATAACCTGTGTCGACTTTAAGTTGCATATTTACCGAACACAGATTGTAGAATCAAACTCCATAGCTTTTAGTTGCATCAATTTCAAAATGGTAAATATACTCCTCTATGCTTTTGGCCCTGACTGATCAAGATACAGGAAACATTTAATATAGTCACCCACTTTAAGGGAGCATCGATGTTCACTGATTTTTAACCATTCGATGTCTATTAAAATAAGACGAGAATCCTTTCTTATTGGGCCGTTTCTAAGATACACCTTCTAAAGGAGGGTGTATCATATACCTCATGATCAAATTTATTGATTTATTTATAAAATAAATCAATAAACTAGATCAATTACGAGAAAATCTGTTAAGTAAGTTTACTTTTTTTTTAATTTTTTTAATTTTTTTAATATTATATATTTTTTACATACTACTATCATCATTGTCATTAGTTACACTATTTACTGACTACTATCTGTCATTTTTAATTTTTTTAAATTGTATAATCAGTATAAATATTATCGCTTAAAATTTATAAATTTTTTCAAAAAATACAGTTATAATTTTAAAATTTTTGATCATTTCTAATTTTTTAAGTTGTATAACTGTATAAATATCATTAGTTAAAATTTATAAAAAATTTTAACAGTAATAATTTTAGAAAAAATTTTAGTATGCACAGTTATTTATAAAAAAAAAAAAGACTAACTGATATAATTTTAACTGGTATTATTTACAGAACTGTGTAATTTTAAAATATATAAATAGTATCCTTTTCCGGCGTGAACAGTATCTTTTCCCGACATGAACAGTAGTTTTTCAGTGTGAACATTGATTTTTTGGCATGAATAGTACTTTTTCTGGCGTAAACAATATTTTTTTTGGCATAAACAGTATGTGAACAGTGCATGCCTTCTGATCCTGCCAGCGTGAATAGTGCATGCCTTCTGAAAAAAAAAAGTTAACCTGTCAAAAAAAAACTTACTATTACAGATAAAAGTTAATGGTGTATCATACACTCTAACTTAATAGGGTGTATATTAACGAGCGTCTTCTTATTGGCCAAAACAAGAGAGGGTATTGTTTTTCAAAAACAGGAAAAAATGGAGAGAGAAACAGGATTCTCTTTCTTCCCTCCCACCTTCTAACTTCTATTTTTTCTTATTTTTTAAAAAAACCAAGACCCTCTCCTGTTTTGGTCAATAAAAAAGGATCCTCATCTTATTTTAATAGACATCCAACGGTTAAAATATATCAACAATAGATAAATGTGAGTGGTGACTCGTTGAATAGGTAACATGAAAAATATAGTTATTGCATATTTTATTCCTTAGTGAAAGTTTAATTAAATGGAATGGTATTTGCAAAATTATCCAATTGAATCAGGTATAGGGATGCGACATTTGGTTTTTCTGCAAACATTAATTTTTACTCATAACGATTAACATTGATTTTTACTCATAATGATTAACATTGATTTTTTTTATTAATTATTAATTATATTTTTTAAGGCTATCTATTCTAAATTATTTAAAGTATAATATCTTGTACTAAAAACATATTAAAACTAAATCAACCAAATTATCATAATAATTAAATTAGTTATAACTTATTAAGTTCTATTAAGTTCTATGATATTTCAATTATCCTCGAATGGTCAAGTCTATCACAATGTCTTAATTCTCAAGTTCATTTTCTATATTATCAAACATTAAACTTCATCTCTTCGATTCTTTACCTAACACTTAAGATCACGTAAGTATAGACGACAACATATCATAAGTGTTAAGAACACTAGAAAAGAATAAATAATAATAATTATTTCTAACAAAGAAATAAATCAAATATTCAACATAATAAAATAAAGAGTTTTATTTTAAAACTAAAAAAAAAAATTAGTCACATATGATAATTAAAGCACAAACAATATTAAATGATAAAGATACAACCATGAATCAATCTTTGAAAAACATGGGTCAATAAGAACAGAAGTAGAAGAAAGAAAGAATGATGTATTCAATAGATGCCTTTTCTCTCCCAATTTTGCCTCCAACCTTTATTCTTCAATTATTGTTGCCTCCAATCTTTCCAACAAGCTCCCTCAATCCTTTAATTATTAGTCTTTTTATAGGTGATTTACCATAATAGAGGTATATTCTTCACTTAACTTCCTTAATTGATCCTCAAATAATGAAAAGATATTAATCGGATTTAAAAAACTTGATTAATTGATTCTTAAGTAATATGAAGTTAACAAGGCAGAGACTGTGTGAGATACCAGTTACAAAATTTTAGATGGATGAAGTGAGAGTTTGACAGGAAGAGGTCTTTATGAAAATTATAGTTTTCCTTCTTAGCTTTTTAATATTGTCGGAATTACCTTATTTCAACTTTAGTAGCTAAGTTACGTCTATTTTATAGTACAAATGTCAAGAATTTTACGAATCTTGACGATCTTGATTCTAAGCTCAATTCATTTGAAATGAAAACATCCAAATCTTCATGAAACCATATCAAAACATTCTTTTTAAACCTAAAAACATGGAGAAAGACCAAACATGAATTAAAATGCATATTTCAATAATTAGTGACATAAATTCTCATAAAATTCATATATAACCAAGTATAAGATGTGTATATTTTATCCACACATCCATTATTACCAAATGAATAAGTTGAAAAATACAAATATGTGTTTGTATTTTTAGATGATTTTTTTATACGAAAATCATCCGGTTGTTAGTTGAAATTTTTGTTTACCTAATATGTTCTAACTTGTCCATTTTTTTAATAAACCAATTTATCCACTTTTTTAATTAAATAGATAAAAGAGATATTAATGAATGGTTGTCACATTCGTGAATGGTTTCGTGAGAACCACTCCGTGACAAATAATATTACTCTTAAATTAGTTGGATAAATGATAAATTACATCATTTTTGATAAATTTGTATTTAGATGTATTCAGTTAAGTAGTTACATCATTAACAATTGATTACTTATATTATAATAATATTAAGAATACATTTTCTATCACACTCTTTTGAATACATTCTTTTTATTAAATCACGTTATATATTAAAATAATATTTAAATTCGATTAATATGTAATTAACTTTGAGTAGCGTGTAATTAAGTTTAAGTATTATTTTAGTATGTGTCGTAGTCTAATAAAAGAAAGAGTACTAAAGGAGTATGATAAATAATATATTTCTAATATTCTTCATTATATTATTTCATTTGAGATTAATAGTAAGTAATTAAATAGCTAATTCAATTTGACAATTAGTTAAATGCGGTGTGCCTTAAGGGGGTTAGGGTTAGGATGGAATGATCCCTCTTTTATGGTTGGCTATGAACAAATTGAGAAGAATGAAAATGGAACAAAAAATAATGGAAACAATAAAATAAAAAAGGATACTATAGTTTTTTTGTTGTTGTATGTAATATAATAAAAAAAAAAAAGAACAGAATTAGGGTGTTGTTAACATTACCTGTAGAATACATGTTATGGAACCAAAATAAAATTTATTAATTATCTAAAGTTAGTTGAAAAAGAAAACATGAAATATTTTTTTATATTTTCAAAGTATTAAATACTTGTATTTTTTTAATTCTTTAACAAGTGATATAAAGACACGCATTAACTAAATTCATAAAATTAAAAAAAAAAGTAATATATTTTTGTTTATTTTTTGAGTTGAGTAGTTTTTTATTGTTTGAAAACGATAAAATATTAAAAAATTATAAACAATATAAATAGAATGAAGAAAAAGAATTGGTTTTGTCATCTCATGACATGAGTGGTATATATAAATAAATAAAAAGTAAATATAGTATAAAGTTGGCACATAGAGCGGAAATTTAGTGGTGAAAGATCAAAAGTAGGTGTGAGTAAATGCGAAACAAATATTGTACCAACAAAAAACAAAAAACAACTAAAGGTCAAAAATATAAATGGGCCGTTCAGTAAGTATGGCCAAAAAATATGGTCCGTGAAGAAACCTAGAGGAAAAACAGAAATGGGTAGAGAATGAAGAAAGGAAC
Source organism: Ormosia semicastrata (assembly GCA_029884595.1). Lineage (NCBI taxonomy): Eukaryota > Viridiplantae > Streptophyta > Magnoliopsida > Fabales > Fabaceae > Ormosia > Ormosia semicastrata. The sequence goes on along the minus strand of JAQQTO010000046.1, from coordinate 11,785,223 downwards.
AAAATAAAGGCCAATGGGCTGTGAAGGATCAAAGGAAGAGTTGTACAGGTGCATTTGTACCGTATGGGAAATTTAGTTTGAGCCTAAGCTTAAATGAGGATTACGGTGTCAGAAATTTTAGGTAACGAGAATAAAGGCAACATTATTAATATAGAAGTATATAAAAATTCAATAATTATATTTATATATTAAAAAATATATTAATACAAAATTATGAAAGATTATTTTACAAAATAGTCATGGAAAAAAACTAAATTTATGATACTGAAAACAAAACACACTCAAGAAAAAAAACTCATTCCAGCAGAATGAAAAAGAAAAACAGAACTTTATGAGAATAACAAAGAATACTAGAGTTCGCATAAAGAAAAGAAGCATCTCGATGAGACAGTCATGAAAAAAGAGGCGGATGAGAGCAGAGAAAACGTTCTTATAGTTGAAGTAAATGTGTCTAAGCAGATAATGTCCTCTGCACCGCTAGTATGTAGAGATAAAAAAAAAGTGAGAGAAGAAAAATTTTGTACACTGAATATATTAGTACCAAACTCAAGTGAAATAGTTTTAAAAAATAAAAAATAATATTATATGAATATATTCAAATACCAAACTACGTGAGTATTATTAAAAAAAATATTATATAAATTTTATTTTTTACTATGAATTTATTAATTTATCTATATATAAAGATAAAAATTACACATATAAAAAAATATATATCTATATAGTATCAAAAAAAAGTTACAAGGCCTTAACACGTAGGTGCAGAAGTACCTGCTGAAAAGTGTATATTACCGGTGACTACAGGTAATTTACTCTGAGTATCTATACTCACTGACTTTTTAGGAGCATAGTAAAACGATCCTATGATACAATACGCCGCATTGAGACACTGACACCCGCACATCATACACGTGTAAGGGGGCACACCGGCACACGTAGGCACAGAAAGACACCAAAACTGCTAATAAAATGGGGAAAAAATAGTCTACAGCTGCGGTTGATTAGGGCAGCAACCTTTCCTTTAAAATGGCCTCAGATTAACATAGAAAAATCAAAAGCAAATATATGGCCTCTCCAACATCATGCCTTGTGAATAAATGACAAATTTATAATATTTCCATGGGATTTGGATCACGCAAGTTCACCTCTACAGGAATCGGTGTAAACCAAGAAATAAGGATCGAAAATTAAATTTTACACTCCTTTAACTCTTAACATATGTTCCTGATAAGATATATAACGCTGTAGGCTTACCTCAATAATACATATTTCTTACAAAGTGATCGAATATCAAAGCCAAACAAATTGAAAGGTCACAAATAACAGATAACCTTTTTTGCTTGGTACTAAAGTCACATAAATCACGACAACTTCTCACCAAATTGTAACCATTCTTGACTTCCAAGTTCACTCAAATATACAGTGGCACCTGTTGCTTAAGCAAGAAAGATACCAAATCAGCACCCGACTGACTACTTTGAGTATACACGGATAAAAATAAAATTGCTTGTTTTCTAAGCTTTCTTAGAAACCAAAGTGAAGAAACCTACATGACAAACCTGACATGTAGAGGATAAAATGAACACAACCAATACATGGTTTTCAAGACCAGAGAATGAACTGTGAGCCAACATGAACCTTGGATCCTACTAAGACCACATCCGTCAACTACCAAGCTTTACTCAGCCTATTTGCAGGTCTTTGTGGACTTTGAGTCAATTCACGAGGCTCCAAAAATCTATCACTTCTAATTGCAGATCCCATTGAATCAATCCTACTACCTCTCCTGTCTTTTTGTCTATTCATATGACGATTAGCTCTGGGTCCATTTGACCTCCTTTCCTTGTCAACTTCATAGACCAATGGTTGGATTCCCTGCAGATCAGGTTCTGGAACATACCAGTTTGGCCGCTTCGATACATCCATTGTTCTAAATGTGATTGAAATCCTGTTGAACGTTAAAAAGAAAGATAAATACGGATCAATAATAAGTAATTGGTGTCAAAACCCCAGAGAGAATACAACTCATTAAATACCTTTTTGTAGGAACTGCAGGTACACAATGCTTAGCTACATCAGCTCCATTACCATTCAAGACAAGTACAGATCTGAAGGAAAAAGGTTTTGTAAGATTTTGATTCCTCCATAACAGTGGTAAACTGATGAAAAGTCTAGATCTGATGTCATGTAGCAATAGATTGAAAAAATAAATAGACAGTGTAAGAGATAAATACACGTTGAATACTCACCCCACGGGTAGGGGAATAGCAACTGAACCCACAAATTCACCAGCACCTACAATCTTTAAGTTTGATCCGAAAACTATATTGCACTCACTAAGAAATGAGACGGTGCAAAATGGTCGTACAAAATCATGGTTGTCTATGTGTGGAGGTATACAGTCCCCTTCTTCATAGATATTTACAATGCAACTATCCGGCACACAAGTAGGAGGAAGTACATGCCACTTGATCAACCGTCGAATGATGACCTTGAAAAGATCAGGTATAGGATCTACCATTGAATCCTGAAGAATACCAGGTGGGTTACCATCTTTATCCTGTAAGCAGAATGTTACATTTTATCAGTTTCAGCCGTTTATCAAATTCATCAGCAATTATACTACTGGCCCAGCGAGCATTAAAGTTACTTTGTTGCCAAATAAAGCATGAGTCAAAGATTTTAAATAAAAAATGTAATGGCAGCACAAGATATGGACTAACCTTTGCATAATTGTAACAGCACCCGAATTGGATAGTTTGACGTCCCTTGCCCCTCATCCACTTTTGAGGAGCTGAATATGTCCGATCTGAAAAAAGTTAAGAAGAATGAACATCATTTGGTCTCTCAGAAGTAATACCCCACCCAATATATTGATTTATCAAATACTTAATGCACTTTAACCAATTGGGGAAAAAGATAATATTTTTTTTCTTTCAGCATTTTATGATGCTTAGTAAGCATAGGCATACATTCAGCCCAATGGGTCTAAAACCCCCAATTTCGTCCACAATCAATATTCCTAAATGAGAAGAATCTTTTATTAGTCCCAAAGTCGTTGGCCTCTTAAGTTAATGGCATCCCTCAAAATTCTGGAGAGATATGAGAATTACATCTAAATAAATTTTGTATTTCCGATAGAGATAATACATAACCTACGCCAGGAAATATATCCCAGTTATATATTCACCATGCTTCAATTCAAGCACCCATGTTAGCAGTATAAAATTCTAAATTTCTATCTCTAACTATACAATCTTTAAATGAGAAGGAATGTAGACAGATCAGAATAGGAGGTATTAGTACTCACGAGATGGCAGAAAAAAATCATATCTGAAATGGGATAATATCAAAATTTAAAGCAACAGGGATTATTATATTTGAAAAAAGGTGAGGTGGGAAATCTTGTAAATTCATGGACAGGAAGCCACTGTATAGGGTTTAGTCACTCCAGTGAATATAAAGAAAGCAAAATAAAATCAAGCAGGTAAAGGTCGTCTCATCTACCAAACAGTGGTGGGGGTATTGTCATCTACCAAGAGCAATGACCGACCAAGGTAGTCAAAGGCAAAAGGCACCCTTAAGGCACGAGGGGGTTTTAGCACCTTAAGGCGAGAGACACAAAGGTGCAAACCTCAATAGAAAAGGCCATAACATTAGAAACAAGAAAACTATAATAAATTAATAATGAAGCAATTCTTTTGAAGACCCGAGAAGTTATCAATATGTTCCCAAAATGATCAGATTGGCTTTATTGAGTTTGGTCAACTGCATTCATATCTTGTTCAAAATTTAATCGTTATAGCATAGAACTTACCGGTACAAGCAGCATGGATCTCAAAACTTGTAGAGCAAGAATTTTAATATCTTCAAATAATCAAATAATCTTTTCATATGGACCGAAAGTGTTCAAGATCATTATAAAAACAATTCAAGAACGAATTTTTACTACTCAAAATAAAGAGATATAAAGAATAATGGAGTAGCAGGGTGAGGCGACAAACCTTTCAATTCTCCCTTTTTTCCCATGTCCTGCAGCAAAGTAACATAATTAACAATCCTTTTCTGTTCAGCAGCACTAAAGATACCCGCGTGGAGTTCGAGGCCTTCAAGAATGTTAACAAGTTTTCCATTAACCCTCTCAAAGCATATGAAGTCTTTCGTACGCTGCACATTCATGAACCTAATATACTCTCTCTGCTCTCTTGGCAACGTAGGCTTCTCGGAAGTTTCTGTTGGCGTTGTCACTGAAGGATTCGAATTGTTTTTGGGCTCGTGCTCTTCTTCTCCAAACTCATCCTCCTGTGCCATGTCAGCCCAAGACATACGCGGACTCGGGGTCTCAACCAAAGGTGATTCGCAAGATGAATAATATTCCTCTTTACAAGACCCAATAGAATGCGTGTCGCAATTATCATCATGATGATTGTCACTTGTCTCGTGTGATTGCAAATTATTATTCGAATTCACATCCAAGTTATGAGACTCTACAAGATGTTGAAAACAAAAAAAATGATCGAACGAAACCATATACAGCACATGCAGAATTCAAATAGAAAATACAGCAAAAGTAAACCGCATATTCAAATTGGTGTAACAAATCCACAAAGAACCAAAACCCAATGAAAAAGATCTAAGATTTCCACGGAATTGGTGGGAAAAGTGGAAATTTGATTTACCTGGGTCAATAGAGCGGATGCGATCAGAGAGAATTTGAGAGCAGTGGGGGCAGAGATCTTTGGAGAGGAAGGGAAGCCACGTGGCGAAAAACTCGGAAGCGATTCGAAGCTCGGATGGATGGTAATTCCGAAGAAAAGGGTCTTCGGATCTCTGACTGTGAGGTTGGTCCTTCTCCATGGAAGAACGGCACTGAGTCGACTCGGATGCCAGAATCGGAGGTAGAAAAACGCTGCTGGCTCTCTCGCAGCGGATTGTGTTTTTAATTTTGGTTAGGTTTTTGGTGGTGTGTTATATAAATTTGGTTTCACAATGCTTCACATAATCACATATCTTATTATATAAGGATTCCAGACTATAAAGGCAGCTAAGAGTTGAGATTATTCGGGAAAATATAGGAATAAACGCTTCATAAGGGCATGCCTTATTCACGTGTCACTCGTGTGGAGTCTTTCGGCACTTCAAAAACAAATACCTGAAAACAAAACAACGACTTGGGGAGAAAGAAACAAGCGGGCCTACGCCCAAAAGTGAAAAACAACTCCAAAGGTAATGCTGGGATTCACACATGTTCCTAATGTTGTAATTATTACTAGTTTTTTTTATTTTGATGATAGATTTAATTTTAAATTATAATTAATATTAAGATAATAAAGAGGTATGTAAGATATTTGTTCTTTAAATAGGAAATGGGAAAAGTTCATGTCTTGATAAGGATTTAATTTGAGTAGTTAATTGCAATGTAAATTTTTTTAAGTTATAAATACTTGTATTATGAAATAATTTACCTTATGAGAAGGAGTATGAGATTGAGAAATTCGGCATAGATGTAGAGAATAGTGGTAAGATAATTGTAGAATAAAAAAGATTGAGAACATCTACAAATATTATTTTATAATATTGTTTTGATAATTGACTTTTTTCTTCTGTAAATATAAGTATATTTGATCAAATTACGTTAAATTTTATGCGTGATTTGTATCATATTTTTTTATTTTTCTTTTCTGGTAGAAAGTGATGTTTTTCTCTAATTAATATTTATGCAAGCACATGAGAAAGGAATGAGGTGTTCGCTAGCAAATCCAAGGGGAGAATTAATTTAGCCTCCCATCAAAAAATAAAATGAAATAAGTTAACAACAATTTGTATAAAAATAATAATGAAAAATGCATGTTTAAACTTTTTTTTTTAGTATTGCAATCAAGTGGTTTCTAGGCGAGTTGGTTTCTAGGCTTTCGACTCCCGACTTGTTCATAAAGTTTGTATAAAAGATGAGTTTCACAACTAATTCAAAATTTTCATAGATTCAATCAAAGGTAGTTCGTCTAAACTTGCATGTTTAAATTTTCCAATCTTTAGTTAAAATATAATTTTAACAATACGAAACACAATCACCTACACCAATACCAACATTGATCTACTATAAAATTTGAATCATTTATCGCTCAATCATCATTCAAGTAAAAACAATTGTCATATAATATTCAAACCTCAATTAATATATCATACGATATAAATCAAAAACAACTCCATGGAAGTTTTCACATAAAATTAATTGTCAGTGACAATCTCTCGGTCGTTGAAAAGAATCGTTTTTCGCCAAGTGGCACAGGGTAAAACAATAGATCCACTATCAATTCTCAAATCACAAGGGCCATAATAACACAATAATATATCGGTCTATAATACGCTCCTTTTCAATGCATGTATAATATCACAGAAAACATATCTATATATTAGATTTATAATTTATTTTCATCATATTATATAGTTATAAAACTCTTTCGTCATTTTTTATAAAATTGCGGATCCAAAACGTTTACATGTAAGTAAATACTACAACTTTCATCTCAATCTTTAAATCACGTATTAAATTTTTTTAATATTTTTCTCAATCGCATAAAAATATACGCTTTCTCAAATCGCATAATGATTTCCATCGTTTTCAAAATCGCGTAACTTAAAAATCATTCTTTTAAGTCCCATAAAACATTTTTCATCATTCTCAAAATATTTAAAACACTTTCCAAATCACATAATGATTTTCTATCATTTTCACAATTACGAAAAATATTCTATCACTTTTAAACCATAATTTTTCAAATTCAAATTACGTAAAATATTTAAACGTAATTCAATACTTAAATGTTTCAAAATTCCAATCGCGTAGTAATATTTTATCATATTTCAAATCACGTAAAATATTTTATATATTTTCAAACACTTAAAATATTTTACTATATTTCAAATATTTAAAAATTATGTTTTTAAGATAATAAATAATTTTTTTCACCACAATTCCATTACGTAAAATATTTCTCATTTCTTCAAAAATTCCATTTCCACTTTTCTCAAAATAATATGACTTTATACTTTATTTAATACATTTTTCTTTACCAAGAAAATCTTTTTCCATTTCTTTACTAAAAATCTTTTTCCAAAATATAATTCACAAAATCACTTTTCCATTGATATAAATCAACGTTTCAAAACTTAACATTTTCTAACGTTTTCAAAACTTGAAAATAAGTTATAAGTAAAATTTTCAAAATACCATTATATTCTCCATTTTTTCCAAATCATTTCCCAATCAACCTTCCTCAAAATAATATAACTTTCTACTTCATTTAATATATCTTCTTACTCAAGAAAATTTTTTCACAAGATATTCCACAAATTCACAATTTCATTGAATTAAATCAATGTTTCTAACTTTAAAAATTACTAACGCTTTCCAAAATCCAACGGATGAGTTACACGTTAGAAAATACCAAATCACTATTGTATTCTTCATTTTTTTTAAATCAATTTTAACAAAAATAAATTCTTTTTAAAACAAATTGAGGCTCACTTGCAACCTCTCTTTTCCATTTACATAAAAATTCATTTATCAAGTGTTAAAATACTCTGATTTCCTTTTCAAATTCTTTGTATTAAATTAATTATATTTTCACTTAGAAAATCACTTTGTTTCATCAAAATCAATGCATTACAAGCCTTCGAAAACGTGGATATGACTATTGAAAATTATCAAAACATTTTTCCTTCTAAATTGATATGGTTTTACACAAACAAAATCATTAAAATTTTATTTTCAAAACTGAAATACCGATGGTTATAAAAACCAAACTCATTTGTTCAAATCCTTTTTCACTTTCTTTACAAATTCTTTTTCACTTTCTTTGCAAATCCTTGTTCACTTTCTTTGCAAATCCTTAAAATCAATGTTTGTCCGTTTCATTCAAAACTCATATTTAAAAAAATACTTAGGATCTTTTTACACAAAATAAATCAATAAAAAATTCCTCAAAGGCCGTATTCTTGTTTTCTTGAAAAACAAACCCTTTGTTTATTTTCCATACTCTTCAAATCATCCATTTTCATTTTTCATGAAAATATTAATTTGTGAACACTTATTTTGAGGTGTCTTGGCTGAAATTCTCATTGTTCTAAGGACCCAAAAATCAATTCCCTTGTTCTTGAAAAATTTCAACATGAACCCTAATCAAGGGTATCAAAAATCGAACCCTCTCCTTTGGCTATTGGAGCCAAAAATTGAATTCATTTTCATCACCACATCATGACATACACATATATATATTTTATCATAAATACTATAAGCATGCCATATACTTATCATGCATAATATAAGCATATCATCAAAGCCATAAAATCATACAAAGCATATCAAGCATAAGCAAATAAATCAAAACTCATAAACACATATAAATTATTACATGACCATAGATTGGAATCCTCACATGGATTCACCATCCATCAAATATAAGACCATCTCTCACCACCATACTTGGTTGGTGAGATGGATCTCGCTCTTACCTCTTGAAGACAAGCTTTTTAAGCTCTCCTCCTTCTCCTTAATTTTCGTGTGGCTCACAACAATTCTTAACAATTCTAAAATAATTAGTAAAATCACAAACAAAACTTAATAATAACAAACCATGGAACAAACATGGCTTAGAAAATCATAAACATGAATTTAAATCATAGAAATCAAAGTTTACCTCCAAGAAAGTAAGCTAAAAGTGGGATTTTGAAGCACTTAGAGTGTGATTTTGGGAAAACTTTCTAAATGAAAAGTGTTTAGAATGTTGTTTATATTTAGAAAATGATATGAGTGAAAATTATAGGTGAGTGATAGTATATTTGGTGGTGGAGGCCGAACCAAATGGAGAGAAAAAAAAAAAAATTGTGCTTTGGTTCTTGGAATTTTTGAGAGGAAAAGATGAATGCTTTTTGATGTGAGAGAAAAATGAAATTGTGAGAGTAAAGTTAAAGGTGCTGCTATGGGATTCATGGAGACTTAAGTGATATACTTGACTCAAAATATCACCAATTGGATGCACATGGATGTACAATACCGCTTATGTCATCCACTTGACTTGCATGGCTTTATTGATTGTTCAAGAATCATGTAAAGAAACTAAGTGGGACTCCTTGAGTGTTTAGGGAATTAATTGTTTCAATTTACACCTAATTGCATGCTAATTAATTAGATAATTAGTTAGTTAAATTTCTAATCAATCTTAATTAACATTCTAACTATATAACTAATTAATTAAACATATTATTTCATATATTATAACATCTAATTAAAATTATGATATCTAATTAAGAATTAAATTATAATAATTTAACATTTAATTTAGTTTACTTAACTTGTTAATTAGGCCATTAAATTAACCAAATTATATTAATTTTAATCAAATTAATTAATTGTTGACTTTATATTTTATTTAAAAAAGCTTTCAAAGTTGTCTCCCTCTCCCTTGCATAAACCGTCCCCCTAATAAAATTACAAATTTCATAATATCCTAAGCCATCCTAACCTTATTAAATTATTGGATTAAAATAATTAGGTTTAACTATTTTATTTGATTAGATCATTTTTGGCTATAATCCTAACCATTAATTTACACCTTCAAACTTTACATCCAAAAATGGATAAATGGTTGTAATAAATTTTTGAACTAATTCTTCACCATTGATCTAAATAAATTAATGATCCATCTCCAATTGATTAAATCTACATCCAAGGGTTGATAATATCATAGCCATTTATAAGACTAATTCTACCCTTTTTAATTTCCATCCAACGAATAATTGATCCTAACTTTTATTATAAATAAAATTTTAAATCTCCAACGGTGATTAAATCGATGGTGGATATCCAAACCACCAATTACTTATTTTATAACCCCACGAAAGAATATATTTCGTATTTTTATCGTCTGATAATTAAATACAAGACAAAAATACAAGATAAAGAAATTTTCTAAAACTATTTCCTGATTCATTTAGTAAAATCTCCTTCTGCCTAAACAAAAGATAAATTTTTCTATGTTAGAAAAATTTTTCACTTAACCCACCTGCCCACGTATATGGTCACCTTTGAGCCCACATAGGACCACCTGGACCCACATACAAGAAAAAAATTCATAATCATTCACAAAAATCACAAATATTAGTCATGTAAAATAATTAAAACCTGTAAAAATTAAATTAGGTAAAGTTTTTCCTCGACCAAAATTTTTATTTTCCCGACTTCTCACTCAAAACGATCAAATACGCTAATATCAAAATAATTTTATCAGTATGATTTAAAATTAATTAGATTATTGTTTAAGAGATAGAAAATTTTGGGATGTTACAGCTTGCGTGTATCACGACTAATTCATTTTTTAGATTCAATCAAAGGTAGTTCGTCTAAGCATGTTTAAATTTTCCAATCTTTAGTTTAAAGAAACACAAATTGATCTATAAAATTTGATCTTGTAGTTGTAAAATATAATATAAACAAATAAGAATTACATAAAAACAGTGCAATTTTTTTTAAAACAATAGCACTATAAAAAAAATAAATCTCTCCTTTTCAATAATAATAAAAAATAAAATAGAAATGTATCTATATATATATATATGGGAGGGGATCCATTTACACTAAGTAAAAAGACTTACACTTAATCTTTTACCATTAAATTCATTTAATCTAATATTCTAAATCATCTAATTAAATGATGAGAAAGAATAATAAACACTCATATTAAAAAGGAGAGAGAATAATGAAATGTGATTTTAATAAAAAAATAAATTTTAGTTATTAAGTCTATTTATTAACTTAAAAAATGATATAATATTGAAATATAATTTATAATATTTTTATTTTTATATAACGTATTAATTTATTATATTTTAAAATTAGTTAATAAAAATTAACTATCAACTTTTATCTAAATAAAAATATTTAGTAAACACTGTATACAACATGTTTAAATGGAAATTATCAAAATGATTTGAATGGATTGAATTAAATAGGGCAGATAATGTATGATTTATGATTACTTAGAGACCATTTAAAAGTTTGAGAAGAGTCTGATGATATTTTTCTTGGTTGATCATGAAGGGATGCATGACGAATTACTTGATATTTTCAATAGCGATATGCTCACCCAGGTCTTTCAGTTAGAATCGAAAGCAGAATATATTATTCGAAAATGTATTTATTTTAACAAATTTAAAAATAAAAAATTTTAGTAAATAAAAGGATTTAAAATAATTTACCCGGAGAGCATTATGCTTTTTTTTCTCGATCATGAACAAATGGCAAAGAATTAACTTTTTTATTAAATGTTATGTTTGACTTAGATCTTTCACTAACACCTAAAAGCAAAGCAAATTACGTCTCTTATATTTTTTATTAGTAAAATATAAAAATGACCAAATTAAAAAAGAGAGACTTTCAAACCATTTGTTATTGGTAACACTTTCTATGATAATGAGTTTAGACTTTGTATAATGATAAAATTATCCATATTAATATAAATATAGGAACAACTTACACCAAATAGATATTTTACTTCATTTTCAACCGTTAATTCTACTTTCATCTAATAGTTGAGATTATTTCATTAAAGGTAACCATTAGATGAAAGTAGATCTAATGGTTGAAAATAAGCAAGAGAAAAAAAACATACACCTAAGTTGATCCTCCCTCTAATATAAAAATACAATGACTTCAAAGATTCTTAAAATATAATTTTAAAAATTAGTTATACTTTATTAACTTATAACTAAATTAAAACAAAAATATTATAAATTATATTAAATAATTAACTATTTATTATATTTTTTATATAATATATTAATTTATTATATTTTAAGATAAGTTAATAAAAATCAACTATCAACTTTTTATGCTAAATAAAAATAACTTATACTAAATAAAAATAAAAATATTATAAAATTTATTAAATATTATATTATTTTTTAAGTTAATAAATAGAATTAATAACTAAAATTTATTTATTCATTAAAATTACATTTCTTTATTCTCTCATCATTTAATTAAATGATTTAGAAGCATTAATTAAAATGAATTTAATGGTAATGGTAAGAGATTAAATGTAAGTCTTTTTACTTACACTAGCAGGTGTAAATGGATCCTCTCTCTCTCTCTCTCTCTCTCTCTATATATATATATATATATATATATAGATCTTTTCAAAAGGTAGAGGAGTGAATTTTTTCGACTTCGGATCCTTCATGAATTTCAAGATTAAACATAAATGCATGTGACTTTTTAAGTGGTCACATGACCTTCAAGAACTTTTAATCTTGATCATCCATGTATATTGTATGGTCAATTTACTCCTCTCACCCTCTCACAATAAAAACTCTCTCACTAGATATTCTATATATATATATATATATACTACAAGAATTTTACCGATTAGCTACGGAAAAATCCGTAGTTAATCCACAACTAACCGAGTTAGCTACGAATTAGCTACAGATTTTTTCATAGTCAATTTTTAAATTTTTGTAGCTAATTTGTAGCTAATTTTTGTTTAGAGTTTCTTTTGTTTTCGCAGCTAATTAGCTACGAAATATTTCGTAGCAAATTCTGTAGCTAATTTCCGTAGCAAGCTTGTAGCAAATTCGTAACTATTTTGTTTCTAAATCCATAGCAATTCCGTAGCAATTTTCTAACTAAAATCTATAATAATTTCGTAACTATTTTCTAGCTAAAATCTGTAGTAATTTCGTAACTATTCCTTAACTATTCTAAAGCTAATCCAAATTAATTTTATAATAATAATTAATGTATTTAAAAATTATACCTATATAAATATTTCAATCCAAATAAAAAAATTCAACAAATAATTGTGCAAAACAACCAAATATTATAATTGTATTAATAATTTTAAAACATGTTTTACAAAGAAAGCATAACTAATCCAAGTTAATTAATACAAATAGTTCAATACAAAGAAGACAACATGTATATAAGATCATTCATCCTCTTTTAGTTGTGCTTTTCAGTTGCCAAGATGAGTCTCATCTCCAGGCGGTTTGATCTCAATGTTATAAGGGAATAATATGGTGAGCCTTTCATCAACTTCTTTACAATCATCTACTGAATCAAAGATCTGGGAACCGAGTATTAACACTGACCCTGAAAGTTTCTTCATTAGCTTTTCTAACAAATTGTATATCCTTGGTGATCGAAGAAAGAGCTTCTCAACATCCCTGATGTATAAAAAAATGGGCTCAATTTATGAGATAGAAACCAAGACCTGTAAAAATTACAATAATTTTACTTGTTAGAACTGTATTTGAGAGAGAGAGATATCCTCACACTATAAGATTAATTAATTTTTATTTTCAATGAAAAATTTTAAAGAGATAATATGCTTATACAAAATGGAGGCACTAAAAGTCTTAAAAGTAATTAACCAAAAGCAGAGAGAGAAAAAGAGAGAATTAGGGAGAGCCATAGGCTTGGGGTGAAGACAGTGATGTTCATAAATTCATTATACAAATCTTACTAAAATTTTGCCAACTGAACTAATGTTGTTCTTTGAAACCATACAAATTTGAGCTTTAAAAGTAAGTTTTTAGTGATGAAATTACCTTGTAAATTGACTGCACAAACAGCTTTTCATCAAAACAGAAGCTGCTTGTGCGCTTCAAAGGACCTGAAAACAAAAACCAAAGCAATAAGCATAGTATTGTAGAAGAACATTGTAATTTCATGCATTAGCAAATCAATAAATATAAAAAGATAATAAATATAAAGAGATAATAAATAATCTTCTTAAGCATAGTATCCATAACTTTTCTTCCTTGATGTATTTCTCAGTTATAATCCCAGAAGAAAAGCCAAGCACAACAACATGAATGGACTCTTGTGTAAGTTTAACTACCTTCCCTTCTGAAAGCAACAATATGTAACTTAATAAGGAATGGAAACATAGAATAAATAGGAAACCAGAGAGAAGACTTTAAAATGAGATTAGACTGCAACAAAAAAAAAAGGAGGAAAAAAACAAAGCAGAAAACTTGAGAAAACTAACTTCATTTGATGATTTCTTAGAACAATAGAACTAAATAAGTAGAAAACAATAATGGTCATAAGAAAGAGTTGACTACCTAAAAGCATATCTGGCTTTGGAGAAAAAAGTAACAAATTGACCTTTAGTCCAACACCAAAATAAGGATGAACCCCAGGAAGAATTTTTGCACATTTATCTACAGAGTTGTTGACATCATAAGCCAATACAACATCATCAAAGGTTTCATTGAACCTGCAAGGACAGCACCGCCAAATTAGAACTATGTACAAACTAATTATTATTACTCTAATTAGTATCCTAACAACCATATAATTATTACGATCAGATTGATGAGATGTGGAACTGTGATATTTTAATGATACTTGATAATTATATTTAAAACTCTATAACTAATTGATACACAAATATAGGTCCTGTAATTCTGTAATCCTCAATGACATAAATCTGCAGACATGACTAGAGAAAGCGTAATTAATTTTCAATTTTTTTGATATTTAAAAATCCTAAAAACTAATAAATTAAATAAATAAGTGAGAAAACGTACGTGAAGAGCAAAGAGCTGAGCTCACGGAGAACCGCTTGGGAAACCTCTTTACCTTTTGAAGGATGAACATATACGACTAAATTAGCATTTGAGACCTTCAACCCAAACAATCAATCTTTAAGAAGGATGAACAGGCCCAAACTTGCATAACCCACACTTGCATAACAAGGTACCTTATAGTTCTAAAATATAATAAATATAAAGTTCTCTTATAAAGATAACAAAGTTATGGATAATAAGTGTGGAGAATAATAACCAAAACTCAGAGAGGAAATTTTTGTTTCAAGTATAACCTAAATCTGTTGGACCATATTGGGAAGTGCTACTCATATCAGACGCAGCAGAGGCATTCCTACGAAGCTTTGGAGGATTATTATTGGAATCTTCAATTCACTGCTTTTCAATGCAGAGTACCTGCATAAAAATTATCAGTCAAAATACAATGAAGTAATAGTTACATATATCAAGCTAGAATCATCTAGGTAAATGTCAAGAACTGGAAGATATCAATCAATACAAATTTTGAAAAATGAGAGACATGATATAGATGTATTCATGACCTTTTGCAATGTCATGACTATGATCACTAAATGTCATATTAAAATTGAAAACAAACTAAACTAATTACTAAATGTTAAAGCAATAGATACATTATCAACTCATTCAATATTTTGAAGTCATAGACAACTTATGTATAGGGACCACTAGCCAAGCAAATGTCCAGATCTCCAGATTTCTTTACCACGTAGAAACATGTTAGGCACACGTGTATGACACTTGTACAAGCCTAGTTGTAGCAAGTTGTCCAATTATTATTAACTTGTAATTGAACAAAACAACAAGCAAACAAACCAGTATACCACTATCACATAGACCAACATGGACAGCCACACTTAGAAACTCTATCATGGAACACACAAGACTTTGTCTCAGCCCAAACTTAAGCAGAATGAAGAATTCACAAGGAAAACAAAAATGAAACATGATGCAGGCACTAACAATGCCACCCAACTAACATCAAATCTAAGCATTCTCAAGAAAGTATTTATGCTTCCAGTCCTTGACACAATAGAAATTAATTAACAAAGGGAAATAATCTAGACCAGAGACACCACGGAAACAAATGAAAAGAAAATAAACAGGGAACCATAATTCTGATATCAACGTTACTTTCTCACTTCCATGGACAATCAGCGATGAACAAGTATGCAAAATCCCAAATACAACGGGAAATAGTGAACCATATGAAATCTCTCTTAAGCATCATTATTACCTCAAGTCAGAGTTGTACTAATAACACAGGAGATACCCCTTAGGAAAGAAAATAAGGATTCTACGTATGAAACAGGATAGGTTTTAAATAAATCCTTACCAACATGACAAAATAGCAATGATACTAAATCCTTCTTGCTTACATGCAAAATCAAACCCATTTTTTTTATTAAACGAAAAGAAAACAACATACACACTACTACCATGGGATCACAACAATGAGTTTAAGAAAAAAATCATCATGCATCATTATCTTTCAAAGAGGATTTTATCTCAGACTTAGATTAAAATGATCCCAAATTAATCAAGCATTCTAAATCACCTATTGCAAATCACAAAAGAAATTTTGACTTAGATATTTTATCAAACACTTTAAAAGTGAGGTCAACATTTCAGATCATCAAGCCATTCATCTCAGCATATCAGAGTATTAGGTGAAATCAAGAGTTTAAATGCATCTAACACTTGATAAATACCAGAAGATTAATACAACAACAATGAAAATTGTGTTACCCCAAGAGCTCCCTGCAATGGACAAATTCCAAGAAGCTTGAAACCAGCTCCAAAGCTTTCCCTCAAGCAAGGACCGAAAATTCCATTCTTCTTTCTTTTTTCAAAAATTTAGTAACTTTCTCTTTCTCCCCTCTGAAAATTTCGAAGCCCCCTTTCTCCCAGCTTTTCTGAACCTCAATCTCGTTTTTTTTTTTTTGTTTTTTATGTGCTTCCCTTTTTTACAGATGCCCGAGGTTAGGGGTAAAGCTCAATTGGTAGCCTCTTAGGGTCATGGCCTCTACTATTACCTAGAGATGGTAGGAATGGAGGGAGGGTTGAAAATTTCTCCACGCTAACCTCTTCACTTCCATTGCTTTCTTATCTAATTTCTAAAATATTTCCCCTTTTTCGCTGAGTTCGTACTTCCTTGCTTGTAGATGGGAGCTGATTTCCTCCTTTTACTCCCATGTGAGTGAGAAGAAGAGAGACCAGTTGAGTGTGCAGAGGTGAGTTCAGTATACGGGGAATGAAATGTGTGGGTGAAGGCGGCTGGGTTTGGGTTTGCAGAGAGAGTGAGGTTTGGTGCTTGTGGGGGATTGTGTGGTGGTTAATGGAGGAAGGTGGTTGGGAGGTTGAAGGTCATGAAGATGGAAGTGGTTCTTTGGTAATGGGGTAGTGGTGATAGGTAAAGGGTATTGGGTTTGAAAAGAAGAGCACGGTTGGTTCGTGGAGGTTCCGTGAGGTTCAGAAGAAAAAGGTAAAGGGATTTGAGAGAGGGAGAAAGAATGAGAGGGAGGGAAGGAAGGAGGGAGGGAATTAAGATTTGAGAAAGTTTACTCTGGAGCGGGTAAAATATTAAAGAGAGTCAATTTTTTTAAAGCAATTAAAAGTTAATTACGAAAAAATTTAATAACTAATCCGTAGTTAATTAGCTAATTAATTATGACTTAATTACGGATTAGCTGTAAAATAATTTTTTTAATTAAATTTTGTAGCTAAATTATAGCTATTTCGTAGTTGTTTATTTGATAAAATTTATATCTTTATGATTCAAAATTTAGTTAAAAAATTTTATTTCGTAACTAATCCGTAACTAATTTGTTATGAATTAGTTACCAAAATTTTTCATAACTAAATCGTAGTTAATTTGTAGCTACTTGTTTGATAGAATTTTTAATTTTTTGTATTCGAAATTTAGCTACAAAAATTTAATCCGTAACTAATTAGTTACAGATTAGCTACCAAAATTTTTCGTAGCAAAATTTGGTAGCTAACTTGTAAAATTATTGTAGTATATATATATTACAAAATAGGGAAGAATTAAATTATATTGATGTAAGATTTAAGATACTTATACCACTCATTAACTTTTTATAGAAAATATTTTTTATTGATCCAATCATTAAATTATAATTATCTAACATATTGATTATTTATGTCAAATCTTAAAAAAATTTAAATTTTAATAAAAATATAATTAAGTGATTTTTATTTTAATATATTTTAAAAATATATATTATATTAATCTTAACGTATATCAATAAAATAAGAAACAATTTTTTATTAATGTAAACGTTTATAAATATGATCTATACAATTTTTTATTAATTCATATTTTTGTCCCCATCCATAATCCATCTAGCTCCGGATTTTTGGAGCCACAAAAACTCTTCTTGAGCAAGCACCTCATCAAGCTGTTTATGGAGTTCCTTCTCAAGGTGGTCCAGCCCCTGATGCCTCCCATAATTAGCATGTTTTTTTAATACCGTCTATGCCAGCCAGAATGCGTTTTTTCCTGTTGAAGATGTTCCCAAAGGTGTTATAATTCCAATCCTTCAGTTTGGTAGCTAAAATGGCAGCAGAGGCTCTAAAATTGCTATTAGCATCCCAATTTTGCTGAAAGTTTTTGAAATCTTCATGTTGCTCTGGTACTAGCCGTAAATTGAATTTGACTAGGTCTTTTTTCGGCATTTACATAGTATTGGATATACATTCGGCGATAACAACCCATATTTTAATGCATACAAGTGACGAAGAACTATGCAAGAAAGCATGGAAAGCAACAATGATAATCAATAAAATATACAACTACTTTTTTTTTCCTTTTGTGCCATTTGATATATAAAATATGAAAAAGCGAAAAGCACAAAATGGAAAAAGATAAAATAAAAAGAAGTACTTTTGTAATGAACAATGTTGGATATACACAAACATCAAAGTGTATTTACAAAGAGTGATAGAGAGATGTTAGATTGTACGTAAATGTAGGTTAATATTGACGTAATCTTATACAAATTTAGTGGTAATCTGATAATGTAAAAAGAGTGAGGTTTTTTGTTTTTGTGTAATTGAGTGTGAAAGTAGCATTCTGTAAAATGATCTTACGTAAGCAATGTTGTTGTGATGCTCTTATTTCCGGGCAAGGGAAGGTGGATATATAGGGCTAGGAAAGTGGGCGATCATCATGCAGGCTTTCAATTTTGAACAATTAATGGAATGAGCGTTGAAAAATTAATTTGTTTCTGAAACTTGTTGTGGTTCTGGGCCTCTGCTTGGAGAGTTGAGCTTCCTTCCTTGGACCAGCCGACTAGCAGTGGTCGATAACTTTTATCTTGAGTCCAATTGTAATTTGCACCGCCTTTAATTTCCCCACTCAACCCCCACGCTAGTTTTATCAAGTGGGTGGAGCGCAAGCTTCATGTTCACCGAGTACCGATCCAGAAATTTTAAGCAGTGACCAAGATAACACACAAAAATAAAAAAATCAAATGAAAAAAAAATATCAATACAAAATAATAAAAAAATCAATACAATTATTTCCTTCACGTTGAGTACTCTTTTAATTATCAATATAATTAAATATTTATCTTTTTATGTATGTATAAATAATTTTGACAATTAATTATGTGAGATGTAGCTTAAAAATATTAAATAAATTCTAATTTTTCTCATTATAAATTTACTTATTTTTCTATCATATGAGAGTAAAGTTAAAAATATAAAAGAAATTAAAATAACAAATGATTATTATGAATAATAAAAAAAATTAAAGATGAGTGAAAAATATGTATCCCTAATCACTGGCAAGTAAGTCAGTCCCTAATTATTCACGCATAACATTTGTTCGTTATCATATAAGACAACATTCCAACATGTGTTTGGAAAGCTACAAAAATTGAAGTAAACACCAACGCAGGGGGCGTGTATACATCGGTCAGGTATGTTGCTTTTGCATGCATATTGTTGTCACCACCAATAAACTTGCTTTTGCTTTTGCATGCAAGTGGCTTGGGTTGGTTGCTTTACAACCCAATTGTATTTGGTAAATTCACATTATTATTTTAATTTATTATCGCCCAATTATTTTGGTTTTAGTCATGTGAAATCAGAGGATTTAATAAATTATCCATCTTTTTTACGTATCTCGCGATAACTAACTATGCATAAGGTTATTCTTTTAGATTATTTGTTGATACAAAGAACCAGAACACAATACATATCGCGGGAAAACAAAAAAAGTAGCTGCATCACTGCATCTCATATATGTTGTAGTGATCATATCCTTATGTGTAGAGGGTGGGGTATCAAATCAAAACAGTAGCTATCTAGATGCCATCGTCCCTTTAATCCTTATATTTCACATGAGGGATTGGTTTTCCTAGGGTTTGATTGGTTGCAACTTGCCATTTCACAACCATAATCGAAGTTATATAAAGGGGTATTCGCTTTTTGACGAAAATAATGTTAATTAAGAAATTAATTTTTAATTTGGGGTATTTTTGAAATAAATTCTTGGTTTGAGATCCTTTACGTCACATTAGTAAGGGATTTTATATTTTTTTTTTGTCATGTCACACATATTATTAAGAGTAAAAGGTGCAACTGTAATTTTTTTTTTGAAAAATTTGCTAATAAATTGAAGAGAATTACGACGTGTTACATCTCGACAAAAGAGCAATTACAAATTAAAATTATTTCTTCTAAGTTCTATTGCATCATTAACTTTTCAAAAAAAGTAAAACTTGTTACATGTAGAATTTTGAAAAAGAGCAACTACAAATTGCTTCTTCTTAGATACTATTACATTGTACATTACAATGTTAAAAAAATAAAATTTATAACATGTTGAATGTTGAGAAAAGAACAATTTTATCATGAGCCTAATTCTATTTTTTCTTTTGAAATATTGTCACTCCATCTTTATATGTCAGTTCCTCTCAAAACATTAGTGGTTACAAGTAATATAATCTATATTAATACATGATAAATATCAGCTTTTGAAAAGTAACAAAATCATACATCTTATTAAAACATTATTGAAGTGAACTTGTATAACCTATTATATTGCCACAAGAATTTTAATTTGTCGATAATTCTTTATTCAGCTCACTTTCACAAAAAAAAAATGCCAAATGCCCACTAACATGGCCGCACATGTATTTGTCAAAATGACATGTTGCTATGGTTAGAGCAATTTTTGTAATTATTCTTTTCTTATCATTTAACACTTGGCAAGTTTGTTGTCAACAATGAAAAACATGATAGTATGTAAGAAGAAATAATTTACATTTATTTTTTTATCAAGATTCCACACGTAACAATTTTTTTTTAATTTTTTAACAAGTTTTTCAAAAAAGCAAAACATAGTTGCAATTTTTATTTTTTCAATGATACGTGACATTATATAACATGACAAAAAATAAAATAAAATATAAAATTCCTTGCTCATATAACAAAAAGGATCCCAAACTAAAAATTTGTTTCAAAAATATCTAAACTGAAAATTAGTTTCTAAATTAACATTATTTTAAAAGTCTTTCATCTTTGACATGCCTGCATCAAATTCTAGAAACGTTTTTCTCCCTTTCTCTTTATTGAGTGAGGTTCCACTACCTTCTTTTTAAAAAATATTTATATAAATTTTATCTAAATAATTAATAGATGCGGATTTTTTACTATTGTCAAAAAATAAGATGTCTTATTTGTTAAAATAGGGTGCTTTGAAAAAGAAAAAAAATAATATTTTTGATAAATAGAATAATTAACTGGACACCTTTTTATTTTTATTTTTGACAATAGGAGATGGTCCACAATCATAATTATATAAATTACACTAATTAATATTTAAATAACTACATAAATTATTATAAAGCAAGCCAATCGTGACACCCTCAAACAAGGAACGTTGGTTAGTTGGTGGCAGATTAAAACATATATAAAGTGGTCCCACCGCCATGCTCACTTATAGCTGAAAGTGACATAACTATTTGGAGGGTTAATTGGCGGAGGCAAATGGTGTGGGGGGCTGGTATTCCAATTCATGAATGACAATTTAATCTTGTCAACACTGCACCATTAATAATATAATAATAATAGGGACACCATTAATAATATAATAATAATAGGGACACCATTAATAATATAATAATAATAGGGATATTTACTCGTATGCCTGAAACACCAGCCCAAGTGGAAGCCACATTATTGATAGGAATTCAAACCTTTGATTTTTGCTTCCCCATGATCCTCACAAGGAAGGGTCTGTTTAATATCGTAGAAAAAAAAGAAAGGAATATAATGAAAAAAATAAAAAAAGAAATAGATGAGTTAAATTTTTCCTTGTATAATTTAATGAAAAAGAAAGTGAATTTTTTATTTAATTTTATAAAAGAAAAGAATAGAAATATATAGAAATAAATATAAATAGAGTTTTGTTATACCTAAAAATATTTGTTAAAGATTCAAAATAATTTTTTTTATAAAAAATAAAATATTTAATGCATTAGGGTTGAAAAAATTATATTTTTTTATAAAACTTTTTATTTTAAATTTCTTAACATATATCTTTAAAAAGTTCTATAAAAATATATGTAAATATAGGATAGGATCTATAAAATTCTCTCTCTCTCCATCTTTTCCATTCAAGAGGAGAAAATGAAAAAATGAAAATATCTATAAAAATATTATCCCTCCTAATATTTTCTAATTCATTTTAAAATGTGATATTAAATAAAAGATGATGCTCTCTTCCTCTACAATTTGTTCCCCCCCCCCCCCCACCTAAAATTAGATACCAAACAAATTTAAGGGATCTAGAAGGATAGAGGCAGTAAAACTTTCAGCAGCTTTAGTCAATTTATGACTTTTTTCATGTCATGTATGTATTGCACATTGTAATTAGTATGAACACATTTTGATATTAAAAAAGAGAGCGATCATCGAGTTAAGTTATCTGATAAAATTAAAAATTAAAAATATAAAAACTTTAAGCATAATTTTAGTTGCAAGCATTTTTTTTTTAACAAGCACGGTGGTAACCTTTCATTAAAACTTGTAATGTCTTAATTTTGCACTTGTATTGTATTAATACATTATTTTATAAGTTTAATTATATTAATGATTTTTTTAACAAAGTAGACTTCAAAGTTTAATAAATGTTTACAGAAGTATTAACAAATAATTTACTAATAACGGATTCTGAAAAGAATCAAATTTCAGCTAATTTTATTAACGTAATTAACTCTTATCAGTTGTGTTAAATGTTGTTGGCATATTATAATTATATAATATGTTAAATTTATTAAATAATGTAACTTTTCTATATTAATTTATATTAAAAATTAAATTTTTATTTTTTTTTAAATTTTTATTACAAATTTTTGTACGATTTTTTTTATATACTCACCGCCGGTTTAATTTTTTTTAGTGAAATTTAGTAATTTTAATGTATGATACACACACGAAATTAATCTATATATATTATTTCATGAAATGAATAAATCACTGCATCTACTATATAGTTCTATATAAGAATTTCAAATGATGGCTACTTGTGATTCCTTTCCTGACATTCCCACGTGGCAACCTCAATTTGATTGGGGTCTCGAACCTCAGGCAACGTGGCATGGTCAGTGACAGCACTCGGTACAAAAAAGGAAAATTACCCGTTCGATTTGAGTTGTCACATCATGACCGTCAGTGCCTGCAGTTGGTCCTACGGCACGGCCCTTATCAGGCTAGATTTTTTTCGCAGATATATTCAACAATTCAAGTCGGGCAACACTCAAGAAAAAAAACAAAAACAAAAACAAAAAACTACTCCACGCAAATGTGTCTATTCAAATAACTAGTGAATATCAAGCATACCATAAGATTTTTTATTTTTAAATTAAGTTATTATTTAAAATAATATATAAAAGAGAAGATGTTTAAAATTAATAGATCATAAAAAATGTATAAAATTAAAAAAGACAATAAGTATAATAATAATAAGATTAAAAGATAATTTAAATAAATAAAGTTTAAAATGACACATACTATTTAAGAGAATGAAATGAAAGATTAAACCATTTTTAAGTAAATATATTTTAACTTAATAGATAATGATAAATTGCCCATATAGACATAACACGGATTAGGAGAAGAAAAAAGCTTTGACAAGATAAAACTTAGCCAAATTCGTGATGAGAGAAGGTTTACGTATGTCAATAAATTGACAAATTTACAAGTAATAGTTTTTCACACTTTCTTTTTGTTGTGAAATTAATTTTTTTTAGGATATTAAGTTATCTCTTCTAATAATTCAAATTTTTAATATTGTAAGATAATATTTTTTTAAGATATATTGTTTTTAAATTTATGTATAAAGTGAGTAAACAAAGTTATATTGATTACTGAATTAAAAGTAAGTTAAAATTATGATATATTTTAAAATAAATTAAAAATATTTATTTATTTATTTATTTTATACACAAATTTATTTTAATTTTTTTAATATTATAAATATCTATCAACTATTAAGTTCTAATTTACTTATTATATAAATCACCTAATATAAGTACTGTTAAATTATTTTAGTACTTATTTGATTGACTTTTGCGTAGAGTAAAATTGTTTTTTTAAGCGGCAAAATTAATGATTATGTTTGGCTATTATTTTTTCCAATGGAAAAAGCACAATTAATAACTTCTGCTGTGAATGAAATTGATTTTAGATGGGTAATTTATAAAATTATAAAAATATATATATAATTACATTTTAAAAGTAATTTTATTTTATCATTCAAAGAAAATTAAATCTTTTCTTTTTTGAAATGAACAAAATTAAATCTTTTAAAATATAATTCTCCAACATAAATAATTTTTTAACATCAATTATTTCAAGGGGAGAAGAGAGCTGCAAGGTATCTACTCTAGGGGGAAAGAGAAAAATGGAGTCCAACTGTCCAAGTAAATAGCGGGAGTGCAGCGAGTGGTGGGAGCTTTCTCTGTTTAAAGATATATTTTGATGTTGTTTGTGTGAATGGAATCCGAAGGTAGAAAGAGAGAAAGAGCAATCAAAGTGTGTAAGTGGGTGGCTGTGTATGATTCGTGAAAAGCTTTTATATGCACCTGCGTGCGCTGGGATTGGCTCAAGTTGGCTGCTGGCCTTTGGTTTTATCTCTAATCACATTCACAACTGAAAAGGGAGAAGGCTGGCAGAGCCATCCAATTTTGATGTTATCCACTGCTAAGCTCTAACACAAACACGCAACAGGCCTGTTTCTCTTCCTCTTCTCCTCCCTTATCTCTCTCTTTCTCATATGCATTCCATTCCATTATACATTTATTGCTTCTTTGTATTATTTAGTTTTTAAAATCTATCTTATCTATATTCAACTCCACCCATGTTTGTTTTCTTGTATTTTGTATGCATAGTAAATTAGGTGTTAGGAATTTTGTTTATCATAACTTGTGATTATAATTGTTGAATAGTATTCAATATTAACCGTTCAATAATTGAATCAAATTAGATTATTAGGAACCTACCTTACCCAATCGGTATGGGCCAAGGTTTTTAAAATTTGGATGTAATGCTTACGTTGGACGTTCGAAAAGTTAAAGAGATGAGAAGCAATGATTTAAAAATTGGATCAAATAAGTTGATTGAACAGGTTAGATTAAGAAAATAGTTATATTTTTTGTTTGAATATTATTTAATTTAATTATGATTTAATTACAAATTTAATTGACTGAACCAATTGAATTATAATATGAAAGTCCTTTTGAGTCAATCTTTAATCTGGATTTTAAAACATTAATGAAAAGTTTACCTTATTCCCATATCATGGCGTGACACATGCCACTAGTTTCAAATGAAAAACTTGTAGTAGTACTTACATATTACTCACTGCTAAGGGGGATTGTCGACGGCAAGAATTATATATTGACATTTACCAACTGATCCAATCCCGCTTTCTTTCCGTTTTGATATTTGCTGAGAATAAAATGGCACATAAATGAAGGGAGGAAATTTTGGCTAAGCGTAGTAGCTTGATCATTCTTTTATTTAGATATAAGATTCCATCAAATATGAAAATTAGTTTCTTTTGGCTTATAAAAGACTTTTAGTTCTTTCCTTAGAAGATTAAATCGGCTACTCTTATTATTAAAAACATTGAATGTAAACGTTTCTAGAAATAGGATGAGGTTGACGACAAGTTATATTTTAAATATGAATTTTGATACAGCGAGGGATAACCCGAGTGACTTATATATAACGAAATTGAAGTGTGCATATATACCTTAAAAGGTTTTTTTAAGAGAATAATAATAATTTTGATATGATTAATTTGTCACTCAATGACGTAAATTTATATATAAAAATTTATAAGTCTATGCTGAATTCTTTTCATAATTATAAGGGAGAAAATATGGAAAGAATAAATGTACAGATATGATTTACATTATATAAATTTATGTCAATAATTATTTGCTTAGAATAAAGCTAAATTATAGGAAATAAATTTGTCTTAATACAAGAATAAATTTGTCCTAATAACAAAAATGAGAAAATAAATCAAATATGTCCTAACAGATCATCTATGATACTCTAAAATATTTCAAGATATAATAAAAATATTTTGATATATTTTTTAAATATTCTAACACTTTCCCTCAAGTTAAAGCTTCCTAAGCTTAAACTTGTAACAATTAAATAATTTGATAGTGTGAGAGTGATTGGGACAAACAGAGATGAGATCAGTGCATCTAAGACAAAGAATCAGGTTAGGCAATTCCCTCCATCAAGCCCGGAATGGTATTGAATTGTCTGCATACTTCCTCAACCATCTTCTGAGCAACACTTCCCACACTCTTCATGGTCATGGAAGAAAATTAGTAAGGAAACATTGCACCCATAATTAAATCAATAAAAACCTTTGGAGTCAGCACATTACATTAACTGTTGAAATAACAACTCATCTCACAAAGGCACCAAAGAAGGCTAAAGACACAAGGGCAGCAGAACCAAAAGCAAACCCCTTCCCAATAGCAGTTAACTCATGATTCACAATAACAACAACAATAACGAAGCCTTTTCCCACTAGGTGAGGTCGGCTACATAGATCAAACGACGTCATTGTGTCCTATCGTAAACAAAGTCTTCAAGAATGCTATTCAAATCTAAATCTTTTTTAATCGTTTCACCTATAGTCTTTCTTGGTTTCCCTCTACCTCTAACTATTAGGCTATCCTTCACCTGATGTACTCTTTTTACAAGGACTTCTAAGGGTCTTCTCCTTACATGTCCAAACCACTTAAGGCAAGATTCTCTCATCTTTTTCACAATAGGTGCTATCCCTACTTTCTCTCTAATGCATTCATTTCTAATCTTATTTTGTCTTGTTTGGCCACACATCCAACGCAACATCCTCATCTTAGCGACACTAATCTTATGCTCTTACTGATTTTTTACCGCCCAACATTCAGTACCATACAACATTGTAGGCCTTATAGCTATGCGGTAAAATTTATCCTTAAGCTTGAGAGGATCACAAATAACTCCTAAAACACTTCTCCATTTCATCCATCCAGCTTGAATCTTATGGTATACATCTCCCTCTATCTCTCCATCATTTTGTATGATAGATTCAAGATATTTAAACCGTGTGACTTGTGGTATGGTATGGTCTCCAATTTTCATTGCTAAGTTAGTATTAGCACACTTCTTACGGAACTTACATTCCATATACTCTGTCTTACTCCTCCTTAGAAGAAGCCATGTTCTTCCAAAGCTTGTCTCATAGCTCTAACTTCTCATTTATTTCCTCTCTTGACTCTTCAATTAAGATTATATCATCTGCAAAAAGTATGCATTGTGACACCGACTCTTGGATATGTACAGTAAGCACATCCAAGACCAAGGTAAAAAAATATGGACTCAAAGTTGACCATTTATGCAGTCCAATAGTTATAGGAAAATCTTCTGTGACCTTACCCTGTGTTCTCACACTAGTTTTAATCCCATCATACATGTCTTGGATTGCTCGAATATAAGCGATACAGACTCTTTTCTTCTCCAGAGTCTTCCACAAGACCTCTCTCGGTACCCTATTGTAGGCGTTTTTCAGATCAATGAAAATTATGTATAGGTCTTTTTGCTTCCTCCGATATATCTCCATCAATCTTCGTATAAGATAGATTGTTTCCATGGTTGACCTCCCAGGCATAAAACTAATTTGATTTTATGAAATATGAGTCACTTGTCTTAATCTTCGTTCAATTACTCTTTCCTCTAACTTCATGGTATGACTCATAAGCTTAATCTTTTTATAATTTGCATAGTCTTGTATATCTCCATTGTTCTTATAAATAGAGATTAAAGTGTTTCTCCTCCATAAAAAGAGATGGAAGCAACAACATTAGCAGCCTTAGTATATATACATCCACTAACTCTTCCAAATAGAGCCATAGAAGACCCACCAATACCATAACTAGTGATGGCCTCAAAGAAGGCCACCCTAGTCATCGCCATAGTAAATCTTGAGCAGGTTGATGGTAATGTAAAGAGCCATAAGACCGTTTGCACCAAGGTGAAATCCCATAACTGCACCCGGTCTAAATGCAATGATAAAAGCCTTCCCAATGGCCTTTCTTGCCTCCAACGTGGTTCTTGCATTAGCATAAGTTACAATTTTTATTCTAAGGAAACTAGAAATAACCGACGTAATGCCACCAAGCAGGAATGATATAGCGCTGAAAAGGGCAATGGCAAGGGCTGACTTACACATCTTAGTTTGGTCATAGGTACAAGGCTGGTGGCTTGTGCTAAATCCTTCCACAGAGCCAAGGAAAAGGAATATCAATATAACAAAAACCGCCATGAAGATTCCCATACACTTATATTCAGTGGGAAAAGAACGGCATGACAAACACAGGCAATATAGCAAAAGTTGACATGAAGATTCTCACATACTTATATTCAATGGGAAAAGAATGGCATGACAAACACTAACATTGAAATATATGCAGAGATAAATTTATTTTCATTCTCCTCCTCAATAAGGGGCAGCGGTAGCAATGAAGGCTGATTGAAACCTAGCGATGAAGGTTAGTTTGATCAACAATGAAGGCTGATTGTAGTGGAAACAATAGAGGCTCCGAGATCGAGAACACAATCAATAACTCGAGGCTTGAAGAGAACACATCAAGACTAAAAGGAGAAGTTGGGAGAAAACAAAGATAAGGAAAACAATAAAACTAGGTCTGGGTTTAAAGGTCGTGAATAATGATTTTAATAAGTTCCATGAACTTTACATAGCGAAAAAAAGAAACTCTCTTTAAAGTGGATATCATGGTCCTGATACCATGTTAAAAGGTTTCAGAGAATAATAATAATTATGATATGATTAATTCGTCATTCAAGGATATATGTTTATATACAAGGATTTGTAAGCCTAATGTTGAATTCTTTCCATAATTAGAGGAGAAAAAATATAGAAAGTATAATTATACGATATGATTTATATTATATAGACTTGTATTAATAACTACTTGCATGAGAGCTAAATTACAATAAATAAATTTATTCTAATACAAGAATAAATCTGTCCTAATAATAGAAATAAGGAAATAAATTAAATCTATCCTAACAAATCATTTATGATACTCTAAAATATTCTAAGATATAATAAAAATATTTTAAGATATTTTTCAAATATTATAACAATATATACACTAATGTAGCTAAATAACAATTTCCTAGATCAGCAAGTGATTATTTTATATATGAAGTTATCATGTGGGATGTATGGCGCGGTTGAACTTCTTGCAAGTTGTATGGTTGTCTTTATGTAATGTCATGGCTTCTCTTTTTGGAGGAGTTCAGAATTTGCATTATTAGGACACTAGTATTTCCAAATAGTCTTTCAGGTGTCTGGACCAATGGCACTTTCTGTAGAATTACGGTTATTAACCATTAATCTGGGAGAGTGGTATAGTATCAGTTAACATAAATGGTGCTGGAATAAGACTATTTAAAAAGCTGGTATCCCAATTTGATAATGAAAAAACTTAAGTACATTTTTTTATATCAATTAGATTCATTTTATCAATTAAATTATAATATATATTTATTAATATTATTTTTTCTATGCATTAATATTCACTCTTTTATTTTAATTTTTTATAAAAATACACATATATTATAATTTAATTAGTAGAATAAATATAATGGATATAAAAAAATAAACCTAAGTTTTATTCTTTGATAATTGTCTTCAGGTGCCTCAATCTCAAGTTCTCATCTAATTCTTATTTTAGTCCATGGCTAATCATAATATCCTGCACTGGATCTCTCTCTCTTTCTTTTGCTGTAATCTTGCACTTCAACTCAATATTCTTTTGAAGGGGTGGAGATATTCTAATTTTTTGAGATGGCTGATTTTACTATTAAGTCTTAGCAAAGAGAGAGAGACGTTATTCTTTTGAAGGGGTGGAAGGATTCTGATGTTACTTCTCATGTTTTTCTAATGAGCATCCCTGAGACATAACATATTGTGCCAGATTGCATTTTCTTATTTTTGAGTAGAAAGTATGTTGTTTTGATTCTAAATCGTTTTTTCCCAATATTTTCCCCCTCAAATTCAATAGGTAGGCTTATTTCCTTACTTATAACAGTAATAACAACTCTTACCAATCTTATGAAAAATGTAAAGGGCACTTCTCGGTCATTTCTAGGTAAAATAATGGAACTGGAAAATCTTACCAGGAAGAGCAGACGTTAGCTATAAGAGTACACATGGATACAATTGAAAGGAGGGGGGGGGGGGGGGGAAGGGAAATGGGGATGGAGTGCTTTTGTCTTCAATAAACTATTCGTTTCAAGAGGTCCAAGTTCTCTGTTCCCTGAACAGACTCAAATGATCTTCAACTTGTTTAAACAGAAATTTTGGAGTTTCTCTCCTTTTGTCATGCAATATGTGGAAAATATAAGACAAGGTTATAACAGTAATGAAGATTCTTCAGTCGTTCTCCATAGACTGTTGCTGACGTTTTAGAAACTTGGTCCCATAGTACTTGCAGACAAGGTACCGAAACACCAATAATTGTTCAATGCCGTAAGTACCCTCTGCCTTTGCTTATCCTCTCCCCTGTTACACTTTTAATAGTGTCATAAGTAAGGATTTAGATGTTCTTATTTTTTTTATGTGATTAAGTGAAAGAGAAAGATAAATATAAAGATTATAAAAAAAATTTCACAAATTATGATTGAATTTTATTAATAAATATTTTTGTATTTATCTCTTTATTTCACTTGACCACATAAAAAAAAAAAAACATGAGAAGATCTAAATCTCATACTTCATAACAATTGTAGGCTATGTTTCGTTATTGTACTCCGTTTATTCAGTTAGGTAAAAGAAAATTATGTGAGTGAATATTTTTTAGGGCACACATCGAAAAAATTCATGATTAACTTGTAGCTACTGGAAGAACAATTCATGAATCCAACTTCATGCCATTTCCTATATGGAATTTGCTCTTGTTGCTTGAGTATCAAGTTTCCAATATACACAATACATACTATATGTCATTAATGAGCCTTCACTTAATAGTTAAAGCTTTTAAGAGGATTGTTGTTTAACTTGATATTAGATACAATCAAGCAATCAAGAGTTTGATCTTTGTCATTTTCATTCTTTTAAATAAAAGTTAGATTTTAGTATAAGATAAAGTGAGCATGAGAACAACTTCCACTTAAGCTTTTAGAAATTATATATCTACTTGGTCTTTGAAAGCTTAAGCTTAAGCTTTTAAAACAATTGAAACTATATATTTACTTGATAGATATGTCGATACATACGAAATGGGAAAGTGAAAGTAGATAAAATGAATTTAG
Source organism: Ormosia semicastrata (assembly GCA_029884595.1). NCBI lineage: Eukaryota > Viridiplantae > Streptophyta > Magnoliopsida > Fabales > Fabaceae > Ormosia > Ormosia semicastrata. The sequence continues at coordinate 11,753,705 of JAQQTO010000046.1, read as the reverse complement.
AGAATATAGAACAAAATTTTGTATGAAAAAAAATATAATGCTTCACGCTTCAACTTTTTAGATGACTCGATTGTTAGAAATTTTTCTATGATTTTGGATTTCCATTGATTTGTCTGTTTGTCAAAACTGGTTGAATGATAACCTGATGTTTCCTGGAATCCTTTTATATTGTGATCAATGGATTTATTGGAAATCACATGTTGAACTTTAAATTCAAATGGTATGTGTGCTTGAAAAGGTGTGATGCTTGGTTGCGTGTTTTCATGATGGGTGGAACAAGACAACTCTTCAACGAAAGGGTAGGTCCCCTCTCTACTCCCTCTATATATATATGTGTGTCTTTTGAAGACATGGATATGATCTTCTACTCAAGAACTACTATTATCCCATCCAAAAGAGAGAGGAGAAGGAGAGGAAGATCCTGATTCTTATAGTCCACAAGTGTGTACTATTCTTGGTCCTTTCTTGATCGTAAACGTAAGAAGAACAATATGTCTACAAGAGGTACGCATTTGATTATTAATATGGTGTTCTAAATTCATGATCTATAATTTAGGGAAATTCTTAGTTATGATGTATAATGTCTACATGTGGTATCAGAGCCTTAGATACATGATTTAGAATCCATTCAATTCTATACATGCATGATTATATGAGAACCTAATAATTTTAGGGTTTATAACTTGTAATTTTTATGCATGGTTATGTGAATATATGATGAAAATTATTTAATTCTGTTTTTTGTAAGTGTTTTAGATGTATTAAGTCATTTTTAATTCACTGTAAATGACTGAAAATATGAAACTCATATCCAACCTCTATGGATGAAAACTTCAAGAACACTTGATGTTTCTAAATCATTGTTTTGATTGTTTTTTATTTATGATAATTGTATAAATCAATCCTAGAACATGTTTAGGCATGAATACAGACCTTAGAATCGATCAAAACACGTTGAAAAATGGAGAGGGGCGTGATTTTTCCAACCGGGTTTTAAGCAGACCCGTTTTCAAATTTTTGAATCCTACATGATCCATTATTACGTGATTTGCTTCATGAAAAACATTCAAAATGATGGTAAATCATGTTTTGAGGAAGACCCAATCGTTTGGGGATCAAAACGACGTGAAAAAAACGCTAAAAATGGAGACGGATCGTGAACCGGGTCGCAGGACCCGTTTACCAGAAAAACAGGTTAGCTGGAGGTTAAGGATGAACAGTGCTCGTGGGACGAAGCCCACTCGCACGGACCGGCGCGTGTAGCGCGTGTGAGCTCTCTGGTGCTCCGTTTTGCATGCCGTTTCTTCCTATGCACTCGTATTGATGTCTAGAATTTATCTATATAGGTTTTATAATTTTTTTTGGATATTAAAATATTTAATATTAATTTATTTCTTATTTATTTATATTAGACATTTATGAAAATTAATTTTTAGTGATTCTGAACATGAAAAATGTTTTAATATTATTATAAACCTATTTATGATAGCCACTCTCCTTAGTTGTTAATTTTAGATGGTGCACTCTCTAGGTACATTAAGAAAGTTAACGAATATATTAGAAAGTGATTATTTGGGCTATTATTGATTTATCCCAGTTAAGGGCCCTATTAATTGAAGTGAATATATGCCACCACAGTGGATTATTTACTAAAATTGATAGGGTTACTTGTGAATAAATTTTTGGGATGTTGTGTTACTTAATTAATTTATGAATTAAACTTACCCACAGGTAATAAATTCATAAATTATTTTGTTGTAACATATTATTATTTTTGGGATAATCTTGACAGTAAAATTCTTTTTACCCACAGATGTTAGAATTTTTGTAACTGTTGTTATTGTATGATATATACTCTACCCACAGAAGAGTTTATATTATATGTATTAAATCCCTGTTTTAGTCATTACTATAATTGCCCATGATATTAATCATTTTCTTATTTAATTTTTTCAACTCCAGTCATTTTTTCTTTGTCTAATACTGCAAATCAAGTTGAGGTTTTGACTGGAAATAATTATAAGAAATAGAAGGATAATATTGAATTGGCCCTAAGCTTGTTGGACATTGATATAGCCATTAGAGAAGATGAGCCCACTGCATTAACTACCGAAAGCACTAATAGCAGAAAGCTTATCACAAGGAGTGGACAAAGGCTAATTGTAAGGCTTTAATGTTGATTAAGCGCTCCATTGACGAGACACTTGTAAAAGCAGTTCCACATTCCGACAATGCCAAAACTTTTCTTGCTTCCATTGGGGAAAGGTACGCAGTGTCTGGAAAGGCCGAAGCAAGTCAATTGATGAAAACCTTTATTAACATGAAATATGATGGAATTGGTGGTGTTAGGCAACAGATTATGAAGATGGTAACCATTGCCAATAAACTTAGTGACCTTAAGTGCCCTGTAATTGATACTTTTCTAGTTCACTATACTTTAAATTCTCTACCTACTAAGTTTGATGCCTTAAAAACATCCTATAATACCCAAAAGGAAGAGTGAGATATTAACACCTTGATATCTGTGTGTGCACAAGAAGAGGATAGGATGAATCATTTGGCTTTTGGAAGTGTGAACTTAGTTTCTCAACCACACCATAAGAAATATTTTAAGAAAAAGGAGAAGAAGCCTCAGGGTAAAAATAGGTATGACAATAGGCCCGGTCCGTCTCACAAACCCCTTGGTCCAAAACCTAATATTCATAAGAATGAGTTGAAGTGCTGGTTTTGCAAGTCTGTAGGTCATAAGAAATCAAACTATCAAGCCTTCAAATCTTTTATTAAAGAGAAAACTCAAGGTAAGTCACTAGTTTTCATTTGCTATGAATCTAGTTTGGTAGATGTTCCTTTGAATTCATGGTGGCTTGATTCTGGAACATCTATTCATGTTACTAATTCTTTGCAGGGGTTCAAGAGCAAGCGAAAGCCAAGTGATGATGAAGTCAACTTATTCGTAGGGAATGGAAATAAAGTCAACGTTCAGTTTATAGGACTAGTTGAATTAAAGTTAGAGTCAGGATTTGTTTTACATTTGAAAGATACCTTATATGTACCATCTATGAGGCGGGACTTAATTTCTTTATCCAAACATGACAATTATGGTTTTTTCTTTAATTTTAATAATGGATCTTGTCTTTTATCTTATGGTTCCAAAGTTGTAGGCAAGGCCATTAAATCTAATGGTTTATATTGTTTAAATCGTGATTCCAATGTCTTTAATTCCCTACATGTTCAAACTATAGGAAACAAAATAGCACTAATCAAAGACACCTTATCTTTATGGCATAGGCGTCTAGGTCATATCTCTAAGGATAGGATTAATAGTTTGATAAGGATAATATCCTACCTTCACTTGATTCTATAGATCTTGGGGATTGTATAAACTGTATAAGAGGAAAGATGACTAAGACAAGTAGAAAGGGTTCTATGCGTAGTAAAGAACTTTTAGAAATAATTCATACAGATATTTGTGGTCCTTTGAAACCAACCTTATGTGGGAATAAATATTTTATTACTTTCATTGATGACTTTTCTCGTTTTGGTTATGTTTACCTGATAAATGATAAGTCATTGTCTTTTGAAAAGTTTCAAATATTTAAAAACGAGGTTGAGAATCAATGTGGTAGAAGAATTAAAATAGTAAGGTCGGACTGAGGTGGTGAATATTATGGTAGACATGGTGAGACTGGACAATTTAAGGGACCTTTTGCTAAATACCTTGAGGAATGTGGAATAGTTTCTCAATTTACTATGCCAGAGACTCTTGAACAAAATGGGGTAGCTGAGAGGCAAAATCGCACTTTAATGGACATGGTGAGGTCTATGATGAGTCAATCCAGATTACCAGATTTCCTTTGGAGAGAAGCCCTTAAAACAGCTATGTATATATTAAATAGAGTACCTTCTAAGTCTATTCCAAAAACTCCATTTGAATTGTTTAAGGGGTGGAAACCTAGCCTTAACCATCTTCGTGTGTGGGGTTGTGCCGCTGAGGTGAAAATTTATGACCCTACTGCATCCAAATTAAGTCCTAAGACTACCAGGTGTTACTTTATAGGTTATCCTATCAATGCTAAAGGTTACAGATTCTACTGCCCTACCCATGGAACAAAAATAGTTGAAGCAATTACTGCTAAATTTCTTGAGAATGATGTGGAAAGTTCTGATGTTACTATGGATGAGGGCACAAGTTCTAGTGGAGAAAAGGTTATTGTACCTGTTCCTATTATACAAGAAAGAATTGTTAGTGAGTCATTTGAAAGGATTGATGAGGAACCACAACAAGAAGTTTTAGAAGAACCACTGCCACCGGCTCCTGAACACCTTGTTGAGATTCCTCCTCTTAGACGATCTCAAAGAGAAAGAAGACCGGTTAACCTTGATGATTACTATACTTTTCTGGAGGAGGTAGATATTAATGTTGGGTGCATGACAGATCCAAAAAATTATAAGGAAGCAGTTTCTAATGCTTTATCTGATAATTGGATTGAAGCAATGAATGATGAAATAGTCTCTATGAATCATAATGATGTGTGGGAGCTTGTGGAACCTCCTAAAGGTATTAAGCCTATTGGGTGCAAATGGGTGTTTAAGATAAAGAAAGATTCTAAAGGAAATGTGGAGCGCTTTAAAGCAAGATTAGTGGCAAAAGGATTCACTCAAAAGGAAGGAATTGACTATAAAGAGACTTTTTCTCCTGTTTCTTCCAAGGACTCTTTCCGAATTATTATGACTCTAGTTGCTCATTATGATTTGGAGTTGCACCAGATGGATGTAAAAACGGCCTTCTTGAATGGAGATCTTTATGAAGAAGTCTACATGCAGCAACCTGAAAGTTTTATAGAAGATGGAAAAGAACATATGATATGCAAATTGAAGAAGTCTATTTATGGTTTGAAGCAAGCTTCTAGACAATGGTATATTAAATTTGATGAAGTTGTTTCTTCTATGGGCTTTGTGGAGAATAAGGTAGATCAATGCATATATCTTAAGGTGCGTGGGAGTAAATTCATTTTTCTTGTTCTCTATGTGGATGATATTTTACTTGCCAGCAATAGTTATGATCTACTTATTGAGACCAAAGATATGTTGTCAGCTACTTTTGATATGAAAGATCTTGGAGAAGCTTCTTTTGTTTTGGGTATTGAAATTCATAGAGACAGGAGTCGTAGGCTTTTGGGTTTATCTCAAAGAGCCTATATTGATTGTGTTCTTAAAAGGTATAATATGGAAACTTGTAGGCCTGGTGATGTTCCTGTTACCAAAGGAGACAAGTTGAGTAAGGAGCAGTGCCCTAAGAATGATATTGAGAGGAGTTCCATGACAAATGTGCCTTATGCTAGTGCGGTTGGTAGCCTTATGTATGCTCAGGTGTGCACTAGACCTGATCTGTCTTTCGCTGTTAGTGCATTGGGCAGATATCTATCTAATCCAGGACATGCTCATTGGGTAGCTGTTAAGAAGGTTATGAGGTACCTGCAGAAGACAAAAGATTACATGCTTGTTTACAGGAATGTGGATGATTTAAATGTCATTGGCTACTCTGATTCAGACTTTGCTGGATGTATAGATGATGACAGATCGACGTCTGGATACATTTTCATGTTAGCCGGATGAGCTATATCTTGGAAAAGCGTAAAACAAACGCTGACTGCTTCTTCCACAATGCAAGCTGAGTTTGTTGCATTGTATGGTGCAGCTTCACATGCTATGTGGTTAAGAAACTTTATTTCCGCTCTTGGTGTTGTTGACTCTATTTCTAAACCATTGAAAATTTATTGTGATAATCGAGCTGCAGTTTTGTTCATCAAGAATAATAGAACCACTTCTGCCTCTAAACATATAAGAATCAAATTCTTGGTGGTAAGAGAAATGTTTGATAGTAGAGAGATTCTTGTTGAGCATATTCTTACTGATGAGATGCTTGCTGACCCCCTAACTAAGAGACTTAGACCCATAGTGTTTATGAGACATGTTGAAAACATGAGTATCATAAGATCCTTTGATGTAATTGATTAGTGGGAGTTGTCATTTATTGTATACTTGTTACATTGTACTTATGTAATGCTCTTTTAATAAAATTATGTGCATGTTTATTTTTTTGTATCATTGTTATAATGATTATTGTACAGTTTTATTGCTGTGTTGTCTCGAGATATTTAATTTTCTTGAAGAAAATGGTGTTTAATGATAAACATGTTTATAATCTCCTTGGGGAGTTTGGTTGTGTTTTCTTGGGAAAACACAATGGAGGACCTATACACATTAGCTTAAAGGGCGAATGATCACAAACTAAGCTATGATGTGTATCTATACTAGCACACTTGAATTATGACGTAGTCATTGGTGAATTAGACTTTTATAGTTTATCTATCACTTATGGCTCTTAATTGATAGTTTTATTGAATTCTTTGATCATGTTTAATGTGAGTATAATCAGGTTATTTTAGTGGCCACAATTGTTCAACCAGAATTTATTTTCTTTTAAAAAAAAAGAATTTGTAAAAATACCTATATATTTATTTATATATTTATTTAGTTTTGAAATTCTTTTGAGTTGAGTTAAATTAAATTGAATCAATGTTGTCCAAATGGGAGAATGTTAGAAATTTTCTTATGATTTTGGACTTCCATTGATTTGTCTGTTTGTCAAAACTGGTTGAATGGTAACCTGATGTTTCCTGGAATCCTTTTATATTGTGATCAATGGATTTACTGGAAATCACATGTTGAACTTTGAATTCAAATGGTATGTGTGCTTGAAAATGTGTGATGCTTGGTTGCTTGTTTCCATGATGGGTGGAACAAGACAACTCTTCAACGAAAAGGCAGGTCTCCTCTCCACTCCCTCTATATATATGTGTGTCTTTTGAAGACATGGATATGATCTTCCACTCAAGAACTACTATTGTCCCATCCAAAAGAGAGAGGAGAAGGAGAGGAAGATCCTGATTCTTATAGTCCACAAGTGTGTACTATTCTTGGTCCTTTCTTGATCGTAAACGTAAGAAAAATAAGATGTCTACAAGAGGTATGCATTTGATTATTAATATGGTGTTCTAAATTCATGATTTATGATCTAGGGAAATTCTTAGTTATAATGTATAATGTCTACATCGATAACTTAAAAAGGATAAATAACTGATTTTCTCATCATTTGTCCTCCATGTAAATGAAGTTAATTATTTGTGTTTGAAACATGGTAGAGAGGAGAGAAACAGAATATAAAATTTTACTGAATGATAAAAATGTATATAACAAGCTAAGGCTGTGACTTATATAGAATGTGAAAAAATATGGGATAGTAACTTAACTAATAACTAAATTAACCTAACTGAGCTCCTACTAATCCAAATATACTTTAACAATTTGGGCATTATGTTCTAAAAGTGTATTTTATATATTTTTTCTACTACATTCTTTTAGTGTCTATAAAGGCTAATACTATTGCCCTGTTTTTGTCTTTAATTATGTTTCTGTGCAAGTTCTTTTTTCTGTTTGATACACATTCTCCCAATTTAGAGATGTTCTTTCTTGACAATTCTATTTGAAAATCTAGAGCTTCTTCCTTAGTCAAGCCTTTCGTTTGGATGATGATACTTGATAAAATTAATATCAACACCGTATCGTTGATTCGCAAATATAACATAATTATTTCTTCTAATACTGGTGTCTCTCCATTTTGGAATAGTTTTTCAAGATATGTTTCAATGGTTTCTGAAATAATAACGAAGCTAAAGATTGTGGTAATATTATGTTTATGTTATTCTTTGGCGCATCTGGTAGTGCCTTTATTTATCTTTATTTATGTTATGTTTTCTTTCTCATCCTGTAATTTTCCTCTATCGTGTCCAATGTTTCTATTGGAAAACAAAATCTATTTTCTTCTAATGGAATGTGAGAATTCAATTTGCTATGCTGATATGCTATAGAAAGCCATTAGAATAAGCACCTTATGGTGTAGTATATCGCTTCTCGTTGAAGAAATGAGGCATATAGGTATTCACCGAACAAAAGCAAGTTGGGAGGAGAAATTATTGCATGCGTGTCATATAAGATTGTGTTCATATCATTTATATTTTGATATTTTAACTTTTATTAATGATAGAATTCATTATTAACTTATATATTTATTATTTATTATTTAATAAAATAAAAATTAAAATTAGAATAATAAATATGTAAGTTAGTGGTAAGTCTCATTTAAAGGGATGTGAGTATAATATTAGGTGAGATTTTTGATTATACTGTGATTGTATCACATTATTTTTATATATATTCATAAAAAATTAGACAGAGAAAAAAAATAATTTTTTTAAATTTAATCATAATAAAAAATTAATTTTTTCTTTAATTTTTTATAAATATATATAAAAATAATGTGATACAATTATGTGTAATAAAAATTTCTTCGATATTAGATATCTACAGGATTCATTTAAAGCGGGTAATAAAACGGTAACAAACGTAGTTTGCCAAATGAGGAAATATTTTTTTTTTACTAAAGTCCAAAATATTTTAAAGGCCCTAGGCTGTCCCCAACTATTTATAACGCTAATGAGGCCATCCAGGAGGACCAGCACTTTCTTCTGATCACTATCTGCCTCTGCATTGTGTACTTTGTCCCTCAGAACTGTAGGAGAAAACCCATGATTCCATCAACCTATCACCTCCTTTCTGAATTCTATTTACACCAAAGTTGATACAGAACCTCATATAGACGAGAGGTGGATCTTCTTTAAAGCAAGAAGCAAAGGATGGAATGGAATTAGATAAGCTCAGTAAGCTTGAAGAAGACCATCCTCTCTCTGGTGCTTGCATCCGTAGCCTAGTGAAACAACTAACCACCTCTAGAACAAAAGACTCCATGAACCCAAAATACCAAGATTGTGTTGTGGATGGTGATGTTTCCCCTGGTAGAAATTTAACAAAACACGGCAAAGTTGTAGATGCTAGTCAGGCACAGCAATCCACGCAACCACAACAACATAAAAAACAAGTTAGGAGGAGACTCCACGCTAGTAGGCCTTATCAAGAAAGGCTTCTGAATATGGCAGAGGCTAGGAGGGAGATTGTCACTGCCTTGAAATTTCACAGGGCAGCTATGAAACAAGCCAGTGAACAGCAACAGCAACAGCAACAAGCCCAAGAACAGCAGCAAAGGCCATCAGTATCCCTCCAGCCTTCCCAGCACCCAAGTTTTGAGCAAGATGGAAGATTCAAGTCTAGGAGAAATCCCAGAATTTACGCATCATGCACACCCAATTTTCCAAATTACATGGATGGTTTTTCCTATTCATACTTATCCCATCCACCTCCCTCAGTTCCAAATTCCTACACCTGCCCTGCTGCTTCCCCACTTGCTCCACCACTCCTTTTGCCTGAAAACCCCAATTTCATACTTCCAAATCAGACTTTGGGACTGAACCTCAATTTTCATGATTTCAACAACTTAGATGCTACCCTTCACCTTAATAACTCATCATCATCCTCGTACTCATCTTCTCCTCCATTTTCTGTTGTGACTGATGAGGAAGTTCCTTCAGTTGGAATATCAAAGGCAGAGGGGTCTTCTTCAATGGTGGATACGATTCAATCATGTACCTCAACCCAGGTTACTGGAGGCTTACACACAGCCATGGACGATGAGGGTATGGCAGAGATCAGATCGTTAGGAGAGCAATATCAAATGGAATGGAATGACACTATGAATTTGGTCAAATCAGCTTGTTGGTTCAAGTTCTTGAAAAACATGGAACATGGGGCACCTGAAGCCAAGACTGAAGATGAAGCATACCATCTTTTTGACGAACTCGTGGAGTTTCCAGCTTGGTTGAATGCAAACGGGAGCTGCTTAGAGCAGTGCTCGGAGGATTACTTCCAAGATTCTACCTTACCTTGGTAAGTTCAACATAAGTTTCATAATTCTTAAAAATGAATTTTGTTTAAGAAGTACTTTTTTATTGTACCTCTTATTATGTTAAGGAAAAAAGTGGCAGGGACATTTTGTAGTTTGTTGGAGTCTTCTTGTGACAGAGCGAGGAAAATTTAATTGGGTCTCGCCTTTTCGTTACACTAAAAATGATTCCATCTTTTCTCCTCTAGAAAATTAGAAGATTTACTTTACTGTGTTTTTAATTCTAGGTGGGATAATTTTATATGTAACCTTATTCTGCTTTTCTTTTTTTGGGTCATATGGAGTCATTAAGTATCCTAATGATAATCAGATTGTGATGTGAATTAGCCTGCTGAATATGATTGAATAATAAGTAATTTCCCTGGCCAGTTTCAAGTTGAACTTGGTTTTGGAGCATAAGTCAAGCTAAGAGGCAAAAATTCTCGTAGTTCTTTTTCAATCGCCATTCATTTTTGAGTCTGATAGTGACTCTCTTGAAATAGTTTTTTCTTTACTCATCTCAAGCCAAACTCGAGTAGCTCGTAGGGTTTGCAGCCCTATGTGGAACCTTCAAACGGTTAGGAAGTATACCCCTTAAAGGTGATATTCTGTTTATGGTCTATAATTTGTTTTTGGTCATGTAAATGCAATTAAGTTTATTGTATACGTTTCCTTCCTTGTGAGTTAGTGTTAACTGTTAAGCCTAGTGGAACAGTCAATTTTTGAAGCTTGGACCAGTGGAGTTTTGATGCATGTCATAGGCTATGTTATATGGAGAAATATTTAGGTAGACATTTTTTATTATAGACACTCAGATTAATAATTGATATGTATAAAGTTATGTAGGTCATATTAAAAATACATTTTTTTAAAGTAAAATACCTTTTATGTGTCTATCATAGATGGTATCTATCTAAATATTTTTTTGGGGTCTCCATCTAAAAATTTCTGTTATGTCAGATGACTTATGGGCTTTCCTGGTAAACGCTGCATTAGTTTGATTAACCCAGTATAGCTTTTCTGTTTTCTGGTTTCTGCTTTTTTTTTAAAGAAAAATCTAATTCTTTTCTCTGTGAATTGCGGCAGAATACATCCATTTAGTGCATGCCGTTTTGGCTTTGGACTTTTTCAATGTACACATACTTGTATACTAATCGTTTTTCTTTTTTGTTTCTTTTTGTTCATGACTATGTGTACACAGCATGGACATTGGAGATATTGAAGGTATGGATGAGGATTGGTTAGCGTGACAAGGATTAATTGTTTTCGTTACATCAAATCTTTTGCTGCTCATATTCTATTTTTCGTTCGGTGACTGGGGTTTGGGGTACTATTATTATAACCCCAAAATGATGTTCTTACATCATTTTTTATGAAACACCATTTTCCACATCTTTTATGGGTGGATGTGATTAAGTGAGAGAAAGTGATAAGAAAATATAAGTATAATAAATGGTATTGAGAAGAGTGTGAAAAGAGATGTATGCATTATTTGTAGTAAGAGTATCATTGTTGTATTATGAATGAACATTTTTGCTCCCATAGCTCCAATTTCTACAATATATGTTGCAATATCGAACAATATCAATACGTATAATTCACTTTCTATCGTTTAAATTGGGAGTGAAAAAAAAGGAGAAAAGACAACAAGGGTAGACGTGGTAGTTCACTTCAGTCATTGCAGGCGTTGCTTTGCTTGATTCCTAGGACCACCCTGTTCCATCTTCAAAAGCAAAGAAAGAGTGAGAAAGAAGAAAAACTAAAGAAGGGAAGGAGAAAGTAAGGAAGGGTGCCAAAAAGGCAAAAGCAACCCAGATAAATGCTCTGGAAATGAGGCTATGGTTACTTGAGCCTATATGTCCACAATATGGTAGTGGGTCGAGAACAAAAACTAAGTTCGGTGACCCAATTCTTAGAAGAAATTTAAATTTAAAGAACATAGTACAAAATACTGCCTTATGTTTACAACAAATTTTCTGCCATCAATAGCAAAAAATTTCAATTTCCTGTGTTTGATCAAAAGGCAGAATTTTCGTTTGTATCATTGTATTGAATTACTTGAAATTTAGTGATCGGAAGCGATATCCAAGCCAATGTTCAATAAATACATTTATAAGAATTATGAAGTCTAAATTAAGCAAAAATCAAATGAAACTAATTGGAAATTTCTGGAAACACAGAGATTTGGTATGGAAATAACAGAATCATGATTTACAATGCAATGCAGTTATTCTTTATCTTAAAATTATCATCAACAGTTGAACATTTTATCATGGATTTGAATTTTTTGATGTCATTTTTTCTTCATGTAGTCAAGTGGAGGAGAGAAATAAATACAAAGGTTATAAATGAAATTTCACAAACTATGACTTAATCTTACTAATAAATACTTTTGTATTTATCTCTCTCTTTCACTTGACCACATTAGAGAAAAATGACATGAGAGAACCCAAATCCATTTGATCATAGATAGATTGTTTAGTTTATTGTTAAGTTGTTTATGCTAGAAAGATTCATGGGTAGCTCTTGAGTTTGCATTGTTTATCATTCTTTCTTCATAGATAGTCTTGACTGCTATAAGGGCTAAAAGCAATGTTTTCATAATCGGACCGATCATTAAAAAATAAAAAGAGAGGTTTAAGATTTTGAGGTCGGACTGGGATTGAACCAGAGTCAAATCAAAGTTTTATTATATTAAACTAAAATCGGTTCAACCTTCCAAATCGCAACCGATTCAAACGGTTTAATTGGTTTGTGATTGGTTTCAATATACAGTTTCAATATACCGATTTTGGAGACTTAATCAGCTGACCGGAGGATCAGTTCTTGATTTTCTTGGTTCGACGAGTCGGTCCGGCTTGGTTCTAAAATCAGTATCTAAAAGCCTAAAAGCTTCAAAAACCACTTGCTCTTCTTCCATGGGCTCCGCCATCCCATATCTTGGCAAATCACATTACTATTGTCGATACCCATTTATGCAGATCACCTTTCATTAATTAAATTTGTTTTCTTGATGTTTTGAAGATTTTAGAATGAATTAATAATTAATTGTTTTTGAGTGATTGATATGAATGAGTAAACTAGTAATTAACTAATCAATCAAGTAGGTTTATTGGACTACTTGTATACAGTTAGCTGGTTCCATTTGAAAGAAATAATCAAAAGTTGTAGGACTTGGGTAGAGACGTCAAAATTGTCTGTTCTGTGAGCTGATCCATTGGTCTGAAACAACTTTTGGAATGGACCATTTTTATATGTACAAATTGGACCGGCCCATCTTGATTTGGATCGGACCATTTTCTATTATCATTTTGAATGATGAAATTGGAAACCTATTTGACAACTCTAACATTAGTCTTCCCATGTGCGTCCCAGAAAAGTAATTATAAACGATTGGATTTGAACTATGTTAGACAACTCTAACCTTAGGCTTCCAATGTTCCTATTCAATTGCTTAATTTGTAAACCCTTTTCATACCCAATAAATTCACGAGACTTGAACATATTTAAAAAAGAGTGATTTATAAGCTACACTCTATTTTTTGGGTTTATATACTCCATCCTTTATTCTGTTATGTGTCATCATCCAAATGGTGAAATTTTAAAAAGTTAGTGTCACTCTCGAAGACATAATAATAGAATAATCAATATAAAAATAGTTTTGATTTGTAAAATTCTGCTAAGTGGTAACATTAAATTTTGCTATCACTATTATTTGAATTTGAATTTTAGTATCATCATATTAAAGAAAAATTAAAAAATGTAAATTATTTAAAAATTATTTCTTACAAATATATTTTTAAGTTGTACCATCAATAACTCTTTACAAATTTAAATTTAAATTTTATTGTTATTATCTTATTAATATAATATATATATATATGAAGACTTTTTTGAGATATTCTTTTATAGAATAAAAATATTTTTGTTATAGTGTTAAACCATTGGTATGGTGTCTAACCATACTGTAATATACAAAGATAAAATTAAAAGAGTTAACATTGCTTGTAGTCCTTAAAGCTTGAAATATTCTTTTAATAATTTTTGAAAATTTTAAAATATTTTCAAAATTTTATATATAAATTTGATATTTGACACTATAAAAAAATAAAATAAATATTTGAACTTTAACGTGAAATTTCTATATCACTTATGATCATTTATAAAAATTATAAATACATTTTCTTATAATAATAACATAATTATCATATATTGTTTTTAAATATTTTTTATAATCTCATACATCGCATAGGTATTATTCTAGTTTATAATATAAAATTCATGTGCTTGCAAGTTCAGTAATAAAAATATTAATCAATGTTCAAGTAAATCGAGAAATAAAAAAGAAAGCCACAATTTCATTTATTTATTTTTTTCAGTTAGTATGATGTAATTCCATCTTCAACAAATTGATAGAAATTTATCGGATCTATTAATTTCAATAATTTATGATATATCAATACATATAAAAGGTATTTTAGGGTTACCTTAAAAAAACATCGATGAGAAAGTCATTGTGAAAATCCTGAAAAGCAAAACACGATGAATGAGAGATATTATTCCTATCCCACAATAGTCGCTCACGCGTCAGTATCAATGGAGCAATTGTACGCACTAGAGTGGTTAGGAATAGGGGCCTCTCTCTGTATATATAAAACAATTAAAATGAGTTAAACCTACCCACCATGGCAAACTCATATACAGGACCCATGAAACAAAACCCACATATATGAGTAGTGCTTTAACAATAATAGACTCATTAACAATACTGATCACAATTTGGGCTAAACAAAATTGTTCTAATAATTTTGACATCTAATTAATCTGAGTTTTATATAATATGATTTATGTTAGTTCATAAATAAAAAATTCTAACATTCTCCTACTTGGGTAACATAATTCATATTATATCACTTTAATAAGAAAATAATTCTCCAGATTAATCAAACAATATGTGGCCACAACATGATGTCAAAATCGAGCTAACATTCTCAACAACTGGTCTAAAATGAAACTACAAGTATCTCAACAATGCAAAAAATCATACTCGAATGAGTACTGATATCATACATGCAACATACTCATATCTCGGTGACCTATCAAAATGTGGTAAATGGGTAATGGGAAAGCACATCCAAAATTTGCATGCCAATATGTGATCAAAGTGCATTTTCTAACAAAATGGCCCTAAGCATCCACCCAAGATGCTTTCTGAGATTTAAAAAAAAAAATCAGCACACCAACAAAATGAGACTGGGTCCAAAATGTCTCCATAATATGCCATATCATGAATAAACAAAACTGCAATAACAACATTATATGGCAACGATAATAATAATAACAATATAATTATCTCGAGACATAATAAAATGAGGTCATAACAAAATTACAAAATTAAACTCTCACTAACCCAAAATATCAAAAGACCTCACTATACCCATACGGGTCACATGATCAACAAAAACTTTAACAGCTAAACATTTGGTTAGTGGGTCTGCAACCATAAGTTCTGTAGGGATATGCTTGACACGAGTCTGAAACTCCTGAATCTTCTCTCTAACAAACATGAATTTTGTATCAAAATGTTTTGAACGCTTTGAGCTTTTATTAATTTGAGAGAAGCACACTACGGCAGAATTATCACAATAAATAGTAAGAGGCCTGAAAATACTCTCCACAATAAGAAATTCAGTAATTAAATTTTTCAACCATATCGCTTGACTCGTAGCCTCATAACAAGCTATATATTCTGCCTCCATGATAGAAGTAGCTGTAAATGTCTGTTTAACACTCTTCTAAGAAATAGCTCCTCCAGCCAACATAAAGATATACCCTGATGTAGACTTGTAGTTATCTGGACAACCACCATAATCAGAATCAGTATAGCCTATCACCTCAAGGCGGTCAGACCTCCTATAGGTGAGCATATAATGTTTGGTACCCTGTAGATACCTCATAACTCGTTTTACAGCCTGCCAATGAGCCACACCAGGTTTGCTCAAGTATCTCCCAAGTACACTAACAATAAAAGCAATATCAGGACGTGTACAAACTTAAGCATACATAAGGCTACCAACAGCGGAAGCATATGAGACTTTCTCCATTTCAGTAACATCTTTATCACTTTGAGAACACTGGGTATTAGAAAGTCTTTCACCTTTTTGAATAGGTGCAGTACAAGGATTACAAGATTTCATATTAAATTTATTCAGAATCTTTTCAATATAAGCTTTCTGAGACAAGCCAAGAATACAACGAGATCTGTCATGGTGAATCTCAATACCTAATACAAAAGAGGCATCACCAAGATCTTTCATATCAAAATATGCTGTCAACATCTGCTTAGTCTCATTCAGAAAAATAAAATCATTACTAGCCAACAATACATCATCAACATATAAAATAAGAATGATGAATCTGCTCCCACTAAACTTCAGATAAATACATTGGTCAACAGTATTCTCTTTAAAACCAAGAGAACTAATAATATAATCAAATTTCAAATACCATTGCCTAGAAGCCTGTTTCAATCCATAAATGGATCTTCTCAATTTGCACACCATATGATCTTTACCATTTTCAACAAAACCATCAAGTTGATCCATATACACATCCTCACACAAAACACCATTTAGGAAGGCGGTCTTAACATTCATTTGATGAAACTCCAAATCAAAATGAGCTACTAAGGCCATCACAACACGAAAAGAGTTTTTAGTGGAGACCGGTAAGAAAGTCTCCTTATAATCAATGCCTTCCCTCTGGTTATATCCCTTAGCAACAAGTCTGGCCTTATACCTCTCAATTTCACCTCTAGCATCACGTTTGGTCTTAAAGACCCATTTACAACCAACAGTTTTACAATCAGTAGGCAATGCTACCAATTCCCAAACATTATTCTTTCTCATAGAAGCCAACTCATATCCTTCATAGCCACTAGCCATTGTGCACTATCAGGACTAACCATACCCTCTTAAAAAGAAATAGGATCAGAATCCTTAACTGAATTAAACTCATACTCCTGCAAGTACACAACATAATCCCTGAATCTAGTAGACTCAGTGGATATAGGAACCCACTCAGATCTTCTCAGTGGAGTCACAACAACGTCTAGAATCTGTACATTATTTTTGACTTGTTGAGGGACATCGACATTATCAACAGGATCAACAACATTATCATTATAGATAAGAGGAGATGGTATTATCCCTGGAAAGGGATCAACAGGAATAGGAACAACAACATGCTCCTCACTAAAATCAACAATACGCGGCTCCTGAGTTCCACCATGTCCTAAGTCCTTTTCAAAATAGACAGCCCGATCGGATTCAATAACTCTAGTAGTATGAGAAGGACAATAGAACCTAGAATCTCTTGAGCCAATACAATAGCCAATGAAGAAACCACTGATGGTTTTGGGATCAAACTTCTTTAAATGTGGGTTATAAGGTCTCACCTCTGCCCTACATCCCCAAACACGGAAATGTCTCAAGGTAGGCCGTTTGCCTATCATAAGCTCATATGGAATCTTCAACATAGATTTACTTAGCACATGATTCAATATATAAGCAGCAGTTTTCAAGGCATCTCCCCACAAGAATTCTGGAAGAGTAGAATGACTAAGCATACATCTCACCATATCCATAAGAGTACGATTTCGTCTCTCTGCAACTCCGTTTTGTTGTGGAGTGCCAGGCATGGTGTACTATGCCTCAATACCAGTCCTATAAGAATCTAAGAAAAGGTCCAGGATTTCTACCAGTTTCATCATACCTGCCATAGTATTCACCACCTTTATCAAACCTCACACATTTGATCTGCTTACTAAATTTCAATTCAACAGCGACTTTGAATGCTTTAAAGGCATCTAAAGAATCAGATTTCTTTCGCAGCAAATCAATCCACCCGTATCTAGAGAAGTCATCAATAAATGTGATAAAGTACCTAAAATCACCCATGGCAATAGGAGTAATAGACCCACAAATATCTGTATGAATCAACTGTAGTATTCCTTCGCTCTTGGTAACCCCACTCTTTCTGGCTCTAACTGTAAGTTTCCCTCTTATACAATCAACACAAGTATCAAAATAAGAGAAGTTCAGATCATAAAGAATATTCTCCTTGATCAACCTGTCCATTCTCTCCCTAGAGATGTGTCCTAAAAGTTTGTGCCACAACATAGAAAAGTTTTTAGCAACTCTACCACGCTTGTTCTCAACAACATTATTGATATCTGAATCCCGTTGATCAACAGAAAAAGAATCAACATTCAACATGTATAAACCATTAGACAGGACTCCAAAACCAACAAGAACAGAATCATAATATAAAGAAACTTTTGCATTATTAAAATAGAAAGAATAGCCACAACTATCCAAAACTGAAACTGAAATCAAATTCCTCCTCATAGAAGGCACATAAACTGTATCTTTCAAAACTAAATCATGTCCAATACATAACTTTAATGAAACTACTCCTATATGTTCTACTTTGACTTTAGCTCTATTTCTTACTGTGATCATCAACTCCCCTTCACTTGGTTTTCTCTTGCTTCTGAATTCCTGCAATGAATTTGTAACATGAATAGTTGCACCAGTATCTAACCACCAGGTATTTAAAGGAACATCAACTAGATTTGATTCAAAATATACTAGAGCCAAGGGGTTACCTTTCTTTTTCTCAGGCCAGTTCTTAAACTTCAAACAATCAGACTGCTTATGTCCATATATATCACAGAATTTATAATTTCTATTAAAACGATATTTGGGCTTAACACTAGAAGACTCACTAGGACCAGAAGATGGCTTAGAAGAATATCCAAACTTATCATTCCAATTTTTCTTAAACTGAGGCTTACTATTTTTCCATTTAGCAAATTTCTTCTTCTTTTCACCATTCTTGTGAGAAACAAACTGAACACTGTGGGCCTTACCCTTCTTCATGGTATACTCCTCTTGAGTAAGGATATATATAAGCTCATCAACAGTCCACTCCTCCTTTTGAGTATTTTAAGTGGTTCTCAAGACATCAAAACTAGCCGGAAGAGACTCAAACACCTGCCAGATCATGAAATCCTCCCCCAACTCCGCTTTCATGGACCTCAACTTGTTGTACTAGTTCACAAGCTTCAAAACATGTTCACGAACATCACTCACACCATCATATGTAGTCTTTGTCAACAAAGAAAGGTAATAAGCATTTTCAATTTTATCAAACTTATTGAATTTTTCACCAACAGACTTGAGAAACTCTTTAGCATTATTTGTTTCAGGAATGCTCTCTTTAATAGTCTTTTTCATGTTATACTTCATGGTCATCAAACAAACTTTATTGGATTGAACCCACCTTTCATACTTCTTCTTATCTGTAGCAGAAGATGCATTTGTGGGTCTCTGAGGTTCATCCTCAGTGAGAGCAGCATCAACATTAGAGACAGTAAGGAACAATTTCACAGAATCTACCCAATCCTCAAAATTAGTCTCATTCAATTTTGTTATAACACTCATTTGCATCGATGAGGCTGAAAGAACGATACATTAAAGAGAGATTTTGTCAAGCATATTAACATGTATAATATTTGAACAAAACCATAAATGAGTTTTCTCATGCAATTGCAATCCCGCCTAATGGTCCCGAATTACAACACATGAGTAGATTCTCACAGACATCAAAATCATGTCCCTAAAGCTAGTACCGAAAGGATACTGAGAACTCTAAGGTCAGAACCTCAATGCCTTTAACAAATCATTAGGAATCACATTAATAAAGGTAAACCGATAGGGTAAGCGCATTATCAATATAATCCCCAAAGCCACAACATAACAATATTTTATCAACAAAATAGCACATTACAACAATTGGTCACGTGAAGGCTAGCTTACAATTATGAAAAGTGTCCAAAATAGTACCACTTAACAAATCATCAGAAATTATATTAATAAAGACAAACTGATAGGGCAAGCGCATTATTAATATAATTCACAATGCAACATTATTAACAAAAATATCAACAAAATTGACATCTCAACATAATTGGTCCCGCGAAAGTAAGCTCACAATAATACAACAATACTTTAAACAGAAACTCTCAAAATTAAATCGCATAAATAACAACAAAATAAATAATTTTCAAAACATTATATATTAATTTATGCAAAAATAATACCAAAAAATTATTTCAGTGTTCAAATAACATCAACTATGAGAGTGCACAATATATATCATGCCCAGTAGCACGACAATAATACACAAAAATTTTCAGAGTAAAAGAGGAGAGTATCATATATTTTTAACAATTTTAATGTCTAAAAATTTTGAAATAAATAATATATAATGAATAGGCATGAAAAATAAATAAATAATTTTTAAAAAATTTACAACATTGTAATTCAATATACATATTTTTAGACTTAAAATAATATAAACAAAATCATCACAATAAAATTTTAATTACACATAACTTTTAAAAAAAAATTATCTTCTTTTTTTTTCTTGAGCGGCCTGCATAGAGGAAAAATAAACAAAGAAAGAAGAGAGAGATGCGTGCACAGTGCTTGAAAGGGAAAAGAATTGGACAAAAAAAGAATGAGAAGCAGTTTGCATGGTCCCGTGAGAAAACTAATTGAAAGACATCAAGGACGTGACGATCTCATCCAATTTTTCAAAGAAAACTTTGAATTGACGATGGAATAATTCAATATTTCATATTTCTTTAATTTAAAACTCATGTTTTTTTTATTAGGGAAAACAAAAATTGATAATCATAATTAGGATTAAAATATGTCTCTGATACTAATTAATAAAAATTTATCAAATCTATTAATCTTAATAATTTATGATATATCAATACATATAAAATATTTTTTAGGGTTACCTTGAAAAAGAGTTGATGAGAAAGTCATTCTGAAAATCTTGAAAAGCAAAACACGATGAATGAGAGATATTATTCCTATCCCACAATAATCATTTCGCGTCAAGATTATCGATGAGATAATCGTATGCGTCTTAGAGTGGTTAGGAATAGGGACCTCTCTCAGTATATATAAAACAATTAAAATGAGTTAAACCTACTCACTATGACAAACTCATATACAAGATACATGAAACAAAATTCACATATATGAGCAGTATTTTAATAATAATAAGTCTATTAATAATATTGATCACAATTTAGACTAAACAAAATTGTTCTAATAATTTTGATATCCAATTAATCTGAGTTCTATATAATATGATTTATGTTAGTTCATAAATAAAAAATTCTAACACAAATCTCCACATTTCAAACTAATTTTGGATCGTTTATTCATTAACATACAACAAGATGGTAGACGTCAGATACAATGGCAAAATGCAAATATTCTTCATGCATATATATATCAAGCTTATATATAATAGAACAGTATCTTTGTTAGAAATCCATAATAAGGTTTCCCTATAAACACGAAATATCACGTCATTGGTTAGCAGCACAACGTCTACTAGCTTCCTGTGGACCATGAATTTGATAGTTCTGTCAACATCTTCCAGCGCACGGTAGCATATATCATCGAAGCTCACAACTCCATCCACCATGCTCTCTAAGGACCTGGTGCCCCCATACATGGATGACCTTGAATCAAGTTGTTGCAGCTTTTTTAGTTCACTAAGAACATTACTCATGCCATCAGTTATGCCTCCCACACATTGAAGAACTTCGTCACCAGGTTTGCCTCTGACATTTCCTAAGCTTTTAAGCTTTGGAATCGAATCCATGAAAACTTTAGCATGGCTAACCTCAGCAATGGTTATGTTAATAGCATCTTGAGCAACTTGCCCTAGTTTGCCAATGCATCTCTTGGCAGCAGCCGTACGTCATGGGCCTGGAGGCAGACTCGTTTATTTGGCCAGTTACACATAATAATGAGTTCTCAATATCAATGCCACAAAGGGATTTTGATTTGTCATTGATAATTGATTGATTTTTTTGGTCAAAGTAAAGGAAGTTGAGATAGAGATAGGAGAGTTGAACTGGTGAAGGCCCAAAAAGATTCATTTAAAAATAAAACCAACCCTTGAACGGTTAAGAGGTGCTTTCGGCATGCAGGGCCACAGTTCCTTGAGTGCAGGACAGGTTAACCGATAATGCTTCCGTGTCCAATCAGCGAAGATATATATTAAATTAATATTCAAGGTCAACCAATATTATACATCATCACATTGGATAAACTTAATTTGTCAATCTTTTTCCAAATTCATTTAGGCAGTTGAGGTAGGGAAACTAGAGGATATTATTAGTAATGCAAAATTAAAACATTATGAGTCGTGTAGCATTGACTATAGGTAGTCACATGCATTAACTTGCGATATCATCATCCTATAAAGAGTCACAGAAAACCGATAATGCTTCCGTGTCCAATCAGCGAAGATATATATTAAATTAATATTCAAGGTCAACCAATATTATAAATCATCACATTGGATAAACTTAATTTGCCAATCTTTTTCCAAATTCATTTAGGCAGTTGAGGTAGGGAAACTTCTTGGAGCTAACAGTTGAAGAAGATGTTGGTGGTTAACAAATGCTGATGGCACCTTAGAACGATATAAGGCCCGCCTTGTCGCAAAAGGTTTTACCCAAACAGAAGGTATAGACTATTTTGACACTTATTCTCCTGTTGTCAAGGTTACTACCATCTGATTACTCCTTGCTATTACTGCTGCTAACCATTGGCATCTACAGCAATTAGATGTTCATAATGCTTTCCTTCATGGGCACCTTGATGAAGAAGTTTACATGGAGCTTCCTCCAGGAATTATACCAACTCAACCGCATCAGGTTTACAAACTCAAGAAATCCATTTATGGCCTGAAACAGTCCAGTCGACAGTGGTTTGCTAAGCTCTCTTCCTCTCTTTTATCTCAGGGATACACACAATCCTCTTCTGATTATTCTTTATTTCTTAAACATCATACTCATTCTTTTACTGTTCTCCTGATTTATGTGGATGACTTGATTCTTGCAGGGAATGACCTCCAAGAAATCAATGCTATCAAACATTTCCTCAACCAACAATTCAGAATTAAGGATCTTGGTGATTTGAAATATTTTCTTGGCCTCGAAATTGCTAGATCACAGCATGACATACACATTTGCCAACGAAAATATGCTCTTGACATCTTATCAGACATGGGACTTCTAGCTTCAAAACCAGCTTCTACTCCTATGACCAAAGATACTAAGTTGCAGAAAGCAGGAGGCCAACTCTTAGATGATCCAGGCGCTTATAGACGACTCATAAGCCGGTTATTGTATCTTACAACAACCAGACCTGACCTCGGCTATTCTGTTCACCAACTCAGTCAATTTTTCAGTTGTCCAACTTCTCATCATCATCAAGCTGCCATTCGGGTGCTCCGATATCTTAAGTCTACTCCTGCTCATGGTCTCTTCTATTTTGCCCATTCTAAGCTTCACCTAAAGGCCTTTTCTGATTCCGATTGGGCTAGCTGTATTGACACTCGCAAATCCACCACTGGATTTTGTATTTTTCTTGGCGACTCCTTAATTTCCTGGCGCTCCAAGAAACAAACAACTGTTTCCAAATCCTCCTCAGAAGCAGAATATAGAGCTCTTGCTTCTACTGTTTGTGAAATTCAATGGTTAACCTATCTTCTCCAATAATTCCATCTACCTTTCATTTCACCAGCCCTGTTATATTGTGATAACCAATCTGCTCAGTATATTGCTGCCAATCCTACTTTTCATGAACGCACGAAACATATCGAAATTGATTGCCACATTGTCCGTGAAAAGCTTCAATCTAAACTCTTTCATCTTCTCCCTATTTCTACTACTGACCAAATAGCAGACATATTGACCAAACCTCTTGATTCTACTCCTTTCCATCGACTGCTTAACAAGCTGAGAGTGCTTGCTATCCACTCCTCAGCTTGCGGGGGGGTCTTGGAGTTAACAGCTAAAGAAGATGTTGGTGGTTAACAAATTCTGTTATTTTTAGTTAGTTATTAGATAGGATAAAATTCTGTTAGTTAGTTACTTGTTTCTCTCTGCTATATAAGGACTCTTCAAAATGTAAATGTATGCATGAAAAAAATACGAAAATGTATGCATGAAAAAAATACAATCATATTTAAAACCCAATCAAGACTTAATATTTTTGTATTTTTTTTTCATGCATACATTTTCGTATTTTTTTTTCATGCATACATTTTCGTATCTTTTTAAAACCCAATCAAGACTTAATATTTTTCTTGATTTTTATGAAATTAATTGTGTAACACAATTATCCATAAAAATACTCAATCATGATTGGCTTAGTGCACCTAATTAAGTGCCCATGATTTAAGTAAGAATTTCTCTTCATTCATTTAATAAGAAATGCAGATATTCAATTTCGTTTCTTTTCTCTAATAATAAAACTAGAGGATATTATTAGTAATGCAAAATTAAAACATTATGAGTCGTGTAGCGTTGACTATAGGTAGTCACATCCATTGACTTTTGATATCATCATCCTATAAAGAGACACAGAAACAAGCAGGCACGCTATATGCCTCAATAACACTAGTATACAATTTCAAGCCAGTAAAATGAGAAAGAAAAAGCAGCAGTAAAATTTAAAGACTAATTAATTAAGAACTACCATTATTGATCCTAAACACAGCTGTCTTATCACTGATAGATTAATAATGGTGCCTTCAACTTTTCATTCAGTTTACTTGCTTATGGAGATTAAGTGAGAGACACAGGATATCTGTTGATGCAGTGAAGCCAAGGGTTCCTAGAAGGCTTTGTAGGTCGGCGCATTGAACGCCAAACTACACTGTTACACTTGAAGCCAGAACCAAAAGCCAGTTGCCAAACACGGTCCCCTCTTCTCACTCTCTCCTTTGCTTCCAAGTAAGCCAGCTCATACCAAATACTGCTGCTAGACGTGTTGCCAAAGCGGTGCAGTGTCATCCTTGAGGCTTCCATGTTCTTGTCACTCAATTCCAGGTTTCTCTGTATTTCATCAAGAATGGTTTTGCTTGCAGCGTGCACACAAAAATGCTCAAAAGCCAGTTTGTAGTCAGGAATGTATGGCTTTTTTAGTGATGGTGAATTCCCATTAGATTTACCACCAAATAAGTGCCTCCACACCAGGGTGGTAAAAAAGAGGAGCTGCTCAGAAAAGGGTAGCACCAGAGGTCCTAGTGTAGTGATGTTAGTTTTGAGAGCATCACCACCAATTTCAATCAAGTCTTTGCTAATCATTAGTCCCTTGAATTTTTGTTCATCTTCCTCTTGGTACACACACCTGTTGTATGTATGTAGAGCAGACATTTTATTAAGATGGAATTCCAATAATTCACCAAATATTATATACAAAAAATAAAACTGATTAGACCATTAGTTGATGGATGACCACCAACAACAAAAAGGGTAATAAGTACAACTTGCAACTGTCTTTCCCCCCTATAGTGGATTTTCTTTGTTGCTCAGTTATTTTGATTGGGGAGGCGGAGGGGGTCCCCGAGTTCTGCTAGGTTATTAATTGGACGGTTGCACAGATCGAACTTAAATGTCGACCCAGAAAATGACAAATATCTAATAACATATATTGTGCTTATTTATTCCGTTTGTCTATTTACAGGCCCACTAGAAAGTTCGGAACTAGACCATGTCAAAGTGGCTAAAAACAAGTAGACCCCCAAAAAAAAAAGTGACTTAAAACAAATTTACAAAATACGAGTTTTTCTTATATATTAAAGATACGAAAATGTATGCATGAAAAAAAAATACAAAAATATTTTTTAAACACTTAGAATACAACACAATACACGTGTGAGATCACTATGTCGTATGTGAGTGTAACTCCAGATTCTCATATACTATATGGATGACTATGAGATATACATCATATTTACATGTTAATGGGGTAGCATAGAAGTGTTATATTTTAAATGTTCAAATAACATAATTCTTAAATGTAATATATATTTCATTTGAAATTATTTAATTATTTTAATAAATTCATTATAATATATCTTTTTCAATCTATAAATAATTAATCCGCCAAATTTTCTTGAGAATTGAGATATTGTTAATCTTAATGAGAATTAAAATTACTTTGGAGTCAAACAAATTATTTCGACATCCACTATGAAGAAAGCATGATTAAGAAATGGATAATATAAATTAAAAAGAATAAATTTACAGGAAAAAGATTAAAAATTAATAAAAAAACAATTTTCAAGAATGGTAAAAAGTGAGAGACAATAGGAAATTTAGACAGAAACTTTAATTAGGACATATATGGCATGTAATATTTTACATAATATTAATGTGAATTATATCAATAAATAATTATACAATTATGGGCCTATTAAAATAGGAGCTCAAATCACTATGTCACATGTGAGTGTAACTCCATATTCTCTTATATGGTATGTATGACTATGAGATTTATATCGTATTTACATGTTAATGAGGTATCATAGAAGTGTTATATTTTAAGTGTTTAAATAACATAACTCTTAAATGTAATATATATTTCATTTGAAATTATTTTTAATTATTTTAATAAATTTGTTATAATATATCTTTGTCAATCTATAAATAATTAATCCACCTAATTTTTCTTGAGAATTGAGATATTGTTAATCTTAAGTGAGAATTAAAATTACTTTGGAGTCAAACAAATTATTTCGACATCTACTATGAAGAAAGTATGATTAAGAAATGGATAATATAAATTAAGAAGAATAAATTTACAGGAAAAAAGATTAAAAATTAATAAAAAAACAATTATGCAATTGAGAGTTAGTAAGAATGGTAAAAAGTGAGAGACAATATATAGGAAATTTAGACAGAAACTTTAATTAGGACATATATGGCATGTAATATTTTACATAATATTAATGTGAATTATATCAATAAATAATTATACAATTATGGGCCTATTAAAATAGGAGCTCAAGCAACGGCCTGGTGGGTTTAAGCACCAGCCGATTTTTTTTTTTATAAGATAAGCTGACTCATGTAAATTTAGTGTATGATAGAGTATAATAACGTCGTTTGATTTATATAGTCAACTCTAATTAATGAGAAAAAACATGATTGTTATTGTTGTTTCATAAGATAAGCTGAGATGGATTGGCTATGTTTGAATATATGGTAAATGATGAAATATGATAAAATAGAATAGAATGATGTATAATTTTATTGTTTGGGTTTTAAAAAGAAAGGATGGAATAAAATGGTAATGAATAGAACTCATTCCATTTTATTCTACCTCATGCCCCACATTTTCTTCATCTCCAAATTAAAAAGTATGAGATGAAATTAAATAAGATTTTTATTTTATTAATCTTTATCATTCAATTTCATTTTATTACTATTCTAAATAATGAAATGAAAACTTTCTTTTATTTCATCATAAATTATCAAAACAATGATAAAAATCTTTATTTCATTCCATTTCATTCTCTTGTTACTAAATATTCAAACAAATCCATTTTTAAGTATGTATATATCTTCTATATTTTTCCAAGTTTAAATTTAATCCACGTTAAGTACAAATTTTGTATATAATGTGAAAAAGAAAATGTCACACCATTCTAGTAATAATGACTTTTTATATTTTCATAAAAAAAATTTATCTTATTTTTTTCAAACAAGTGACACCATAATTCATTGGTAGTATAAAACACTTCCATTATTACTGGATACAAATTAAATCACATTTTTCGCCTATTTTACTCTGATCTTCATATCTTGTCGTTTATCTCTTTCAGCCAGTGCTATGCTCAAACAAAATTGGTTAGTATGTGTTTTTTGTTTTTAATGTAAAACGGGGCTTAACGCCCAAAACAACGCAACACCACTGCAGATTTCAGCCAAGATCAAGATTCTCAAGGGAAAGTGGCTTAATTGTCACACCAAAATTAATTCCTTTTGGAGAGTAAGAAGGAAAGGGGTGTGAAAAATAAAGTTGATTTAACTCAATATGCTAATCTTCATTTTCAAAACGCAAACATGAGGAACAAGAATAGAAAGAATATTATGTAACGTATCAGCTAATTCCCTGCTTAATCTAAAAAGAAAAACTTAAACAACTAAATTATCAAACTAAAAACTAAAAGAGAATTAAAATAATGAAAGGATGAGGAGGAGTTGCATAAGCGAAAGCAAACCTGAAGCTGCGGTCATCAGCACCTTTATGTGTGCGAACAATATGCTCAAGACGGTATTTGCCACGGCTAT
Source organism: Ormosia semicastrata (assembly GCA_029884595.1). Taxonomy (NCBI): domain Eukaryota; kingdom Viridiplantae; phylum Streptophyta; class Magnoliopsida; order Fabales; family Fabaceae; genus Ormosia; species Ormosia semicastrata. The sequence continues at coordinate 11,725,563 of JAQQTO010000046.1, read as the reverse complement.
AGTCACGGCGACGGTTGGAGAGCAGAAGAGCAGAGCACCCCATGCGAAAGAAACAGTTTGGAATGAGCATGGACCTTTCTTTTCCCTGGTACCAGTTATATCCAACCATCTCTGTGCTCACCACCACTGCATAGTTGTTGGGGTTAGACTGAAGTATGTCTTTTGCCAAGTCCACAGCAATAATCCCAGCACTGCAGCCCATCCCACCAAGGTTGTAGCTCAATATGTTACCCCTCATCTTGTAGTGGTTTATGATCATTGCTGACAAGGATGGTGTTGGGTTGAAGATGCTGCAGTTCACTACTAGAATACCAACGTCCTTTGGACGAACCCTGGTTTTCTCAAACAGCTCATCAAGTGCTCCAAATATAACCATGGATGCCTCAGCACGGCCTTCTTTCATTGTTGCCGTGTTCTCACTGGATTCAATCACTGACTTTGGGATGTATGTCTCGTCCCCTATCCCTGAGGACATTAGGATCCTCTTCTGGAACTCAAGGCTTCCTTCATCAAACTTGCCTGATTTCCTTGTTACCTCAATGAACTGCTCCCTTGACACCTGCATATATACAACATTTCAAGAAGGACTTAATAGCACTAGTCCTTGTTTTTCTGGTTGGGGATCAAAAATATCAAACTACTATAAAAAAAATGATGCTTCTTGCACATAACATGCTGCCTCACATCTGCTTAAATAGTAGAATTAGAATATAAGTGTGCAAAAAATGAAATAAGATCAATTGTAATCTGATAATAAAAATTAGATAGATGTGAAATAATGTGTATAAGTGTGTATATAATCTAATCCAAATAATAAACTAATCCAAGCATACATTAATTAAGTTGTACATACCTTGAGTTCATCTTCGGGTCGATAGCATGCAAAATCAATGAGATAAATGGGACGTGGCCTTGACATGAAGTAGACGGACAAGGTGAAAACTAAGACGCCAAAGGAAGCGAGGACGTTGGCAAGGTCGTAACGGGCATCTTCCCAAAGCTTCTTCCATAGATCCTCTTTGCTGAGGCTACCAACCTCAGCACTGAAGACCACCAGAAGCACTGGTATGGTGACCAAGTAAATGCCATGGTTTATGAGATAATGGTAACCCAACTTCACGTACTTAAGGTTCACTGATTGAAGAAAATCTGGCAGGCGCCTCCTGACCCTCACCGAGAAGGTCATTGAGCCGGCGTTGGGTCCTGATGATTCAATCCCACGGTTGACAATCTCCGTCGAGAAGAGATCACGTTCACTAGCCATGGCGGAAGAGATTACTATATTATTATGTGTATCAGTATATATTATTGTTGATACCACAATCTGTGTGGGATTAGGCTGATATCATGCATATAAATTTATACGCAAAATTGATTATACAAGAGGTGGGTGGCAAATAGTTAATGCTAGCACCTAATTGATGTTTGTGTAGTTGAAACTTTTCAACAGCCTTAAATTTCTTCATTGAATATAAGTGGGTGCGTGAGTTTAAAGTTCTAAAGACGAGGAAGTAGTATCCCTTTCTTTCTTTTTCTTCTCTCTCCCTCTTATTGTATAATAATATATATATATATATATATATTTATTTATTTATTTATTTATATATATATATATAAAATAAAACCTTTCTGTACATTTATATCGATCCAGTTGTGTCTCTTGTGAACAATGAATGTCACATCTAACGGGGCCACCAGCTGGCCTCCATGTATACAGTTGGTATAGTGTAGCACTTTTAGCTAACTTCTTTGTTTTTCCTTTATCTTTTAATCCCACGTTCTTCAATAGATCAATACGGCAACGGAAAGCAAAATAAAGTTAAAAGCCACGTAGCGTTTGACTATTTTTCTTTTGCTTTTGGTCTCTGCCTAAGCAGATTGTTGCAAGTTGCAACTGATAAATGTGGAAGCAAACATTCAGATCAATGTATGACGTTAACACAATAGGATGAAAATGGAACAACTGGTCATTAAGCTCACTAAATGGAGAGCAAGTCCGAATAAATAAGCAAGAATGTTAGAATAATTGAAATCACTGTATCTGTATGTAATACAAAACAATAAGTGTATACAAAAATTGTTAGGGAAACACAAATTTTAAATGTGCCAACACTAACGACCATGCTGGTTGTGGTGATGATGCAGTGGGATGCAATGGCGACAGCAAGAGAGTGAAAGTCGTGGTTAGGATTGGAGATTAATATGATGATTACAGACTGATGTCAGTTGGTCATTAAGGATAAAGATATTTAGGTTACATTTGGCGCATATGATAGTATAAGATAGTAAAATAAATATTAATAGTATAAAAGAAGAGATGACAAAAATTCTTATTGTTTGGGGATCCGACTATTTCGAATAGGACTCCGAATGCTAGGTTTTTCTCCCTGTGGAGATGAAGATGGAGAGAAAAATTATTCCGTGGTATATTTGGGGATGGGGACCATACTCTCCGCCTCGTTGGGTCTTCGTCCCTATTAAATTACTAAACAATCTTTTATAATATATTATTATATAAATAAATATATGTATTTTAATAATTTCATCTTTTATTAAATTTTATATTTATTTAAAAATTAAAATTATTAAAATAATTTATTTCATCTTTTTCTTATTTTTTAAATTTTTATTAATTTTTTTATATTGTTAAGAATCCCCGCGGGTATTTGCGAGATCCGAGGATCGGGGATAAGGGAAAAATTCTTCGGTGGTGGGGAAGTGGGACGATACCTCCCTTCATCCTTGCCATGCCAGTGCCATCTCTAAGACCTGCTAAACTCTTATACTATCAAATATTTGATCACTATTGTATAAAAGAATTGATTGTATACAAAATTATTTATCATAACAATATTACCCTTTCAAAATGAACCCAGAATCAATAATAATGAACCTAGAATCGACCTCACATCACTACAAAGTACTCTCAACCTCGACATATGAACCAAATACCTGAAACCACATCAACCCACCTCATCACGGCCCCAAATCGGAACTGCCATGGACTGTAATACCCTTAGTAATATGTTAGACTTGTATATGATTACAAAAGGTAGCATATGACTTGCTTAACATGCCAGTGAAGTTTTGAGACAAACTGAGTTCGTTTAGGCACTTAGTTGCAACATAGAAGTTGATGAGTAGCTTAAAATGTCTCAGATAATGGTTTTAAAGGTAAAGTTGAGGGAAATAAACATAGAAGATTTGTTTCTAAGTCACAAATGAGCTAAGTAAGAAGTAGCTAAAGTTTCAAGAGAATCTGAGTTAGTTTGGTATTTTTAGGCATACTGGTTGTGCATTTAATATCAAATTGACTACCAACAGATATGGAAAATCATGAAAATGGTGAAACAATAATTTAGATAAATCTTATGATTTATTCTAAAGTTGTTGGAAGTTGAAAAACTTGAATTAGCATAATTCGGGTGTTCTTAGCAAAATATCCTAAGGGACTTGATGGTCATTCTCTCATTTCTATCTCTCACGTATAAGCAGCAAAAGCTGCAAAAACAGAACAAAATAGAGAAAGAAAGAAACGAAGGAAGAGAAGAGAGAAAGGAAGAAGAAAAAGGAGAAAAAAGAGAGGAAGACCAAGGGAATATCAAAATCAAAGCATAGAACTTGAAAATTGATCATCCAATCAAGAGGTAGGGGTTTTTAAGTTCATCTTTACTTCTTTTCACCTTTTTTATCATTGATGCACATTGGTGCTCAATAGGTCATTTTGTGTTCTTGAGGCGTTTGATGAGTTTTAATTGCATGATTGGGTTTCTTTGATCATTTATGACTTGTTCATAGCATAAATTGAAGTTAGAAACTTTGAATAACTCATTTGGATATTAGATTTTACAAAAGAGGGGTTAGGTCACCCTATAAATGATTTTCGTGTTTTAATCCAAACTAAGAGGTTTAAGTTTGTGATTGATGATTCTTATATGTTTAAAAACTGATTAGAGTCTTAGAATCATTTAGAAACTAGTTTGGAATGGTCAAAATCCAAGAAAAGAACTAATGAAACAGTACCACGGTTCTGCAGAAGCTGTTGTAATGCTTTTGGTTGAGCGACACGGCCCGTGTCTGAAGACACAGGGGGGCGTTTCCCTCTCTACAAGTGAAATTCGTGAACAATGTTCACAGAGTAAGACACGGGGGAGGCTGTGCAATCAGATACGGCCGTGTCTGAGGCTAGAATATTCAAAAATGTCATTTTTGGATGTTTTGAAGTTATGGACTAGATGAGATCATTAGTGTATGTTTCCTAAAGAGTATTAAGGCACAAATAGAGATATTTTCAAGAGAGAGATTATCACCTAGAAGGAATGAGAAAGCTTAGGTTTTGAGCATCCAAAAGAGGTGGTTTGCTCAAGGTAAGAACATAGCACCTTAGGCAACCTAGTGTTGCATTAGATATCACTCAAAATGTGATAAGATGGTGCAATGGAGACAAGTATACTAGGATGGATTGTAGTATTTACTCTAGTAAGAATAAGGAAGGTATGAATCTTAGGATATCCAAGAGTAATGGATTATCTTTGAAAGGTACCTAGAACCTTAAGTAATAAAGAGTTGTAAGTAAAAATCATTCTTGAGTTAGATTCCCTTGAGTGGAGATAAGGTTGTGTATTTAGTTCCAAAGAGGGGATGTTATGTATTAAGTCTCTAGTTAAACGGGACCTTATGCATTGTAGAATACACAATAGGATGAATGTTGACTTGTAAGTTTGTTACATTCATTAAGTATGTAAAGTTATAGTGCAATACTCATTTATTTCCTTAAGCAAGGTTGAGTGAAGCATTAGCTAAGATAGACTCTTTCACTAGGATGAGTTGAGTCTATGAGAACGTTAAGGTGATGTTTATGTAAGAAGTAAACATAACATTATCATTTTCACACACTAGTTCGTTAATCTAGTTTGTATGTGAAGAGTAAGAACCTTAGTGCAACCAAGAGTAATGGTTTGCCATAAGTGAGTATCTAACACTTCAGCAACATAGTGTTGCATAGGATTCACTTAAGAGTTATAAATGATGAGGTTGTGTTTAAATATAAGTATGTATGTATGTAAATAGAAATGGTCTAATAGTATTGATCTTAGTAAGTATCCTTTGATATGCACTCATGGAGGCCAAGAAAGATTGAAGGGTGTCTAATAGACTCAATTAAGGAAGGACATAATCCTGATATTTTATTAGTGCCAAGGCCAAAAGAGATAAATAGGGGTCCATAAGATTCTTCAGAATCAGGATTTAGACTGAACTTCTTATGTGTCAGGATATGTGGATGTGAGGAGATACCTCTATTCACCACGGGATAATATACTGAATCAGTTCCTAATGATCTTCTTGGTTTTCAAAATAAACCCTTGCATGTACTTCAAAACAAAGCATTGCACGAACATATCTTTAGGATCTTACTTGAGCATAATTATATTGCATAGGGGTGTAAATTGGTTCGGATAATTGACCAACCCGATTAATCCAAACCAAACCAATTAAATTGGTTCGGTTTGGTTTGGATATATTAATTGGTTCGGGTAAAATCCAAACCAATTAAAGTTTAATTGGTTCGGTTCTCGGATTTGAAATTTCAAAACCGAACTAACCCGAACCAAACCAAACCATATATTTATATATTTTATTTTTAAAAAAAATTATGCTACAATATTTTTTGGCTACTACTTATTTTTTTTTAATTTTTTGTAATACTTTCTCAGCTTTCAACTCCTAAAACGTCGTTTTCGTTCAACATAGAAGGCTAGAAAACTCCTTTGCTAAAATGTTCGGTTCTACTCACTTTAGTTCGTATATGCTAGCAGGTGCTATTCTAAAAATTCTTAGAGAGGTGAGAGACTTGAAAACTTTGGATCTTTCCTTCAAACAACTCTCTGGATATATTCCTATTGAACTTCAAAATTTACATGTCATTCAACTTTTGAACCTCTCTTATAATGATTTAGAAGGAATCATTCCTAATGGTGGAGTTTTCCAAAAGCTTTCAGCTGTCCATTTAGAAGCCAATAAAAAATTTTACTTATATTTTGCATGTGAGCCTCATGGCCATGTTAGAAGGCATGTCAGACATTACATCATTAGAGCCACAGTGGTAACACTGATATTATGTCTAACAATTTGCTTGCTACTATACATAAAGAACAGAAAAGTGAAAGTAACAGCAACAACATCATCTAAACTTGAAAGCTTGGAAACGATGAATTGACTTTAAATGTTCTAGTATTGACTTTAAAAAAAATGAATTTCTGGCTCTAGTTTATGAGTACTTAAGTAATGGGAGCTTGGAAGATTGGATTAAGGGGAAGAGAAAGCATGCAAATGAAAATGAGTTGAACCTTATGGAGAGACTGAATATAGATATTGATCTTTGTGCTTTTGGATTACCTGCACAATGATAGTGAAGTTCCTATTGTGCATTATGATTTGAAGCCTAACAACATTCTCTTGGATGAAAATATGGTCATGGTTGGAGACTTTGGATTCGCTAGGTTCTTTGATTCAAAGTTTAACTAATCAAGTCTTCATTAACTTCACTGTGTCATTAGGGTTTTAATTGGTTACATATATATCTAGGTTAGTAGCCTCACAACTTTCTCTTAATTGAATAGTAGTAGTATACAACTTGTCAGTTAAATCTCTCTTGAAATTTTTTTAACTTATTCAAATATAATTTCTTAATACAAATATTAATATGTTTCTTTGTTTCCTCTTTATGAACCTTTTAATACACATTCTAAAATATGAAATAATTATTAGTATTCAAATTAATAAGATTGATTCTATTTCTAGAAATTTTTTCATTAGTTTATTTTGTATTTTTTTTATAAAAAACTAATTATTTAGTTAATTTTTGTATTAAAAAAGTGGTCAACCCGATCACCCGAACCAAATCAATCCATAGATGTTCGGTTCGGTTTGGTTCGGATTTGGCTATCAAAAAATACGAAAATCGAACCAAATCAAACCAATTAATTTTGATTGGTTCGGATTTATTTTCCCTCAAAAACCAAACCAAACCACCCACTTACACCCCTAATATTGCATATCATTTGCATTGCATTTACAAATAATTGTATGGGCATTGTCTGCTGCTGTTAGTATTTACAGATGTATGGACAGTTATTTATATTTAACGATATGTATGTTATCAGTTTTAGATCACACTTTATAGTAATGTGCAGTTATGAGATATTAGTGGAGGAAACTCTTATGTTTGAAGTTATAGCAATTGTTATATTTGTTAAACAATGTTATGACTAGCTGGTATTGAAATTACTTTTACTGAGAATTGTAATTCTCACCCCAGTTGTTCTTTCTTATAAATCCAGGTAAAGACCCTGCTAAGGGAATGGAGGTAAAGCATGAAGACTAGTATAATTTTATATACTTTTCTAGACAGAACTTATGTATACAATTTACATTTGTTTTGTATGTATTACAATATATCCTTCTGTAGCTCGTGTTGTATATATATATATATGAGTTTAAGTTTTCTGCTTTCTCTCAAGGCTTTCTATAATTACTCAGTTGTGATTATGGATATATGTTAGCATGTAGTAAGTAGAAGTGACGTCTCTAGTACTGGTTATCTTTTATATATCTCTGTATATTTAGGATATATCTAGATATTTGTATTAGGATGTTACATTATGGTATCAGAGCAGTTCATCTTGTTGAGCCGGAGTATGGACTGACTGTGCTTAGACATAAGTAGCAGTTTTGTAGAATGTTATGCATTCTTTTATCTCTTTATGAGATATGCAGATGGAATTGCATGACTAGCCTTAGGTATGGATGCTATTGGCTACTGTCGCACAGTTACATGATATTGAGCCTAGTTAACTTAATATGTATTGTACTGCATGTACAGGAAACTATGGTAACTACCGGGCGAACTTATGAAATTAGGAGACTGGTAAAAGAGGAGGTAACTAGAGCTCTTAGAGAAATAGCTGCTGTTTTGAGAAAGCAGACTGTCATTAGTAGAAGTCTATCAGAAGTGATAGAATAGAACTTGCGTAGTTAGTTGCGGGAATGAGAAGGAACTTATGAGAGATCGATATTTCTCAGAGTTCAAAAGAGTTACTCCTTTGTTTTTCAATGGAGACTTTGGTTCAGTCAGAGCCGAACAATGTCTTCATGTGATGGAAGAGATCTTTGAGGTCATGGCGTGCGTTGATGGATAGAAGGTGACTTTGCTTCGTAAGGGTTAGTAGGAAGAGTCAAAAGCTATTGAGATGAAGCAGAGAAGTTACTAGAAGAGGTTGGTACTCGAATCACCTGGTAGGTGTTTAGAGCTACTTTCTTAGACAAGTATTATTCCCTTGAGTTATGGAAGACAAGAAAAATTTAGAAATTTCTAAGGTCTGAGCAAGGGGATATTCTTAAGGACCAGTATGTAGAGCAATTCAAGGAATGTTTGGAGTTCTTTTCTTGTTTTACGTCCAATCCAGATGAAGACTAGAAGTGAGTAAAATTTGAAGTAGAACTTGGAAAGGACATTAGAAGAGTTGCAAAGCAAAAAGAGGTTAAGAACTTCTTCGCTCTAGTCAGTGAGTGCAGAGGTGAAGCAGCAGATAATTTTAGAGCCTCGAAGGAACAAAAGTTAGAAGGTTCCCTAAAGAGGAAAAGATCAGGTGTTGAGATCAGTGAAGGTGCCTCTTAGTCTCAATCTTTATCAAGTAAAGGAACACAGGTTCAAGTGGTAGCTTAGGGAATGATGAGTATGAGTAGGGTGCTTTCAAGATGAGCAACCTGAAAGGGAAGAGGTAAATCAGACTCCAATGTATCAAGATGCGCAAACAGAATATAGATCAGAGTGCGCAGCAGAGACAACGAAATCTTTCAACTTTGTATGAGGTAAGTGCATATGTAAAGAGAAATCTTTTAAGGTGCGTATAAGAAAAGTATGAATTTACTTTGTAAATCATGTTAGTTTACTTTGTGAATCTAGCTTGCTTACCTTGTTGGTATAGTTTAGTTGTTCTAGGGACAAATAATGTTATGTTCTTGTTTAGTTTAAATGTGAGACTGTGTTTATGTTAGGCAGTTGAATGAAGGAACTATTAAGACTGAATGTCTTTGTCTAGAAGGGATAATCAGGTAGATTGGTTAAGAGAAGCATTGGATTTTCTCACGAGATGATTTAAGACCTGGTTGTTAGAGAAGTAAAGTTAAGAAGAGTAGATCTCTAAGAGTTTTTTTGAGATTACGAAAGGACATGAAGAGTATGTTAAAGTAGTTTTGGAAACTTTTAGAAAAAAAAGTAGTTAAGTGCCAAGTAAGCCGAAAGTTAGTTTTGGGTTACAAGTGGTACAGTGTACGGGCTATGTAATTTCTCAAGGAAGAAATTGCAGAGAACCCTAGTAAAGTTTAAGCAAAGGTACAATGGAAAAAGTAACCATTGTAACCGAAGGCAAAGAGTCTATCAGTGAACTTTCTCAGTTAGTGCTACCCATATTAGGCCAGCTAAGAAAGGTAGTACTCAGCAGTGGATTCTAGAGAGTGAGCATGGTTTCCAATAGTTGTAGAGAAGGTAGATTACTATGTTAGTGTGGTAATTCCAGATTCCCGTGAGAACTTTGAGGTAGTTAGTTATACTTCGAAGATGGGACTGGGGTATGTTCAGATGCACTAGAGGTAGGTAGGCGCTGATGCATCGAGGCAGTTAAACTTGCACGAGAAGAACTACCCTAGGTATAATTTGAAATTAGCCATAGTGGTGTTTGCCTTACAGTTTTGGAGACGTTACTCATGAGGAGTCTAGTTCGAGGTACTCAACGATCATGATAACTTAAGAATGCTTGTTGATCAGAGGAAGCTGAACATGAAACAGAATAGATGGATGAAGTTTTTCAAGGCTTATGACCTTGAGTTTTGATATCATTCAGGTAAGACCAAAGTAGTGGTTGATGCACTAGGTGGAAAATTCCTACAGGTGTCCCAGATTATAGTCCAAGAAAGAGTAAATTCTTGAGAGTTTCAAGAATTTGAGTCTAGCGGTGACTATGGTTCCAGATAGTTTCTCAGTGAGCAAGGTGGACATAGTAAGAGGCCTAAGGATTCAGATTTTTAGAAGCTCAGAGGGAGAATGAAACTTTAAGGGACAAGAGTGAGCAGATCTTCGTAGAAATCCTAGAGGATTTTGTTATGACTAAGAGGGAATGACGAAGTTTAAAGATGGACTTTGTTTTCCAAGAAGGTCAAAAAATCAAGAAAGGGATCCCGGAGGAAGTTCACAAGAGAAAGTGCACCATCTATCTAAAGGCTACTGAGGTTTTTCAATAGTCAAGGAAGATGTTTGGTGGCCTAGTATGTTAAAGAACATAGCACAATATGTTAAGTTATAGGTAATGGTGGATAGATTAAGTAACCTTTCCACTTTTTGCCAAGTAGAGCTAGCTATTTTCTAGATAAGGTAGTTCAACTACTTTTGAATGAGATGGTTGGAATGCATGGAGTTCCAGTGAATGTAGTGTGTAAAGGGGATACCAGGTTCACAGTTGGTTTTGGAAAGTCTTATAAGGAGGAGTTCAAAGCTAAATTATATTTTAGTACAGCTTACCATCCACAATCAGAGGGGTCTAGAGCTTAAAGATAAACAGATTTCCTTTGATAGAGGTGTAGTTGGGAGAAGCTGGTATTGAAAAAGGGTTACATGGTAGTAAAAATTCCATATTAAGAGAGTTTACCTGGAGTTGTTTCCATAAAGTGAGCAATTTTGGGAACAAAATTTTAAAAAGGAGGGGAGAAATTTAATATCCTTAGTAACATGTTAGACTTGTATATTGTTACAAAAGGTAGCATATGACTTGCTTAATATGCCAGTGAAGTTTTGTAACAAGCTGAGTTCGTTTAGGCACTTAGTTGCAATATAGAAGTTGATGAGTAACTTAAAATGACTCAGATAATGGTTTTAAAGGTAAAGTTGATGGAAATAAACATAGAGGGTTTGTTTCTAAGTCCAAAATGAGTTAAGTAAGAAGTAGTTAAAGTTTTAAGAGAATCTGAGTTAGTTTGATATTTTTAGGCATACTAGTTGTGCATTTAATACCAGATTGACTACTAACAGATATGAAAAATTATGAAAATGATGAAATAATAATTTAGATGAATCTTATGATTTATTCTAAAGTTGTTGGAAGCTGAAAAACTTGAATTAGCATAATTCGAGTGTTCTTAGCAAATAAGGAAGTTCTAGCAAAATATCATAAGGGACTTGATGGTCATTCTCTCATTTCTCTCACTCACGTATAAGCAACAGAAGCTACAAAAACAAAACAAAACAGAGAAAGAAAGAAACGAAGAGAGAAGAGAGAAAGGAAGAAGAAAAAGAAGAAGAATGATAGGAAGACTAAGGGAAGATCAAGATCAAAGCATAGAGCTTGAAGATTGATCATCCAATCAAGAGTAGGGTTTTTAAGTTCATCTTCACTTCTTTTCACCTTTTTCACCATTGATGCACTTTGGTGCTCAATAGGTCATTTTGTGTTCTTAAGGTGTTTGATGAGTTTTAATTGTATGATTGAGTTTCTTTGATCATTTATGATTTGTTCATAGCATAAATTGAAGTTAGAAGCTTTGAATAACACATTTGGATATTAGATTTTACAAAAGAGGGGTTAGGTCACCCTATAGGTGATTTTGGAGTTTTAATTCAAACTAAGATGTTTAAGTTTGTGATTAATAATTCCTATATGTTTAAGAACTGATTGGGGGTCTTAGAATCACTTAGAAACTAGTTTGGAATGGCCAAAATCTAAGAAAAGAACCAATGAAATAGTACCATGGTTCTGCAGAAGTTACTGCAATACTTTTGGTTGAGCGACACGACCCGTGTCCAAAGACACAGGGGGGCGTGTCCCTCTCTGCAAGTGGAATTCGTGAATAGTATTCACAGAGTAAGACACGAGGGAGGCTGTGTAATCAGACACGGGTCGTGTTTGAGGCTAGAATTTTCAAAAATGTCATTTTTGGATGTTTTGAAGTTATGGACTAAATGGGATCATTAGTGTATGTTTCCTAAAGAGTGTTAAGGCACAAATAGGGATATTTTCAAGAAGGAAATTATCACCTAGAACGAATGAGAAAGCTTAGGCTTTGAGAATCCAAAAGAGGTGGTTTGCTCTAGGTAAGAACATAGCACCTTAGGCAACCTAGTGTTGCATTAGATATCACTCAAGATGTGATAGAGATTGTGCAATGAAGACAAGTATACTAGGATGGATTGCAATATTCACTCTAGTAAGAATAATGAAGGTATGAGTCTTAGGATATCCAAAAGTAATGGATTATCTTTGAAAGGTACCTAGAACCTTAAGTAACAAAGAGTTGTAAGTAAAAACCATTCTTGAGTTAAATTCCCTTAAGTGAAGATCATGTTGTGTATTTAGTTTCAAAGAGGGGATGTTATGTAAGTTTCTAGTTAAACGAGACCTTATGCATTGTAGAATACACAATAGGATGAATATTGACTTGTAAACTTGTTACATTCATTAAGTATGCAAGTTATAGTGCAATGCTCATTTGTTTCCTTAAGCAAGGTTGAATGAGACATTAGCTAAGATAAACTCTTTCACTAAGATGAGTTGAGTCTATGAGAACGTTAATGTGGTGTTTATGTAAGAGGTAAACATAACACTACGCTTTTCACACACTAGTTAGTTAATCTAATTTGTATGTGAAGAGTAAGAACCTTAGTGCAACCAAGAGTAATGGTTTGCCATAGGTGAGTATCTAACACTTCAGTAACATAGTATTGCATATGATTCACTTAAGAGTTATAAGTAATGATGTTGTGTTTAGATATAAGTATGTAAATGGAAATGGTCTAGTAGTATTGATCTTAGTAAGTATCCTTTGATGTGTACTCATGGAGGCCAAGAGAGATTGAAGGGTGTTTGATAGACTCAATTAAGGAAGAATATAATCCTGATATTTCATTAGTGCCAAGGCTAAATGAGATAAGTAGGGGTCCATAAGATTTTTCGGAATCAGGATTTAGACCGAACTTATCGTGTGCCAAGATATGTGGGATGTGAGGAGATATACCTCTATTCACCAAGAGATAATAGGCTGAACCAGTTCCTAATGATCTTCTTGGTTTTCAAAATAAACCCTTGCATGTGCTTCAAAATAAAGCATTGCACGAACATATCTTTAGGATCTTGCTTGAGTATAATCATATTGCATATCATTTACATTGCATTTACAGACAGTTGTATAGGCATTGTCTGTTGCTGTTGGTATTTACAGATGTATAGGCAGTTATTTTTATTTAACGGTATGTATGCTATCGGTTTTAGATCACACTTTATAGTAGTGTGCAGTTATGAGATATTAGTGGAGGAAACTCCTATGTTTGAAGTTATAACAATTGTTATAGTTGTTAAACAATGTTATGGCTAGCTGGTATTGTAATTATTTTTACTGAGAATTGTAATTCTCATCCCAGTTATTCTTCCCTGTAAATCCAGGTAAATACCCTGCTAAGGGAATGAAGGTAAAGCATGAAGACTAGTATATTTTTATATGTTTTTCTAGACAGGACTTATATATACAGTTTACATTTGTTTTGTATTAATTACAATATACTTTTTTTGTGGCTAGTGTTGTATGTATGTATATATATATATGAGTTTAAGTTTTTCGCTTTCTCTCAAGGCTTTTTATAATTACTCAATTGTGATTATGGATATATGTTGGCATGTAGTAAGTAGAAGTGACGTCTCTAGTACTGATTATCTTTATATATCTCTGTATATCTAGGATATATCTATATAATCTATATTAGGATATTACATGGACCACTAGAATCCACCCATGGCCAATGCGACCATCACTGGCGACACCACCTCCATGTGGTGCGAGCCACCACACACAAAGAGCCAACCCCAACACAAATCGAAACTCGACAACTCACATAGCCTTTAGCCATGTCTGCAATCTGCCACCAACCACCAACAACCACGGGCTAGAGTTGTCAGCAACGTCAAGGAAACTATGCCTCCACCAACAGCTTTGTCTCGAACCTGCTAGCCATGCCTAAACGCCCCATGATAGCGACGTCGCTAGTCCTTCTTCCACACACCACCCACACGTGCAGCCTCCATTGCCAGCCAGCACCACCCTCGTTTGGCGACAAGTCACCCTAAGCCCCCTTGCGCTGTATATCGTCTTCTTCTCGTAGATGGCCAGCATGATGTTGGTGGTGGCCACCGCGGAGGGCGACGACGACGCTGCCATGGTCGGTGGGGGGAAGAGAGAAAGAGAGAGGATGAAGAATCGAGAAATGTATAAATTGAGGGATGGTCCGACGGTGGTCTAAGTTCTTGGCAAAGAAGGAGAGAGGCTTGGAGTGAGAAGGATGAAGTTGATGGGTAGAGTGGAAAGAGATATTCTATCCGGTCATCATTAGGTGAGAGAGAGGATATTGTTATCTTATTATAATAGGATAAAAATATTTGACCTAATTTTATTATATTATTAAGTAAGTATTCCAAACACCTGATAAAAAATGATAGTATTAATTTATACTATCATATTTTTCTTATTCGGCGCATCATACGCAGCCTTATTAGATATTTCATTGCAAGAAGTTGCTTAGTTTTTTAATTAAAAGACTACGTGATTAAATATGTAATAACACCACTACAAAGCTTAAGCCATAGTAGGTGGATAAATGAACGAAAAATGAAGAGCGTAGCATGCAAAGAAGAACTACAACCTCACAGACAGTTAGAATGACATGTAAAACAACGCGTCTTTAAAAAGAGAAGTTCTAGTATATTGTTGGAGTAGTAATAAATGTATATTCTAAAAATATATCAATCATTAATTTAAGTTGGTTTTGTTTAAAATTTATGTGAATATGTTTAAAATTAATTATAAAAATTTAATTGAAACATGCATCTATCACTATTCTAAGAGCATGTATTTATTATTAATATATTTATTACAATTTTAAGAGCATCCAGTAGTTTGACCTTTATAACAGGGTTGGTAAGGTTGTTGAGCGTATTGCCAAACTAATAATTTCACCTTTTTAAGAGGGATGGCAAGGTTGTTGTGTGTATGGGCAAAGTGCCACGTTTTGAATAAGCCTTACATGGTTACAATCCTGCATAACAAGTGTTAACTGAAGGTAATAAAGACTGCAACGACCTAACCCAAATTCCAGAAATTACTAGGGCAAGTGAAATTATTTGCTTTATACTATTAGAGGAATGTTAATATCATACTTTTTTAAATATTTTTTTAACATTTATTTTACTATTATTAACATTTTTTATACCATTAAATATATATCAGTTTAACTATATAGACTATCACTATCTCCTCCTTAAACTATAATTTTAATGTTGTTACTGAAGTGATAAGAAAAATTGTATGCTCTTTGAGTTATGCGCAAGCTAACTAAAACCGTAAAAATGCCATTAATCTCACTCATTAATGGCCCCAAGAAACAGGTGAATCATGATCGTAACAATCAACTTGCAAAATCAGAAATTATATCTTCATGTCTTACACCAAAAACCTACACACAAAAAAAGAAAAGGCTCATTTACACTAAATTTGTTTTTAAAGTAAATAAGTAACAGTATAATTACCTTTAGATTATTTAGTGAGTTGAGATCTCAATACAATTTATCAAATCAATATTTTGTCACTCTTTAGTTGTTTACTTTAGAAACATACTCCCATTAGAAGAACTTTATCCTAAAAATAAAAGTGGTGTAAAATTCACATCTGCGTTCTTTGTTCTCTATTTATCGAGTACAAGCAGCCCGAAGCAGAATACCTGTCTAGGAGAACAATCATTCCCAGAACATCTATTCAAAATTCACAAATCTCAACACATGAAATTTCTCAATTTAGTTTTGGGCCAGATATCGAAGTTATAGTTGTTAAGGGACATATTATGGCGGTGAATGGTGATGCAACTTCAATGAAGCTATTTTAAGTATTTGATCATAACTCAAAAGCGATCAGATTTTACAAAAAAAAATTTGATTTGACCAGAACTTCGTCATGCCATGTGAATATTACTCCAGCACAGGCATGTTTAAGAAGTTGTTGCAACAAAAACTACCTTTTAAAAGAGTGGGCAAGGCAGGTGTGATACTAAATTTGGGGATACATCCATCTGTATTCTGCCTTGGGGAAACACTAAAGATTGTTCCATCAACTTTGATGGTGACATACAGCCTGAAGCAGAGCAAAGTAGATATGATCAATATTGAAGATGATAGCAGATAAAGATGAAAAACTTAATTCGAACCAATCAGCCAAGATTGAACAGAAGTATCTAGTTAGCTCAATAATAATTTATAAAAAGAAAAGAAAAAGAATACAGATAAGAAAGCATGTCTTTCAAAGATTTGAACGATAACAAGATAAGTTGCGAAAGCATGCCACTAACCCAAAACGGGGTACAGATAAGAAAGGATGTCTTTCAAAGAAAGCATGCCATTCTCATCATGCAGGCTTGTTTGAATGAATGAAGAACATTCTAACTTCCCAAATTAACCCAAAACGGGGTACATGAAAGAAAACAAGAATCTAACCAACAACAATTTGACTATAACTTGTCATCGCTGACAAGCCAGTAATCTTGGTTTGGTTAGTAAAAATGTCTGTAATACCTTGAACAAGACATGGCCAATCCTCAAGACAAAATTAAGCATATTTTCTGTCATGTCTCAGATCATCAAATTATTCCCTTCAATACATATTTTCCTTTGTCAAAATCAAATGAACCATCTGTACTGAAACAAATACAAATTCCATTGAGTAATCAAGAGCGTGCCCCTTAGACTTTTAGGCTTATCATAAATGTTAAACAGAATATAACAAATCCAGATACTGGCCTCAAATGTGATTTTGACTGAATCATCCCCTCAATTAGCTGATCTGCATTGCTTCAATATATGATTGGATGTTAAGGATACCAAGAGATAATTGATGTAAGGTCAAAAAAATTTGGGGAGCTTTAAGATATAAGGCTAAGGATTAAGGATCCTCAATTAAGACAGGATCAATGCAGTTTCATTATAAATACTCCAGCTTAAACAGGTCCAACCTCCTTCTGCTGATAATGTATCATCTATTCATTGATTAAAAGCACACCAATCATTTATTCAACACATTTTCAAGGCAGCACAACGCTCAAACATTGTTTTTTTGGGTAAGACCACAAGGTGTCTAATCCCTGTTCGGGCATTAGCTTTGCTGTGGCTAAAAAGTGCTTTCAGTGGGTCTCAAACATTTAATTTGTCCAGCCACATTCTCATTATGATTCTACCAATATCACTCGCAAAGAGATACTGTTTTGTCAAATGGACTGCGATTTAAGTATCTATTCAAGAAAAGAACACAAGCACAATGATAGAGCTTCGCAACTTAATCATGGTCATACTTCGTATAATAAGTAGATAGGGTATCCCAGGTCAATTTACCTGTTTACCTTGAAAACGTATGCCTACAATCACAGATTGTGTTTCTCTAAAATAAGGCAGAAACTTAGATTTAAGACACAAGCACAAAAACAACAATAGACAGCAAATAAACGAGTTTAAAACAATCACATCAGATAACATACACCAAAATCTCTTTATTGAACATCACTACATACTGAAATTATGAATTCATTCAGTACAGTCAACCAAACTAATAATTTATGTCATTTTAAAACCTATTTATTTCCCGGCTAACAGGATGCATGTTCTGCACATCAAACCACTTTATGTTGATAATAAAACCATTCACTTCCAGATTGGACCATCCCTAGGTTTGGAACCAAGTTTCTCTACTCCCTTAGTAACATTAGGGCCTAGAGTACCTCAAGTCATCTGATGAAGATGCATTTATTTGTTCTCCCTAATGTTTTACTGCATGTTTAATCTTTAGCGAAGCTTGTAATAACCATGTTGTCTTGGTTTTCTTATGCTTAAATCTCTAAATATAATTTCTATCCCTCCTATCATACAGCTATAAGTATAATCTTTTTTGGAATAAAATTTCATGCAAAGAAGTGATCAGGTTTGTATTTTACCTTCCGCGAAGAAACATATTACCCCACGTTTAAAATGTCACAGGATTTAGAAACTTCAGCATCATACAGGTTATTTGAGATTTACTCACCAATTAAGGTAGAAAGCAATACTCAAAATTGGAGCATCAGGTTATCGATTTACATCAATGTATACAATTGCACGCTCTAGAGAACTTTAAAGTTTAAATTGAAACAATTATTTCTATGGTAAAATTGAAATATAACTATGACCTCAAGAAGTTTTAAAATTTTGATATGCACAGGTAATCTCTCCGATATCCATCTCAGAATTGTCCACAAGTAAAGGATCCTTATAATCCATGGTATCCTGTTGCTCAAGCTGCACGTGCAAGTTCCCCACTTCAGAGTCACTATGGATCAAACTATCATCACCTTCCACATCGGACATGTCACTGAATGTCTCAAACTTCTTCTTCCTTCCCCTATAACCAACAAGACTAAGCACTTTTTCCTTCCAGAGGACCAAGGGGCATTTCTCAATGAGCTCCGAACCTTCATAAGCTTCGTTTAGGAACACACTAAACCTCTTCCCCCTCTCCGAGACATAGAATATTCCACAATGCTTCAGCAGAAGCCTCATGAGCTTCTGAGGCATCACCAGTTCCCAACGGAAGTGAGTGAGGTGATCAGTTACCAGCCTTTTCTCAATGGTAAAACTAAGCAGTTCGTGCATAACAGCAACTGCCCTCTTATCAAACTCTAGAGAACCAGCCTTAAGACCTCGTGCATCCGCATAGGGAGACAAAAAAGACCTGTGCTGAAAATTTTCAATCTTTTCTCCATAACGAGACACCCTCTTATAATTTGCAGGGAATTTCAAAGGGAATGCAAGTGAAAGCATACCTGGGGTATGCAAAGTGGTGGTTTCAGTTTCAGTTATGGCAGTCACCTTCTTCTCCAGCTCAGTGATTGCCCAAGCAGGGTTCCAATTCACAAGCTCCAAGAACTCAACTTCATCAAGGTCAAGGGACTTCACCACCTTAAAATGCTGAGGATACTTGTGCACCCAGTTGGTCCTAAAATCCATTGGCAACCCGAAATCTCTTCTGAAATGAGCAATCTTATCCAATGGAAGACGCTTATCCACCGACATCATCAGAAACCTCGTAACGTGCTCTGCAACTTTGTCTGCGTGCTGCTCGAGAACCCTTTGTTCTTCTTGTATCAAGTCCTCGGCTTTCTGGGTCATGCCGCACCATAACATACCCTTGTGATCCTTGTACAGCTCGAAAAGCTTGGGTGTTTTGCAAAGGAAATCGGAGATCCTATGGGGCTTGGGGAGGTTGATTTGTTTTCGATATTGTTCGAGGGAGCGAACGGGAATGATCATCTCTGGCTCTTGCTTTAGAATTTCCATCAGAAAGAGAATTTTGGAGGCTATCTTCCACTTCTCGGTTGCAACCTCAAGGTCGTGAACCCTCTTCTTCTTGCTCCTGTCTTGGACCCGCTTACTGGTGGTCATCCATCTTCGACTCTGATACTGCATTGAGCAATCACCAAAAAGAATCGTAGCTGCATTGAGCTTCGTCATCCTCATCGTATAATGTAAGCAAGGTTTAAGCATTTGGAGCACAAGGTAGACAACGAAACAAAGAAACAATGTGGAAGATTTGAAGAATAGGAAGCACTGTTTGAAAGCAGAGGGAATATTATAGAGCTGCAAGTGTTCGTGGAAATGTTGCTGAGAGTGAGAAGTGGGAAGTGAAAGCCCAGCACAAGCGGGGGTATTTGATTTGGAGAAAACTTAAGTAAAGGATTGTGGTACTGTTCTCCTATTATAACTTAACATGTGGATTATTTTTTTCATGTCATTACCATCTAATTACCCATTTATCACCTTAATGTTTTGACGTTAATGTCAAGTGTTAACCCTAAAATTTCCCCCCCTATCTTCTTCTTTTTAAAACTCTTCCTTTTACCATCCAAACATAGTGAATGTCAAGTGTTAACCCTAAAATTTTCCCCCCTCCTTTCTTCTTCTTCCTTTCCCGAACACTCCTTTTCCCCCACGCCTCTTCTCCTCCTTTGCACCTACGCCCCAATTCCAGCATGCTCAAGTGGTCGCTGCTCATCCCTTTTGTGAAGTTCCTGCCATCGATGCCAATGGACCAAAGGTTGATAATGGTGCTCCTACCGGTTTGGACTCCATTGGTAAGAGTTTTGCTTCTATTAATTTTTGGTTATGTTTGCTGGAGTTGTGTGGAAAATCTTGGTTCATCAATTCACTTCTACTGGTATTATGGCATGTTAATCTGATTAAAATTGGATGATGGGTTTCTTACTTCAAGGAAGTCAGTTTATAGTGTTATAAGGATGTTGATTTAAGGCATAGTAAAAGAATTAAAATCAAGAAGCCTAGTTTTACTTATTTTATTTTTTTGCATTCTAGGTGTTTGATAGAATGTCTTAGTGGCTTGTTTTGCATAGAAAGGAATTCTTTTTTGTTTTTTTCCACTTATGATTTGTGTATATCATTAACTACTTCATGATTAGCTACTATTATGAAGTCACTAATTTTGTTTTTTAATGAGAATTATGTCCTTTTTAGTGTTTTGTTTCTACACCTCTAATGTTACTGCATTTTTCTTTGCCAATGGCACTGCCAAGGTTGGTGGAGCTGAGGATGCAGAGGTGAGTAATTCTTTTATAGATGGTTGCTGTCAAAGTGTCAATATCATTAGCATTTCTATTTGACTGCTTTGATTTATTCATCTCGTTAATTTTTTGCAGTGAGGTTGATGGCTGGTGGCACAATGGGATGTGATCGATGTATTTGGGAATGAAACATGAGGGCTGATTACTCATCCTTGTATTAGCTAGAGTTTTGTTTCTTTTTGATGAGCCACACTTCCCACTAGGGGAAAAAGAAACTCCATTTCTGCCATATTATGGTCTATTTTTTTCGTGTGGTATTTGGAAATGGCTTATTTCATCCCTAAGCTTTACCTCCTGTTTGTGGAAGATTGTGTGAGGAGTATTGTTTCGGTGTATTTCTTGTTCCAACGAAAAATGCTGCAACTTCATATGGAGACAATGCTATGTTGGAGGTTGATTCTTAGATAATACTTACATATTGATTATCTTTGTTAAGATAGTAATAAAATAAAGATTTGATAACTAAACAACATTGCAAAACCAGTATAACTCCTCTATTACTCCCTTGCTGTTAAAATTCCATCATTTCAATGCAGATATTAATAAGCATACCTCTAAACGCTGTAACCCACATCGAAGAAGTTTAAATATCATATTTGGTCCACGTTTTCTTTCTTCTTTTCGTGACAGTTTACAGGTCAAATGGGATGGGGATGATGATAAGAGTAAGAAAAGGACGTCAAAGGAAAAGGTATGGACCGGGTAGCCATGTCAAAACTCTAGTTGTGCCTTCTTAGTGGTTATAGGCTCACGGTCAAAATTTTATTCAACCAGTTGCCAAAGCCAAAAATTTTACACTTTCTTTGGTGGTACTGTAACTGTGGTAGGGATTTTGACATCAAAAGAAACTAAAAAGTGAAGCCAAAGATGAAGCTAGCAGCCAAATCTCACTTCTCCAAAGCTTTCTCAAAAGCTTTTTCTGCTAGGCGAGGTTATCAAACTCTGAAGCATCAGAGTCTCCCGCTTGAAAGAATATATTCCCTTCCACCAGTAAAACTAAAAAAGATTCTACATCTTAAAAAACCTGACCAATTAGCAGAAATAATAATAAATAAAAAAAACCTGACCAATTAGCAAGAATGCAGAGCGTATGTTTTTATGCTTTACATTTGCTCAAGTTTAATTTACAGGTTCTATTTACAAAGCACAATCATTTAGTTTACTAATGTTACAGTTCCATGACCTTAAATGAAAATAACAACCAATAAAAATTCTCAGGATTAACAACCGCATCATTTATTATGAACTGTCATTTTTTACTCTAATGGTATCATAGTATGTACAATTACCTCACATCAGACCCAACCATAACAGAAATAAAATGAACAAACACCAAGCAGTAGATGAAATTAACAAAAACTGAATGCATTTGTTTCAGCTACTTTGTTTTTAAGTAGCAAATCTTTTAGTTCAGAAGCTAATATACTACTGTTCTCAGAACTTGAACTAGTCCACAAATGAAGCAGGAGAAATGCATATAACCTAAACAAATCCTGAACCTAAATCATTTCCTGAACTAGTCCTGATCCTAAACATGAACTAGTTCACAACGCAAACCAGAACCAGGACCAGATCTGACCCAAGCCATAAGTTGTACCAGAATTGACCCTATGCACTTGCCTTGCACCCCATGAACCAGAAGAAATGCACACTGACCCCAAACAGCAAATGAAATGCAGCACAAATGCATACCACAGGGCTAGATATCAGAATTAATTATGAACCAAAAGCATCCCACATAAAAAGTCCATAAATCATAAGTTATTAAAAAATAATGAAATATATAATAAAGACTTGTACTTGAGAAATAGCATCATTTCATTTATAATATCAACCGAAAACAACAGGGCTAATTTTTAAATGTCAAATAATTGTGCACTAAGAACAATATTGCAAAATATAGTCCAAAAAAAATTCAGAGGCAAAATGCTGACATGAGAATGCTCACGGTAATGTTTTATAGCTCACAATAAGTCAATAAATCAATTGAACACCAAATGGGCAAATACAAAATCTAATTAAAACCATTGTAAAAGTTATGCAATTCAAAATATCTTGAGAGAATTTTGGCTGCAATGGCATATAATAAGCAACTTCAATCTTCATTGTTAAAATTTGATGTCTTGGCTTGATCAAAATTATTTACTTGTGTTGTCAAATAGGAAAACAAAAGAGAGAAAAAAAAAAACTTAGTACATAGGTAGAAAAATATTGCAATATAAAATGCATAATGAATAATGTAACTTGAGTCTCACTAATATCAATTGTTGTCGAAACTTGACATCCTTGTAAAAATGGCATATTCTGTACATACAATAAGAAAAAAACAAATTAAAATACATATAAAATTGAACAAGAAGATCATTTAAACTTTAAAAAGTCATAAATTTAAGTTAGTATTGTATTATGCCTGTAAAGTTAGAGTTGACATGGTAGGGAAAAAATTTCTCTCGATGGACTGCACTTGTGAGTGTCTTTGTTTTTTTTTTCTCCACGCAACTTTTTGGTCTATCTTTTTATACCATCATCTTTCTTTTTTATACCATTGGCTTGAGATACATTATCTTTTTCAATTGAAGCAGTGATTGTGTCATCTATTCTAACTTGATTAGTTTGACAATTTACATCAACAAAATCTGTACTTGTGTGGAAGATATTTTATTTAAAATCTTATCTTCACCATACCAATTTTCTTGATATTTCACATATAGCTTGACCTTGCTTGATATTTCTATTACATTGCGACACAAATCCTTAAAGCGATTTGAGACAACCAACTTTGGATCTTCTTTGATAATCTGTCCCTTGTTATCTAGAATACATACACTTCGAGCATGCTTAGTCCACCTCTTAAGGATGTTTTTTGGAGGAATAACAACTATATTCAAATGATTAAGTACTCGAAAAGCATGGCTACAAAGGATACCAATAAATTGAAAAAGTTGACAACTACACACAACACTTATATCTTCAGAATTGAAGGTAACTCTATGTTGCCTCATGTCCCCAAGAAGATTACAAGATTTCTCATATTCCCCACGAAATAATATAAAAAATTGTTGGTGTGCAGACATCTCTTGCATTTCTCATCAACATGATAGTCATATTCAATGATGGCATCTTCTAGCTCATTTCATAGTTAGACTCTATCTCCTTAAATCACATGTCCTCTAACAACCTTTCAAAGTTCCTGAAAAATTCTAGCACATTAAAGGTAGACTTCATGTATAGCCTTAAACGACCGTTGAAACTCTCACTTATTTGTGTTGTTGTAGCACCGGTTGAAAAAGTATGTCGCCCATATACTAAAGCACATTTTTCTTTCTTCTTAAAGAAATCCTGCTTCCATTTATTTTGACGAAGGTTGTGCTTGTCCAATAATGACTCCCAAGCATTAAGGAAGTCATCCTCGTACTCAAAGTCATAAATGCAGCTTCTCAATTCTTTAGCAAAAGAATATGATTTTTTAAAGTCATGATTAACATTCTTAAGTGCATTTTGGAATAAATGCCACAAGTATAAACGATGATATGATTAAGAAAAAACCTCTGCAATTACTTTCGCCATTGCAGCATCATGATCTGTAAGAATTGTTTTTGGTTTCTTTCCACACATAGCCTTAAGAAAAGTCTTAAACAACCATTCAAATGATTTAGCAATTTCATCATATAATAATGCAACACCAAATAACATAGTTTCTCGATGATGGTTGAATCTAATGAAGGGAGGAAATGTCGGTAAATTCTTATTGGTGTGATATCAAAACATACCACATCTCCAAAATAAGCATAATCTACAACCATTTTAGCATCTGCCCAAAAAATGTTTGTCATTTGATGATCAACATCAAGTTGAATTTCATAAAAAAAATGATAAATTCTCTGTTTGCTTTGATTTAAAATAATGAAGTAGAGTGTATGTTTCACCTTCTTCCATTTCCTTCATCCTCTTAGAATTCAAATGATTACTAATATCTTCAGCAGTACAACCAACATTCTCTCACCCTCCAACCTGTGGACTTATAAACTCAAAAACTAATTTTTGTCGTATGCCAGAACGATTCGCCAATTCAACTTAGGCAGCTTGAGCATCAGAAATCCTCCTTTGTTATGGTAATTTATGCTTACTTTGTGAGATTGCAAGCTCATGATTATGTTCTTTTACAAAAGATGTAACAACATATTTTCCATCTGATTGTCGACGAATGACCATTTGTGCTAAACATCAAGTTCTGATATCCTTGCAGGTTATTTTCCCTTCATATAGTTTTCATTCTTTTTGAAGCCTTTTTAAAAGACAAACAAATCTTTGAGATATCACAGTCTCCTGATCTAACTTGTTTTTATTCCTCCAGTCTTTTCTAACACTAAAACCAATGAAGCCAGCATACATATTATAAAACCTATATGCACGATCTTCTGTCTCAAACTCCATGCCAACATATGAGATTAAATCTTTCTCAGTCACTTCATGCTCAATGTTATCCATCAATTTCACTAGAAGAAAGAAAATATATTAAACATTAATATGTTTAATATTTGTATTCTTTAGTTAATATTCTATAAACAAAGCAATTAGCAAGTAGATAATACTAAAAAAGTTGGACATTATAGTGAAATCTATAAATAATATATATACATAAAACAACAGCCCACAAAATGGTAAAACAAGGCCACTATGACATTCTATCAAACACTTAGAATGCAAAAAGTAAGGTAGCTAAAACAAGGTTTCTTGATTTTAGTTCTTGTCGAATAGAAAAGCATAGCCTAAAATTAATATAAGCAAAACCTTATCGTTGGAGTCAAAATCAATAGGAGCACCATTATCAATCTTTGGTCCATTAGCATCGAGGGCGGGAGCTTCACAAAAGGTATGAGCAGTGACCACTTAAGCATGTTGATTGCTAAGCTCGATTCCGCTAATAGTTGGTTGGAGGAACGTTTTCAAAGGGTGACAAAGACACCATAGAGGTGGAGAAACCAGTGACAGGACAAGGCAAACAAACAATGTGTTACCAAGTGGCTTTAAGACTCAAGAGGGGGTGAATGAAGTATTTTAAATTTTTTTTCAAACAAACCTCATTTAATTTTCTTTGAAGCTATTTTCTTTGAGTTGAATGGATTTATGATAATACACAAGCTTGAATAGAATGAATGAGTGGAAGAACAAATAGTAAGTATGCAAAAACAATAAATAAGCTTGAATGTAAAGAGATAAGGGTTAAGAAAATTTACACGTAGAGATTTATACTGGTTCAATCACCCTTGTGGTCTACGTCTAGTTCCTAGAATCATCTACCCAGGAGTTTCCACTATAATTAAGCTTCACAAGGTGCTTGATCAACCCTTTTACAATAGTTGAGCTCTTCCTACACTTCAAGGATCATGCACCTTTTGTGTAGAAACCTCTAAGTTTCTCAAGGGATCCTCCACCCTCTTAAAGTGTTTACGAATAGATTGAAATGGATTTAGTTCACTCAAAGAGCATATATACAAATTGAAACTCAATGTGTACCAAGATGGATCACACTTTAAGCTCAAAATAGAGATTTAATGAAGATGACTATGATAACTCGTATTAATGTTCAACAACTCTTTTCAGATTGATTTTCAACTCTTCTTTAATGTCAAACAACTTGTATTTATAGTCCAATAAAATTTAGAGTCGTTGGGGGGGTTAGTTGGAGCATTAAATATCATCAACTAGCCATTTATTTCTGTTTCTGGCATTCGTGTTTATTCGAATAACGTATGTGTTATTCGAATAACATTTCAAATAGCATACTGATTAATGGTTCTGTATCATGTTATTCAAATAACCATATGGTTATTCGAATAAGACCTTTTAAAACTGGTTTATGAAAAACCTTGTTATTCGAATAACAAACATGTTATTCGAATAAACCTTTTAAAACTGAAGGCGTGTAACTTGTTTTTAAGCTGTTATTCGAATAATACCTTGTGTTATTCGAATAAAGCTTGATCAGAAAGAAAAATTGGCTCTTTGACTTTTGTTATTCGAATAAGATAACCCTTATTTGAATAAACTTATTTGAAATTATTTTTAAACATCTTTTAAAACTTGTCAATTATTTCTTAAAGATCTAACAAGTTTTTAAGCACTTAAATGTTATTTCTTAGGAAACCAAAAATCATTTTGAAGCATTGAAACAATGTGTGCTATTTGAGATCTTTGAAAAACAAGTATAAAACTTAAGTGCAAATTTCATCTTTACACAAAGATCTAAGTCCTAAAGCTATTTTTGAATATCTTGAACTTGATATTGTCATTATCTTCAAGTTTGTTATCATCAAAACAATTCTTCAATGGTTAATAACTAATTACACAATGATGCTGGAGGTGAGGTTGCTAGATTTGAGGCGCAAGTGCAATGGAGAAGAGGCGTGGGGGGAAAGGAGTGCATGGAAGAGGAAGAATATAAGGGAAATTTTTGAGGAAGCAAGTGTGCAATGAATGAGGAAGAGTGTGAGGAAAAGAGGTGTGAGAGAAAGTAAGCAAATTAGGAAAAAAAGAGCTAACGTTAATGTTAACGTTAACAACAGAAAATTAAGGTATTGAATAGATAATTAGATAGTAATAATATAGAAAAATTAATATACATGTCATATTATAAATGAGAAATAATACCATAAATACCTACGGCAGTTTACCCTAGTTTTTTTTCAAGTGATTTACTCAGTTCCGTGAGCGGCGACTGGAGACTGAGTCCATTAAAAAGAACATCGTTGGGCCATGAATTGTTCCATTACGCCCAGATTAATTGTTATGTTGACATGTTGTGTTCTTGCCTGTGCCCTACACATGATCTACATGGGTTGGTTCCGTCCAGTTTCTAATTTGAAACAAAACTGGTGAAATATGTATTATCCAACTATGGGCCTTGTACTGACATAAACAAATATTATGGGTTTTGTAGTTGGCCTTTTTTTATTCTATGTTTTGTTTGAGAAATTTTTAAATAATTACGATTTATCACACCATCTTTTAAGTATTTAATTTATTATTTAATATATATAAAAATATTTTTAAAATAAATTATATTTTTATTATAAATTCTATAACTTTGCACATATTAAATAATAATTTAAATAATTATAATAGAATTTATTTATCTAAAAATCACTTGATTTGTTGACCAAACAAAAAGATATAATCTAATTATCAAACTTTTAATCCAATATTAAATAAATGTTTAATTTTTTTATTTTATATTTTTATATTATGCTCAATTCAATTATTTTTTGTTTCAATTGAATTATTCAATCTATCATTCATTTAGTACACTTCATACTTCATAGTATTAAAGTTTATAAATAAAGATATTTTAAAATGAGGATTCTTATAAAGTGAATAAGTAAGTCTACATCAACCATTAATAAATGAGCTCACATTAATCATTAATAATTAATGTAAATTTATTTATTCACTTTATGAAGATTCTCAATTTATTAATCTATTAGATAACCTGATAGTATATAATAAGTTTTTATTGATTATATTACCCTTATCATAAAAGTTCAAATAAATAAGTCTCTATCTCTGAAAAAAAAACGACAATACAGACATTTTTTTTTGGGTACATAATACAGACATTATTCACTGAGACGGTGTTTAGCCTCGAGGGGCAAATCTCATCAATCCAGCTACCTTCACCGACGACTTGGAATATGTATGTTGTCATCCTTGAGGAGCAACAGAGGCTTCACGGCCGAAAAGTCCCCCGATGGCAACAGCAGAGGCTTGACATTGTCATATCCCAGATCCGTTGTCTTCCACCTCTTTTATGGCGGAGAAGTCCCCCGACGGCAACTGCCTCTTCTACCACCGTGTTGGTGATTGCAAGCATGGGTGGAGTCAAAACGACAACAAAGAGAACGAGAGATATGTCTCAAAACGCGTTGTTTCTGGGGTTTTAATGGTGGAAATCGATGAAGGAGTGGTAGCCGGAGTGGAGATCAATCATGGTCAGGATATGTTTTTTGTTTTTTTGTTTGTTAAATTAAGTCCAAGTGTCTCTAACTATAAATAAAAGGAAAATATTTTATATATAATTTTTATATGAATATTATATTTATATTATATATTAATGTGAAAAAATATTAAATTAATTTATATATGAAGGTAATATTTTTAAAAAATATAAAATAAATTAAAAAAATTAAATATATAAAAATTAGAAAAATAACGGAATTATAAATAGAAACCAAATTGCATCCTGGGACACGTAGCACTGCCCGTTTGATAATTTTAATTATTTCAAGTTATTTCAGGATAGATTACTTTGTAACGAAAAACTGAACATAGTCTTTTAAAAGGACAAAGTTAAAGATCACCAAGTATTTAATCAAGGAAAATAAATCATTTAACTTGGAAATACACTATTAAGGGAAATGGCCATACAACTTAAGTACTACATTAACTCTCTAAATTTGCTCAATATATAATGTGGGACAACTTGAGTTTATGAGAAGAGTTTATCTCAAGAAGTTAGCCTATTATAAAGGATATATATTCTCATTAATCAAGTATCACGTTGATGTTCCACATTTGTTGGAGGACATTACATTTTCTATATTTTGGGGGAAATTGTTTTTTTTATCTTCTCTAAGTATTCGTTTGGCTATTAAAATTTAGCTTAGAATTAATTTAAAAATTAAAATTGAATATTTTAATTCTAATTTTTATGATTAAAATATTATTTAGAATTAGAATTGTAATTCTATAAAATTAAAAAATAATTAAGTTAAGTATTTTTTAATTTTTAGTATATATTTAAAAATTATTAATTCTATAACTTAAAAATTAAATTCTCTTTTTCTCTCTACACATTCATTTATGAGCAATCATATTTATTGAGATTTTATATTTATATATAAAATTATTTCTATATTTATATAAAAATTATTATAATATCATATTTATTTTTTTCTAAAAAAATTTATGAAAATTTTATTTATGAAAAAATATTACTATTATATTATAAAATTATTATTGTATGAATATTTTTATTAATTTTAATTCTGTAAATATTTTTTAATATTTTGTATCATACATTTTAATAATAAAATTATAATTAAATTTAAAATTACAATTTATTATCATTATTTTTTATAATATCAAATATAAAATTTAAGATTTTAAATCAATTCTAATTATAAAAAAATTAGAATTAAAATTAAAATTATATATTTTAATTCTAATTTTACTATTCAAATGTACTCTAATAATCATTCTTAGGTGCTCGCTTGAATAGCATTATAGATGTAGTGAAAATAGAAGAAAAAAATAACTTACAAAACTAATATGATAAATAATGATACATATATTGACATATTTCTTACTCCAAGACACTTTAAAAATTCCTCTTTCTCTAATTAAAAGCTGTCACATTAATTAGATTCGTTGTCATTTTTAGTTCGATTATTCACTTTGTACAGATCCTTACTGGGCGTTTTCTTTCTCCTTTTTTTTTTTTGGTACACTATTGGACATTCTAAAATATATATTATGAAGAGGAATGTTATCAATATATTTTTTTAGACATTTTTTTAATATTTATTTTATTATTAGTTCACCTCTTATGCTTGAAAGAATTAGTATGAGAGAGATACTAGTAATATTTATTTTTAGACAAATAATAAAATAAATGTTAAAAAAGTGTTTAAAAAATATATTACTAACATTTCTCATATTATGAAACAACCTAAACTTACTAAAAGGGTAGAACCCAACCCATGATTTAATCCTATTCATTGGATTAGTTTAGGTTTTGAAAATTCCTAGCATTAATTAAAGGGAAAAAAACTTAATTTTGGATCTCACTAATACGTTCATTCTCAATTTGATATTTTATAGATTAAATTTTGCAACATATTAATTAAAATATTAATTAGTTTAATCATTTCACAATCAAAATTTACCTCAAAGTTATCTTATAAGATATTAAATTGATGTGAACTTTGATTAATGAGGGATTAAATTACAAAAATTGATCTTTCCAAATTAAAAATGAAAACAATGGACTAAAATAGAGTCTTCGTCATCTACAAGAGATGACCCAAGTGGTTAATTAGTAAACTTGAGCTTAGTAGTTAAAGAACATTTGTAATGTCAAAAATTTAAACCCACAGGAAAGTATTTATTAGGTCTAATAATAAAATCCATTAATTTTATTAGTTTAGTAGTCAAGGCCGATTCGGTTCGGCCTCCAGTTGTAATTTGAATGACAACTGAGAGTCAGTTAGCTCGATTGTCAGCCTACATGGTTGACAAATGCACTACTAAGTGTAATTTTGAGCCAGTTAACTCGAATATTAGCCTATATGACTAAAAATTTTGGTACCATTGAAGGTACCAACTTAGACTGTATTTACGATGATTTCTCCTTGAACTTCGAACATACCCCTCTATCTTCTGAAATTAAAAAGATAGAGGTACAAAATCCATTGGGGAAAATTAATTAGGAAATGATGTAATAAATAAACCTACTTTTATTAGTAGATTAATAAATGCAAGTTTCAAGAATAAGTTAGTTCTTTTGCTTGGAGAATATAAAGACTGTTTTGCATGGGAGTATGAAGAAATGTCTGGACTCAGTTGAGATTTGATAGAACACGGACTACTAATTCGAGTAGGACAAAGACCAATAAAGCAAGCTCCAAGGAGGTTTGCCCCTGAAGTGGTCTTAAAAATCAAAAAGGAAATTGAAAAGTTACTAAAGGCTAAGTTTATTCGAACTATCAAGTATGTTAACTGAATTTCTAATATTGTTCCTGTTATGAAAAAAAATGGTATGTAAAGAATATATATTGATTTTTGATATTTAAATTATACTACTCCTAAAGATGAATATCTTATGTCAATTGCTGGCATATTAATTGACTCAGTGTCAAGCCATAAAATCCTAAGTTTTATGGATGACTACTTTGGGTATAATCACATTTATATTGCAAAAGAGGATGTATTGAAGACAACCTTTTGATGTCCTAGAGCAATTGACACTTATGAATGGGTTGTCATGCTATTTGGATCAAAGAATGCAAGAGCCATATATCAAAGAGTCATGAATACCATCTTGATAACCTTCGTAAATTCATGGAAGTGTACATTGATGATGTGGTGGTCAAACTGAAATCAGAACAGGAGCATTTGTCAAATTTGAGATTGTCATTCAAAAGAATGAGAAAGCATGAATTAAAAATGAATCCTATTAAATGTGTTTTTGGTGTCTTTGCAAGAAATTTTCTTGGATTCTTAGTTCAGAAGAAAGGAGTAGAAGTTGATCAGAACAAGGCTAAGGCTATAGTTGAAGCATCACCTCTTTCGAATAAGAAGCAGTTCCAGTATTTGCTAGGAAAGATTAATTTCCTGAGAAGATTCATTTCAAATCTGTATGGAAAGACCAAAGTGTTCTCCTCACTCTTGAAGCTCAAGGCTAAAGAAGAGTTTCGATGGGAGAAAGAGCACAAATAGGCCTTTGACCAAATCAAGCATTGTTTGGCCAATCCTCTAGTGATGACGCCTCCAATGCCAGGACGTCTATTGAAGTTGTACATCTCAACATCAGATGAAATCATTGGATGCATGTTAACCCAGGAAGATGAGAATGGAATCGAAAGAATCATTTATTATATTAGTAAGGTTTTGATAGATGTTGAAATTAGATATAGTGCAGTCGAGAAGTTAAGTTTAACTTTGTATTTCTTCTGCACTAAGTTAAAGTATTATGTAAACCCAATTGATGTACTTGTCATTTTAAAGATAGATATAATAAAGTACATGCTATTCAAGCCTATCTTGCATGGTAGAGTAGGGAAATTGACTCTTGTTTTAACTGAATTTTCTTTAAAATATGTTCCATTGAAAGCTATGAAAGGCCAAGTGTTGGCATATCTTTTAACTGACCATCCTTGTGTTGACATCGAAGAAAATAATAGTAATTACGCAGGGTTGAAACCCTGGAAGTTTTATTTCGATGGATCGAAACACAGCA
Organism: Ormosia semicastrata; assembly: GCA_029884595.1. NCBI lineage: Eukaryota > Viridiplantae > Streptophyta > Magnoliopsida > Fabales > Fabaceae > Ormosia > Ormosia semicastrata. The sequence goes on along the minus strand of JAQQTO010000046.1, from coordinate 11,692,807 downwards.
GGGGTGTTGGTCTTGGAGTTTTGATTGTTTCACCAATTGGAACTCCAACTAAATTCTTATTCGAATTAAAGCATGAATGTTCAAATAATGAAGCTGAATATAAAGCTTTGATAATTGGCTTACAAACATTAATTTCACTCAAGGCCAAAAATATCAAAGTTTTGGGTGACTCCCAACTAGTCATTAAACAATTGACTCAAGAATATAAGTGCATTAATAAGAATTTGTTCAGATACTTTGCTTTTGTAGCAAGACTGTTATATGAATTCGATGAAGTTATAATGTAACATATTCCAAGAGAAGAAAACTATGAAGCTAATGAACTTTTTCAAATAGCTTCAGGCTACAAGATTTTGAGCGAGACTTTATCGAAATTAAAGAAAAATTATATCTATTCGGAAACTTAGAAGTATGTTCAATCGAAGATATGGATGACTTTGATTGGAGAAAGTCAATTGTTAATTATTTGCAAAACCCAAGTTACCAGTTGAAAGGAAAATAAAATTATGTAGAGCCCTACATTATGTTATAGTAGGTGATTTACTTTACAAAAAGTCAGTATATAGAAATTTATTGACATGTTTAAGTGAAAAAGAAGCATACACAATCTTAACAAGGGTGCACGAAGGCATATGTGGTACTCATCAGGCTGGTGAAAAAATGAAACGAGTTCTGCATAGGTAGATAGTCTATTGGCCTACAATGGCTAAGGATTATTATTCACATGCTAAGTCTTGTGAAGAGTGTAAAAAATATGAGAACACTCAACATGTTTCAGCTAGTGATTTACACTTAATTATTAAATCTTGGACATTTCAAGGATGGACACTTGATCTGATAGGGTAGATCCACCTACATCTTCTAAAGGGCATAAATACATATTTGTTGCCATTGATTATTTTACAAAGTGGGTCGAAGCAATCCTATTAAAGGATGTTACTCAACATGATATTATAAATTTTGTCGAGAAAAACATCATATTCAAGTTTGGTATTCCTCAAACTCTAGCAACTGATCAAGGAACTGTGTTTACTAGTCATTATATAACTAAGTTTTCAAAGTCAAAGAATATCAAGTTACTTACTTTGACTCCCTACTATGCTCAAGCTAATGGTCAAGTTAAGACAACTAATAAAATCTTAATTAGTTTAATTAAAAAACATGTTAGTCGAAAACTAAGAAGTTGACATGAAACTTTGAGCCAAGTTCTGTGGGCCTATTGAAATCCTCCTAAGAAAGCAATTGGTACCATGTCATATCATTTGATATATGGTCATGATGTAGTATTTCCAATTGAAACTAATCTTCAATCAATTAGATTACAACATCAAGATGACATCCCTACTCAAGGTTATTGAGATTTGATGTTTGATGAACTAAATCACTTAAATGAAAAAGGTTAATTGCTCTTGAAAACTTGATTTGACAAAAAGAAAGAGTTACGAAATTTTATGATCTTCGAGTTAAGAGAAAATAATTTAACTTAGGTGATTTAGTTTAGAAAGTTATTTTACTCATGAAAAAAAGATTGAAGTTATGTGGTAAATGGTCCTTGAATTAGAAAGGACTATATCGAATCGAAAAAGTTTTTTTTTCTAGAAATGCTTATTTGATTTATGAATGTTAATTATAACGAGAAAATTACTTTGATAAATGGTAAATACTTAAAACTATATAGATCAACAATTCATGAAGTAAAAATTTCATTGTGAATAACTATTATAGCAATTTCGAATCAATATACATTCGAAATAAAAAAGAATTGTTGTTACAGTCAATAAAAATATGCATTTGAAAAAAAAAAAAAGATGCAGTAACATAATTTAAACTGACGTGATGGCCTTAGTCGTTTTGACATTTAAAGCCATCATTGGCTTTATGGTTCCCTAGAACGCGTGACGGTTGGTTAGTGGGGAAGTGGCCACGTAGTGGCTGTAGAGATGAGTAGAAGTATGATTTCATATTTACCCTCTAATCTTTCACTTACCTGTTGTAGACAGAATTGATAGAGAGCAAATAAAGCTCTAAGTCAAGTTTTAATCAAAAAGTGAATGTTCAAAACAATAATATTTATCTCTCATACTTCGAGAATAAATATTAGGAGGGTATCTGTTAGTATAAAAATAACACTTTTCGATTTCGAAGATTTCGATGTGCAGTCGAAGACTTACTTCAAAAACTTACACGATTTTATTAAAATCAAAGGTAATAAGATTATCGAGATAACGTTTTCGATTTGAAAATTACCAAAATGGTAGTTTCGATTTGGTATCAAAAAAATGGTAGTCCGAGTCGAAATTGTAAGTTTTGAAACTATCAAGTATTAGTTTCGATTTGATGTCATAAATGATACTTTCGACTTCATATCAAAAGTGGTGACTTCGAGTAGATCTCGAATATTGAGACCTTCGACTTCAGTTTTAGTAAAGTCAAAGTTGTAGTAAAAACTTGAAGTTATCGAAAAGATAGTTTCAATTTGAAATCAGGAAAGGTCATTTCAATTTCATATCAGGAATAGTAATTTTGAGTTAGTATCAAAATAGAGATTCGAAAAATAGCTATACTTAGCAGATTTCTAAAAACAGAAACAAGGGGTCTCGATCAAAAGCTAACAAATGTTTGAAAATTCAAGTTTGAATTCAAAAGAAAGGATTTGAATTTGAAATAGAAGTTAGCAGCAATTGCAAGTACAAGATCAAGACAATGCAAGGATTGCTAACAGAGATTGAACAGTTACTTGTAGTACGAGGGTTGCTTGACAAGGATCACTAATAATCATTAAGCAGTTATCTTTGTTTTAGATACATGTCAAGATCCTGTAAAAATAGTAGTTACTTAGAACGTCTATAAATACCAAAGGGATAGAAACACTTAAGGGTTATAAATTCTATACTCATAAAGACTTGTTCAAGCAAACACAAGTCTAGTCTAATATGTTTTCACCCAATCACCTCTCTGTATTATTTATAATTTCAATGTAAAGTTCTTTCAATTTCATTTAAACTTCTAGTCATTTACTTTACTGCAAACTCTTTTATACTCATGATCAAGTGATTTTTTCGAGATCATTTGAGTTTTTTTTAATTGCTTTCATTTACTTGCTTTCTTTACTTTTCTACAAATTTACTTTCCTGCATTTTATATATTTGCAAGTTTATTTTTTATGGTTCTTTTACATTGCTTTATTTCAATTCATGTTCTTTAAACTTTTGCATTTTACATTACCTGTCAAGTTTACTTCATTGCACTTTATTTCTTTGTTAATTACATTTCATGTTATTTATTTGCTTTCTTTTTTCTGTTTTCTCAACTTTTAAGAGCAAACTTTACTTTTTCCAAAACAAATTCTTTTCATTCATCTTATCATTGTTTCACTCATTTACCATTATTTTATTAAGTTACTTCTTACACTCATTATACAATTCAGTGTTTCATTCGAAATTAACCTTTGACATTCTTGCTTAAAAATAAATCTGGGTGTGAGATTTCAGCATAAAACCAATTGACATTAAGTGGAATGACCCAACAAATATATAAACTGCACCCGAAAGATTGAGACAAACGATGTGAGACTCTTAACACCTATCTCCACAGATGCTTGGACGGAACAAGCGAGCCTAGCAAAAATAAGCGGAAACAAGCCTAGCGAAGTAGGCAGAAACAAGTCTAACAAAATAGGCGATGAATATGAGATCTTGACTCTGATACCATGTGAGATTTCAACCTAAAACCAATTAACATTAAGTGTAGTGGCCCAATAAATATATAAATTACACCCGAAAGATTGAGGCAAGTGATGTGAGACTTTTAATACTAGGAACTATAGAATCTCACGAAGAAATAATTTCCTTCCCTGAATTGAGATCCGAAATCAAATTTGTCCTTAGACAAAAGTTTATCATAAACACAATTATAATAACCTATAACTAAGAAAATTTCAACATTACGCATTTTCAAGGATCAATTTTGAAATAGATGGCCTGTGAGATAGAAAGGAATTAACAAGGGTGCAAAAGCTCAAGTTTTCCATTACCAAAATTACTCCAATAACAAGCTCGTTGGCTTCGACCACTCCATCCATTTATGATAAAGTTTAACACGAAAAGTTTAAATTAAAATACTCATTACTTAATCTTCCTTTCAGTATAAAAATAATTTAAGGATTACATCCCATGCAATATCGAATGAGTCTGTTAATGAGCGTGTTACACATATTCATAAATAATTATAGCTATGTTGAAAGCTATTAATGAATAGATGAAACTGGACTATCAATAGGACTGAAGAACGATAACTATTTATGATAACGGATATTCTCCAAACTTTGAGTAAAGATTAATCTCACATTTCAAAGATATAAAAATATCTTGTATAACAAAAACATAAGTCTTTGTCTTAATTGAATGTGGATCAGTGGATCTGTACCTGTTTTGTTCATTAAACAGTAGTAAATTACTAATGGTCATTACCCACCATTACCACGTTTTCATTGTGGTGATTTTTAACATGTTCATTTTCACTTGTTTCGTTATTACCACCATCTCTCTAGCATGGCTACAGCCAATAGCTAAATACTATCGTTGGGTTTGCTATGAATAATCAAGACACGCTTCAAAAGAGGGTTCGATTAATATATCCATCAGCTTTCAAAAGTGCGTGGTATGTGAATTCAGTAGGCAACAGTCCATGTTCAGGAAGGCGTGGAGAAACGGCTAGTTACTCGTGAAATCTTGAGTTGACAAGCAGCTGGCTGGTGTGTAATCAGACTTTTTCATGTAGTTATTTGAAAATTCAGTTAACAAAAAGGTCGGTGAAGAGAAGTTTCAAAAAGAGAATGCAGAATACATATAATCACCCTATCTGTGGTAGTTTTCATGGTATTGGATTCTTAATGATTTCCAATCATATGACATACATGTTTGACAGAAGTTGTATATGAACTGAAGACAAAAAATAATAATAATGTAGTCTGTGTTTTTGACACGCAAGTAACCTAGGTCAATTTTTTAGCACGAAGAGCCATCTCTATTGTACTTGCTTAGAAAGCCAAATAATACACAATTAAACGTCTTCAGTTCTTTGAAGAGTCATCGCGGTCGGATATGTCCAAAAATGACATGCACGCTTGCTTCTTCTTCTTCTTCTTCTTTTTCTTTTTTTTTTCCCACTAAGTCTTCATGGTGGAAAGTCAGTATTACCGAAAATATTCTGAGTAGGTCATCTATGCAAGGTGGGAAGTTGGAACAACATTATCATCTCGAAAAATAACCTAATGTTAACGATATATTTTTAAAAGCTGCTTTTTGGGATTAAATTATTAATTAGTCAGGATAAAAGCAACGATTAGTTGACAATTGAATTTTTACTTACATTTTATTTTGAAAAAATAATTGTTCATGAGTATTGACTTTTTCATTGGCAATTACGCGTTAAAAATATGTGATACATCCTTAATTAAAAAATGATTATATCAGATAAGTTTCTCAATGCTAATTATTAAATTCATATACTACTTACGCACTTATATTTTTCAATTAAAATAAATCATGCTAATTATTCAATTTATATACTACAACTTATATTTTTTGACTAAAATAAATCAGGCTTCCGTATGACTATGTTATCCAACTAATTTCTGTCATACTTTTTAGTTATGTTAATAGAATTAATTATTATTATATATAATAATTTTCTTTTCTTTCAAATTAGACCCATATATACCGACACCGATTGTCAATGATATAAACGGGAAACTTTTGTTGAATTTTAATATATATATATATGTTACGTGGATTAGCATTATTCAATAATTAAAATATTATTTAAATCATTAATATATATTAATTATGAAATTATGTTTTATAATATAGTACTTGATCAATTTATGAATATTGTAATTGGGCTTTTGTTGTGAGTAGCCCGTGATGGGTTTGAGCTGTTCATTTAGTAGCCTGTTGAGAAGTCTCTACTCTCATCTGGTAAGTTATAAACTGATTTCCCATTAGACAGTTTGGTGTACGCACAGAAAACCTACCAGGATTGAGGGCAATTTTTCTCACACACGAGAATTCTTTTGATCCTTTCACTGAACAACAATGGATTATGGAATCATGCCAGGTACACATTCTTAATCTTTCTCTTAAATACAATTCGTTTAATATGCTATAAGCTTGTATCTATAATTGATTTATATTTATAGAATTGTTGAAATAAATCTTTCAATTGGTATCAGAGTCAAATAGATATAGATTATAGCTATTATATTCTTTTTCATAATTAAATAAAAAAATTGTATACCCTAATTTATGAACCCTAATTTTTGATTGAATCTTTTTTGCTCAAATTGATCAAATTAGTTTTGGGGTTTTTTCTTTGATTCATATATCTAAATATTCCTTGTATTAAAATAGTAATACTCGTTTGTTTAAATATCTGGATATTGTTCCTTTGAACATATAACTCGAGCTTTTCCCTGGGTGGTTTGGTTCCGTATTGCCCTTATTCATTGGCTAACCGAACATATATTACTCTGAATGTCTCTACCTGGGCCATTGTTTGGGCGTTAACAAGCCTAATGCTAGATAAATTGAATTAGCCTAGCATATTCAATATATTCATGACATTTGATGCCTCCTGATATTATATTCATATGTGTGGATACGGGCCTTTGTCTTTTTCTGAGTGATTAACTCTACCAATAGTTTTTTTTTTCTTTTCTCAAATGATTGAATATCTGTTTTGGTCCTGTAACCTATTTATTGAACATGGTTTTGGTTGAAGTTTTTAGATTATGAAACTTGTTACCTCTATAGCACTGAAATCACCACCATACTGTTGCTGTCATTTACTTTAAATAATAATTTACTGGTTTGGTTTAATCTTTGCTTAGTATTAATTGTATTTGATCAAAGTTGTACTTTTTGATTCGTTCTGCTCACTGAAGATTTATATTTCGCCTTCATTTTCTCTGTTAATGTGCCACAGTTATAGAATTAATTTTTGGTCTATATGTGAGTTGAATTTTTTATTATTATACATAATATGAATTTATCATATTCTATTAAGCATAATTGTTGATAATTTGTATAACTGTGAGTTCACCTATCGTGGGTACAATTGTGCAAATTTTGTGACTTGAATAATTAAATATATATATATATATATATATATATATATATATATATAATTCATAATTCTTGCATTGATAGTAATTACACCCTATCAGTATATTGTTATTAATGTAATTTGTTATTATACAATGTGCTGTTAGATTTATGCTTATGTCAATTATTTTTCGAGTACCCTATCGGTATTAAAAATTTTGGTGATATAAGATTTGCACATTGTATTATTATATTTCTTATTTATTATGGTTCGGGACCCTTAGGCGGGATCATGATAAGTAAGAAATTTTCTAAAGGACTTGTTTGGCTGAGCATATGGAATCATTTAATTCTCTTATTGCATGATAACATTGTGCATATTAAATGTTTCTTTTTGTTGTTTTCATGCCAGCCTCTTTGCCTATACAATTGACTACTGTCAAAACTTTGAATGGGACTAATTTTGAGGATAGGAAAGAATCTTTGGATCTTTATTTGGCTATCACTAATATGGACTTGGCTTTGAGAGAAGAAGAGCCTGCTGCTCTTACTACTGAGTCCACTGCTGCTGAAAAGGCTTCTCGTGAAAAATGGGAGCACTCAAATAGAGTGTGCCTTAAGGTGATGAAATATACTATGGAGAAGTCAATTAGACAGAGCATTCCAGACAGCGAGAATGCTAAGGAATTTCTGAAATCTGTTGGTGAGAAATTCACGACTTTTGATAAAGCTCAGAAGGGTCAATATCTTTCTTTGATTGAGAAGACTAAATATGATGGTGTTAGTGGAGTTCGTGAGCACATCATGAAGTTAGTGCACTATTTTAATAAACTAAAGTTTCTCAAGGTTGATCTCGGTGAGAGTTATCTGATATGGCAGGTTCTAGAGTCACTCCCTTCTCAATTTGATGTTCTGAAGACCTCTTATAACACTCAGAAAAATGAGTGGATAGTTGATGAAATGATTGCTATTGTTTCTCAAGAAGAGGATTCTATAAGGAAAGGAAAATCACACAGTATTCAGTTTGTTGCTTCTACTTCTGGTACTAAAAATGAGAAAAAGGAATGTTACAAAGGCAAGTTTCAACATGCTAAGAAGAAAGGGGGGAAAATATCTCAACACCTAGAACCTAAGAAGAATTTCTTCAAGCCTAACAAGAATTTCTTTAAGGGAAACTACAAGTATTGCAAGAAGTATGGCCATAAAGTGGATGATTGTTACATTCTCAATAAGAAACTTGAGAAGCAAGGTACACTCCTACCTCTAGCTTGTTTTGAATCAAATATGATTGATGTTACTCCCAATACTTGGTGGTTTGACTCAGGTGCAACTATTCACGTTGTGAATTCTTTACAGGGGTTCACAAGCCTGAGGAAGCCAAGTAATGTTAAATCTAAGATCATTGTGGGAGATGAAACTAGAGTATTAGTGGAAGAAATAGGAGTAGTTACCTTACTTTTACCTTCTGGTTATACTTTATTTTTGAAAGATGCTGTTTATGTACCTTCCATGAGGAGAAATTTAATTTCAGTTTCAGCTTTGGATAGATGTGGCTACACTTTTGAATTTGGTAATGGAAAAGTTGTTGTTTGTTTTGATTCTGTTGCTGTTGGTTCAGGAGTTTTGTGTGATGGGTTATATATGCTGAATTTGAATGATATGTCTGTTAACTCTGTTGTTGGAAGTAAGCGTAATAGGACTAATGAGAGTTCTTCTATGCTATGGCATAGACGTTTAGGGCATATCTCTAGGCCCCGAATTGAAAGACTAATTAGGGAAGGTATTCTTCATAACCTTAACTTCTCTGATTTTGACACTTGCATTGATTGTGTTAAAGGAGCAAACAGGTGTGATGATGTGCTACAGTTGATTCATATAGATATGTGTGGACCAATTACACCCACTGCTATGGGTGGATAGAGGTATTTTATTACCTTTATAGATGATTTCTCCAGATTTGGTTGGATAGATCTTCTCCAGGAAAAATCTGGTTCTTTGGATGCCTTCAGATCCTTCAAGGCTGCTGTTGAATTGAAGACAAGTAAGAAGATCAAATGTGTGAGGTCTGACAGAGGAGGTGAGTATTATGGTAGATATGATGAAACTAGAAGAAATCCAGGACCGTTCACTAGATTTCTCGATGAATGTGGAATTGAAGCTCAATATACTATGCATGGTAATCCTGAGCAGAATGGAGTTGCAGAGAGACGTAATCGCACACTTATGGATATGGTGAGAAGCATGTTGAGCCATTCGTCATTGCCAGATTTTCTTTGGGGAGATGCTTTGAAGACTGCTGTGTACATTCTTAATCAAGTACCCAGTAAGTCTGTACCGAAAACTCCCTATGAGCTGATGACTGGAAGGAAGCCGAGTTTGAAACACTTTCATGTGTGGGGTTGTAAGGCGGAAGTTAGACCTTATAATCCTCAGCAGAAGAAGCTTGATCTTAAGACTGTTAGCGGCTTCTTCATTGGCTACTGCGTGGGCTCCAAAGGTTGTAGATTCTATTGTCCTTCTCACTCCATGCAAATCATCGAGTCTGACCGAGCGATATTCTTTGAGGATGATTTGGATAGTGGGAGCCATACACCACGACCAGTCACTCTTAAAGAAGACCGGACTATTATTCCTATACCGACTATTTCATTTCCTGCAAATATCATGGTTCCAGTAAATCATAATGATGATCAAGCCCTTCAAAGAGAAGACGATGTAGTGGCACCACCAGCTAATGAACAGGAACCAGATGACATTGCTGAAGTAGTCTCATTAAGACGATCTCAGAGAGTACGCAGGCCTTCTATACCAGATGACTATGTAGTGTATCTTCAGGAGCACGAGTTTGATCTCCATGATGACGACGATCCTATAACTTTTAAGGAGGCAATCTCTAGCTCTCATGCTTCTGATTGACTAAATGCTATACATGATGAATTGTCTTCTATGTCTCATAATACTGTTTGGGATCTTGTGGAGTTGCCAGTTGGTTGCAAACCCGTTTGGTGCAAATGGGTTTTCAAAACCAAGCGTAGTCTAGATGGTAGAGTTGAAAGGTACAAAGCTAGACTAGTAGCAAAAGGTTATAGTCAAAGAGAAGGCATTGATTATAAGGAGACTTTTTCACCGGTCTCTACAAAAGATGCATTTTGAGTTGTTATGGCTTTGGTAGTTCACTTTGATTTAGAACTTCACCAGATGGACGTGAAAACGGCTTTTCTGAATGGAGATCTAGCCGAGGATGTTTATATGGTTCAGCCTGATGGTTTTGTTGAAACAGGTAAGGAGCATTTGGTTTGCAGACTTAAAAAGTCCATTTATGGACTGAAACAGGCATCCAGGCAATGATATTTGAAATTTGATCAGGTTGTCACTTCTTTTGGCTTCAAAGAAAATGCCTCAGATCAGTGCATTTATTTGAAGACTAGTGGGAGCAATTTTATAATTCTTGTTCTATATGTCGATGATATTCTTCTTGCTAGTAGCTGTGTTAAACTTTTGACTGAAACAAAACTGATGTTGAGTAGCCACTTTGATATGAAGGACCTTGGTGATGCTTCAGTTGTTTTAGGCATCCAGATTTACCGCAATAGGTCACGTGGCATTCTTGGATTGTCTCAGAGAGGATATATTGAAAAGATTCTCAAGCAGTTTAACATGCATTCTTGCTCCCCATGTGCTGCACCTGTTCAAAAAGGTGATAAACTCTCTAAATCCCAATGTCCTCAAAATGATGTAGAGATAATTGAAATGGAAAAGGTCCCATATGCTTCCGTTGTTGGCAGTTTAATGTATGCTCAAGTTTGTACTCGTCCCGATATTGCTTTTGCTATTAATGCTTTAGGGAGATACTTGAGCAACCCAGATTTGGGTCATTGGAAAGCCGTGAAAAAGGTCATGAGATATTTGCAGGGAACCAAGGATTATTTGTTGACCTATAAGAAGTCTAATCAACTTCAGGTCATTGGTTATTCTGATTCTGATTTCGCAGGTTGCCCTGACGACCGAAAGTCTACTTCCGGCTCTATTTTTATGATGGCAGGAAGAGCTATCTCTTGGAAGAGTGTCAAACAGACTCTTACAGCTACTTCTACCATGGAGACAGAATATGTCGCTTGCTATGAGGCTACTTGTCAAGCCATGTGGCTGAAAAACTTAATCTCTGGCTTTCATATTGTTGAAAGCATATCTAGGCCACTTGTGATATATTACGACAATACTGCTGCTGTGCATTTCTCTCAAAACAACAGAAGCTCTTCTCGCTCAAAGCATTTTGATATTAAATATCTGTTTGTTAGAGAGAAAATTCTAGAGTTTCAGACTCGAATTGAGCATCTTGTTACAGAGAACATATTAGCAGATCCACTAATTAAAGGCTTAACTGTTGGAACTTTTCAGAATCATGTAGCTCATATAGGTTTAGTTAAGTCTTTTGATGTTTTGGGTTAGTGAGAGTCTGAAATTTTATATTTACTTATTGTCATTCTTACGAGATATGTATGAGATGACGTCACTTTTATTATCATATCTCTTATAGCATTTTTAGATGCTTGGACTATTCTTGGATTGCATATTTCTCCTTAATTAATTATATTTTTCCATATTCATTATTCTTTATGTGAAATATGTGCATTTAACATGTATGATCTACTTCTCTATCGGATACTATTTCTGCAGAGTTAAAGCTTATATTTCTTAGATTGTTGGTTGACATGTGCTTTGTCCATAGTTGGTATTCTAATCTTAATGATTCTTGTATTTTAATGATTGACTAATGCTATCCAAGTGGGAGAATTATTGAATTTTAATATATATATATATATATATATATATATATATATATATATATATATATGTTATGTGAATTAACATTATTCAATAATTAAAATATTATTTAAATCATTCATATATATTAATTATGGAATTATGTTTTATAATATAAAGACTTGGTCAATTTGTGAATATTATAATTGGGCTTTTGTTGTGAGTAGTCCGTGATGGGTTTGGGCTGTTCATTTAGTAGCCTGTTGAGAAGTCCCTACTCTCATCTGGTAAGTTATAAACTGCTTTCCCATTAGGCAATTTGGTGTACGCACAGAAAATCTACCAGGATTGAGGGTAGTTTCTCTCACACACGAGAATTTTTTTGATCTTTTCACTGAACAATAATGGATTATGAAATCATGTCAGGTACACATTATTAATCTTTCTCTTGAATACAATTCGTTTAATATGCTATAATCTTATATCTATAATTGATCTATATTTATAGAATTGTTAAAATAAATCTTCCAACTTTATGATATCAATTCTAGAGCAACAAATGACAAAGACATAGTTTTGGAAAAAGAAAAAAAAATCTTTTCATATCGAAGCATTAATTTTTTTAATGAATGTGTCAATGAATTTAACACGCTAGTTTTACAACATTACTATTATACACTGCGGAAAGTCAATATTCTGATAGATCCCATTTGATAGGTCATCTATCAAGGAGTGCAGCCAAGATATCGACTCAAAAGACCAAATTAATGACACACAAGGACATAATTTGAAAGAATATTTTCATGATTTAGAGTATTATTCCTCTTCGAAAGTAACAATTCACGTGTACGTATGTGTACGACAACCAATCTGCAAGCTAGAAAAACATTGATGTTTGCATCCTGAATTAATATCTTCTCATCGCCAACTTCACTTTTGACATAATTTTACATATACATTAATGGAAATTACATTTTTTTGGACTCACATTGAGTATATATACTCTTCAAATCAAACCCATAAAAAAATCAGTTTTTTTTTTTTTTTGCGTCGTTCTTCTGGGCGAAGCGATTATATCAACTCAAAAGTACCAAATAACAAAAATGTTGTTTGAAAGCTCTTTCACAATTGATTTAGAATGTTATTCTTTTACAAAAGTAATAATTCATGCATTCATATAATGTGTTCAACAATAGTTTTTTTTAAAATAAATGAAAAATAAGAAGGAATCAAAGCTATTGTTAGTCTTTTTTAAGTGTCACTTTAGATGTGTGCATCTAGAATTCATGTTTTCTCATTGCGTGCCTACTTTTTGACTTAATTTTTTTCCTCATGCTCTACATAATTAGGGGCAGAGCCATTTACTATGGCTTCCCAAAACCTTTTTTTTTTCAAATTTGTTATGTGCTATTGCTATGTATGATTTTTTAAGTAAATCTTCCAAATAAATGAGATCTGAATCATGTCTTAAAATTGTATGATATATATGAAGTGAGTGTGTATTTAACACCTTAAAAAAAATTTAGTTCCGCATTTGTATTTAATAGTGAAAAGAATATTCTTAAGGACACACCCATACTTTTTTGTTTTCAAACCATACCCATATATTGTCATTTAACCTTTCTAGTTCGTTCAAAAACAATAGGCAAAGTCATTATATATAAGTTACCAGCTCAAAATGACTAATACAAAAAGATATATTTTAAAAGACCACTTTCATGAAGTGTTTTCGAATCTTTGAAGAGCCACTATGATTGGATATACATATATTTTGTATTTATATATTATCTGTATATCATAAGTTCATCTTTTGATTTATTTTTCTCCTACTCCATTACTAAATTATGAAAAGCCTGTATTCAGATGAACCCCACGCCACGGGTACCATTTTTCTCATATCATGCTCACACACATATATATGATTGTTGGTTAATTGACAAGTATACAAAATCACAAAAATAATATAATAATGAGTGAGTATTGTCCCACAGATATTACATTATCAAGTATCAAATTCACTAAATCTATACTATCTAGGCTATAGGAAATTAGGATTAAAAATAGTTCAAAGAAAAATAAGTAATTGAAGAAAAAGCAAAATAAGGTAAAAATATATAAATTAAAAATAATAAGAGAGCATGATAACAAATTAAGATATAAACAAACAATGATAAAGTTGTTAGAGATCCGACTTCACTTAATTCAATAATCTATCAGGATCCGTTTGAATAGCAGAATTAGAATTGAAACATAGAATTTTAATTTCAATTCCAATTCTTTCAGAATTAGAATTGGTCCAGAATCTTAAATTCTATGTTTGGGGTTGTCAAAGAATTAAGATAAGAAATTATAATTCTAAATTCAATTATAATTTTATTATTTAAAGGTATGATCTTAAACATTAAAAAATTATTTACAAAATTAAAATTAATAAAATATTCATACAATAATATTTTTATAATATAATAGTCATTTTTTTCATAAAGAAAATTTTCATGATTTTTTTAGAAAAAATAAATAACTATTATAATAATTTTTATATAAATATAAAAATAATTTTTATATAAATATAGAATCTCAATAAATATGATTGTTCATAAATAAATGTAGAGAGAGACAGAGAGAGAGATAGTTTAATTTTAAAGTTATGGAATTGGTAATTCTTTAAGGTATATGCTAAGAATTGAGAAAGACTTAACTTAATTATTTTTCAATTCCATAGAATTGGTTTATGAAATTACAATTCCAATTCTAAATGGTATTCCAAACATAAAAATTTGAATTAAGAGGTCTAATTTTAATTCCAATCTCTAATTCCATACTCAATTCCAATAGACAAATGGACACTCATAGACAATAGATTTGTAGCTTTGGGACATTTATTCTAATTAATTTCTAGTCATTTAATTGATGGAGAGAATATCTTAATTAATTAAAACGCAATCCCTTGGCGGATTAATTCTCTTTAATTATCAAAGGCTAGTCAATTCTTTGATCTAAACCTCAACTCTTAAAGACATGACCTTCACTCTATGAATTATCATGAAAAATACTAAAATTTCCCCACACAGTCTATAACCTCTATTCTTAGATGATTATAAATCATGACACTTATTATTTGTGGTCTAAGTCATATGCAAACTTTCTGATTCTACACATATCTAACTAAATCAATTTATGAGTGGTCAATTCATAAAAGTATTAAAAACCATAATATAAGTACTCAAATTGAATAAAAAAGAAATTAATTAAAAATACAATCTTAATACATGTCAATTGAATTAAGTTACATATTCACCTTATCAACACACGGATTTAGCTACTCATGACAAAAGAGAAGAAGAGATAGGATGATGAAAAAGAATTCATCATTATAGAACCATAAAGAAGAAACCAAAGTGTCTTCAATGGTGATTCGATGTCCAACTCCATGAAAGCTCCATGATGACTCCTCCTTTTATCGTAGGGCTTATCCCTTTGATGCTTTTGAGCCTCCAAAACTCTGTAATTTTCATATATTTTCTAAACTAAAAGAGAGCTCATTTGCTAAACTCGTTTTCCCTTTTTTTTATAGAAAAGCTTATAGCTTTTTGTATCTAACTTGCACATTATCTCGCCCTTCAGATGGCATAATTTTTCCTCAATCTTAACAGAGAAGTTGTAGGATTTTCTGTTAGCTGATGCACAAATTTTTCAACAAAGTCCAAAAACTTGATGCGGGATTAATTGTTGCGAACCCAAGTGCAGGTTATCTCAAGTAATAAATTCTCGGTGAGTCCGAGGTCGAACCACAGAGACTTGATGAAAATTAATTAAGGTAAGATAAATATTTTGTTAGTACAGTAAAAATTATTTACTTGAGTTAAAAGATCCACTCTTGATAAATAAAGTAAAAGTAAGATTAATTCATTTTATAACTCAATTAGAATCCTCGCAACATGGAGGTTTTAATTGGAAAATACAACGTTAAAGGTCCATTTAAAATAATATACGTAATTATATTATGTTTCCTTTAATTATTTTCACCACTTGTAAATGGGTTAAAGCATTCAATGTACTAAAATTTTGTCTATAACAAATCAAGAACTCCGCTTTATAAGGAGGGTTTCTACAATTAATTGGAAACCAAAATATAACACATATAATAACTACTAGAATAAATCATTTAAGCACAAGAGAGAAATAAATCTAACCTTATTTTATTACCAAGAGCTTCACATTTTCACCCAAGTAAATTGGAACTTAATTACACATAGGAGAAGAAGAAAGAAAAAAAGAAAAAGAAAAAGAACGAAAAGTGAAAAGAAGAGGAAGGGAGGAAATTCCTCTCTGTTTCGTGCCAGAGTCTCCCCCCTCCCCTCTATACGTTTCTGACATTTGATTGCCTAATTATAGGCAAATCGACGCACAGTGGAAACTTAGGCATTAAGTTTTCAATAATTGAGAAAATGCACCGTCGTGTGTCCAGGAGACACAGTCATATCTCCTATTTTTTATTTTTGAGAAAAATGGTTTTCATGAAAGTTGTAGGCTTGGATCTTAACTTTAAAATGGATTTAGTTTGAGTCCAAAATCATTCCTAGAACTCAAGATATGGTCCAATTACTGCAAAGTGTTTAGGCTCAGTTTCATCTCCTCTGTTCTAACTTGCAAGCCCAATATTACCTCCAAGGAGTCTGATCTGAATTTTGTGTTCTTCATGAAAGTTGTAGGAAATTATCTTGGCTTTCCTATAAGACTAGAATCACATCAATCAGATATTTAAAACTCAAGTTATAGTCAGTTTACTAAACACTACTAAAAAGATAATTAAGGCTAATTTATGTATTAATTTATTCAATGATCCAATTCGGCTTAACATTATAAAATATGTCAAAACCAACTAAATTAAGTCTAATTGAATCTTAAGAAGCCTAGTGAGAAGAATATAAAATATATAAAATATAATGTTATTAAATTCCTCCACACTTAACTTTTACACTCTTAGGTAAAACACAAGAAACAAAAACTAGGGAACAAAGAAAAACGACACAGATTCAAAAGCTAAAAACTCTAAAGGATTCAATGAATTAAGAAGAGCAACTAGTCATTCAAGGGGTCAAAGCATTCATGAGGTAACATTTCTTTACATCTCAAATCAACAAGCATGGAACTTCAGTTGAAAAGAATGAATCAATAATGATAGATCCTCACAGAATTCACTCTCAATCTCTCAAGTGTTTAAAAGGTAAGTATTTCACTCTATTCAACCCATAAACAATTGCACTACCATAAACTTGTTTATCTTCTATTTCTCCGCTACTCAAAAATAACATTTATACACAAATCATGAGGACTTTATTCAAGGTTGTAATGAGATTATGGTAAAGGAGAAAGTAATATAAATAAGACAAGTTAATACCAAAGAAAATAAAAGAGCATTATGATACAGTTAGAGTGAAGAAGATGTTTGAGAACATTCAGTCTAAATTTCCTAAGAATTTCTTAGTTCCTTTTCTGTTTGCTTTCTTCTCATAAAGGACAATGACCAATATTTGACTAATGTTTTATTAAAGATCAATGCCAATATGGTAGATTGAATTCATTGTTAGGCTTGAACTCTCCTTCTATTCGTGTTATTTCCAAACATCCACTGGTTAGCTCTTTTTTTTTCTTTTTTTTTTTAGAAATACTTGCACACATTCCCCCCCCCCCCCACACTTATTCAAAAACTCATCCTACAACAAAGCCAATGCTCTCTTATTCCCTAAGGTCAGGTAAGAACATGGTTTTTCATTTAAGGCACATAATGAGTTCGAAACAAAGAATGGTCAAATAAGCTCAAAGGGATTAAGCAAAGGAAAATATGTAAGGTTGGCTATTTGGTCAAAGTAGTTAATTCAAGAAAAATGCTTCAATCATATTTATGTATGCATGTGAAAATGTAGCCCAAAAAAGAATCAAAGCAAGTTCTAGAGTAACAATTTCATGAGAAAAAATCACACAAGAAAGAAAAAAGGTATAGATGTTCAATTCATTCATCAATAGACTCAAAATCTCACAAGGCATATTTCTATTATTCTCAGTCCAAAAAAAATTCAACATCCATAACCAAGCATGTAATGTTTAAGAAAGAAGACAATTTACTCAATCATGCAAACTTCCCTGAATTTGAATTGCTGCTTTCACACAAACTCGTTAACTACCCCAATCTAGATGCGTTTCAAGAGTAAAATTACCTCCACAGTAAAATTTACTCCTTACTCTGCTATCCTTAATTGGTTTAGCTGTTAGTAAACACGACAAACATATTAATAAATACACTTCCTAAATTTTTTTTAAAACATTTTTTTACATAATTATTCACACAACTATACACAATTATTCACACAACTATTGACATAACTATCCTTCCCCCTAACCAGATCACAACATTGTCCTCAATGTTCAAATATAAAAAGGTAAAAGATAGAAGAAAGTATATGTTGTTGCAATTATTGAAAAGAGAAAGCGCACACAAATTTAAACAGAAATAAAGTACGATAAAGAAAATCAAAGCTTGTAATTATTTAAATAATTGGAGTTTCTGAACTGGCTTGCTTTTCATACTGTTTCCTTCACTGCTTCCTTCTAATCAATCTATTTGAGTTGTTACTAAATCAGGTTCATAAACAAAAACTTCTAATTTATCAATCAACTCATCAATAGTGGAAGCAGAGATAAGGAGTCGTCTTGCCAAAGGTGTGATAATTTTCTGTTCCACAGCATGGCCAAGAAAGAATAACAAATGATCAAAGAAATTATTTACATTCAACAAACCTATGAGTTTATGGTGGATATTCAGTTGGGCCTAAGAGACAATTTGAAAAACTTCTTCCAAAGTACCAAGACCACCTGGTAAGACTATGAATGCATCAGAGTTTGCAAGGATTGTCTTCATTCGTTCATCCATAGATGATACTTGAAGCTCCTCCTCAATTATTTTTCCAGTGATATTCTTTCGAGCTAAAGGACTAGGAATGATACCTAAAACCTGACTGCCTCTCAGCAAGTGATACAGCCTTCATTAACCCAATGTTACCTCCCCCATATACTATATGAATTTTCCTCGCAGCAAGTGTTCGACCAAGAGTGAATGCTGCGTTTACATACTCTAAACCCTTCCCATAAGTTGACCCACAAAATACACAGATATTTGTAAGTCTACAAACAGAAGAAGAAGCTCCATCCATTTCTACACTCAAATTCTCTTTGAATGATTATGAGTTGCAGGAAAGTGAAGAAAATGAAGTGTTTAAATAGAGAAGATAATAGAAAAAGTAATAATAGCTCCTATATGGGTAAGTTGACTATTGTCAGAAAAGTTTGAATTTAAGAAACTTCTTTATTTATTTATTTTTTTAATTTTTTAATTTTTTTATTTTTTTTAGGCTTCAAGAAAATCATCAGGGTAAAGAAGTCTAGAAACCTCTGAAGAATCCCGCCAAACGGATCGTCTGTCCAAAACCAAAATACAACAAAATCATACAAAGATAAAATAATAATAATAATAACAAATGATGACATACCTTTGTGTACAAGTTTCATGGCGGATCTTTATACTGCGCATCATGAGTGCAGTAATACCAAGACGACTCAGCTAATCTTGCAATTCTTCTCATTCTCGCTTATTTGAAGAAAAAAGAATAAAGAAATCATCGTGGGTTTCCATCCTGGGTCTAGAACCTGGATAGCTCACACTTGAGTTTGTAACATCAACAAAGATGCTAAAATCTAAAACCCGCAATGTTTAAGATCTAGAACGCCCCATCCCAGGGCGCTGAGAGCCCCTTCTAATAAAAGAAAGGATCAAGCTCAGATGCCTCATACGCTTTGGCAGCCGCGGGTTACTTCTCACTAATAACCAAAGTAGGATGCTTCTATCTATCCATCAACTCTACAGTGCCTAGATGGTGAACATTGGGTTATGGAGTGCGGCTTTCTACAAAGCATGACACACGAACCTTATTTACGGACCGACGTGTGAAGGTCCACCCGAGTCAATGACGGGTCTGCAAATGGCAGGGGCTCCTAATCTAATTAAAGACTAAGTACAACCGAAGTTTCGCCCTCTTTTTTTATTCTTTTTTATTTTTTTATTTTTTTCTTTTCTTTTTTTTAAAGAAATGTACAAGATAATATATACAATTTGTTGTGATTGTGGCTCACATCTTCTTCTGGTTTCATGTCCAGAAACGGCTTAAACATCTTCTATGAGTCGAGGATAAGCTTCCCATCCAATTTTCTTATAAATTGGCAAACAGAGTCTTTTTGAGTCAGATTCCCAAGACTGTAATGCTCTTGCTCGTCACTGAAAAGATTTCACAAACTAAGAAGTTCACGATGCACAACTCCACAAGAATACGTCTCAAGAGTCAATAAAATATCATCTAATGACTCCTTACTCAGCTCATTCTTAATAAAGTATATTTTATTTTCTCGATTTGCAGAAACCATTCCCAAAGAACGACATCACGTGTTACAATTCCATCGTGCACACTTGTAACAAACTTTCATTCTTTTTGCTCTTCTCCTTTTAGAAAAAGAACTTTTACTGATAACCGGCATGTATGGGACAAATGAGTCTGAAGATTCACCATCTAAACGAACCTTTGCTTCGATTATCTAGCGTATATCTTCTGGGATGCCCTTGTACATTAACAGTCTCAGTCTTTCACACCTAGCTTTGTAGATTTTTGTTAGAGCATTTAGAGGAAAAGAAGAGAAATATTTTCTTAGATTTGAGAGAATGACATCCATTTTGAAGGAGAAGGAATTAGTTATTATAGGAAACTGAAAAACAAACTGACTTGAGAGTCACGAAGTACTGTTATCCGCCACTTAACTGGGGCACAACGAACTCAAAAACTTGATTTTTCAGAAATGGTTTGAGTCTTTGTCCATTGACCTTAAATACACTATCATTCCCATGGTTCTCAATGTCTATGGCCCCATGAGGATACACATGTTTGATAATAAAAGGACCAGTCCACCTAAATCTTAATTTTCCAGGGAATAGGTGAAGACGAAAATTATAAAGCAGAACTTTTTGACCAATTTCAAAAGATTTTCTCAAAATTGATTTGTCATGAAATTTTTTGGCTCTAGCTTTATAAATCTGTATGTTTTCATATGCATCATTTCTCAATTCCTCAACAATAAAAAATTTCAATGACAATGATAGGGTTCAGATGCATCATGTTTCGCTTAAAAATGGAATCCTATTTTTGACAGTTTTCACCACTTTTTCAAAATGTATAGTTGTCTCTAAATAAAGTGGACCAATAAAATCCACACTGTAAGATTTTTGCAATTATTTTCTTTGAAGAAAAATAATCTCCACATACTTCTGAGTGACAAGACATTACCTACCTCACTATTGGGCACACATCTTTGAATGATTTGATCAAGATAATTAAGGCAATATCTTTCATGTTGTAAAAAAATTGATTATGTTAGCAAACCAAGACATGAAATTGAAAATTAAAAATTCATCGAGAAAAAGATCATTGATAGGTGTGATTTCAGAAAGGTGAGCCTATTGTAAGTATGGACAAATGATCTACAACAACATTTTCGGCTCATTTTGAATTCTTGAAGAAACAAAATCCACCGTATCAACCCAGGTTTGCAAAAACTTATTGAAAAAATCGACAAGTGACCAAATTGTCAAATAAAGTTGACGATTAAGAGGGAAAAGAAAAATAAACACTAAGACACACAAAATAAAGAGGAAAAGAATGAAATTAAAATATTAGGGATCTGACGTCACTTGATTCAATAATCTATCATAGACAATAGAGTAACTTTGGGTCATTCTTTCTAATTAATTTCTAATCATTCAATTGATGGGAAGAATCCAGTAATTAATTAAAACTCAATTCCTTGGTCTAAACCTTAACTTTTAAAGGCATAACTTTTACTCTATGGATTCTCATGAAAAATACCACAATTCTCCTACACAACCTATAACCTCTATTTCTAGATGATTATAAATCATGATACTTATTATTTATGATTTAGGTCATATGTAAACCTTCCGATTCTACATACACTTTACTAGATCAATTTATGAGTGGTCAATTCATAAAAACATTAAGAATCATAATAAGCACTCAATTTGAATAGAAAAGAAACTCACTAAAATTTTAATTTTAATACATGTCGATTGAATTAAGTTACATTTTCACCCTAAAAACACACAAATTTAACTACACATAACAAAAGAGAAAAAAATATAATAAAATAAAATAAAAATATATACAGATCTTAACCCTTACGTTAAATATATTAACAAATGTGTGGTATTAATCAACCACCAAATAAATATTTATAAAGGTGTGGTATAAATTAACCACCAAATATATATATTAATACGTAATAAATAACTATTAACAAGCGTGTAGTATAAACTGACCACTAAATAAATATTAACAAATGTGTGGTATGAATCAGCCACCAAATAAATATTAACAAAGGTGTGGTAATAAACCAACCACCAAATATAAAATATAAAATAAAGAAAATAAAGTGTAAAACAGTAAATTACAGAATTTAAAGTGCAGAAAGTAAAGTACAAAAAAAGGGAGAGTTTTCCTCCACTAAGTTAGTATGTACAGAAAATAAAAAGGAAAGTTTTTCCCACTGTGTTAGTATGTACAGAAATTAAAAGGGAGAGTTTCTCTCACTATTAATATGTACAAAAAAATAAAAGAAAGAATTATCCCCACTGTTAATATGTATAAAAAAATAAAAGAGAGAATTATTCTCACTGTTAATATGTATAGAAATTAAAAGACTTAACTTTTTTTATATATTTTTTGTTAGCTTTTTGTTTGCTTTTAGTTTTTTTTTATGTTTCTCTTTCTTCATTATTATGTTCCCTTTTTCTTTATTTAATCACTAGCTTTTTTTCTTTTTTTTAGATAAAAAAAAAAGTAAAAACTTTGAATTTAAAATCAAATCATTCTATCTTCCACTCATCGTTTTTCTAAAACGAAATACTATTCGCACTATTCACATACTATTCATACTATTCACTCAATTTTTTTACTATTCATACTATTCATGGTTGTATTTTATTTTATTTTTTATTTTTTTATTTTGGAATTAAAAAGGAAAATTACTCCCACTAGTTAGTGCGTTAGTATGTACAAAAATATTTACACCAAAAATTTATTCTTCAAATCAAGTTCTCAGCAACGGTGCCAAAAACTTGATGCACAAATTTTTCAACCAAGTCCAAAAACTTGATGCGGGATTAATTGTTACGAACCCAAGTGCAGGTTATCTCAAGTAATAAATTCTCGGTGAGTCCGAGGTCGAACCACAGAGACTTGATGAAGATTAATTAAGGTAAGATAAATATTTTGTTACTACGACAAAAATTATTTACTTGAGTTAAAAAATTCACTCTTGGTAAATAAAGTAAAGGTAAGATTATTTCATTTTATAACTCAATTAGAATCCTCGCAACATGGAGGTTCCAATCGAAAAATACAACGTTAAAAGTCCATTTAAAATAATATACGTAATTATATTATGTTTCCTTTAATTATTTCCACCACTTATAAATGGGTTAAAGCATTCACTGTGCCAAAATCTTGTCTACAACAAATCAAGAACTCTGATTAACAAGGAGGGTTTCTACAATTAATTGGAAACTAAAATATAACACGTATAATAACTACTAGAAAAATAAATTATTTAAGCACAAGAGAGGAATAAATCTAACCTTATTTTATTACTAAGAGCTTTACACTTTTACCTAAGTAAATTGGAACTTAATTACACATAGGAGAAGAAGAAAGAAAAAGAGAAAAAAAAAGAACGAAAAGTGAAAAGAAGAGGAAGAGAGGTAGAAGAGAGGAAATTCCTCTTTGTTTCGTGCCAGAGCTTGCCCCCTCCCCTCTATATGTTTCTGACATTTGATTGCCTATTTATAGGCAAATTGATGCACAGTGAAAACTTAGGCATTAAGTTTTCAATAATTGAGCAAATGCACAGTCGTGTCTCCAAGAGACACAATCATGTCTCCTATTTTTTTTATTTTTGAGAAAAGTGATCTTCATAAAAGTTGTAGGTCTGGATCTTAGCTTTAAAATGGCTTTAGTTTGAGTCCAAAATCATTCCTAGAACTCAAGATATGGTCCAATTACTGCAAAGTGTTTAGGCCCGATTTCAGCTCCTCTGTTCTGACTTGCAAGCCCAATATCACCTCCAAAGAGTCCGATCTGAATTTTATGTTCTTCATGAAAGTTGTAGGAAATTGTCTTGGCTTTCCTACAAAACAAAATCACATCAATCAGATATTTACAACTCAAGTTATAGTCAGCTTACTAAACACTATCACAGAGATAATTAAGGCTAATTTATGTAATAACTCGTTCAATGATCCAATTCGGCTTAACATTATAAAATGTGTCAAATATAAAATGTATAAAATATGATGTTATCATTATCTTTTCAATGTTGCAAACGACGTATTGATCTGATTTCTGTAGCCCAAGATATGATCAATTTAATAAGGAATGGTCAGGATAGTGCGAGAATCTAAATTTTGCTCCAAATCTAATCTCTTTGAGAATCTTTATCCAATCTTCAACTTAATCTTTATTTAAGATTTTGCATCTAATTAGAACTCTAATTAGCATCTAAGAATAGGATAATAATCTTTCAAATATTTATCTTTAAGAATTTTTTATTGTTGCACAAAATCTGATGATTTATCTTGAAAATTCAAATATGACTAGGTAGAGAGATAATTATTTAAAATTAAATTAAAAAATAAACAAAGACTAAATAAAAATCAATTAAAAATCCTAATAAATAAATCCAAAAGATGAGTGTATTTAACACTTATTAAATACTCTCAAACTTGAATAATTGTTTGTCCTCAAGTAATGAATAAACAGTAAAAATCACAACAAGTGTACTTCTTTTATAAAGATGTCAAGCATTGCAATTCAAACTTCTCAAAGAAACCTCAAGAATCTAAATCTATGAATAACTCATTCGAATGCCAAGAAGTTAAAATACTCAATCAAGAATACACATTTAACAATGCACAAATAACTTAACTTAAGCAAGTTTTCACAAACAAAATCATGAATCCATATGCATGCACCCGGATGAGATTATGCACACAAAGTAATCTCTAAAACCTTAATGACATAATTGAATTGATGATTGTATGTCTCAAATCTCATAGGCAAAACCACTACTCTTTTCTCCACTAATATAGTGCGCACTTTCAAAGGATCAAAAAGTCTTTATTAGAGCTGTAATGGGGCCAAGAGGTGAAAGGTAAAACAAAAAAGGAAAAAAGAAAAAGGAAAAACAAAATATGAGAGAGTCATGACAAATAAGTTTAAAACACATTGAAAATCAAGATATATTATGCAAAGAGAAAACTTCACTTCAATTTACTAACACACTTGCTTCTTCTTCTTTTTTTTCTAATTTTTTAATATTTACCTCAACTTCCAAACTTATTTCTTTGCAACACATTAGGTAAAAAAAAATTTCAAACATGCTAGACTTTGACTTTTATTTCTTTCATCTCCCTTTATCTTCAACATTCCTCGCATTTGGATCCTCAATACATCTCTCTCTTTCACATTCAATCATCTCCCACAAAAGGGTAGGTAAGTGTTTAAAGGTTAAGGGTAAAGGTGAAATGTGAATTAATGAAAGAAAATAGGCTAATGAAAAGTTCAAATAGGGTTCCAAGGGGATAATAATAATGAGTAGGTAGTCTAAGGCCATGATGAGGTTAAAATGCCTAGATTATCTCCTTTTAAGTACACATTAGAACTTCACCTCGAAAGGATGCAGCGAAACTGTTCTAGAACTGGTGAGACAATTAGATACTCGCTTTAGCACACATAATCCTTCTCTAGGAACACACAAATTCAATCAAAAGTTTAATAAACTGATGCAAAAGGAAAATCAAATGTCCAAGGCTAAATACGCATGGCAATCATGAACAAGTCTCCAACTAGCATAATCCTAAGCTAACATGAATCAAGCTCTCTTGGCCTAAGATTAATCTTTAAAGCAATGCTTTTCTTTTCAAAATAGGCCAGTTCATGCATATGCTTGAATGAACATGGATTTAGGGTGATGATGACAAAATAAAATCAATAAAAATAAATAAATAAATATGGAAATCAAATGCTAAAGGAAGAAAACAAAAATTTAGCGGCCAATAATTATATACATCCTCCTACAAAGGTTCCGAATTCAGGGAGGCACCTAAGTCGATTCAACATTAACTTCAAAATAAGAATAGAAAAATATTAGTCAATAAAATAAGGAATAACGAAATAATAGCAAAAATAAGTAAAATAAAAATATAAATAAGTAACCAAAACTGAAAGGGCCCACCCTCAAACTTAAAATGCGACAATGTCCTTAGTGATGCATAAAGTGGAATAGGAAAACATAACAAAAACATGAGGTGAAGGTTTGTGGGCTAAAGAACATGACTTGTGTGTTTTTGGAAAAGAGAACTTCGTATTCTTCTTAATAATTATACTTACTCAAATATTTAAATTACCAAACTTAAAGCTTATTCCTCATGCAAACTTAGTTCCGCAACTTTGAGACCTATATCCCTTGCACAAAACTTACCTTCTCCACCTTAAAGAAACAATATGAAGACATGTTACTACATAATAAGGCTGTTAGTGAACCAAAAGAAGTTGCTAATTAAAATTATCAAAATCAATGAATTTAAAGATAAAAGAGAAAAGAAAAAGAAAAAAAACTTGGACTGCTTCCCAAGAAGCGCTTGTTTATAGTCCTTAGCTTGACTTTGTCTAATGATATGATCAAGGTGGTCTAAATTGAAAGGAAGGTGATAGCTCATTTTCTTTGTCAAAGTATGGAGTCATATCATGATAAATGTCCTTAGGTGTGCCTATGTGACTATGTTGTGCCCCAAATGTGGCTTGTGGACCATGCCTCCTGAGAGGACCCTTCTCTTTTGCAACAACTTGAGTATTAGGATGGTCAACATCAACATTAATTGTATAATGGTGGAGGGTCCTTGATAGTCAAAGCTTCGTGCTTCTTAGCTTAAATGAAATTGACAGGGGCATAGAGATTTGACATTGGGAAAGATTTAGCATCCCTGAAGACATTGATTGTCACATAGTCTTCATCCACTCTTAAGATGAGTTCATCCCTAGGTAAATCAATTAAAGCTCCTAAAGTTGCTAAAAATGGTCTTCCAAGAATAAGAGGGATGTCAACGTCTTCTTTCATATCTAACACAACAAAGTTAGTCAGAAAAAAAGAATTTATCTACCTTCACTAGCACATCATCCACAATACCATATGAGTATCTAATAGTTTGATCCCCAAGTTGAAGAGATATTATGGTTGACTTAACTTTCCCAATGCCAAACTTCTTGAAGATTAACAACTGCATCAACTACCATTGTTAAGTTTCAAGGGGAAATAATATCTTTTATTTTTTAGAAAGGAAAGGGGGAGACTACTTTCTTTCATGAAAGATAACAAAAGCTCAATTCAGTATATAAAGTGTTCAAACTCACTGAAATTAAATTGAAGACTTTTTTCCACTTTAAGAGCCAATAGCTCAATAGCAATTACTTAACTACTTAAACTACCTAACTTTAGGTCTTTATTTTTTCCATTTCAACTTTGGTGGAAGGGACAAGGACACCCATATGCACGCTTGTGGATAGTTACTCATGATACTAGACCAATGCTAACTTCATGTTTTCTCATTACAAATAAATGCCTATGTGGCCAAGTAATTTTGGTAATTAGAAAGGAAAATGATTATTTTTCCACCAAAACCCTAGAGAGTCAGGCTTCAACTCTCTAACCATGTGTATTGCACCTTATCTCAACTTCTATACTTACCTCTAATTTTTAGTACTCTTCGAAAAGAGGGTGATGGAGGATATATAGGGCATATTTAGTGAGAATAGTTTTTATTGTGAGAGGGTGAGATGAGTGAATTTTAACCATACAACTATACATGAATGATCAAGATTCAAAATTACTTAAAAGTCATGTGACCACTTAAAAAAGTCATATATATTTATGTTCTAATCTTGACCATTCATGTAAGATTCAATGGTCAAGATTCACTCCTCTTACCTTTTACAATAAACAATTCTCTTACTAAATATGCTCTCTCTCTCTCTCTTTCTCTCTCTCTCTCTCTATATATATATATATATATATAGGGAACATATCTAGTGAGAGAAGTTTTTATTGTGAGAGGGTGAGAGGAGTAAATCTTGACCATACAACCATATATGGATGGTCAAGATTAAAAGTTACTTAAAGGTCATGTGACCACTTAAAAAAGTCACATGCATTTATGTTCTAATCTTGACCATTCATATAAGATCCAATAATTAATATTCACTCCTCTCACCTCTTATAATAAACACTTCTCTCACCAGAGTAAGATCCTATATATATATATTAAGAGAAGTTTTTATTGTGAGAGGGTGAGAAGAGTAAATCTTGACCATATAACTATACATGGATGGTCAAGATTAAAAGTTACTTAAAGGTCATGTGACCACTTAAAAAAGTCGCATGTATTTATGTTCTAATTTTGACCATTCATGTAAAATCTAATGGTCTAGATTCACTCATCTCATCTCTTGCAATAAATACTCCTTTCACTAGATACGCTCCCTAAATATATATATATATATATATATATATATATATATATATATATATATATATATATATATATATATATATATATGAGAGGATCACTTACACCAAGATAAGTTTTTTTCTCTTACACTTATTTTCAACTGTTAGATCTACTTTCATCTAATGATTGAGATTATTTCATTAAAGGTAACCATTAGATGAAAGTAGATCTAATGGTTGAAAATGAGTGTAAGAGAAAAAAGACTTACACTGGTGTAAGTTGATCCTCCCTCTATATATATATATATATATATATATATATATATATAAGAGCTATTTTATCTTCAATACAACACTTTCTACTTTCCAGGAGGATGGCACAACCTGATCTATTGCTTTTGCTATAATTTTGTTATTATGAATTTTTTTTGATAAATTGTAATCGAAACCAATATTGGGGAAAGAAGAAAAGGGACAACATTTATTTTAATAAAAATACTATAAAAAAAAGGTGTATAAGATTAAGTGTATATAGATATATATTGCAAGATTCACGAACAACCTTAATTTATACAATCATGTTATTTGTACAAATCAAAATGGACAACTTTGAGATAACTCAAATAAGTGAAGAATGTCTATAAGATAAGTAGATATTCCAATTGCTTATACAATGACCTTCTTCTATTATACATAGAGAGTTGAAATTAGAATTCAACATATCTTATACAAAGATCACCATGTGGTGATCAATAAAGTGATAAGTGATCATTTTTATTACTCATATGGTGAATTCAAATTTTAACTTATTATGTGTAATAAAAAAAGATCACCACATAAGTAATTGAAATCACCACTTATCTTATAGGCGTTCATTACTTATTTGAGTTGTTCCAAAGTTGTCCATTTGAGTTGTACAAAAAATAATTTTCTAATTCACATTCTATGTTGTAGATCGCTAAGATATTACAAAGTCTTAAATATATTTTTTGTCTCTAAAAATATAATATTTTTGGGTTTTGGTCTCTCTAAATTTTATTTCTTTAATTTTAGTCAATGTCGTTAATGGAACTTCCATTCAGTGTTTACGTAGTAAATAGAAATCTCACTTACTGATGTCACATGTTAATAACTTTGTTTATCACGTAAACATTTAACAAAAATTTATTAATGATAGGGACTAAAATAAAAATAAAATTAAGAAAGACAAAAAAAACTATTTTTTCATAAAGTAAAAACATATTTAAACGTATTATAAATATAGTGTTACATCAAGTACTAGTTCAAGGGATCAAGAAATGTTTAATAAAACATGTAATTATATATAAAAGGAAGAAAAAAAATCATCATATATTTTTTTTAGAGGTGTATATATTATTAATATTTTTAAAAGTATCAAATTTAATAAGAAAAAATAATAAAAAAATAAATATAATGAATAATATTAAAAAGAATGTGAAAATGAATATATATATACTATTAATATATGTAAAAAAATGATATATATATATATATAGCTAGCTTAGTTTCTTTTGAAAGACTTTTTAATTTGGTAGAATTTGGGATAAATAAAAGCGTACCTTCTTTAGAAAGCCTCCAAACAGAGACCGCCGTTCAAACTCAGCAATGACATTGACAAAATTAACAATATTAACAAGGATAGAATTTAGTAATATTAACAAGGATAGAATTTAGCTTCAACATTGATGGGAGAGAATCTAAATAGCTCTTATCTAATTTATTATTACATATTTATTATTTATTTAATTTATTATTATATATTATTTTTAATTTTATTTAATTAAATTAATTAATATATAATAATAAATTAAATAAAAATTAAAAAGACTCCTTCAAAGTAATATTGGAGCCCAGTTCTGTTCTGTCCTATTAACAATACCTTCTTCAGCGATCGTGAACTAAAATTTAAAATGTTAACATATCAGCAGTGACATTGACAATATTAACATGTTGGTATGCATCCAACATTGAAATATTGATGGTGTATACAATCTAGAACATTTTAGAATTACTAAATATCATTCATATTGAACTCGATCTATGAACCTCGGTACATGGGTCGTGCGTTAGTTTGGTTTAGATTGGACCACTGGGGACCTGATCTTTTGGGGCTGTTGAATTCTCTACTACTGATTTTTGTTTGATATGTTGGTGTCACTGAGATATGGAGATTAACAATATTTGCTGGAAGTCAATAGAAGTTTGGAAAAATTTTGGTTGTATCGATCGATCAAAATTAACTAATAATGAATTTAGCAAATATCCAATGCTAAAAGAGTGATGAAACTGTTGCAAAAGCAGCGATATCTTTTCATCTGAGGGTGAGTCTAATTTTTTTTTGTTTTCTTTTTTTTTTTCAGTTTTTTTTAGTTTTATATTTTTTTTACATATTACTACTACCACTGTCGTCGGTTGGTAAGTCACTGGACGTTACTTTCCAGTCACTTCTAATTTTTTTTAAGTTGTATAAATATATAAATATTATCAATTAAAATTTATAAAATTTTTTAACAAACACAATTACAATTTTAAGAAAATCGACCAATTCTATTTTTTAAAGTTATATATAACTATATAAATATTATCAATTAAAATTTATAAAATTTTTAACAAACATAGTTATAGTTTTAGGAAAATAATTTTAGTGTGCACAATTATTTATAAAAAATATAAAAGACTAACATAATTTTAATTGTTATTATTTATACAGTTATTTAAATTTTAAAACATAAACAATGTTACCGGTGAATAGTATATGTGGATGATGAACAGTATTATAGGTGAACAGTACACACTGGTGAACAGTGTGCATAAATAGTGTTGAGTAAATAGTGCATGTGAAACAGTATCTGCATGAATAGTACGGATATAAACAGTACCGGCGTAAACAATATTAGAATGAATAGTTCCAATTGTAAAAAAACCTTGTAAAATTAATTTGTAAAAGAAAAAAAACCTATAAAAATAACTTGTAATAACAAGTATAACAGCCACCATCATCTGAAACAATATATAACAATTATATTTTTATTACAAATAATATATACATTTCTTTTCATATCTTTTTTAATATTATTTATTATATTTATTTTTATTATTATTTTTTACTTAATTATACTCACTTAAAATGAGTGTAAAAAGAAATATAAAAAAAAATGATGTATAAACATCATTTTCCAACAACATAAGGAGAAAAGTATATGACGGACAAAGAAGGATAGGAGAGAGACTGTTGACTGTTGAAGCCTATGTCTGGAGGATATTAGGGGATGTTATATATATACCACATAAAAGTTGTCACATCTCTAATAAATTTTTGGATTAATTGTATTTTTACCTATTTAAAAGCTGTTTAACATTATTTATTTACTTATAGAATAAATATTAATAAGAAAATTCAATAATTTCTTGAAAAATTATCATTTTAAAATAATTAATTAATTAACCTGATACCAAAACTATATATATACATTTTTTTTTCTGTGAGTTGAATGTAATAAGAGTGTATATTACTATAAACCAATTTGGGATTTGGATGAGAAATTTCTTGTAGCCCACTTATAAACCACATATCATATTTATCACCATTAACCAATCGCATACATAATTTATTTTATTATTTTAAGGCAACAGCTTTTGTTAAAATTATTTAATATGACAACATATTATTAGACATAAATTTTTTATATTAATAGTATATTAAAATTAAATTAATATTTATATATATAACTATTTACTGCAAAGTAGGTGATCACTAAACCAAAGAGCTGATGATAATGAACTGATTTTGTAGCTATTGCTTGAATAAAGTTTCCAAAAGTGAATATGAAGTATCGATACCTTAAATTTTCTCAACCACAACCACTCTTCTTTTTTGATAATTGAGTATTATATTTTTTGAATGAAGTACTACGATGTCGTCATTGTTTTTGAACCGACCAACATACATCGGAATACCAACATCTATCAATAAATTTTTTATAGTATCATTTCCACAGTATTATTTGTTTTCATGCATTCTCAGTTTCTTGTCGTTAATGATCATAATTCACTTTCTTGATTTAACATCTCAACATCATTGATATATTATGAGACGATATTCTATATCCCTACGAAAATTTTTACATCCTTGAATAAGTTCACCATCATCATCAAAATAACTACTCTTACCCTAGATGGCCATTTTTAATATACACTCTCTAATTAAGGGTGTATGATACACCATATGTTTCAAATCATTAATTTAATTATAAAATAATCAATAACTTAGATCAATTACAAGAAACTTATTTAATAGATTTTTTTTGTTTTATATATTATTTTTATTTTATATTTTTTTAGTTATGTTTTTTTATGGTTTCCAGCCACCATCTGTCATCAGCTGGTCACTGTCCACTGTCGTCGACCACCAGCAGTTGCCACCATTTTTTTTTTAAAGTTATACAACTGTATAAATAATATCATTTAAAATAATACTAATTAAAACTGTACCAGTATTTTATTTTTTTAATAAATAACTATACATACCAAAATTTTACAGATTTTAACTGATAATATTTTACACATACTGTAAGATTTTTAGTATGTACAATTATTTATGAAAAAAATAAAAGGTTGGTATAATTATAACTGGTATTATCTACACATTTATGTAACTTTTAAAAAATGAACAGCATTAGCCGGTAGGTAAATAGTAACACCGACAGGCGGTGAACAGTACTTTTCTGCTTGAACAGTATTTTTTCAACTTGAACAATGTTTTTTTTGCTTGAAATAGTATTTTTTCTGGCGTAAACAATATTTTTTCTGGCGTGAACGTGTTTTTTTCCGGTGTGAACAATATTTTTTCTTGGTATAAACAATGTTTCCCCGCATGAATAGTACTTACACCTACCTCTGGTGAGAACAGTACGTGGTCTGAAAAAAAAATAACCTACTAAAAAAAAATCTACTATTGCAGGTAAAAGTTTAAGTGTATGGTACACCCAAACTTGGCAGGGGGCAAAGTAGCACCCGCCTATGCTAGATAACATGGTGAATTGATTCAAACTTTATTTCAATCATAACTGAAAGAACAAAATGGATGTGGCTCCATTGAGATAGTGATTGCAGAGATAATGGATGGCTTTTTTATGAAACTGCTATAAGTAGAAAAACTATTTATTAAAATGTTATCTTTTTAAAATTATTTATTAAAATATTTTTTTTGAAATTATATATTAAATTATCATTTTTTTGTCAAATGTGATATTTTTTAATAATTTTTAGGATATACCAACTGTGTTGGCTTAATCAAGGTACGCCAACGCATTTGATACATTCTGCTTAAATAATAAATTATTAAAAAATATCACATTGGATAAAAGAATTATCAAATGCTGAATTTCTCCCACCAATGTATCTATTGAGAATGCAATAAGCTCTTTAGTAATTCATCAATTACTATATATATTTTGCATTGATTATAATGACATATTTTATATCTATTTTTTAAGCAAATATTGTAGATCATTGGTTCAGTTCAATTACTGATGACGCTGCCACTCAAAAATCTGTTGCGCAAATTCTACATTTATTGCAGGAGCAATTCACATTACAAAGGAACAACTTCGTTTAACTCCAGTAACAAATGTCATTTTAAGGTCACCTGAGGAATCCAATGAACAAGGGACGCGACATAGAAGAAGGACAGAGTTAGTGAGCACTCAAACACAATTCGACATCCCGAGGAGGCAGACATTTCTCATGTTGTCTGAACTGCTCCTACAATGAATGTAGGAACTGCATAGCAGATTTTCGAAGTACAGTGTCAGTAGTCGAACTAAATCAATGCTCTGAATGTCCGCTTAAAAAATAGATATAAAACATGTTATTATAATCAATACAAAATATGTATAGTCACTGATAAATTAGTAAAGAGTTTATCGCATTCCTAATAGATGCACTGGTGAGAGAAATCTAGTGTTTGATAATTCTTTTGTCCAATGTGAGATTTTTAAATGATTTTTGGTCCACGTAAAATGTGTCAAACATATTGGCGTATCCAGTAATTACACAAGTTTGACGTAACCTATGTGGATACGTCAAATGTATTAGCGTAATCAACATAGATACGACAAAGCGTTTGATGTATCTTACATAAACTAAAAATTATTAAAAAATATCATGTTAGACAAAAAAGTGATAATTTAATATATAATTTTAAAATAGTGATATTTTAACAAATAATTAAAAAATGATAGTTTGATAAATAATTTTACCATTAATAATAATTTAGTAAAAAAGCCAATAATGGACACATGACAAATTTCACAAACTGTTGGCCGAAGCAAGTGAAGCTGCAACATCCTCCGCAACCACAACTGCAACGACCAGTGGCAGTGGCAGTGTGTCAAGTGTGGGACGGAGACCAGTGGTCCACCAATAACAAGACACAAAGCTCAAAACCGAATGAAGAGAGCCATGTTAATTTGTTGTCAACGCCACCCCACATTTTCCCCCAACGTGCTCTATTTCTTTATAATTATGCAAAAGTGTTTGGGCCCCACCGCGTCCCATACGCGACTACACCCCATCGTAAACCCACGTGGTCACAGTCCTTTTACGCTCTTTGCGATCAACACGTTTAGAGTTTAGAACTTTAGACCTTCAAAATCAAAATCCTAGACATTCTTCTTCAACCCCACTAATTATATATATATAATTAACAAGGTTTCCTCCTCTGTCGCAGTACATCGACTCCATTGAAACCTGCCATGGCTGGTGCTGCTTCTGATATTCCTACCCTTGACCAGACCCCAGCTTCTTCTTCTTCTTCTGCTACTGAAAATAACAAGTTATACAAAGGTGTGAGGAAGCGAAAGTGGGGCAAATGGGTTTCAGAAATTAGGCTTCCCAATAGCCGTGAACGTATATGGCTGGGATCTTATGATTCTCCTGAGAAAGCTGCTCGAGCCTTCGATGCTGCCCTTTATTGTCTACGTGGTCGCCATGCCAATTTCAATTTCCCTGACACACCTTTCAACTTGGAGATCAATAATGTGGCTGTGGCTGACCAATCTCTTACACCACAGGAGATTCAAGTGGTTGCTGCTAAGTTTGCCAACGAGGACCCACTACCACTTGATTATCACAATCAAGAACCCTCGCAACCGCAACAACCACAAATTGATGGTGCTAATTCATTTGGATTGTTATCTAAATCCGACAGCATAACAGAGAGTACTTATACGACAACCACTGCCTCGTCATCTTCTACTACTATGCCTATGTATGAATATGATGGGAGGGTGCAAGTGGACCATGGGGACATGAGTAAAATGGATTGGACATTTTTGAACGTGTTGGATCATGGCTCCAATGAGGTTCCTGTTGCCTCTGACTATGGCCTCTATTCTGAGCTAGACAAGATGCACTCGGGTGAGTTATTGTATTCCACTTTACCACCACCGCCCTCTTTTGAGGATAATGAGGACGAAATTGAAGGGGATGATCCTTTTTCTCACCAATCATTCCTTTGGAACTGGAACTTTTGATTCGCCCTCCACGCTCAACTTGCCCAAATTTTAATTTACTTGCCAGCCTCTCCATGGATTTTTTGCAACCATTTGTATATATGGTTGTTGTTTCTTAATAATAACAAGGACAGGCCACACTATCTCAGACCATATATACTACCATAAATAAATAAATAAATATATGTATATATGTGTGTGTGGGGGGTGGGGGGGTGGAAAGTGATCCAGTTTTTCTGTGCTATCTTTCAATTTTATTGATTAACACAAGCTACCTACTAGCACTAGTATTGATAAAATTTCTCTTGTATATTTTCCTTTTGTGATATAAATAAATATTTGTACCATTATAGGTCGTTTTAAATCACCTGTATACTTGTTCAAGATATATGCATAAATATATATACAGATCTTCTGTGGCTTATTCCTCCTTTCTTTATTTCTTTTTATAATTATAATTAGATCTGAGTGGGTTGGTAGTGCTTTTACTGTACACATATATAGTGTGTTCCAATTAAGGGATTATGAAGGAAATATGGCAAGATTTAAGAAAATTAGGCATTTATATATTTATCATGTATAAATTATCAGTATCATAACTTACGATTGACCAATCAATAATGGTAAGGTGTAGTGGTAAGTGGACTACACTCCTAAAGAGAGGATCAAAGTTTAAAAAAAAAATTACTATAGAGCCTTTTTACTTTTTCTTGATTATGAGGGTTTTCTCTATTATTCTGGGACTGTCTTTTTCTTTTTGATGTATAATTTTTCATTCCCTCATTTCTAAGAGATTGCTGTTAACCGTTTGGAAGGACTGTCTTTTTCTTTTTGATGTATAATTTTTCATTCCCTCATTTCTAAGAGATTGCTGTTAACCGTTTGGAAATATATATATATATATATATATACCTAAAGAATTTGCTTGGTTAATTTTTAGGGTTTTCTTTTTAATATTCTCAAACATAAATTAGGGTTTCCCATTTTGGAGATTGTCTTTTGCTATTTGCACATGGACTCCCCTTTTTTGCTCATAGGTCTAAAAAATTGATTGTAAGTTACTTGAGATTACCTATAGTTAATTATATTTAATTTGGTACAAATTAATAGCTAGTTAGAACAACATATCTTAATTTGTATTTCTCTCTCAGTCTCTTTCAATTTAGTGGCAATACCAACTATATATTGAGGTACAATATGTATATGATAAGCTATATAATATGACACTTTGTTGGGAAACAGCACTAAATACGGCGTATAGTATATTATATATAAAGAAAATTTGAAATCCTTTTCCCCAAGGGCCCATTTTATAAGTTTCATTTCTATAATCCAATGATATATAGTTGAGAACCTAGTATGTATCATTTTGTCGTTCTTCAGTCCTATTGATAGTCCAGTTTCATCTATTCTTTAATAGCTTTCAATATAGCTATAATTATTTATGAATATGTGTAACACGCGCAAGAAAGATATTAACAGACTCATTCATTATTGCATGGGACGTAATCCTTAAATTATTTTTGTATTGAAAGGAAGACTAAGTAATGAGTATTTTGATTTAAACTTCTCGTGTTAAACTTTATTATAAATGGATGAAGTGGTCGAACCCAACGAGCTTGTTATTGGAGTAATTTTGGTAATCGAAAACTTGAGCTGTTGCACCCTTATTATTTCCTTTCTATCTCATAGGTAGGGGTGGAAATAGATCAATGCTTTCTGTCGAGGCTATGTTCTTTACTTTATCCGAGGCACCATGCATTCTGCTTAACCTGTTTACTAAACAAACCAGGTCAAGCCTTTTTAAAAGGTCGGTCTCATCTATCTAATAAGCCATTTTAAACCTGTAGTAGACCTTACTAACTTATTTAATTATATATAATATAATATATAATATTATAATAATTATAAATTATAATTATAATTATTAATTTATTATAATATATTAATATATTTTTTAATTAAATTTTAATAAAAGTCAATAATTAAAACTTAAGTTAGTAAGTTAGAAAAAAAAACATATTTATTAATATATTTAACGTAATATATTTATTAGAATGAAAATAATAAGTTAACACTCACTCCTTACTTTTATAAATGTTCGCTACTTTCTTGCTCTGATCTTTTATCGATGTGGGACTTGAAAGATTAGAGTAAGAAAGTGAGCAACTTAGTATATCTCTAAGTCCTACATCGACCAAAGACTAGAGTAAGAAAGTAGTGAACATCTATAACACTCACCCCTTACTTTTATAGATGTTTACTATTTTTTTACTCCGATCTTTAGTCGATATGAGACTTGAAAGACTAGAGTAAGAAAGTGAGCAATTTGGTATATCTTCAAGTCTCACATCGACCAAAGATTAGAGTAAGAAAGTAGTGAACATCTATAAAATTAGAAGGTGAGTGTTAAATTATAACAAAGACCTATTGACTTTGAGTAGGTCCGTTGACTTATTTCAAGGCTTAGGTCTGTTAACTTATGTAAATGCATATTGACTTATTTAAAGGTAGGTCTGTTAGCCTATGTAAGACATGTTGTCCTATTTAAAAGTAGATCTGTTAATCTATGTAAAGGCCTGTTGGCCTATTTAAAGGTCTCATTGTAAAAGTAAGCTTTTAAATAGGCTTTTAGGTCAGGTTAGGCTTTTAAAAAGGTCAGACCAGGCCTTAAAAATTGGCTTATTACAGGTTCATAGGCCAGACTCAGGCCTTATAATCTATGTAAAGGCATATTTAAAGGTAGATTTGTTAATCTATGTAAATGTCTGTTGGCCTATTTAAAGGTCTCATTACAAAAGTAAGTTTTTAAATAAGCTTTCAGGTCAGGTTAGGCTTTTAAAAAGGCCAGACCAGGCCTTAAAAATCGACTTATTACAGGCTCATAGGTCAGGCTCAGGCCTTATAATTGAGATACAAGTCAGACCTATTTAAGGTAAAGTCTGGCCTGACCTAACCTTTTTCCACCCCTATTCACAAGCCATCTATTTCAAAATTGATCCTTGAAATTGCGTAAAGTTGAAAATTTCTTAATTATGGGCTTTACTATAATTGTGAATCTTATTTTGTGAAAAAATAGGATTTTTATTTTATTTTAAAAAAGGATATATGATTCGGGTTTTAATTAGACAAGCATAATAAGTATGATGTTCTTAATGATTTATTGGTTATTAATTGTGCACACTATGTTGTGTTCATATATGATTGAGCAATAAAGTGTAAATCTTAACTCACAATGAACCGTGATGAAAGGGTATGTTATGAGTTGTCTTTGTCAATGAACTGGTAAGATCGATCGGGCAGTATACTCAAAGATACCGAGTTAAATTCTTACTAAGGTGGCGTTTAATGTGCACCCATAAGCGCCACTACATTATAGCTCTAGGATAATAGAAATTTACAATCCACAGCTGTGAGGGAATACTGGCAACCCGATTTTTCGGTAAAGTAAACATAATTGAAACTCTGAATTTGCATCAGGAATTTCCAAAATCCCTAGATTGTATTCACCTCCTCCCTCATTCATCAGCCCCCAGTGGTTGCTGGATGCTCCCAAGGAGCTCCTTCGTTCTTCTAAGTTCAAAGTCATATGCAGCTCCATGTCCTTATGTATGTGCATTTGAAACAGCAATGTCACAGCCTCATAGCAGCAGCGTTGCTTCATCTCAGACGTTATTCTCAACGACAATCTCGACAACGGCCACCTCGTCCCAGCCAACTTTCCAGATCTGAGATCTTCGCTTCTGAACAAATCCATTTTATATCATTCAGCCATAATAGTCTCTCTATGATAATGCTTTGTACAGGAAACCAAGTTCTGGAACAGATTTCAACCCATTCGAACTTGTAGAATTTTTAAGTAATAAAATTATCATTTTCCTTATAAATATACAAGATTTATGTAATATTTAATAATTATAAGGGTGTAGTACTGACAAAAAGTGATAAGATTAACTAAAATTTAATATTTATCTAAATTAATTTTTAAAAAAAGAAAAGAGATTTTTTATTTAATCAATCTAAAAATTTAAATTACGTATTAAACTAAATACTCAAATTAAATAATTAATTTAAAAGAAATAATTCAAATTAAAATGTAAAATCAATCAAAAAATAATTTTAAGATTTTGAATTTACCATTAACCATGCAAAGATAAATTTAACTTGAATGAGAATTAATTTTTTTCTATGGAATGCTTACCGTTACAAGTTTTGATCATTACTAAAGATTATTAAAATCTAATTAATGACATAATTCATCTAAATAATATGGTCTATTCAAATTATGACATAAACTATTTAATATAACATGAATTATTCAATTCTTAGATCACAAAAATATTGAATACTATTGCATAACTCATATCTAAGATTATAAGAATTAAGTATATGATAAAATATATTAATTTAAATTTACTAATTGATTACAATACAATCAATAAAAATTAAATTGAATAATAATTAAATATTAATAATAATCAATATTGTGCAATTATAGAACAAAGAAAAATATTTCAAGCAAAGATATATCATCTAAAACAAATATTAGAATTTCATTTTAATACTAGAAAATAAAATTAACTACTCATGGCAAGAGTATCAAATACAAAAAGAGAAAAGAAATCCATAAAAGATGAAACAATTACTACACGTTGTTCTCCTTCTTATTCTGCTTCGTGCGGTGCTATGCGTCTCTCTCTCATCTACCGCCCTATCTTCTCCTTGTCTATTAATAAGAGATTTTACCTAATAGAAATGTATTTTGTACAAAATCTTCTTAATTAGTTCCCAAATAATAAAATGATATATATTGATTGAATTTAAGAAACTAAATTTAAGAAACTCAATCTCCTTAATTGAAGGCTGTCAAATTTTCATCTTTTTCTCTCTTTATTTTTCTCGTCATTTAGATGACAAACTTATCTTTCATGGTCAACAGAAAAGTTATTGTATTTTCTTTTAGCTTTCCAACGCTGCAAAAATCACGTCGATTTAATATCTGTAACCCAAGATATAATCCAAATACAGCAGCAATGTCAGAAAATATGAGTCAGAATTTACAACAAATTCCTTACAATTATCACAATAATTAATTAATTAGATTTTCTCTAATAAATAAATGATAATTCCACAAAATAAATGAAAATAAATATATTGAGATATAATAATAATGCCTATTTTTATAAGAAAAATATATAAAAATTAGGCTATTATCACAACCCTCAATCAACTTATTATTAGTTCCTAACAATGAAAGTGACTTAAAATAAAACTCAAAGTAAATCATATCTCCAATCAATTCAATCAAATTTTATCAGAACTCAGTAATATCAGTCATGTATCAGAACACACAATTGCCACAAAAATTCTACCATAATGAAACTCAAAGTGTGTGAATAATATAGTTACTGTGACATATACCCAAGTTTTTCCAAATATCATAACTATAATCTCCATTAGAAAACACATTTCAACCACATACAATCCTCACAAGTGTTAATCTCAATAATGAAAATCGCTCAGAAGTATGATATCACTCATAGCAAGTATATATGAGAAGAGTAGTTGACATAAATCAAAATAAATATCTTACATATAAAATAAATGGAAGAATATTGAAGAAACAAAACAAATATCATTTCATGGAAGGATGTCAAGAAAAGATTTTACATCACACCTATAGATTAGCCATGT
This sequence comes from Ormosia semicastrata, assembly GCA_029884595.1. Lineage (NCBI taxonomy): Eukaryota > Viridiplantae > Streptophyta > Magnoliopsida > Fabales > Fabaceae > Ormosia > Ormosia semicastrata. Next base: position 11,651,037 of record JAQQTO010000046.1, on the reverse strand, counting down.
ACATTAAAAGAGTCATGTAATTCCTTAAGACCAAATAGGACTTTATTAAGCTTGTAATGCGAGTAAAGAGAAAATATGAAAGTTAAAGGGTAACAAAAAAAAAAATTGTTCTAAGAATATTTTAAAGCTCACATGCATCTACACTTTCAATATCACTTTATTCTCCTACTTCCAATACCAACATTTTTTCTTCACAATTTTTCTCAAAATTTTCAAACTTCACATTTTTCTATTTTGTTTTTATTTGCTGACTTTTCCATTTTTTTTTTCATTTTCACTTCTTGTGATATTTGAAATATTTGAAACCATTTGAGTAAGATGACAGGAAGAAAAAAATCTCACACAAAAATGGCATAATGATAACATAACTGAATACTCAAGTAATGCCTACCCCTAATCAAAACCAAACATTGTCCTTTTTGTTTCAAACTAAATCCAGACTTAAGAAATAATCACTAATGGGACAAAAAGAAGAAAGAATAATTAATGGGGAAAAGTTACATACTTAAAATGCCTAACAATTACAAGGGAAGAAGAAAAAAGGATAACTACACCCTGATAATTGTTAACAACGAAAAGAAATAACAAAAAGAAAAGAAAATGAAGTAAAATAAACAAACAAGCAAACTATGTTTTTTTGGTATTTTTACTTTTTTTTTAATTTTTTTGTTGGCCGACACTATTTACATCCTCATATAAAAGCTCTGAAATCTGGGAGGCACTTAAGCTAACTCAAACAGTAAAGTAAAACTATCTAAAGAGTAAAAGAAAATTCTATCAACTAGAGTCATCAAATCTAAATCAACTCAAGGTGGTAAATACCTATACCTCACTACCCACGGGGTAGGTTCAAAAGATGGAGAACAACTAAAGATTTCATTAATCATAACTACATCACTTCTTGAGTTAAAAGCCTCTAACTCACTATGTATACTCTCTAAAGGATTCTTAGACTAAATAGGAAGCATAATCTTTTTAACATTCTCATTAATCACATCCATAAAGGTACACTCAGATTCATCTTCCACAACAGGTTGGTCAGTAAGCTTGAAGATATTAAGTTTAATTATCATGTTCATAATTGAGACATCAATTACCCCAAACTTACAACTAATGTTACCATCAGTAGTGGCTAAAAAAGGCTCCCAAAATGATAAGAATTTCATTTTTTAATGTGTGAGAGGGTTCCAAATCAAGCACTATGAAATTAACAAGAAAGAATCTCTTATCAATTTTCACTAAAACATCATTAACTCTTCCTCCAACGATCCTAATTGACCTATTAGTTAATTGCAGAGAATAATTTGATGGCTACAACTCACCTAAGCCTAGCTCTTTATAAACAGAATATGACATCAGATTAATATTAGAATCTAGATCCAAGAGTGCTTTATCAATCTTATGATCACCAATATAACATGAAATAGTAGGAACACCAGGATCTTTCAACTTGGGTAGTGTGTTAAAATGCAAAATGGAGCTTACTTGTTCATTTAAGCGAACCTTCTTAAACATATGTGCTTTAAATTTTCTTTTAAATGTGCATATATCCTTAAGGAATTTGGTATAAGTAAGAATATGTTGAATAACATCCAAAAGGAGAAGATTGATCTTTACTTGCTTAAAGGTCTCAAAAATATATTCCCTCTACTTATCTTTCTTAAAATATGAAGGTGCTTATAAGGCTCGAGGATAAGGAACCTTAAACTCATATGGAATTAAAGGAATGGTATTAGAAGCATTAGGAGAATGAAAATAATTTGAATCTATATCTTCTTCATGGTTCTCCATTTCTCCATTATCATGCACTATCCCCTTATTCACCCTATTTTCCACCTTTTTCCTATTCCAAAGAATAATTAATTATAGCCTTAACTTGCTCATGGATTTGACCTCTCGGGTTCTCTATGGGATGACTTGAAAGCTTATATTCCTTTCTATTTCCTATAACAATGGCTAGTTGTCTAATTTGAGTATCTAATTTTGCTATAGATTGAGTGTGAGAGTCTAAAAGTGACATCTTAGATTCCATAAATTGCATCCTAGAGTCTAAGTTTATCACACAAGATAATACCTTATCTATTTTGTCCTCCAAGTTGTAACTACTGCTTGATGCTTGAGATGGATTAGATGCATACCCTTGTGGTTGAAAGTTAGGGGTGGTGTTATACCAATTTGACTTACTTGGTTAGGTCGCTACCCTTGTTATGCTTCAGCACCTTGTTCCATCCAAGAGAAGTTAGGATGATTTTTTCAACCGGGATTGTAAGTGTTAGAATATGAGTTATTTTGTGGATGAAATCCTTAGGCTGCATTATCTTGCTCTAATAAAAATTCAAAAAATTGTGAGGCAATAGGACATTCATATGAAGTATGAGAATGGTTAGAAAAAATGGTACACACATGATACACATTAGAAGAATTAACATGTTTTTGACTCAAAGATAACAATTGATCTATCTTAGATAATTCATCCACCTGGTCCATTTTCTTAGATAGAGATTCCACTTTAATTGTTAGATCAGATGTGTGTAAAATCTCATAAATTCTCTCTTTATTCCCTAATTGCCTTGATATATCTGGCTGTGAGGATAAGACATGTAATTGTGAATTTTCACTTAAGTGCTCAAATAACTCACATGCCTCATCTGGGGTTTTGTGTAAGAAAATATCCTCACACAACGCATCAACCATCTACTGGTTGCGTTCATTCAATCCAGAATAAAAGCTTTGTACTTGTTGTCATTTAGGAACTTTATGGTGTGGACAACGACACAAAAGATCATTAGATCTTTTACAACTCTCATGAAATTGTTCATTATTAACTTGAGAAAAAATTGTGACGACACGTCTCAGTGTAGTAAGTTTACCTATTGAGAAATATTTCTTTAAAAATTATTCTGATAATCTATCCCAAGTGACAATATTATCACATCTAATAAACCAATCTTTAGCCTTATCATTTAAAGAAAAGGGAAAAAGACAGAGATGAATTGCATCATTAGTAACATTAGGGATTTTGAAGGTGGAACATGCCTCTAAGAATGCATCTAAGTGCTTATAAGGATTTTCATATTCAAACTAATAAAATATTTGTAATATTTGAATTACACTAGGCTTAATTTCAAAGTGGTTAGCCTCCATCTCAAGCAAATGGACACAAGTAGGAGAATCATATACATTTAGAGTAAAATATTCCTTAGGTGCTCGATTATTATTTGCCATATTTAAATTAATATCAATGACTACAAATTGGTTTTGTGCTCTAAGTATATGCTCTATCTTAGGATTGTACTATTTTAAATATGATGATAAGGAGCTTCTCTCTAACATAAACCAAGCAAAATATCAAACTAAAAGAGATTAAGAGTTGGAGCAAAAGCATCCTAGAGTCACAAGGTCAAGTAGAATTGGTTTTCTCAACCTTATCAACAAAAAAAGAAAAGAAAACACTAATAATAAAGATAAAAACACTAAGTCCAAACAAGTAAAACAAAACAAAATAAAATAAAATAAATAAAACTAAAAATTAAATAA